>CM055827.1:29528797-30748797 GCA_029582265.1 Zoroaster sp. YZ-2022 | reverse complement strand
AAACATTTGTAAACTTTTCGAACAAAGGTAAACCGCAGGAAATTAATGTTAACAAATAACTTTAATGGTCGGGATTCTTGGGGATTTATTTATTTATTTATTTATTAACTTTCAAAGGCACTCGCATGGAATGAAATTGTCCGTTAAGTACGCATATACAACATAATTAGGGCAAAATCAGGTGTTGGATAATGTTGATTAATCGTACTGGTTCGATAAACTGTTTACATAGGATTTAGCAACTGGCAATTGCCTCGGCACGTAAAACTTAAAGCTCTCGCAAGTTCGGCCATTAACGGCAGATGCACGTCACGTTTCGTCACGTAGCAAGACGATTAGCTATAACAATCAGCACATTAAACTGTACCTGGCACGATATACACGTACACGGTCTCTCTGTTGTTAATATATTATTTGCTGCTCTAACCGAAGTGGCCGCTTTACCGGTGGAAAATGGGGATAAGGGGGTCTCGCTGGCTTTTTAAAAGCTGTATATTAGAGGATTTTTTCTTCAGATGACACCTCAACTTTTCAGACATGATCACCTGCCGCTGATTGATTATGTGGGATTTTATAGAGTATATTGATGCAATTACAGATTTGTACAAATATGACTTGTATTCGGACTCGAATACCCAATTATGGGTAAATTTTTTTTAAATCATGTTTTTTGGTACAAATGACCCAACATTGAGGTTATAGCGCCCTATTGCGGTAACTTTAATGGCCAACGGGTGAAATTAATGAAAATATTGGGAACTAATATTTTGGACCAACAATTTAGAAAATTAACCACAAATGGGTACAGCGCCCCATAACGTACGTAACCTTTGGAACCTTTTCGTGTCGAAAGGCTCATGGAAATCCGCTGAAGGTTACAGAGGGGGCACAGTAAGCCCCCATAACCTCCCCAGAGTTTCCATATTGTTGTATTGAACGCAGACAGCGACTCAGACAAAGCCCAGACATGATGGATACATACTAAATCTGTGTCCCTCGCAGACTCTTCGGACCGAGTTCAAAACGTTCTACTCTGTTGGCTGTCTGCGTCGAGTGTCAGCATTGGCCCATACAACTACATAATGCCTGTGCTCCATGCAGTTTGTATTGTGTTATTGGTTAGATGACGGTGCAACCTACGGTCCCCTAATGTAACCGACGCTCATTTTCCACAATTGAACTACTATACAACCATTTTACTTGAACCTTTATATCTCTGCCTTCGACACTGCGGTCGATGTCCAGCTATCTCATTCAGTTCGTATAGGCTATAGGGCAGATATCGAACAAATCTCAGCCCAACGAGCCCCTATTTCTACGAGCAAGGCCAGGAGAAAAAATACAAATGCCTTACTAGAAGAAGAGAGAAGGGGCCCTGCATTACTTTAACTATTACAGCTGTTACTGTTGGAGTGCCATAGCCGAGCAGTTTATAGTCGTCAAAATGTGGGTTCGAATCCTGACCGCGACCGAGATATGCCTGTGTGCATGGTTAACAAAGGAGCCTTAGCTTTGGTGGATACGAACGCACACATGATTTGCGACATTTTTTGAAACACACTTTGTATACACCTTTCACTTTAAGAATGGGTTTGGTTGAACACTGTAAATACTTGATCGTTAAAATCAACACCCCAATGGTGTTCGTAATGGGAAACTGGCCCACGTGAACACATCGTTGTTTATAGGGTACACAGAGAGAAAGACTAGACAAAATGAGCTAGTCGGGGAGTACAGAGGAAAACAAAAACAATTTTCACCTTTCGGTGTCGAACTTGCATGTTTCAGTTATATTTCCCTCTTCACGTCTGTAGTGCAGCTAACTCATTTTGTCAAAATGTTGACATTTCCCAGGTACAACGTATTCCCATCAAGCTACCTCCATCGAGTCATTCAAATTTCTCTCAAAATCTCATCTGATGTAAATATTGTGTAAAGCGTTTCGTAACGTCAGCATTAAGCACTCTATGACAATATTTTCATTATTTCCCCACTGTGAAATCATGAGTGTTACAAACTACGCAGTTGGTGCTGAATAAATAGCAACTCGCCAAATATGAACACCATGAAGGAATAAAATTGACACTACTTGTGTTATTTTCACACCCTTTTGTTTTACAGGGTCCATTCTCTCTTCTTCCGGTTGTGTGTTTTGTCTCTTGCCTCGCTCTTTGAAATAAGGCCTCGTTAGACTGAGATTTGTTTTCTTCGATTACGACATAGCTATACGCAGCGACTACATCGCTGAAGGCAATGTTCGTGGAGTCATGATAGGGTGTAATGAAAACGTCCATGGAGCTTTTGATTGGTGTTCACCAGATGCAGTGTCTACCTAAAATGTACGACAGAGGCACAATGAATATTTAATTATATCCATCCGACACTTATAAGGAACATGAGAGGTTCTGTACTGCTTACTGCCTGTGCAGTGGCCCAATATTGCGGTCTATTATTACACCTAATGTCGGTTACTAAAAGATGTATCGCTCATTTTATGGTCGCTTTTTGAACGGCCTTTTTCTCTGAAAATTGTTTTGTAAATGGAACACTGCTATTTTACTTAAAGACAAGAAAGTAAGTGCACATAAGTTGATAATTTCTCAAAATAATAACAAGAAACATGGTCGTACAGTAAATATTCATCAATCATTTGGGCACATCATTTTTGTTAATGGGCCTATGAAATCTGTTTTAATGTTGACATCACTTTTCTACCTTTTAATTGCAGTTGTATTGATACCTTTTTGGCATTTTTTGGTTTATATGGTAATAGTATAAATTAGCATATTCATGAGCAAATCTGTGATGTCACTGCGGGATCAGATGCAAATATATAAGTGACGTTCACAACCAGGCGCGTAGCCAACCTTCTTAGTGTGGGGGGCACAGCCATTTTTTGTCCCCATTTTAAGGTTCAGGGGATTTAAGTTTAAGTAACACTTGTAGTGATATGACCTTTCATGACATCATGTGTAGGCCCTACTCTTCAGTTACGCTGATCACATCGTGGTATCAGATCACATCGTGGTATAAAAACAAGTACCGAGTATAAATAACTGGTTATTTTTTTTCCAGTTTGTCTTGTCTTTTGCAAAATTTTTGCCGTCCCCATTTTATCCCTGAAAATTTCTGTGGGAGGGGGGGCACTTTGCCCCCTGCCCCCCGCCGGCTACGCCACTGCTCACAACTAGGCCTGGACGATATCACGATAATATCGTAAAGATACGATATTCAATTAATTATCGGTGAAGTTTTTGGAGACATCGAAATATCGTCGTATTGACGACATTCCAAAATTATCGCCGATATCAAATATATATCGCCCTTTTTACTTAAATATCGCCGGAGATTATTTTAGTCAACTGTAATCTTTTACAAGTTTTATGTGATAAATTGTACTCAGTGTGTGAAAAAAGCTTGAAATCACAGCCAATTGTTCGTGACCTCGTTTTTATGACATGTCATGATGTACCAGCTGCCAGGAGCTGCATTTTACTGCGCCCCCGCCCAGGCTCCCAGGACCGTACCATTATGAAAATTATAGACTACATTGTGAGGGGCCAATAACAAAATCAGCAGAGAATTGCCGAGACAGCACCTAAAATTTGTTGTAACATTATTTTTACTTAAAAAAAAATAATAATAATAATAATATTTCTGTATCTAAGACCGTCGGTATCATGGCCGACGATTATCATCTACCAAAATATGAATATTGTCAGCCCTACTGACAAAATTATGTGACGATTCCCAAGAATGTATAACTGATGTAAAGCTTACATTTAATTATGTACTCATTTATTCAGTTTAGTGTATTTGAATATGAAATGTAGAGTGTACTTGATTAAATTGAATGAGTGTGTTACATTACACTGATGGTTTAAAATCAATATTTCAAGATTTTCACAATTGACGAATAGCCAGAAATAAATGTGTAGCTTTGGTTGTGTAGCCTTTGTCAGGATATTTTTGTATTTTATTTTTGTTTATTGTTTTGATATTATTATCAAAAAACCTTGAACTCAACAATAGCACAGAAATTAGATTACATTGACGCCAAGTACAGATTTTGTTTTCTCACAAATTGAATAAAAAAGGAAAATCATTTATATATATATATATACCGTTTTCCAAAGCTTTTTATACAAAACTAATAGACCGTACCAGGGTGTGTATTTGTATGCAGAGTCTGTACATGTACTGCTTCTACACATAAACATCAATAATTTTTGTTCAATTGTTCAGATGAATAAAATGCCTCATTAAAAATAAATCAAATTAAAAATTGTTCTGCTGACATCTCAAAATATCAGATGTGATGGTTTCTTGTCATAGACCTGTGTACATTTTGTGCCAGGCGCAGTTTGACCTTTGGGGGCTCTTTTGTAAACATGTGATGTCATTGGTCACATCGTTTGTACGAAAGAAAACATTACACATTATCAAACAGGCAACGAATCAAAACGTGCAACAAAATATAAAAGAAAAATAACTTCTCATATGGGCAATAATTTATGATCTTGTTCCGTTCATAATGCTTTGTAGGATTCTGTCATCAATACTCATCATTTGTCTTATGCACGTTTTTGTTTAATAGTTGATGTAATATTAGCACACCTTATTGCATTAGAATTTATCAAAACAAAAATATATATAATCGACGAAACACTTGCTTCACAGTTAAAACAAATCATATTTAATATAAATGTATCAAACAGATACATAATATGATAGTACACACATATAGTTAACTGAACAAACAAACAGAAACAAACATAAACATAACCATCACAAACAAAGCAGTAACACCTGTTGGTATGTTGACTGGATACATGATATTGGTAATTTCACTGATAAAACTACTACCGGGGTAATAGATTTCATTCGTTAAATCTATAACTCTCTAGAAAATAAACTCAGTACATCCCAATCTGTGGTGTTTTGGGTCTGAAACTTTCATCTAATTTTCACAGTTTCACCCTCAACTGCAAACTGCTATCGATATGAACGTTTCACAGATTGGAATCTTTATAATATTTATTGTTCATGAACGAAGTACGAATGACCTTTTACCAAAATATATTCCGGCACCGAGGAAGACATTGACATAGTCAAGTAACATCACTCGTGGAGTGTCGTGGCCGAGCGGTCTAGCGCACCGAACTCAAGTTCTGGTGTTGCCAGCAGCAGGGTGTGGGTTCGAGCCCCGGTCGTGACACTTGTATCCTTGAGCAAGGTACTTAACCATAATTGCTTCGTCCTTCGGATGGGACGTAAAGCCGTAGGTCCCGTGTGTTGTATAATGCACGTAAAGTGGATTGTCGTGGCCGAGCGGTCTAGCGCACTGAACTCAAGTTCTGGTGTTGCCAGCAGCAGAGTGTGGGTTCGAGCCCCAGCCGTGACACCTGTGTCCTTGAGCAAGACACTTAACCATAATTGCTTCTCTCCACCCAGGGGTTAAATGGGTACCTGTGAAGGCAGAGATGGTTTGCTCTCTATGCGCTAGAAATGGCAGCAATTGAGCTGTATACTCCCCAGGGAGCTGAGATGGTTTCAGGAATGATTTATGAGCCTGATGAGCCTTATGAGCAGGGATAATAATATAATGCGCCTTGAGCGCCACTTAGTTGGTGGATACGTGCGCTATATAAATCTATACATTATTATTATTATTATTATCACGTTATCCTGTAAATCTCTGGATGGGCCACACCGCTTCCCTTCCAAGGGCGCATCCTAAGATAAAATCACAAAAGCAAACCTCACGAATGTGTCTATTTCCATTTACATGGGATAACTTAATTTGCATGGAAAGAAATTGTGGCGATTTATAGAATTCTCAGTGTCTTTGTTAAAAGACGCGTGAAAATACGATTTGGTTGAAATGAAATTGAATATATAGAAGAGCATATAAATGGATTGTGACGTGATATCACGCAAAGTGGATTTTATGTGGTTGGTACATTTCCCGCTCTCCGTTAGGTTGTACAGGCACGTGTTTGCCTATATGCTGCGTTGTCACAGGGGCGGGGGAGCCGGAGGGGTAGTTGAACCGAAGCTGGTTAGACATGCGCAGATGCTGATGAAGGCAGAGTGTGACTACCGCTTTGAGTTCATAATTATGTTTATTTATGGATGTGATCTACTCGTTATGGTACAATGTTATAAAGTGCATTGTATTTACCCTATCACTAGGCTTGCCTGAGGGGAGGGGGGAACAATGTGCCCTTTATGATTAAAAAAAAAATATTTTCTGACTTGTCCTTACTATTTTTGGGAACTCCCTGTTCGTGGTTGCCATGGCATCCGTTTATTTTGAACAGGTCCAACTGAATTTCCACTTTTTTTGGTTAAAAATACTAAATTGTTTATACTGTAAGACATTTAATATGTGTTTTTGGGTATATTGTCAACTTTCAAACTCTAAACTGGACAACATTGAGTCATGTTCCAACTTCCAATGCATTCTGGGAATCCAATATGGCCGCTGTTACGTTTATATGCAGTACCGTATGTTTTTGTTTGTTTAAAAAACATGATTTTTTAAAGGTTTTACGAATGTATTCATAAATACATGACATGAAGTGTATCATGGATGTGATATTTTGGGCCCAAATCTTCATAAATCATGTTTTTGGAACAAAATTACCACAATCGTTAATGGGGAAAATACTATTTTTGAGGAAAATGAGGAAAACAGGGGTATATGAGTATAGAGCCCTCTAACGAAATAGTTATGACCTCATTCGATAGATCTTGTCGAAATGCACATACCTACGTGAAAATCGGTTGAAGAATACAGAAAATACTGATAACATGTTCAAAAGTATTTTGACTTAAACATAAGTCCACTTTTCCTAATTTTTATGAAATAATTTTTTTATTTTAATGAAACAATTTAAAATTTCATAATTTTTGTGAAAGAAATTACCATTTTATTGCAATTTTTCTAAAGTCGACTTTAATGGCCAGATAGGATTTAATCGTGTAGTTTTCATAATATTTGTATTTGGTTGATGCCACAGTGTATGACTGGAAAATTGTTACTGGTGTTAAGTTGAAGATAGTACCGGTATATAACATAACTTCGCAATAAAGTATGCTATCGGAATGTCTTATTTTACAGAATATAGCGAGTTTCCAAAATAACTGACTGCTATCAATACAAATCACCGCTATTGACCTGTTTGCGAAATTGTTAATATTTTCCTTAAATTTTAAAAGGCAGTTTTTGACATATATATTGGCCTATATATTTTAAAACAATAAAATGCAAATACGATGTGGCAAATGCGTCACTCTATAGTAGCTAAAGAACAAATTTGAAAAAAAACATAGCTTTTAAAAGTTTCTAAACATTATTCAAAAATCTTTCTCACACGGCACCGACCTAAATTTCTGTTCGAAGCCTTTTCGTCATTGCTTGATGCGATAATATGTGTGGCATTTGGGATCCATAAAGTCAGCATTATATGGAGTGTCGTGGCCGAGCGGTCTAGCGCACCGAACTCAAGTTCTGGTGTTGCCAGCAGCAGGGTGTGAGTTCGAGCCCCGGTCGTGACACTTGTGTCCTTGAGCAAGGTACTTAACCATAATTGCTTCGTCCTTCGGATGGGACGTAAAGCCGTAGGTCCCGTGTGTTGTGTAATGCACGTAAAAAAGAATGCGCCTTGAGCACCACTTAGTTGGTGGATACGTGCGCTATATAAGTCCACACATTATTATTATTATTATTATAAAGTTCTGAAAATGGACAGTGCTGACCGCGTAATAACGACGCGTGCGCATTAAAACAAACGAGCACAACCCAAGGCATTCAGCGTGCACACGCTTACGTCACGAATGCAGATAGCTAAGCGCGCCAACACAAGGCAATTCGACCACAACACGTGGGTGTTACTTCCGAGCACATCTGCACAATCTCTCGCTGCGCTTGTACTGATAGATTGTTCAACGTAACAGTTACCATGTGACTTCCGAGCCAAGTATATAGAGCGACACAACAAAGGCCTCTCACTGTCATCGGTTGCTTCACCCGTCGCGGTTATCCATCATCACAGTGAAGAAAAAACTAGTTGGAAACCTATCGCGGTTGTCTTATCCCTGGGGACTTTAGGAATCTGACAAAAATAGACAGAGCAGAGTAACATACGGCTGGCGCTTCAAAAACACTACAAAAACCAAACTTGATGCCAGAACAGCCGTCCCGTCGAACTGAATTGTAACAACTTGATAACGATTAAACTATAGTGATTCTGTTTTTGGGGGTTTGTTTCCACGCTGCAGAATGTTACCAGCGGAGAAGTGCTTGGCGTACTGGCTTCTTGTCACGCTACTGATGGTGTGTCTTGCAACAAAATGTGATGGCGGCGGGTGTCCACCGGCGCCAATCAATTGTAGCGGGACAGGTCAGGGAGATATGCGATGGGGAAAGAGGTCACTAGGAGATCACCTCAGGTAAGTTTATTGAGTTTCTTCTTTTTTGTTTACTTTTTCTTCTTAAATCACTGATAACTGTGTCATGTTTCTGAAACAGGGAAAATCAATTCTTTCGATGAACAGACGTAGAGTTTTTGCAGACACGGCATATATTTTCTGATGTATTGTTTTAAATTACGATTTATTTTATTTTTATTTTATTTTTGTAACGGTGATGCTCAGAGCGAGTGTGAATGTGTGACAACTGGTTACCATAAGTGTTTCACACACGTATAAATGCAGGATATTGTGTATGTATAGGACTGTAGCTTTGACCCTTGATAATTCCATTCAGGCCTTACGACGGCTGACATGGGGTTTGAACAAAACTCATGTAGGCCTATATTATTTAATGTAAGTGGAACATTGTTCGGATCATTCTTCCGTATAATCTGGAAAACAGGCAAAGCCATGCCCCAGACATTTATCTTTCCTTGAATATGTCACGAATTATATGTAATGCGGTTAATTTTCAGGCAAAAAATGCCGGTGTAACACACGTTCGGCCAATTTTCCAATTGCCGTCCAGTACTGACGGGAAAGCCAGTTTGCGAGATAGAGACATGTAGAATTGAAAGATAAAAACTAATTATGTTGGCACGGATGATCCTTGGTGATATTGTTTTTAGTATAAATCAATAATGACCGAAGTTTACCTTCGTTTCATCCGATGTTGTATATATGCAGTCGATTTGTCCTCTTAAGACTGAGTCATTGAAATATCTTAATCAAAATGGAAGGATTTAGTCTGTATTGCAAATTTCAGCGTATATTTAATTCAAAGTTTTAATCAAGTAAATAAATGTTCACTCCCACGTACCCAAAGAGAGAGCTAGAATTGTACAATATTTTCCCGCAAATGTCATGTACCGGTAAGGCTTTTATTTATTTTGTTCACAATATTTCATCATCTGATTAAGGGCCTACATCAAATTCAAACAAGGATGATTTGATTATATGAATTAATTTTCACAGCGACTTTCCCGTAGTAAGAGTTGTAAATTAAAATTGTGGTAGATATTTGATATTCGTTTGTACGTAAACAAAATTGTAGGTTTTTGCAGTTCGCTGTTGATTTATATTCAACTCAAACAAGGATGATTTAATCAAAGAAAATGAATTTTCAAGCTAGAAGCTGACGCTTCGTGCGTGCGAATTAAACTAATCTTGGAGTAGACTGCTTTAATTCAGTGATTTCACTGCTGCTTCAAATCACAATAGGAAGTCAACATTATATTTGTATTAAACCGATGCCGCTGTATAAGGAGAGATGTGAAGAACTTGGTGGAGTAGACCTTTATGGCGCAGGCGCTGCTTTTCATCACTTCACATCCAAACAAAAAATGGTATGGCAAACAAAGCCTGGCCCATCTTATGTATAAAAGCCAGTATACTTTTTTTGTAAAGTGCATCCATACTTTATAAGAAATAATATAGGCCTATACACTGTAAGAAATATTGGGCAAACACGGTTGACATGTTGTCCAACACTGGTCAACATATCAACAAGTTACACAGTTAGTTTACCATTGCCCAATGTTGGAAACATCTTTGGCCAAAATATGAGTACAGTTGTGGTAAATACTGACCAATTCTGGGAGAAATAACCTTACCCAACCCCATGTTGCCCAACGTTTTTACAGTGTGCCTAGACCTTTGTATACAATCCAATCTATGAAGTGTTGTTAACGATTCAATAGTTAAAAAAATAAAATACAAAAAAAAAAAAAAAAAAAAAAAATGCAATCATATTGTTCGTCTGCACGATTGACCATGGATTGACAAGCGTTCTTTGTGGAAATGATTTGAACAATTTTACTGAAATAATTGCATCTGAGATTTCAAAAGTTTTTTGATACCCTCATCAACTTTACACCAAGTAAGTTTCATGCAGACCTGTGATCATTTATGCATTTCGAGAAGGAAACTGGATATAGTTGTAAGTATAAAACCTATGATCTGACACTGCCTCGCACTGGAACTCCTTGCCTTTAATCCTGTTTCCCCACCGTCTTCAATCTCCCTCCGTTCAAAAGAAATAAATATCTTCTTTGTGATTTGTATTGTTTATTTTGTCTTTTGTAGCCTCCTATCTTGAGTGGTCTTTTTGGCCTTGATGGGCGACCTTCAAAGAAAAAAAAACATAAGAGTAAATAATTTAATAAAATGTTATCCTACCGGCACGTATTTGGTCATACAAATTCATTATTTGGCAGGCATTTGTGAAATTTGTGCAACTTAATTGAGACTTCGTTAAACTTCGTTTAACTTTAGTTTCCTATAGATTTTTAAAGGCATAAAAACGGTTCACTAATGATTGAATGGACAATAAGAAACCAGGATAAAAATGATAAAGACACACTCAAACAATAAAAACAGGTTATAATGAAACAGCTCAATATAACATAAATGTTTCCAAAACGCATTAATAATAATAATAATAATGTATAGATTTATATAGCGCACGTATCCACCAACTAAGTGGCGCTCAAGGCGCATTATATTATTATCCCTGCTCATAAGGCTCATAAGGCTCATAAATCATTCCTGAAACCATCTCAGCTCCCTGGGGAGTATACAGCTCAATTGCTGCCATTTCTAGCGCATATAGAGCAAACCATCTCTGCCTTCACAGGTACCCATTTAACCCCTGGGTGGAGAGAAGCAATTATGGTTAAGTGTCTTGCTCAAGGACACAGGTGTCACGGCCGGGGCTCGAACCCACACTCTGCTGCTGGCAACACCAGAACTTTAGTTCACTGCGCTAGACCGCACGACAATCCACTTTACGTGCATTATACAACACACGGGACCTATGGCTTTACGTCCCATCCGAAGGACGAAGCAATTATGGTTAAGTACCTTGCTCAAGGACACAAGTGTCACGACCGGGGCTCGAACCCACATCCTGCTGCTGGCAACACCAGAACTTGAGTTCGGTGCGCTACAGAATTAGGCCCAGGTCAGAAAACCAATAAAGATTCTAATCAGAGAATAAACAAAACAAAGTAAGACCGATTGACCCCTATATAAAGTGTACGAGAAACGCACATAAATAAAGAAAATAAAATTAAGTTTGAATTAAAGTAAACATATCAAACATATTCTGTTGTATTTTTTGCATTTGTTTCTCGGATTGTTTTTTGAATTCTCATTTTGCGAAATTGATTGCCGTTATACGAAAATGAAAGTAACATTTTAGTGAAAATCTCAAGTCGAACCAACTCTGCTAAATTGGATGAAGAATGTGCATTACTAAAAAGAACGACGTATATGCTAAACTGAATATAATGCCACATGGATTCGCATAGCCTGAAAATGAAATTAAATACTTGAATTCTTAATTCGAAACACAGTAACAACTGGAGAGGCAAAATCGCTGTAATATGAATGTATGAAAGTGAAATTGGCCGCTTATTTGCCAAAATTGACCGGGAAAACCTATATTTCCGATTCAGACGGACGTCAACGGACATAGGCCTATACTACAATCATTGAATTTTAAACATGCCTGTGTTTCCATAATTCGGTCTTAATTTATCCGTAATTCATATAACAATGCCTTGGTGAGTGTAGAGCCATTACTACGATCTCAAATCCTAATGGGAAATTACTGTATGACTTTATTATCCCTGCCCGGCTACGTGCGAAATGGATTAAAACTTCGTTACTGCTAAATTGAATGGAGAATGTGGATTACTAAAAAGAACGACGTATGCTAAATTGAATATAATGCCACATTGTGCTAATGCTGATCATTGAAAATGTTGTATAAAGTAATACTAATGTAATACAAGATACCACCAAATTGGTGGTATCACATCGCATGTTTGTTGTGAAAAAAAGAGGTATGTGAACAATTCAAACAATATATATTTCTTTAAGCTGTTTTATTTGTTAATATTTAAAGGGATGTACAGGATTGGTAATGTTGGGAAAACCGATTGTGAAATTAAGAGTTCAACCAAGGTAAACAACCAACGTGTGGATATTTCAGTTTAATACGTTGTTTCGTTAACGAGGAAAATAACGAGCATGCGATCAGATCGTTCGTATTCATTCTAGTGCAGAAACAATTCGATGTGAACATTTGTTCACCCTTCGTCATCGACGCCATACAGCCATTTTAGCATGTCGGACTTTTGGACGCATAATCATATTTGTGATTGGTCATTTGATAATATGTTCCGTCCTTGTGTCACTTTGTGAACAGTAAGGCCTATGTATTAATATTTCATGGGAATCGAGAAATATTTATAGAACAAAAATTTCAGCTTAAGGAAGGCTTGCATTTCATATAAATAATTGGCAACAATTCCCATTCGATTCGCACTGAGTTTCACACCTAGAATCCCATGCGTGTAAACACTGATATCACTGCAGCTTCAAACACGTTGTTAGGATTGACATGAAATATTTCCAGGGATTGATACTATCAAAAATGAGAACACCTGAACAAAATAAATAAAATAGATTCACGAAGTCACCGCCATGTACCTGTCCAGATACGCAGGTAATATGATTTAAATATTTATAAGCTCTCCTTTGAGACATTCAACGAAACAACCCATGAAGGATTAATGTAAAAGAGTGAAAACCACTATTTCAAAGAGCTATATGGCGGACAAGTCTTTTTGGAGTGGATAAAGAGTAAAATTGGTAGTGTATAAAGAGTGAATTGGTAGCCTTTTACTGTATTTTACAATCGAATCAGAGTGGGTTTCACTACAAAAAAGACTTGTCCGCCATATAGCTCTTTAAAAGAGTGGTTTTCACTCTTTTACATTCAGAGAGTAACGGGCCGAGGGCGTGGGCAGTCTTCCGATTGGCCAGCCCGAATATCAATCATAATCAACTGCGTTTGAAATATCGCTTTTATTTACAGTTCCAGACATTTCATAATATTTATTTTTGTTTTCGCTTAACAACGATTTTGTCTTTCAGAACGTGTTCGTTTTATAAAATATATTTTTTGGGTCGTCTTAGCCAAACATGGGTGATTTATCTTTAAGTCCAGAATTCGCTTTTGGTAAAAGGGTCAGTTCGTGCATTTATATTATAGGAAAGTTCAATTGCTGGCTGCTTCAAACTGCTACTTTGAATGTGCAGATTTTAGTTCAATACAGAGTCTATAAGTCATGGTCTAAAACACTTGCTATCTGGCATTGATTTGAAAATGGGCAACCTTTTTTAGGGGTCTCAGCTTCATTAAAGCATGAGTTAAGAGATACCGGTATGTATAGAAAACAATATGTGAAAGTTGTAGCTATTTTGTACAAGCAAATAGCAAAATTCAGATTGTTTTGTTTATAATTCCTAATATGGTAAATGGATCACGCCCAAGATCCATTTAAAATGTATGACGTTTTTCTTATAAATTGCAGCATGACAGACATAATAATTTCTCGAGTTGCTTGATAACTTCACATTTCAGTAATTTTGTTACGAAAGGTGTATACTCCTTTTTAATCCATTGTCAATCAATGAAATTGCTAATATACTATTTTACAAAGACGTATAATTCGATACCTCAACTGATTTAGAAACGTTTGCAACTAACTGGCCGTGTTACGGGCAGAAAGCTCATTGTTTCGCAAAGGGGAAAACATTCCATGATGATGTATGATGATCCGTTACGAGTGTTCAGAAACACATAACCTGTTTAAAGGGATGTACATATACAACATCGGTAATGTTGACAAAACTGATTAAGTGAAGACTCTAATTGACTGGAGATATAGGGCTGCATCAAACAACTAACATGTGAAAGTTTCAGCTTAAAAGTGTTCACCATCATCAACAATTTTTATGTATAACTGTGATTTTGTCATCAACTTTAAATCAAATATTTTTATAATTATTTTATTATTTTTGTTCAAAATATATAATTTCTCTTTAATTCACCGGTTTGCTGTATGCGCGCACAGAAGTTTGATCAATGTTAGACAATCTCTCATAACCTGCATACCCGGAGGATTTACCATCTATATATGATTCATTATTTGGGGGAAACGGAACAATTTCAGCACAGCTACTAGAGTCTCTTCCCCGCCAGATAAAAACGGAATATTGTATCACCTCAGCCGAACAATACAAATAAGTCACCAGCTATAAATCCAGTTTCTACAAAAAATTGCACAAAGAGCGTGCTAGTCGACTGCAATTACATACTATAGAGATTACTTTGACAAAGGGAACTTCAAGGCTGACGAAAAGAGGCTTTAGTCGTTTTTTACTGTTCTTTTGAAATTTTGTTTCCACTCTGATACTTTGATTTGGAGGTAGCCAAAAAATAGGTGGTTTCGTGAATTAATTAAATTACACATTTTGGAAATGATACGATTATTTAACCTTTACTTGATATCAATCAATTATACGCATAGTGTGGATGTCAGGACTGGGTGTCCGTAGCTTGACTACATTTCTCGCCAAAACTATTTCTCCTCCTGAGAAACCCCATGTCTGTCTATGCTTATTTTGAGTGGCACGGTTTTGACTCAACATTGAATGGGTGTGCGGGAGGTGTGCCAGCAGGTTTATTTCGTAGGGTGTAGTCAATCGTTTATATCATGGTATTCGAGAATGTGACTTCGAGATACTTAATCTATTCAATTTAGTTGTAAAACAAAATAATAATAATAGTAATAAATACAAATTGGATGTTTGTATAGTAGTAAACAGTAGGTTATTAATAGAAAAAAAACCATCTGGAGTTATAGGGGCCAATCAAAATCCAAGGCTTGTTAGACATGCGTAAGGGGGACAATACAAGACAAACAAAGGAGTGGACAAAGCGTGATTTGAATGCCAAACCCCCATAGCCTAACGGACAAAGATCTTAATATAAAAAAATGCGAAAGTGAACAGACAGATTATAACAAAATATTACATTCATTTACAACTTTTCGAAATGATTTTTTTGTCTCAGAAATTCGTCAAAGTGTATGGTGATCTTTTAAAAGCAGAATTTGTTTCATACACGAGAACCTCTTTAACGACACTAGGGTGTTGCAATAACACCAGTGGTATAAACATTATTATTTCATGTTGTTATTGGGCGAACTACCCTCCATTTTTCAATTATTTGATAATCAGATGATTAGGGAATCGTCTGTGACAAATTATTCGTGGGTTATTGTTACACTGTACACTAGTGGCTGAAATTGTTTATCCTCCCCCCACCATTTTTTTTTTACAATTGAGATGGTCAGCCCATAATGGACACACGCATAGTACCAATCGATCATGTCGATATGAGGAGCAACATTGAATGCTGTACTTAGTGTAGTGTTTCCCACAGTCTGTTCACTTTGCTGAGATAAGGTAAACAAAGTGTTTCGATCAAAAAAAGGGTTGAGTTGAAAGTTGGGCAAGAATGCATATAACCTGTAACATAAATATATATTATATTATACCACCGCATTAAACCATTAAACATTATAAGAGCTCTGGATGACCCATATGTTTGAATTAACGAGTAATGGTCTCCCTTTTCATTGACCATGCCAAACGTTTGAGTTTGAGTTTGAGTTTCCTGCATTCTCAGGATTATAATAATAATATAGGGTATAAACTTTTTCTTGGTCCAAAATTTTCAACAGTTTGTCATTATTCTAACCAGCAAGTTCATTATAATCGCAGAACATTTCGAAGATGGAAAACAAGAACTTGACTCCCTAGCCAGATAAGGCCGCGCACAAAGCAATTTAAAACTTGACTCCCTAGCCAGATAAGGCCGCGCACAAAGTAATTTATTTCGTGACAAAAACAACGTCATCCAAAAATAACTAAACAAGACGAATTCCCCTGTCGTATGCCCTGGCTGAACGAGTCTCTGTTATACGCTTCACCGTGGTTGCGTGTCTCAGTTTTTTCGAACTTCATTGCCGATCAAAAACATTGAAACTGCACGATCGTCATTTCCACTGGTCGCCTCATTAATGCACCTCTGAAGTGAAGCGTTGTGGGAATTTCCATGATTATAAAACAACATGGCTGTAATACCACGACAACAAAAACCTCGTTTCCAGCCCTGAAAAAGACTCGAACTAGGTATGGCTTGTGTGTCAGTTATCCTCTAAGGACCATGGACTGACGAATTGTGTGGTGTTAAAAGTACACTGGTGTTTCTACTGCGCGATTCGCCTAGAACACCGTCTGAACAATTTATTGACACAATAGTGTGGTTTTAACGCACATTTTTGTGTAGAGGTTTCATGGTGAAACATGTTGACATTTCACCCAAGTTTTTACTCCCAATATAAAAACATTCATGTAAAGCTTAGACATAATATACTGAACAGCAAAAGAAACGCAAGCCCGAGGACAGCAAAAGAAACGCAAGTCCGAGGTCTTGTCAAGTTTTCAAACAGAAGACAAACCATTTTGAAATTGCATTACAAGATTTTCACATTCAACAGTCACTTTCAGCTCACAAATTGAAAGCATTTTTCATTAAATGAGTGATTAGAATCAAAATGGTTTGTCTTCTGTTTGAAAACTTGACAAGACCTCGGACTTGCGTTTCTTTTGCTGTCCTCGGACTTGCGTTTCTTTTGCTGTTCAGTATATTTAATTGTTATATCTTTTGTGATCCTAACTCTCAACTGATGTCAACTGATTTCGGTTCTAATCAAGACAGATATGATTAATATGATTTGCACGGTGGATTGGATGAAAAAAAACATAAGGTTTGCGGGTAACACCATACGAAATAATCACTTCTATGAAGAAGTGTGGTTCTGAAACGAACATATTATTAGGCCTATTAACTTTTTGTTTAATACTGTTATGTGAGCTGTTGTTGGCTAATGAGGAAATAGATGATCACAGTTTATATATGATAACTTGGTGTTAAATTTATATTATTATCAAACATCCCTTGACATTTATTTGCTTATAGGAACTACCGGTATGTAAAATCATATGTGTCCAGTGAATAACAAATAATTGCATATTTATATTCCGACAATCATGCACAGCGGACCAGCGTCAGAACAGTAAATTAACTTTGCAACAAAATGTGTGGACCAATAAATTAAATAATTTCACAGGTTGGTTCGTTGTTCCTATTCATTTGGACTTTCAGGTGGCTAGATAATTTCCTATGCAATGACAACATTTTCAAGAGAGGCACGTATAAATTATTGCTTACGTAAATCTTATGCATCGATTGCAAAGATATTTTAATTGTACTACTTCAATGAACATGTTTGCAGGTATTCGTTATTGGTGAAAGCAACACAGAAGTATTTTTGTTAGTGGGTATGTGCTTTCTTTAAAAAAAATCTAACAAAATAACAGAATAATAAATAAATAGAGAATTATAGCTGTTGCAAACTGCAAATAAATACAAACCACAATCAAAAGATGTAATCAAATGAAGTGTTCATACTGTGGATTTTGATAGTCATATATCTTTTCAATATATATCATATATCTTGTCTTCCATAGTTTGTTGCAACTACGCACGCTGTACTCGTTATGACAAGAGTTTGTTGGGTTGAGGGGTAGGATAATAAAACACGGCTATGAACGCTAAATAAGACCCTACGCTATAATATACCCGGTACTGAACAGCAAAAGAAACGCAAGTCCGAGGACACCAAAAGAAACGCAAGTCCGAGGTCTTGTCAAGTTTTCAAACAGAAGACAAACCATTTTGATTCTAATCACTCATTTAATGAAAAATGCTTTCAATTTGTGAGCTGAAAGTGACTGTTGAATGTGAAAATCTTGCAATGCAATTTCAACAGTCACTTTCAGCTCACAAATTGAAAGCATTTTTCATTAAATGAGTGATTAGAATCAAAATGGTTTGTCTTCTGTTTGAAAACTTGACAAGACCTCGGACTTGCGTTTCTTTTGCTGTCCTCAGACTTGCGTTTCTTTTGCTGTTCAGTATATTACGAAGCTAATGTTACATTTAAAACAACTTGGCTTTTTAAAATCATGCCAGTGCTTTTTTGTACTTTGGTCAGTTAGGAGAATAATAAAGACCATGAATGAATGAATCAATCAACATTCCTTATGTAGTTATAACATCCCGGTTTTTGTATCATAGAAATGAATGCCTGCTGAAATGATATTACGAGAAATAATTACTATATACGGGGGAAACGAAGAGGTTGCGATTCCCTTCCCCGCACTCGGGGATGGTTCCATTTAGTAATTACCTTAGTAAGTCAGTTGCACTCGAAATGCATTAAATGATTATCTTACCGGTTCTGACAGATGTTTTGTTACACACAGAAACACACACAAAAACCATCCTTTAAATTAATACGCACTAATGGCCCTGTCACACTGTTGCGTATGAGAGAAACGTAAGAGTTGCGTATGAAAATTCATAATATAATTTTCATACGCACAAAAAGCCCTTGAAAATACAGAATTGTGCGTATACTTACCGTATTGAACCTATGAGTAGCGTATGAGTAGCGTATGGCAAGCGTATTGACAGCGTATGGACAGCGTATGACCAGCGTATGGCCAGCGTTCTCTGCGTATGGCTACCGTAAGAGTATCGTATGAACTGCGCATGCCCAGCGTACCGCCTATCCGCCTATCACGTGACAAAGTGCCTATATAATCGGCGGCCTTTCCACAACGTATGGCAACTTATGTCCAGCGTACTCGACCTATGAGTAACGTACCTATATCGTACCTCTAGCGTATTCAGCGTATGCTTAGCGTATTAACCATACGTCCGCATACGCACAAAATTTTTAAGCATGCTTAAAAATTTATTTCTGCCTCAGCGTATGCCAGCGTATGCCAGCGTATGCCACCGTGCTTGAAACGTATACAACCTATGCCTAACGTACCCGTAGCGTATGTCAGCGTATACCATTACCAGCGTATGAGTGATAATTTTCATACGCTGGCATACGCTAGTACGATACGCAACAGTGTGACAGGGCCATTACCTATAATGGCAATCTGATCGTATACAGCTCTTCTATTTTCTGGGGAATTGTCATGGCAAGACGTTATCACATTGAACATCTCACAGGTAATGCCACCATCATTGTTTCGTTGAGAAAGTTTAAGTGGTTGAAAACTTTTAATGCATCATACTGTCTACTCATGTTTTTCCCCGACAAGTCCCAATGGAATTAAATGATGGCTTACTGTCGACTGAAGCACTATGTTTTTGGTTATGAAAATCATTCTTCGAATCATGTTTAATGAGGTTTCTCATCAACCTTCAGATTAATTCATTGACGTGATCGGATCAGGGTGAAAAAAGTGACGTTGAACAAGCCACCTGTCACAACATGCAATCCGTGCCGTAACAACTGTCTCTATTTTCCCCTATAATTACCGATCCGCTCCACCACCCCGCATTAAAAGTACATCAAGTAAGGGAGTTTTTCAATGAAGGTGCACGGCAGTGATCATTCTTACTTATTGCTCCGATTTGCATGATGAACGAAAACGAATTGCAACCACATTTTCTCGCTGATATAGGCATGGGCGTTAATCCCTAAAGTGGGGAGATATTGGTAAACATACCCCCACTGTTTGTCATGGGGATGGACCCTCCCTCCCCCATACACACATGCACATTAATGTGTACGCGGGGAAACCATGGAAGTACCTCCTATTGTTCTGCCATTGTCGCTGGACTTTTTAGCAACATCCCATTGGTTTTGTACACAAAAAACAACCAAGGACATCGTCGACAATCAAGGACCACATTTTATTTAAAAAAAATTGGAACTCTCCTCCCTCCCCCCAAAAATAAAAATAAATAAATAAATAAATACATTAATTTTTTTTTTTTAAATACAAAAAATAAAACAATAATGAAGTTTATCAAAATAACTAGGGCCTTTATACATTTGTTTGAATCCAAATGTTCAAAGTCATTAACTTGTTCGTGGGGGGGGGGGGGAGGGGTCTTGAATTTGATTTAGGATTGGTTCAGTACTCCACAGTATAGCCCAGCGAATAGAGCATGTAGCCATGTGTACCAAATCCATCAAACTCCACCGGCTGCTTTTGTTGGATTCAGGACTGTGTATCGTCTGTACCAATTCTTGTACCTGTGCCAATTCCATCAAAGTCCAACAGTTTGGGTACCTTTTTACTGCATGTTGATGAATTTTGGAGGATTTGCCAAAATGCCTAGGGAGTTAGGGAATCAAAATTGACACAACTGGGTGTATAGTGCACGAATGCTCTTTCTTTGTAATGATGGAAAGGTATAGACGGTTGGAGCGGATCGGTTGGTGATTTTTGTTTGGTTTGGCTCGTTACTTCCGTTGTTGTTACTTACTATACTGGGCACTTTCTTAACATAGGCTATTTGTCTGGGTTCACTATTGTGTAACATGGCGTTGATATAAATCATGAAGTAACACAAAACCATTATTGATGATGATGCCTACACATTACGACAGATCTGAGTAAATGTATTATACAACAGGTAATCAGGAAGACAGCAGAACAGACAAACGGTAATCAAACGAGGCAATCGGAGATGAGTTGTATGGGATAGAGTTTTCCCTCCGTACGCTTCAATCTATGTCTGAACAAAAAACATGATACTTGATCCCCGCTAAGTGGTTTCAAGTGGTGGACATTCAACGAACTTTGTGATATCTTTAAAACTGCAATGCATAATAACCAACGGGAGCATTTGAATAGTTTATTATTATTATTATTTCGCATTAGCACAGCATGAAAAGAAAGATCTTGTTTTCCTTTCTGCCGGTTACACCTCGAGTCAAGCTACGTCCCGTAGCCTTAGATCTCGAGTATCTTTCGCAGAATCCTTGCTGTCCCTAAGAGTGCCGCCTTCTGTAGTAATTCTACTCTAGCAAATGTTCCTATCTCCTTGAGATGTTTCTCCAACGCCTTCGGAATTGTACCCAGTGCTCCTACCACCACAGGAATTACCTTCACCTTGACATGCCACAGCTTATGATTATTATTATTATTATTATGATTATGATTATGATTATTATGATTATTATGATTATGATTATGATTATGATTATGATGATTATGATTATTATGATGAATATTATGATTACTATGATTATTACGATTATGATTATGATTATGACTATGATGATTATAATGATTATTATTATTATTATTATTATTATTATTATTATTATTATTATTATTATTATTATTATTATTATTATTATTATTATTATTATTATTATTATTATTATTATTATTATTATTATTATTATTATTATTATTATTATTATTATTATTATTATTATTATTATTATTATTATTATTATTATTATTATTATTATTATTATTATTATTATTATTATTATTATTATTATTATTATTATTATTATTATTATTATTATTATTATTATTATTATTATTATTATTATTATTATTATTATTATTATTATTATTATTATTATTATTATTATTATTGGAGTGTCGTGGCCGAGCGGTCTAGCTTACCGGACTCAAGTTCTGGTGTTAGCAGCAGAATGTGGGTTCGAATCCCGGCCGTGACCCTTGTGTTCTTGAGCAAGACACTTAACCATAATTGCTTCTCTCCACCCAGGGGTTAAATGGGTACCTGTGAGGGCAGAGTTGGTTGATTAGCCCTATATGCGATGTAATGGCAGCAATTGAGCTGTATACTCCCCAGGGAGCTGAGATGGTTTCAGGAATGATTTATGAGCCTTATGAGCCTTATGAGCAGGGGTAATAATATAATGCGCCTTGAGCACCACTTAGTTGGTGGATAAGTCCACACATTATTATTAGGTGTTCGGGTATGTGCCCGAAACACCTATTGTTTTTGTTCGGTTTAAAAAAAAAAATATGTTTTACTTCTTCTTCTTAGGTGTTCAGGTATATGCCCGAAACACCTATTGTTTTTGTTCATTTTTTTTTATTTTATTTTTTTACTTCTTCTTCTTCTTCTCCCCGACGTCTGTCCGCAAAAAAACACATACTTGCAAACTTCACATGAACTTGAAACTTGGCATGTACTTAGAACTTAACAAGTAGACGAAACTCGAGTTGTGAGTGACCCCAATTTGACCTTACTTCCTGTCCAAACCGGAAGTCAAAGTTTAATATTTAAAAAAATCATATCTCAACAACCACAAGAGGTAAATTCACAATTTTTGTACCATTGTACAGATCGTTAATTGTCGAAAAATATTTACACAAAGGTGACCCCAATTTGAACTTACTTCCTGTCCAAACCGGAAGTCAAAGTTTAATATTTAAAAAAAATAATATCTGAACAACCACAAGAGGTAAATTCACAATTTTTGTACCATTCTACAGATGGTTAATTGTCAAAAATATTTACAAAAAGGTGACCCCAATTTGACCTTACTTCCTGTCCAAACCGGAAGTCAAAATTTAATATTAAAAAAAATCATATCTCAACAACCACAAGAGGTAAATTCACAATTTGTGCACCATTGTACAGATCGTTAATTGTCGAAAAATATTTACACAAAGGTGACCCCAATTTGACCTTACTTCCTGTCCAAACCGGAAGTCAAAGCTTAATATTAAAAAAAATCATATCTCAACAACCACAAGAGGTAAATTAAAAATTTTTGTACCATTCTACAGATCGTTAATTGTCAAAAATATTTACAAAAAGGTGACCCCAATTTGACCTTACTTCCTGTCCAAACCGGAAGTCAAAGTTTAATATTTAACAAAAATCATATCTCAACAACCACAAGATGTAAATTGACATTTTTGCACCATTGTATAATGTAGATTGTTAATTGTGGAAAAATATTTACACAAATGTGATCCCAATTTGACCTTACTTCCTGTCCAAACCGGAAGTCAAAGTTTAATATTTAAAAAAATCATATCTCAACAACCACAAGAAGTAAATTCACAATTTTTGTACCATTCTACAGATCGTTAATTGTCAAAAATATTTACAAAAAGGTGACCCCAATTTGACCTTACTTCCTGTCCATACCGGAAGTAAAAATTTAATATTTAACAAAAATCATATCTCAACAACCACAAGAGGTAAATAGACATTTTTTGCACCATTCTACAGATCGTTAATTGTCAAAAATATTTACAAAAAGGTGACCCCAATTTGACCTTACTTCCTGTCCAAACCGGAAGTCAAAATTTAATATTTAACAAAAATCATATCTCAACAACCACAAGATGTAAATTGACATTTTTTGCACCATTGTATAGATTGTTAATTGTCGAAAAATATTTACACAACGGTGACCCCAATTTGACCTTACTTCCTGTCCAAACCGGAAGTCAAAGTTTAATATTTAAAAAAAATCATATTTGAACAACCACAAGAGGTAAATTCACAATTTTTGTACCATTGTACTGATCGTTAATTGTCAAAAAATATTTACAAAAAGGTGACCCCAATTTGACCTTTACATCTCCCGAACACCTAGAGTTTGTCAAGACAAACTCGAATCTCTAGTTTTATTATTATTATTATTATTATTATTATTATTATTATTATTATTATTATTATTATTATTATTATTATTATTATTATTATTATTATTATTATTATTATTATTATTATTATTATTATTATTATTATTATTATTATTATTATTATTATTATTATTATTATTATTATTATTATTATTATTATTTTGTTCAATAAAATATAATATCTCATAGCCTAAGTGATCTCTCCTATGGGTTCTCAAATTACCCGATAAAATACTCTATTCCTATTCTCGAATTTTAGTCATTTGTATTCATTTTATTTGTTTAATAAGAAAATAGTAGTACAGAAAAATAACTTAGAAGGATGACCTGTCGTATCACAGTCACCTGTCTTTTATAAATGTATTTGTCTGCATTGCCTGACTGTGAAAATAGAAAATCAAAAAAACATGTTTTACATATCCGAAGTAATCAAGTTTATACTCTCAAGAAGAATTAACAAACACTATTAATTTTCAATAGAAGGTACAACATTTGGCATTTGGTAACGTGCGTCACCCAAACAACATGTGACATCCATCACAATGGGTGCCCATGTTTATGAGAAAACAACACAAAAATGTAACTTTTTTGTCAGTGTTTGTTCCTTTTCTGTTTATGTTTTTATAAAGGCCGGACGGTAAATGTGTGTAAATTAAAATGTGTGCTGAATTAATAATCCAGTAATAACCAATATTGTATATTACCTATTAAAGTCTTACTTTGTGTGAAGTATCATGGACTTTTTTCCCAAGTCAACCTACAGGGATTAGTTAATCCAGAGTGTCACAAAAAAGGGGAATACACACACTCTAAAACCGCCTATCTATTGTCAAATTTTCAGCCAGTGTGCCCTCCCTCCTTGGTTGCCCTTCCCCTTTTTGGGTCACCCGGTATTCGCTTCTGTCTCGCATTCGGTAAGGCCCACACGATTGATCTTCTGTCGGAGAAAAGGCGAAAACTATTGACACTATGGTGAAGTAAGGAGTTCCAATGTTGTCTAAGCTGTGTCCTCAACGGAGATGAGGTTGACATTAATCATTGAACGGCTGTGACCTTGTTATGTAATATTATCACAGGTGACTCTCGTGCATGTTATACAAGATATCCAATAACCCACTCTATGGAACTCTGATGAAAATTACAATTTAATTAATAATTGTCTGAATTTACAAATACCAATTACCAGCTGCTTCATCAGCCACTTCATGGGCTCAAAACACTTACATCAAATGCAGACGCACATCTGCATTGCATTATCGTGAAGTTGTCATTCCAAAATCTCGTACTTTACAGCATCCGATATTCTTTTCAGCATATTTTGCTTGGCTTTGGAGCTCTCTGTCTGCCGCTGGTTGTGGATGCTCTATCTAATCAGTCCTTATTATGTTCATTATCATTTGCTGAAACTGCCACCTGCTCACAATAAATTACTCTTTGGCACCCTCATGTTCTTGTTCTCTTTTGGGTGTAAAAAATCACGGTATACACCATAGTTATTAACCCACTTACAAATTACTGACTATAGTCTATAGTGACAAACATCTTGATAATTATTCCGTCATTACAAATTTCAAATCGGCCGTGATCTATTTTGTTCTCATGAGAATGAATGCTAACATAATTATCTGAATGTACTTTCACAGGTCAGTCATTTTATGTAGGGTATCTTCATCAATTAACATGACGAAAAACATAAGGGTCAGAGCAGAAACCCATATACATGTACGTTCCCTTTAAACATACTGGGCAGCGTTTTTGATTGAACAACGAAATTGACAAAATTGGGCCAGGTTGACAGCTAGCAGTAGACTGTTCAGCATTCACAGAGACATTACAGCTGAAATCCGTCGTTATATTGTGTATAATAGCTCTATTATCTGAAATAGAACGATAATAATTGCTAGATAATTGAGTGCAGCGCACGCTAGGTATATCGTCTGAGCCTCTTGGGTTCTCACTCGGTGGATTTCGGATATGAAATTCGTAAAATTGATACTTGACCCTGAGAATAAAAAAGTACAGTATCTGTTGTTAGTAGAAGTATAATTCCTCGGAGTTGCAATGTATTCATTATATTACTGATGGCTTTAACAGACCAGCGGTGGATTCAAACATACGATACACTTATTAGGCCACGTATAACATCAGTAAGCTGAACATTTTACCTGGCCATTAAAGATGGGTATGGATTTGTGAGCATTCAGTTTAAAAATAGGAACTGCTCAATTGTTCCTACGCATTCTATTTAAAATTGTATCGCCCGCGTTTTTCGCTATTTTAATTGTTATCGTGAGAAGTACGATTTTTCAGTAAATATGTCCAGATATGCATTGGTCGGTCCCGCCATGATGCTCAATTATTAATTTGGTCACTAAATACCTGTTAAATAATAATAACAATAATTTTGTGAAATGTCTCATTTCAAGGTATCTGTCTAATAGGACATTATCAATGTATATAGTTTTAAACAAACATCTCCAGAAATTGACAGTAAAATAACGACAAATGCATGCAGGTAATACATCTTTAATGACACAACTTTAAAGTGAGCTTTGTGTTTGTTATAACAAGCGCTAGGTGTTAGGGTATCACTGCCGATAGGAGGCGCTCTGATTTGTGATGACGTCATCAAACATATTTTTGAAAAAAAACTAAGATGTTACTAACCTAGATGTGCATATCAACCTCTACAAACTAAATGATTATACTAATAATGGGTTGTGGTACTCTCACCTTGAAAGGGAAAGATAATGTAAATATAATGAAGGTGACGATGACAACAAGACAGTGATGAAATTATCCGGTTTGTTCCCAATGTGGTCAAAGCAGTGGCGTTAATTTGAAACGGAGATGATTCAAAATGTCAAATTTCAATGACATCCCCGCTTTTAATTTCCCCTGGCAATTACAGGGGTTTGAATGTCTTCATATTTACATATAGACTTGAAGAAGACAAAAATAAGATATTTCAACCAAATAAAGAAGATATATTTTGAAAAGTTGTGAAATTATTTTAAATTTTCTGGCAAATTTCCTAACTTTCGAAATTTGTTTGAAAATGTTTGAACATTTAAAAAAAATAGTAGCTCTAAAGCATTAACTAAAAAAGGTTTGTTCAACGCTTTTGTCACTGGGCCCAAATAAATAAGAGGGGTAGGGTTGATCATAATATGAACATTCTCTACTGCAAAAAAAAGTTGGAGATAAACCTCCATACTATGTGTCAAAGTGTCGCTTAATGTGTCAAAGTGTGAACACTAGGCTTTTAATGACACTTTCACACTGTGAACACGCACTGGAAAGTCTCCATAGTGTAAGCTACAGTATATTCACACTGTGAACACAAGAGTAATATTTCACATTCTAAAAGGTAAAGTTTGACTGCGCCTGTGGCAACGATTACAGCCAGTATACACGTAAAATGGATGTAAATGCAGTCATGCATACCTGCTTTACAAGAATCAAGATGTGTGTATACAAACTAACCTGTGAGAGTTTCATCTTATTTCATTGTGCCGTTAATAATAATAATAATAATAATGTGTGGACTTATATAGCGTACTTATCCACCAACTGAGTGGTGCTCAAGGCGCATTATATTATTACCCCTGCTCATAAGGCTCATAAATCATTCCTGAAACCATCTCAGCTCCCTGGGGAGTATACAGCTCAATTGCTGCCATTACAGCGCATATAGGGCTAATCAACCAACTCTGCCCTCACAGGTACCCATTTAACCCATGGGTGGAGAGAAGCAATTATGGTAAAGTGTCTTGCTCAAGGACACAAGCACCACGGTCACGGCTGGGATTCGAACCCACATTCTGACGACTCAGCCATCAGAACACAAATCCGATGCACTAAACCGCTCGACCATGAGAAATAGTGATTGTTCGTATTCTTCATTTCCAACGTGGAATCTCTGTTTTCAGATGAAAGAAATACAGTTTTGATTATATATTTCAATAAAACGATATTACATCAGGCAGAAAAATTTCATGGGATGTTTGATACCATTTTCAACTTTATACCAAATATTAGGTTTATGCAAAACTGTGGTTTTTAGGTTTTTCGTTTCGACTTGTGTCTTTGGTAAACGTAATTACAGTGATCGATACAAAACTACACCAATAAATTTCATTAATTTTATGACTGGATATTTATTCTTTATAATAATAATAACTTTATTACTTATAAAGCGCAAAATACATATGTATATGATCTAATGCGCTGTACAAAATAATACTATCTTACAATACTTAAAAATATTAAAATATTAAAATATAAGAATGACAAAAATTAAAAATCTATATATATATATATATATAACTAAAGAAAAAGAAACTATAGAAACTATAAAAACTATAAAAACTTTTACATATATTAGTAAAACTATTTATATTAGTAAGACTATTTTTCATATGCTTCTCTAAAAAGATATGTCTTAAGAGACGACTTAAATTTAATAAAATTGTTCTCAGCCCTGAGGCTAGCTGGTAGGCCATTCCACAGGGCTGGGGCAGCAGCGGCAAATGCTCGGTCTCCTGTCGTCTTAGCAGTTCTTATCCCCGGTGGAGCAAGCAAACATTCATTGCTAGAACGTAGATTATACACAGTCCGTCTTTTAAGAGATATAAGTTCATTAATATAAAACGGGGCACTGCCATAAAAAGCTTTAAAAGTTATTATAATAATCTTAAAAATTATCCTAAATTTAACCGGCAACCAGTGTAACTGGTACATTGTCGGAGTAATACGGGAAAAGCGCGGGGTATTAGACACTAACCTTTTCATTTTAAATTAGTTTCCATCCTGTTGTAGTGAATTAAGTATAAAGTTGTTTAAAACGGGAGCACTCGTTTTGGTTAAAATTACTGCAGATCGTTGTCTGTACACGTCTCGACTGTTATAAGAATTCATATTCACAGTGACATCTCAAACATGTTCAAGATTCATATATCCATAGGGCATAATCGGTTCAAGCTAGGACCAGCTGCGCCTTCTGACTTTTCGATTTCTTTTCGGATCCATTGAAAGGTCGACATTTCCTCCTGTGTTGAGACAGCTCAGATTCGTTAATATATATTGCATCAGAAATTGGTCGTCAAATATCGAAATTCCTCACGGTGTATATGATAGTGATTTGTAGAATGCCGAGGGTTATTTTTGTTCAGTTTTTATTTGTTTATGAATATGCGCTGAATGAAGAGAAAACATGCCTTCACAAAACGTAATACTCCTTCACAAAAATGGATCAAGACGGTTCTTTCCATGAAATTAAACCACACGTATTATAGTAGGTCAAGAACAACATGGGGAAAACTGCATCTGTTTATTAGCCATGCATCTGTTTATTAGCCATGGAGTGTCGTGGCCGAGCGGTCTAGCGCACCGAACTCAAGTTCTGGTGTTGCCAGCAGCAGGGTGTGGGTTCGAGCCCCGGTCGTGACACTTGTATCCTTGAGCAAGGTACTTAACCATAATTGCTTCGTCCTTCGGATGGGACGTAAAGCCGTAGGTCCCGTGTGTTGTATAATGCACGAAAAGTGGATTGTCGTGGCCGAGTGGTCTAGCGCACTGAACTCAAGTTCTGGTGTTGCCAGCAGCAGAGTGTGGGTTCGAGCCCCGGCCGTGACACCTGTGTCCTTGAGCAAGACACTTAACCATAATTGCTTCTCTCCACCCAGGGGTTAAATGGGTACCTGTGAAGGCAGAGATGGTTTGCTCTCTATGCGCTAGAAATGGCAGCAATTGAGCTGTATACTCCCCAGGGAGTTGAGATGGTTTCAGGAATGATTTATGAGCCTTATGAGCCTTATGAGCAGGGATAATAATATAATGCGCCTTGAGCGCCACTTAGTTGGTGGATACGTGCGCTATATAAATCTATACATTATTATTATTATTATGCAGCGTGCACATACAATTATCAATAGTCTAAAAAATTGCCGACCAGTAGAAATCAAATGTACTACCGTGCAATATGATTAATGAAAGATGATACTGCTTCGAAATCATGGACTTCGCAGGTCATTTAGCCATTGGTTGGTTCTCAACATATTGAGATGGTCACTACACGGCTAGTTCTTCTACGGCAGTGCGACTCGGCCAAAATAATTCGGATACGTGCTCACAATCTGTGTGAAAACGGAATATTGGACTTCGTCTAAGAATGCCACAACACGAGGCATTTCATGGACGAATAAGTTATCTTGTACTTCCACCTTTTCACCAGTCTTGGTTCAAGGACTGTGTTTGTACGTTTTTGATACACTATCCGTCGCCGCACGCCGCACGCCGCACGCCGCACGCCGCACGATGGCACTACACCAACCGCTACAATCACAAACCGCTACAATCGAATCACTAACCACTACCACACACGAACCGATATCGTGTAGCGCCGTCGGATCGTATATCAAAAATATACAAACACAGTTTTGAACCAAGACTACCATTTCACATGTCATCAGCGTTTTAACTTGTACTGTGCATGACATCGTTAAGGATTGAGCTGTAATTATATAGGGTTGAGTTTGTGGGTATACATTTGATACTGGGCTACATTGAGGGTAGGGTTTCTGGCAACATTTAGGATTGGGTTACATACAAATGGTAGGTTTTTGGTCTTAATTTTTTGACTAGGCTACATCATAAAAGGTATACGTTGGAGAGTATACAAAGTGGGGTAATAACTTTGATAATTGTGCTTCAATCTAATCAAGTTCAATTCAATGCGATAGAGGAGAAACTTTAGGCCACTGACTATGATCAGTGGCATAGCCAGGATTTTCAGAGTGGGGGACAAACAACATTTGAGGGTAAATTTTAACGACTCAAAACTCAAATGAATCAACAAATTATGTCAAAATACAGATTGAATTTCCCACGTTCAGAAGTTCAGAAATACCAACAAGTTTGTAAATTTACCGACAGACATTACCGTATTTTGCCAACAAGTGTGGGGCTTCACCCTCCTTTGGCTACGCTACTGAATACGATTTATTCCATGTAAATTATCATTATTTTGTATAGCCATGCTTTATAATTATAATATATGTACATAGAGGCTGGTTAGCTCAGTTGGTAGAGCGCTCGTACGGTAATCGAGAGGTCGCGGGTTCGAGTCCGGCATCAGCCAATTTTTCTTTGCTCGCTACCCGTTTATATAATATTCAGGTCAGTTTCTCCCTATAAATCTACTTTGTGTACAACCACGTAAAAGGCTTGTGTCCCAAGTTGTGTGGTCCCCGCTACTGCCGTTACCCAGGTTGTTTGCATCTGACTGGGGCTTGATCCCTGGCTACTCGGCAGATATGGTTTGGCCTCTGACCTGGCCCCATAGAGCAATAGATAATTGGCATAAGTGGACCGCCCACCAACATAGGGGCTGGTTAGCTCAGTTGGTAGAGCACTCGTACGGTAATCGAGAGGTCGCGGGTTCGAGTCCGGCATCAGCCAATTTTTCTTTGCTCGCGAACCGTTTATATATATAATTATATATATATATATATACGGTATATATATATATATATATATATATATATATATATATATATATATATATATATATATATATATATATATATATATATAATTATATATATATATATATATATATAATTTTATATATATATATATAATTATAAAGATAGCCTAGATGAGTTCATCAACTACATTAATTCATTCCATGCCACCATCAAGTTCACTGCTAACTACTCTCCCAATAGCGTGAACTTCCTCAGACGTCACCATCAACAAATCCCCCCAGGGCATCTCGACTGATGTCTATTGTAAACCCACTGACACACATCAATACCTCCTTTCTGACAGCTGCCACCCCAAACACTGCAAAGAGGCCATTGCCTACAGTCAAGCCCTCCGTATAAGACGTATCTGTTCCACTGATACCGTACCTTATACAGGAAACGGTCGTCTGAACTGAGGCAACACCTTGTATCCTGGGGTCATAGCAAACGCAGGGTCCAACTAGCTATCAACAGGGCCCTCTGTACCTCCCGTAGCACCCTCTTGGCTACCCGGGGTAACAAGAAAACCCTTCCCAACAGAGTTCCCCTGGTCACTACTTATCACCCCAGATTACCCAGACTTTCATCTATCGTAAATGATAACATGACTATTTTACACTCCTCCGATAGGTTAACGCTCAGCCATCCCTGAGCCCCCTTTGATTGCTTTCCATCGCCCCCGTAACCTCCGTGATATATTGATTTGGGCTAGGCTCCCTCACCAACAGTGACCTTAACGTCACTGATCATGAATCACCACAGGGGTGCTCTAATTGTACCCGCTCGAGATGCAAAACCTGTTTGTATCTCAAACCTGCTCAGAAGGTGAAAAGCCACAGTACTGGTCTCACCTACACAATCAGAACTAAATCCCAGTGTGACACACCCAATGTTATATATGTAATCTCATGTAAAAGATGTGGTATACAATATGTAGGGGAGACAAAGACCAAATTGTGTCTCCGCTTTGCCAGCCATGTTTCCTCTGTGAAAACTAAAAATCCCTACCCTGTGGCAATCCATTTTAACAACCCTAATCATAGCATTAATGATGTTGAACTCATTGTAATTGAAGCCTGCACTAGCAATGATACACGTCGTAAACTTAGGGAGTCACACTGGATACATCAACTCAAAACACTTCAACCATATGGCCTCAACATCAACACAGGTATCAAATAACCCAGCTACCTTTATCTATATCATTACTATTCATCTATATCACTGCTGGATTTTATCAACTGCCTTGATATATATTTTTTACCTTTATGTTATCTTATCTTGTTTAATATTACATTTTTTCCAACTGTCTCTTATAGGACAATTTTAATTTAGCTATTTACACCCACACACCAACTCCTCAATTTGTATGGTGTAAATCCCCCCTTTTTACCCTAGCTTTACCACAAGCTACCACATCTACTTATTGTGTGGCTCAATAATCCCTCCTTTGTTCACTTCTGATACTCCTATTGGCTTTTCTAGATTGATGCTTATCTTTAATTGGCTACTATTTTCCCGCCTTTTTGGATCCCGCCCCATGATCCTTTGCATTCTCTTTTCCCTATAAATGGATGTGTTTTTTATGTTTGTACTTTGTCAAAGCCTCTGATGAAGGTCCGGTTTGGATCGAAAGCTAAGGCCACCCTTCCGATTTAATTTAGTTTGAGTATAGTGCAATCAATTTTGTGAAATGTTGTAGGCTATTCTAAAGATACGGAAACGGTAAAATTCATGTTGTCGGTTATATATATATATATATATATATATATATATATATATATATATATATATATATATATATATATATATATATATATATATATATATATATATATATATATATATATATATATATATATATATATATATATATATATATATATATAACCAACAACATGACTTTTGCCGTTTCCGTATCTTTAGAATAGCCTACAGCATTTCACACAATCGTTTGCACTATAATCAAACTACTTCAGACTTTCCTGTCTCGGACGTTTTTCAGACGTTCTTTACTCGCTGTGACGTTACTTTTAAAATTTTATGTTTGAAATCTCCGATAATTATTATCTTGCATTCATGATGAATCGCCCATATTTTACCGGCAATTTCCGGAATTTGTGGTTCCCTCTGGATAATTGATAATTTCTTTTTTAGAAAAGAAAACTAATGAAATATTGTCCCTTCATCAAGTAAAATAGCGATGTTCCGGTGAGAAAGAAAATTCTCGGGCGATGTACATTTTTCGCTTATATATAAATAAATTTCAGTAGTCTACATACTCATATCTGTTTGGCTTTTTACCGTAGATAATAGTCACGAATAGCTTTCATATTTTTCTGAACTCTTGTCTTTAAACGCTATCGGGCAATTACTCTTCCATATTTAATTGCACACTTCCCTACATTGCACATTATATCCGTTTTTGTAATCCCCTTGCGAGGCCGGTCTTAAGTACAAACTGCTTTTTTCGTTATTTATATCACGCATCGATGGTTTAAATTGTTGATGAGGCAAGGTCGTTTTTGGCTGTGTGATGCTTTACAGTTGCACTATCCCAGGAACCAGTACAGATATGTAGAAAGAAATGGATGCCATCCCAACCCAAGATCCAATTACAGAATCAAAGAATGTAATCAAGCCAGACAGCAATCAAAACAAATAGATTAACAAACTGCCTGGTCACAGTGATTAGCGTAACGAGGACCAGGGACGCTAGAATCGATTCTTAGCCCCCGAGGTAAACCGACCCCCCTTTGTTTAATCTTCATCTCTCTGTATTTGTTTGATGTCGTAGATTTAGTTTGAGGAGTTACAAAAGGAGGGTAAAATGTCAAATGGCCGACTTAAATCTGTCATGCACTTTTCAGATAAAACCAAAGTTGTATAAAATATGCCAATGAGGGTACAACTCCTTTACATGTTTACATTAACGCCAATACAAATGACGCGTCGATTCCGGGTTACCGACTAATTAAAAAGGGAGTATGTTTTACTCTCGTTGATATAGTGCGTGTAAAAGGTTGGAGAGTGCGCGCCAATTCCATATCGCCCGGGGATTCCTCTATGCTGGTTGACTGACGATGATTGTCATGTTTGCACCCTAAATAAACGTGACTTGATGGCTGATCCAATGATCATCGCACACCGTCAACCTTTCGTTATGTATTTACTCTTTCCTGTAAGATGATATACTGCAGTTCACAAGAGGATACCGAAAAAGCTCGGCTAAAAACCGAAGATATAGATTGGCCCACGTATGAGGAAATTGAAAAATAAATTTCTTCACACGCTGTGTAAAATCATACTCCCACGGGGATATCTTCACGCATAAGCTCCCAATCAGCGAATCGTGGGCTACAGGAAAGCATCGATTACACTTTACATCAACTCAGTATTGTATCTTCTGTATTCCCATATTCCAAAATATGTGAATTTCTTTGCTGTCTTTAAATGCCTATTGAATGAAATATTTCTAGGCCTACTTCCCCGATGTGAATCAGTATCTCATTTTACAATATATTGAATTCACATGCTCGTGGTGGTTGTGGTGGTTGTGGTGGTTGTGATGGTATAGAGGTGAGGGGTAATGCCTCCCACTGTGGTTGTAATTGCAGCTTTAGTACAGACAGGGTCAGCCTGACAACCACATGTATTTTCTGATTAGAACCGTATTGCCTCATCGAGGATATAAGTTATCCTAGTCAGAAACACTTCCTCGTGATGGTTATGATGTGCGTAAAAGGCGCGGTGAAATGTCACCCACTGTGGTCTATATAACAGTAGCTCACGTGGTCGTTGTAAATTATACTATGCCACTTGGGAGATACTGGTATCCCGATTCGACGTTATTCTCCCAGTGATGATAAAATGACCCCAATCATCAATAGTTGTAATGCCAATGGCACCTTCTTCATAACAGATGTTACCCGTAGGTCTTCATTAAAAAACAATTCATTAATCTGTTTGCTGTTACATTGCGAATACCCATATACTTTTGCCACACACTGTTGACATCTTCGTACGATCATAGCACTATATAAGGGAACAGCCTATATTCTCCTGTCTGAGCCTCGGTTTGGTTACGTGTATTTGTATGAGAAAATACTGCAGCTGCCGCATGATCACGTTATTTAGGAAAAGCAAATCACAAATTCAATTCAAAGTAACATTTATTTCCACATAATATCATCATCAAGAAAAAATACAGTGAGAAAAAACTGAAGTGGAGGCAAGTTCCAAAAAGGCATGGCTTGTTAAGGAGCAGCCTATACACAAAGACAGAGTAACAGCTACACTAAAAGAAAGAAAGAATGCACCTAGTATCACACACAACAAACAACAATAACTGTATGTATACGTGTACTGAGACTAACAAAAGTAATTAGACAATAGATAACTTGATGAGAAAATAATAAAATGACAGTAGAAAATAAAATAAAAAGGATTACTGAGGAGACTGATGAATTAAAAATGACTTGAGTTTGTGTATAAAAAAAGCAAGTGATTGTCATTCAGAAAGTGATAGAGGAAGGCTATTCCAGTTTACAGGGCCATCAGATGATTATCCTAACATCATCTGATAAACAGCCGTAAAAAGAAGGTACACCATTGATAATATTTGTCAGTACTGCATCTACAAGTATGCTAACTCTCTCTGAATCAAGATACACACTAATCAAGAAAACCTGTGAAAAGATTCATCGTATAACACATTGTGGCGTTCACATGAAAATTGTGAAAATCTATTCAGATTGGTTGTATTCATTCTAGCTTGTACTCTTTCCGTAATTTTATTCAGGAATTACCGTACTTCACATTTCATAAACATTACAGCACCTCATACTAAATTCTTTGCAGGAAAGATTAATCATCTGCTATAAGTAAGGTAAACAGTAAAATTCAACCAATGTGAATCGGCTTTTTAAGATTGAAGATGTTAAAGATTGATCGAGTGTTTCTCCTCAAAACATGATTAAGTGACCCGTGAAATTGAATCTCAACATTCATATTTCATTTCTCCTCCATTCAATGCAAGAATTCTCAATCTAATTTTAAGATCGTAAATGGTTGGTAAATTAAACTCAGCATGCGCTTCATGGACATGCTGTGTCTGGATAGAATGCCGCATGCAATTGTTCCCGGTAATGTCATGTATGCAGACAAAAGACCATTCAAGCGGTTCATTCATCTTTCATTTCCAACCTGCCCATCTGATGACCATGTCCCAATCAGTCATCCAGCAATTAGAATCTTTAAAATGTCATCGTAAGTGATTTCAAGTGGACAACCATATAGCACTGGAAAAATAATAACCGAGCCATCAGATGACCAATCGACCTACTTAGTTTAGTGATCAATGAGCACACATCTCGACTTCTCAGCTGACCTGGTTATTAAGCTTGATTTCTGATATCACGCCTTGGATATACTCACACTCAGTGGTCTTATCATTTAATCCAGATGTATAGTTTGTTACGAATATAAGCTTGTCCTACATAATATTAGAACTAGAAAAAACACTCTTAGAGCGCATACCTCCGCCAAGTAGAGATTTTTCAGAGAAAAAATCCTAGAAGTCGTTAATTACCCTATTTGACTATGCTGTATATGTAGATACATTTTGCGATAAAAGAATCCCCAGGATTTAAACCAGGGTCTACGACGTGACAGCCGTACGTCTAACTCGCTGAACCATCAACAGTTCTTGAAACTTGATGAAAACACGAGGTTATAACTAAACATGTAATTAGTGCCCCCAGTCAGTTCTACTTATTAGCTTACTGGGGTGTCGTGGGGTGTCGTGGCCGAGCGGTCTAGCTTACCGGATTCAAGTTCTGGTGTTAGCAACATAATGTGGGTTCGAATCACGGCCGTGACACTTGTGTCCTTGAGCAAGACACTTAATCATAATTGCTTCTCTCCACCCAGGGGTTAAATGGGTACCTGTGAAGGCAGAGTTGGTTTGCTCTATATGCGCTAGAAATGGCAGCAATTGAGCTGTATACTCCCCAGGGAGCTGAGATGGTTTCAGGAATGATTTATGAGCCTTATGAGCCTTATGAGCAGGGATAATAATATAATGCGCCTTGAGCACCACTTAGTTGGTGGATACGTGCGCTATATAAATCCACACATTATTATTATTATTATTATTATTACTGATCCACGACAACGTTAACGTTAGGAACGTTAGATATGGTCCTAAAAATACGCTTTCCTGAAATCGGATCTTCAAAATCTAATCGATAGGTCCGTGTATCAAACTCAGCAAATTTCATCCGAATCCGTGGGGAACTTTTTGAGATATCTTGTACAGAAATACACCTACAGCCCCCCCCCCCTCCCACACACACATAACCTTACGGATCTGGTACGTGTGGTTTTCCACCATTGTCCCTTTTCTTTAGAATTTCTCTTGTGGGGTACACGGAAACAAGGAGAAACTTGAGGGGTACCATTGTCCCCATTGTGTCAGTACCCCATAAGTGGCCTCCTGTGTGCTCACATACGCTCAACCTTACGGATCGGGTTTGTGGGGTACTAGCTAATCGTCCAGACACTCTACCAACTGAGCTATCCAAAGTGGTTATATATCTGCCTGCGATTTGGGGGACTGATAGTTATAGGGCTGGATAGCTCAATTGGTAGAACACCGGTACGGTAATCCGGAGGTTGCAGGTTCAAATCCCGTTTCTGTAAGATTTCCACTGCTCAACCAAAAACTGAAAATAGAAAGTGGCGCACAATTACTGTTTCATTAAAGTTGAGATCGAAATTTTATAACATACCATACTGCAAGGAGGGTCATGACAGTGAAGCTTAGGCACCTTCTCAAAACTATTCCGGGATAACTTGTAGGGAGATTTCCCCTCAGTTGATTTTTCAACCCGCAAAGTATTCCCAAACAGTCCAAATATATTGCGGATAAGTTATAAACATATTGCGGGTAAATGTGTGCTTTGTATCGGGGGAAAAGAAGCCACCCGCAACATTTCCGCAATGATATATCATTTGCGGAAAAACTTTCCTGCAACTTATCCCGGAATAGTTTTGAGAAGGTGCCTTACCACAACCGAAGTTTTAATGATGCTTGTTGAAAGAACTGTAATGATGTAATCTTCCTGCGAATATCCTTCAAAGGAGTGTATATTATTTGTTTTATTATTGAAGACGGGTTCTTCAAAAAATGGGATCGAACACAGGCAAGAATGGTCGTGGCGCAAGGCACTTGCCCATTATTGCCTCTCTCCACCCAGGAGTATAATGTAAGGGGAGAGATGATAACGCACCAGCTGTGCCGAAATGTGATTTATTATTATTATTCTCCCGAGGATCAGTTGATAAAGGTCCAGGAATGATCAAGTTAATCCGCCACCAGCGGATAATAATAAATCTGTCTAGACCATCACATCATGACACTCTCTGATTATTTTAGTCAGCAACATTATTTAATTAAAATTGAGACAAAATCCTGGCCATTTTACTGCATTTTGATGCATGGGACTTCAACAATCAATTTCATAATTATAACTGATGCTGTATTTATTTGTGTTGATTTCTTCGTGAAATATATCATGTTTTATTTGTGAAGCATTAATATAATAATGCTGAGTCTCTTTTGAATTGGTCGCATGCCCTAAATTACAGTGAAAACTATACAGTAGTTGACGTGAACGGTTCGCATTACCATTATCGTGCAACAATTCAGGAAATTGGAGAAACATCGTCAGCGGAGTTTACCTACATGCTAGACTACATCCCATTATTTTCACTTTAAACATTAAAACTTTTCATTTGTAACAGCTTTTAATTGAAAGGAACAGCAGTTTACAACAGCTTATCAATGCATTACAACTGAATGTATGAAAAGGGGGGGGGGGGGAGGAAGAACAACAAAACAAACAAGCAACGAAAACACACAGAGGCTCTATAGAGAAACAAATATGACCAAGCTGATGCATGTTCTATTTATTTTAGATTCATAGATTTTCGGTTTTAAGTGGATTAACCTAGAAATCGTGCTTTTGCTTATGGTTGATTGCAATTTTGTTTCAGTGACAGATCATTCCCAGCGTTTTAAGTTATCTCACTTAGGATATTTTTAAGAGCGTCTTTCCTCGACAACAGTAACGTACTGTAATAAGCGGAACTGTTCACAAGTGTATTTGGTCGATAATGTCTTCTATTTAAAATGCATGTAGCATTTTGTAGGCCGTATACATTTAATACGTTGGGAGAGCAAAACAACCGTTATGGTATTCCTGATTCGTCATTTTGCCTGTATGTTTTTGCATGCTGCAAGTGCTTAGAATAATAAGTGAATTTACCTTTAGGCAGAACATTCCCCATAAGAAATGTGTATTAAGTCTGAATACGATGAAGGTGGATGCTTTGCAAGAGAGACATCGTGCGTCTCCGGGAAAAGAAAACAGAAACAGTAAACGTGTTACCGAAGGGGTCTGTTCAAAATGATTCCACGGTAATGGCAGTGGAGTGTTTGTGCCGATTGATAGACGGCCACTTGATGTAGGCTTCGGTCGTGTTGTAACCGGAACTCATATTGAGTGAGTTTGGAAAATCGTCTCGCCGCGCACCAGACATCGCATCCCGTCGCATCCAGACGGACTGGTAGTGTTTGTATAGGGTGGGTGTAATTGGAATACTCGTTGTTGTTATAATTCTCAGCTGTTAAGGGATGCGCTCCCTCAGCACAACATAATACTCAGACCCGATTTCCGGAGGGAATGTTAAGAGTCTATTATCAGGCACATTTAGTCAGAAGCAAATATATGATACGGCTCACCCCTGGGTATATGTCGTGTAACGCCACATATACAGTTTAAAAGTGAGTCACGAATAATTCAAGCTGTATTATATAAATATAACCCGATAACAATAGCTGCATTTGTAATAAAAGAACAAATTACATGCGGGATTAGAACCAGAAACATCTTGATTGATGGTCCAGCGCTTTGCCAATGTGGCTGTTGTAGCCTTTAAAATGTGATTAATCCCTATTCGCCTGTCTTTTTCACCTAGCCCTCCTATATAGATGCACTTTAGTGGGAAGTTGCTATAGAGGTCAAAATCAGTCAACTGCCTGTTTTGACTGTTGACCCAAATGTGCACACAGGGGTATGTCTGACTGGTTTGTACTGTCATTTTGACCACCCTGAACGATACCAGACAATGCTTTTACCAGTCAAAAACGGTCGACTCATTTTGACCTGTAAATGTATACTTACTACACCTAAGGTTTTACAGTGTTTGACTTTTAAGTGCACTGGATATACCTTGGCAAATATATCAACATTTTGACTGATTTTGACCCTTGTAGTAGTAGGAGGGGGTTTAATCCACTTTTTCTTAAGCAGTACACACCTGCACAGTCAGCAACACACCTTACCTTACCTTATGCTATGTCCACCACATTAGACCTCTTGATAATTTAAACGAATAAGCCTACTGAAAAAATATATAATATGCATTTATATTTCGAGGATCAAGAAATTCAATAAAGAAACCAATCGATGAAAGTTTCCATTCAATGAGATAATTGTTCTACAAGCATGATAAAAATTCATTCATATTTTCAATAGGCCTATGTCTAATAATAACATCTGTCGCGGCCCACTGAACAAATGGTTAAAGCAAAGTCCTTGTATGTGTGTATGTTTCTATTTGCCTTCAGTAGAGATCCAGCTCGGATCGCAATGCGCGATAAATGTTTTTTTTCCCAATGTTTTCACATCAACGGATTAACCTATTATTTCCAGAAGTGTGGTCATAAAACCAATTTTAACCTGACCATTATGTGATCGCCCACGTACGTGAAGTGAAACCTTTCAAAGTAGTGTTGTGTTCTTGTGGGAACCAGGCCTTCTCTTAATCCGGCTGCGTCGTCAATTAATCTAATCCGATGCCAGTGAGCTTTAGCCATGGCGACCGCGATGCTGAAGAAATCCACAGAGACACACTTCGTGCTCGTCGCTGGAATGTGCTGACAGGACGTGGAAGGTCTGAATTCATTTATCGGATCAGAATGAGGGGATTAAATTGGGATCAAGCGCCCTGGGAGCGGAGATCTGAGCCTTGTTCAGTAACGGTGTCCCCTTTCTTTAATTAAAAATAACTGGCTTACCCTTGGAAAGTCTTTTAATTATAACATAATAAGATTTTTTTTTTAGATCGCAGTGACCTCATTTCAACTTAATTTTGTAGAATTTCGAAGAAAAACAAAGCGTTAAGTTTTCATTATGTGGATGCATGAACAATATGTGTGCTTTAAATTGAAAAACTACGTAGGCCTAAGTGAAATAACACTTGGGTGGTGAGGATACTTTTATTACAGATATGTCCATCTAAATTATATTTGTAGTAATGAAGTATTTGTAGTTATGAAGTAATTTCGACCGATACTGTTGATATGTATTGAAATGACTATTGCTGACGGTTCACTCAGCGCGATTGAAATCTTTGCCATTCGATCTATACTATGGATTTTCTTGAAAAAACAAACCTTAGACGATTCCGATGACGTAAGAGAGACTACTCAGCTATACCGACAGCTTGAAGTATGTGTATGCCTTATTAGGCTGATTTACGCTAACATGAAAACGTCATAACATCAGGCGAAAGAAACACTATCATAAAATAAAACATGAAATTGAAAAAACTCAACGTGAATTTTATAAAACACAAGTTACCAAAAATAATGGTCAAAAACACAATATGTGGAAAATACTTTAAAACTTAACTGGGTCAAATGTCGTCTCTTCACCAAATAATATTGATGTTGAAAAATGTAATAATTATTTTGCCACAATTGGGTCTAAGCTAGCTGCTAAATTCAATGAGAAGGTTCATTACGAGTGGGAGTTACCAGAGAGTATCTGCACCTTTAAACTTGAATCAATTAGCACCGATATGGTACTCGAACAACTTAATAATCTAAAGAGTAAATCAAATCTAGATGTGTTGAATATGGACTGTAAACTGCTTAAAATTGGAGCACCTATTATAACACCCTTGTTAACTAAAATTTTAAATATGTCAATAAATGAAGCTAGTGTCCCGGAAGATTGGAAATTTGCTAAAGTCACTCCCATTTATAAAGGTAAAGGTTCGGTTGAGGATTATGGAAATTATAGACCAATCTCTGTAATAAGTCATGTATCTAAAATTATGGAAAATATTATTTTATCGCAACTAAAAGAATATTTATACGACCATCAATTTATAACTACTGCACAGTCTGCTTATATAAAGAACCATTCTACAAACACTGCCATACACAAGGTTGTTTCAGATATTTTAGAAGGTATTAACGTTGATGAAACTAATGCTTTGTGTTTTATTGATCTCCAAAAATGTTTCGACACGATTGATCATGAAATTTTATTGAGTTTGCAATGGTTTAAAAGTTATTTACAACAACGTAAACAAGCAGTTAAAGTAAACGGTAACATGTCTTCATTCAAGGAAATACAATGTGGTGTGCCTCAAGGTTCTATATTAGGGCCTATATTGTAAAATGATCTTCCGACTTGTATGACATCAAGTACATGTAATCTTTTTGCTGATGATACTGTAATTTATACTCAAGCAGATAGCGCTGATGATGCTAAAACTGCACTTCAAAATGATTTGCATAATATAGAAAAATGGTTATGTAAAAATTAATTACATGTTAATGTTAATAAATCGTGTTGTATGGAAATCACTACAAGGTCAGTGAATGACAATAATTTTAATTTAATAGTAAATAATGAGCAATTAAATCAGGTTCAATATACTAAATATCTTGGCGTAACAATTTGTAATGATATGTCATGGGAACGTCATATATCTACTATTTATAAAAAGTTGGGTCATGGCATTTATGTATTACGTAATTTAAAGAACAAAACTCCCCCTGAACATTTATTGATTATATACAAGACAGTAATTCAACCCCACATTGATTATTGTATAACTATATGGGGCTATGCACCTGATGTACAATTAATAGAGTTCAACGCTTACAAAACAGAATGGCACGCTTACTGACAAATAACTACGATTGGAATATGACCTTCTTAAAATGTTAAATATCCCTACAGTTACTCAGAGACGAGATTATTTTAATGGAATTTTAATGTATAGGTGTTTAAATGGTACAGCCCCTAATTATATGTCTGATTTTATATCGACGGCTTCTGATTTTAATTTTTATAATACCCGTAATGTTCAAGCTAATATGTTATATGTTCCAAAACCTAGAGTGGAACTTTTTAGACAGTCTTTTCAATATGTAGGACCTTCGTATTATAACGAATTACCAAATGTAATAAAATGGGCTGGTGATATATTAAGCTTTAAACGTTCATTAAAAGATTATGTTTTAAATGTATAAAGACATCTGTACAGTTATCTGTAGTATCTATATTAAGTTCTTTTTTTAATTTTTTTATATATATAGTATTGTATTACTTTGTATCTCCTGGGCGCCTAGGAAGAATACTGGAAGGTAAATGGCCTACCCAGGTTAAATATTTTGAAATAAAATAAATAAAATAAAATAAAATAAAATAAAATAAAATAAAATAAAATAAAATAAAATAAAATAAAATAAAATAAAATAAAATAAAATAAAATAAAATAAAATAAAATAAAATAAAATAACAACAAACATTTCTTTTCTGTTGAGTTGTTTGGCACGCCTTGTGTTCTGCCTGAAGTTATGATCCCGTATGTAAATAACGTATGTAAATAAGCTTGCTAAGGGACCCTTCAACTCGTAGTCGTACTATACCACAAAATGGAAACACCTCAAGGCAACTCATTCCACATTGCGTGCTTCAATATTACAGCGAAAAAACACATTTGCACTGCACATAATTGTTAAAATAATAAAGTAAATGTTGTTATGCATGACATACCATAGTAGGATTAATTTACTTCCGACTTGTTAGCTTTTTGACCATGCTTCCTGTTTCTGGTCGAAGCTAAGCCTAAAAGATGGTACGGCTACGCCATTAGCCGGCATGAGATTGTGTGAAATGATCGTAAATGATTGAACGTTTTAATTGTATGGCCTTTTATCACGTGAAATGCAAACTTGAAAATGTAAATGTAAAACTTGTACACTCTGATAACTAAAAGGTTAAATCAACTTTATAAGAGTTCGTTTAACTCAACACAGTTAAGTTTAATTCAATATATTGTTACTTAAATCTGTTGTAAGTTAAATTAAACTACATACATGTCAAGTAAACATATTTATTTTTAAAATTAAATTCAACTATGTAAACAGTTGTCCCTGACCGAACTCTTAAAGAGTTGATTCAACACTTAATTGTTTTAGAGTGTTTTAGGTCCTTCAGTTATGGTTATGCGTTCTATTATTTAAAAACAAAGATTAGAAACTGTACCCCTATACCGTTTTTTCCTTTTTTTCTTTCTATTGTACCAATTAAACACTCTCATGTTGACCTTAAATGAAGTGTTTTGATTGAAGTGCTCCCTATTAGAGATTAAAAGTAATAAAGAAGATGACTTTCCATCAACACTCAATTCAGATCCATGAAACTCTGAAAAAAAATGGTCGGTAGAAAACACTTTATGTGTATATAGTGACCATTACAAGAAAGTGTAAATTAATTTGATGTACTTGTCTCAGCAACGGACACACAATTAAACATGTACAAGTTAATATTATGACATCACTGACAGTGTTTTCAAGCTTAAATACATAACATAGTTACATGCAGTAAAAACGAGCATAAACACCAATGTTTAAACAATATCCATTTTCACCCTAGAGATAATACTGTACTTGAAATGGGTTGTGGTGTGATTAACGTGTTCAAGAGGCATTTGGAATTTATAAAACATCAGTGGGCTTGATAACCCGGGGCATTCGTGTTAAATAGTGATTACATGGCAATATTTATGTCCCCCTGATAAATAATAATAATAATAATAATTATAATGATAATAATAATAACAATGATGATGACGATGATGACGATAATAATGATAATGATAATGATTCAGCTTTCTGAATGTAGCATCATTGTTCGCAGAATCATATATTGGTAACGAACGACGTTCATTTCAATGCCCATAAATGCCAATAAATGTTAAAAACTAACCTTGACAATTGTCTACACATTTAGGTGCTGTCGTGTTTTCTTTTGTTTTTTTTCAGAAAAAATGTACCTTTTGATTAAATTTTTTCATGTTTTACAAAAAGTTGCCGTCCAGCCAAAAAATAAAGCATAATACAATGTAATTCCGATCAATACATTCTGTTTTTCATCTTGTAGTTTGACCTTTTTAATTTGTTATTTATTATTATGTGTTTGTCCGCAGTCTTGTTTTGACCTGCGATAGACGATTTATTTTGTATTATTTTACTTGATGACCTTGGCTTTATGTTCCATCTCTATGCATTTTGATAAAATCATTCAGACGAACTCACACCACTTTCAGATGTTGTTTTCTATGGTATAGTTCTTATGGTACAGTAATTCAATATGAGAACAAATGTAAATGTTAACATCCTTTATTTGTTGGCGAATTTTTTCTTCAGATTTCAGTCGTGAATGCTTCAACACTTTGTTGACATGTTGTTGAAATTTAATTTAAATAGGATTACAAATTTATTTAGCATCAACAGCAACATTTTCTTTTGCAATTGTTAAGTATGTATTTTCTTCTCCATCATTTGTTATTTGTACAGAAACGCCGCGAGCCAGATGGAACGGCAACGCAGGAAATACCCCGACACACAATCAAGCCCAAAGTACCGCTTCAGAGAACTGCTGAGAAGATTTACAAGAAACATAGACAACTGAGATATGTAAGTGATACATTAATGTTACACTACGGATGTTGTTTTGCCTCAGATACTACGGTATGTGTGTAAAGACGATGTATTAGGTGGGAAGGGGAACTTCGTCATTCAACTCTTTATAACGATGTAGAGGCCGAGGATTTTGTTTATCATTTTAAACAAACAGTGATGTGTTAGTTTTTTAATGTGTATGCATTTTAACTGTATAAATTTAATGTTATTGTCTCAATTAAGCTGTATGGCTGTTGTGTGCAATAAGGAATAATAAACCATAATAATGAACAAAATAATCAAATAATCGAAGAAGTTAAAGGTGAATTGAGGTTAGGGTATTATGTAAAAGCCCAATGTTTAAATCATTCTTTAATCACATCTGTAGGAACCTTAATTTATTCACCAGCGTGCTTTATTTGTGTAGGCTGGGGCGCCATGTAGGTCTGGTATCCATTATGGCTATGGGTTGGGTGTTTGGGTTGGGGCTACATTAAGGAATGTGGCTACATTTCGGGAGTATGGTTTGTTCCACATTAAGGACCCGGCTACCACACACTAACCGGTCCGTCAATAAAACAGAACGTATTTATTAATAAGGTAGCACCTTTCCATTTCGAATTCTGCTGCATTGGTCAAATACTTTTCAATGTTTACAGCGGTTTCGGTGGCCCGTCCAACAAGGATTGGGGAGGCATTGGGCTATGGACCAGGTTACAAGATGTAACATCAAACGTAAACTAAATGTCACGCCAAACTTAGTATAAACTGGACCTAAATATAGCCCAAAACCATACCAACAAAACATGGTGGGTATATGGTATAGGTCATGTCTATATTGAGGGTAGCATTCGGGGTTATTTATATGACAAATTAAGCTTCATCAACATCTCGCATACACTGATGGTCTGTCCAAGGGATGTGCAGATAGGGTTGTAGACAGGATTTCACAAACGGGTTGTATGATTGCGTTCATTTAACGAAGCTTTCACGAATGTGTGATATCGTACCCATCGATCTCCCGGCTAGCTATGTAGATGATATAACGATCAAATGTTGTTTTCAGAAAATATAATATGACAAACGCAAATTTGTTAATTGTTTTTATTGTTTTTAATTACACAGCTCATAATGGCACCTTATGGATTGGTCAGAATTATGATTCCATTCAATTTCAAAGCAACTGCTCCCTTTTCATTTAGTTATTTGGATCATCAGTTGTCAAAAAGGGAAAACAAAATATGGGAAATATAAGCTGTTAGTAACACCTGCATGTAATGCGTCGAGCAGTGGGCGTAGTTTGTGGGCCGTTAATGTTTCATGCTTCGGCTGACTAACTCTTCCTGAAGGCTTGATTGCTCGCTCTTATACTTCTAGTCACATCTCGCACTAATTTGCCAAAAGTATTCCAGTATTTAAAAAAATCCGATGTAGCATAATAATAATAATAATAATAATAATAATAATAATAATAATAATAATAATAATAATAATAATAATAATAATAATAATAATAATAATAATAATAATAATAATAATAATAATAATAATAATAATAATAATAATAATAATAATAATAATAATGTGTGGACTGATATAGCGCGCGTATCCACCAACTGAGTGGTGCTCAAGGCGCATATTATCACCCCTGCTCATAAGGCTCATAAATCATTCCTGAAACCATCTCAGCTCCCTGGGGAGTATACAGCTCAATTGCTGCCATTACAGCGCATATAGGGCTAATCAACCAACTCTGCCCTCACAGGTACCCATTTAACCCCTGGGTGGAGAGAAGCAATCATGGTTAAGTGTCTTGCTCAAGGACACAAGTGTCAAGGCCGGGATTCGAACCCACATTCTGCTGCTAACACCAGAACTTGAGACCGGTAAGCTAGACCGCTCGGCCACGACACTCCATGCTAACATGCTAACATCCATGCACATCGCGTAGTCTAGATAAAACAAATGAGCATAAATCACAATTCAAAGTGAAGATCTGGTACTATTTAATTTTGCGTGTTGTTAAAACAAATGCAGAAGCATTTAAATATAAAATGTTACTTTCACTTCATATGATTTCCATATACACCCATCACAACTTCTAAGTTCCCCCTAATATTTTAAAGAATATCTCAACAAGTATTGCATGAATTTTAAAAATTCAAAAAGCAAATGACAGAATGACATGTTCTACAGAGCTCGTAATGAAATGGTTGAAATTCAATCATGCATGCACAATTGACAGTGATTTGAATGAAAATTCAGCTGAAAAAAAAGTTGCAGTACAAAGCATTGCTTCAGTGGCATGTTACACATGTAGTTTTCTGTAAGAACTCATGCATCAATAACAATGGTATTGATGGCTGTTTCATAATAAGAAAAGAATATTCAAAGAGCAACATGCAACATGCATGTCCATTGTTTTAGAAGGGTAGAGCAAGAGTTTAATATGGAATTGGTCCTCCATTATTCTCCATAACTGAGTTCTTACAGAAAACTACATGTGTAACATGCCATTGAAGCAATGCTTTGTACTGCAACTTTTTTCACAGCCGTTAGTGAAATTTTATTTAGGAATCAGGAATATTGTTGTATGCCAACTTGGCCCCAAAGTGTAGATAATCTTTTCTGTGCTACCAATTCATGTTTTCTTCTATAAAGATGCATCGCCCGTGTTTTACTTGTTTTAAATGCAATAGGCAAGTTTTATTTAGTTCAGTCGAAACATTGCTAATTTCCTTTTAAATAATAAAATAAAATATCTCTTCCTGAAATTAAGATTTTATTTTTTTAAATGATTGGTTACTTCCCCCCCCCCCCCTCCATCTCACCTAAGTTGCGCCGGCGTTTTTGCATGCATTGCACATAGAGTAATCCTTTAACTTCAGTCATTAACCGTGCAATATCTTCTGACATGCGAATAGAAAACTCAGAGCGTTAAACCGTCAACTTTAAGATACATCATCCGTCTCAATGCTCATTTATGCTCGGGGTGATTGTCAACCGCACTCAATATAAAAAAAATACCAGTCTCCTCAATTCCTCATTAAATTCACATAGTATCCTATTCGTACCAAATGGGCCTCAAACGGGAAATCTTTAGTCGAAAGCGACACATTCAGCTTTGATTACTCTATAGCCACACTGAAACACATTCACACAGTGCTTTGGCTTTATAACAGGTGACCCGCGTTGTGGTCACACTATTCACAGGTATTTTGTGTTGTTTTTGTGTCATGATTACAGGGGTATCGTAGCTGTCTTCTTCAATTACCAACCGGTTAATCTCCCGAAGCATCAACCTAGGTGGAGCTGTTCCACTGAGCCACTCTGATCCATCAATACAACGTTCCCTAACATCGACAGCAGTTCAGTTATTTCCTCATTTAGTTTGATTTAAATTATAAGTTTATTCTTTCTTTAAAATATCGAAATATATCATTTATTTCTGCCGGCATTTCCTAGTTTAAGACATGTTAAAAGTGTCCGTGTTCCGTATGAAAATTCCCCACTTCCCACAGTGTATAATACGGTGTTACTGTGTGTGATCAATGTTCGATCACACGGAGCCTCTGCGGCGACCACAGTTTGTCTCCACAGTTTTGTCTCCACAGTTTGTTCTCAGTGTAAGGATGTTGAGTAGGCAAATGGATTATATAACTCACATAGATCCATGTAATTTGATTGGTACAACAAACATTACGTGCCATCAACTAGCTTTGTTATTTGCGGCTTAGCTTCAAAAAATACTATTGACGAGTGATGTCATGGGGTAGTTTCTGCTCATCCCAGAACTTTTGTAAGTCTTTTACGAGCTTGTAACTGTTCAAAACCACATTTATGACAATACAGCATATTTAAACAGATTCAAGATTCACAACGCATGTGTCATAATATGTATACTGTTGGAATTATTCTATATAATTTATATAAATATATGGAGATATGTGAACTATATAAAACAAATATTAAATGACTTGAATGAGTTTCATGATGGTACCTATATTTTCCAACTCTGTCAAATCTTCACTGTTGCATTTTACTTGATTTTTCGCCTCAGGATTTGAAAGATTTTACTTTAATATATTTTACCATTACACTCTGAACATAGTTGAATAAAACACATTTTAATTATTATTAATATTGTTATTATTATTTACAATGTGATACCATAATTATAAACAAATCATGATGTGTTCATTTAGTGTGATCATAATTTGTAAACACCATTATTATCACAGTGTGGTTTACAGTGTATCAACATAGTTCACGTTAAGTGGACACTGTGGAATTTACATACAGAAAAATGGTGCTTTGAAAGATATCTCAACAGAAACCAGACTTTTTTGGCCTTGAATACAAATAATAATGTTTACTATTTTTTTAAATTTATTTATTTTTTCTTTCGTTGAAGCTATACAGCTTCTTTTATTCAATATATCAATCACAAATTAACATTGGAAAATACAATATTTACAATGAACCAATACACGGTGAATTATGTACATAAAAGAAACACAATTTACAATTGAATCGATTCAATTAAAAAAAATTAAATTAAAATAAGACATAATGGTGGCCTGAAAAAGCCTCAAAATAATTTAACATAAATTTTATTTATTTAGTTATTTATTTATTATTTTGGCATACATGTTCGTATGATGTACGGATATATCTACTGACTTGTTAACAATAGTGTACACTGCTTCTATGATTAAGTCCCAACCGAACTCACCCTCAAATGACATTTGTTAAACAAATCAAATGGAAAAACACTGGTATTTTTACTGTTGGGTGCAGCATTCGTAAATATGTAAATGTAAAATTTCGTGGCGTTCCATGGAACACCACTCAGTTGAGCATGTAGATGAATTAGCCGTGTTTACTTCAAATTAATGTTCAATGAATTAAATCTCAATAAGCAGCGAGACTCAAAACAATTATTATTAATTGATATTAATCGATTGAATCAAATTTGGAATGACAAATCCTTTCAGAACATGGAACATATTTTTTTAACATGAAATAAATGATCAACTAAGCCCAACTTATTTTTGATATATATTCATTACACAAATCCATATTGTCCAAAATATCCCTTAAATCATGCACAATGGATATTCAGTATATAAAATCTTAATACCAAAATAGGGTAGACTCAGTTTGTAATATTAATTGAGCAATGGATAACACCTTCTTATTTCAAAAATCGTTTATGTCGCGAAAATCAATTACATGGACATTTTGAGCAAATTTCTTAAAAAACAAGGTGTATAATGGGCTTAATAGATTCATTCATGCATATAGTCTGAATTTTCTCTTGTAAATAATATAACAATTATCTTTCGATCATTAAAAATTGCAAGCACCTGTTTTAGTGCAAAAGTTAGTTAGAACAAAAGTTAACAATGTTTCATTTATTTTCAAGTTCTTATACAAACGTTATACCCACTGATGACAATTGAGTAGCGAATAGTAAGTTCCTTCTTGTAAAAGTAATCATTTAAATTTACTTTGATTTAAGATTAAATACCGAGTTAAAACATTCAAATATTGTTAACAGTGCATAATAATTATGTCTGGAATTGTGTTTATCTGTGCATTCAAGCTGTTTAACTAATATTGGTAATTGTTTTTAATGTGGGAATTATTTTACTAAAAGGCAGACTTGTGGTAGAGTTTCATTAGAACGAGAACGAGTACTTTAAACCAAAGATATATAGGCTATTATTAATGTCTTTGCCCCCCCCCCCCAGTTTTCCCCACTGAACCACTGCCCCTGAGCAAAGACCATTAAGCATAAATCATATACGCGCTGCCTAGTCATTATTATTATCTAGGGACCAAATACCAGAATTCCACTGGTGTAAAGCCCAATGTCTTGGTCAGTTCATGTTTTTCACTGCCATGTAAGAGTACCTTAATTTCCATTACAAGTTAGTTTTCCCCCCTAAAATTTAAGCCTGCCTCCTAAATACCCCATACATTGTACAGTATGGACACTTTTGATGAATGTAGCTACATTTTTACGAGTACGAGTTCGAGAATTATAACGACAAAATGTAATAAAGTACAGTGAGTTACACATGGAGTACTAGAAATGCTAGAAAGTACGGTAAAGACGAGTTGTCGAAACCTCTTATCATAAGTGCTAACAGAACGTGGTTTGGCGAAATCATACAAAGAAAATCCTTATTTCATTATTTGTCCCGACACATTTTAATCACACGAGCGGTTTTACTTCAAAGAATTAACATAGACCTAGAGTGTTGCCTCCCAATTACAGTGAAAAGACAGATTTAATAAGACAAAATATTAAATAACATATAGAAACGTTCGACTTGGTGCAGGCGTCAACAACCGGCTATTGAAAGGAAGGAATACATCATTGGTAATGTTAAGTAAAGACTGTATGCGGTGACACGATGTGAAATTCTCAATTGAGTAGTAATTAGTTCTGAAAAGAACTGAGTTACAACTCGACGTTTCGATCAGTATGCTCTGATCATCGTCAGGAGAAAAAATGGTAATGTTGGCAAAACAGCGTCTGTACAAGTTCTTTTAAGAACCAATAACTGTTACAACTCCCAAGAGAATGTTACATGGTGCTACTTCTACTGTACTTCCATCATGCAAAGCTTTCTAGCCTATAGCTATATACACCCATCACAACTTCTAAGTTCCCCCTAATATTGTTTAGAATATCTCAACAAGTATTGCATGAATTTAAAAAATTCAAAAAGCAAATGACAGAATGACATGTTCTACACAACTCGTAATGAAATGGTTGAAATTCAATCATGCATGCACAATTGACAGTGATTTGAATGAAAATTCAGCTGAAAAAAAAGTACAAAGCAGTACAAAGCATTGCTTCAATGGCATGTTACACATGTAGTTTTCTGTAAGAACTCAGTTATGGAGAATAATGGAGGATCAATTCCATATTCACTCTTGCTCTACCCTTCTAAAACAATGGACATGCATGTTGCTCTTTGAATATTCTTTTCTTATGAAACAGCCATCAATACCATTGTTATTGATGCATGAGTTCTTACAGAAAACTACATGTGTAACATGCCATTGAAGCAATGCTTTGTACTGCAACTTTTTTTCAGCTGAATTTTCATTAAAATAACTGTCAATTGTGCATGCATGAATGCATTTCAACCATTTCATTACGAGCTGTGTAGAACATGTCATTCTGTCATTTGCTTTTTGAATTTTTAAAATTCATGCAATACTTGTTGAGATATTCTAAAAAATATTAGGGGGAACCCAGTTAGAAGTTGTGATGGGTGTATACATCAAACACAATCTGTGTGGGCTCATTACGATTTTTTCCTGGGGGATGGTCCATAGGATCCTTCTCCCCAGAATTTTATGCGGTAAAAAGAATAATAAATGAATAATTCGTGGAAAACAAGCAAAAAGGGATATATAATTTTTTTATTTATTGTTTGTTTCTTTGTCCGTTTGGGTGTCATCTTACAGCCATGAGATTACGATTGATTGTACGTTGCAATACTTGGTTGTATATTATGTACACAGATTTCAATATCATTCCCTCTCCACTTTTCCATACGGATTTACACCACTTGGAAGATTGATAGCAACACCAGCTTAAAACTTCAAGTCATGTATGGAGGTCGAAAATGACAACATACTTTCAACAGGGCATGGATAAGTGTCCTAGTTTAAGATGAACACGTGATCGTGAAGATATTGTCCCTTTAAACTTACTTGGTGTAAAGTTGATGATGGTATCGAACATCCCTTAAAATACTTGTGTCTTGGGTGCTTCTCATTTCAGTAAAACTATTTATCAAGTATGGAAGCATTTAAAACATATTTTACAAACAACAGTTATATCGGCTAATTAAGGTATAGCATTAGTAATTCATCACTAACCGTGTTTTTCGCTATTTTAACGGCAATTTCCGGACATTTTCTTTTTTCATTGGAACATTGCTATTTTATCTGAGGAAGGGAAAAAAAATTCTCAAAATAATCGTATGGTTTTACAATTATTTACCGAAATAAATTCATAGTGGGTCCCGTAAAAGTTGGTACTTGTTTTACCGTAAAAACAAACTTCTGGCAACTATTTTGAGTTGTTAATAATAATAATAATAATGAACATTTATATTGCGCCGGTATCCGCCAAGTTTGACGCTCATGGCGCATGAACATTATTACCCCTGTCATCGGGCCAGTTATATCATTCCTAGAACCCATCTCAACTCCCTGGGGAGTACGCAGCCCATGCTGCCAAATGTGTAGCGCAACAAGCTTAATCAAACACAATTACCATCTCTGCCCTCAAAGGTCCCCATTTATACTCCTGGGTGAAGAGAAGCAATTATAGTTAAGGGACACAAGCATCACGGTTGCAGCCAAGATTCGAACCCACATTCTGACGACTCAGCCATCAGAACAACTCCAACTCCAACCCCAGATATCTCAATTTAATATATTTGTTATCCTTTCTAAAAGAAAATTATCAATGTTCCTAGGAAAAAGAAACTATCCGGAAATTGGCGATAAAACACAGATGATACCTATTTTAACTCGCTTTGTGTAAAGCCGATCATTCTCTTCTAAAAATTACTTTGCCATTCTCAAAGAAGCAGTTTTGTCAACATTACATATGCTGTTTCATTCGGTTATTTTTGAATTCCCAATCATGTACGTTAATTTCTGATATCCTGCAAACCAAATAACAATAGCCATATGAAGGCTGTACTGAAGAGTGCTTATGATAATTTCAGATAATAAACCAAATGCCTCTGAAGGAGACGGAGCCAATCTGCATGGTAATTTTCCGTGTTTACGGAACGCAGCCCAAATTGTCCGTATATATATGGTGACGGTTCAATTCAATAATCAGAGATTGCAATTGATTGTGCAACAGTATATTCTTATCAAATTTTACTAAAATTCGAAGTAAAATTACTATTCAATTCTTTCTAAAAGCCATTAGTAATTTTATTCTGTTATTCTTTCAAGAAAGAAATCGACGAACATAATCTGTGCAATCCTGCAAAATGCATGCACTGTATGCAATATGTTTCGCGTGTAGCAACGACTTCACAGCCACCCTAAATGGCGTAAGCCCTACAATGCCGTTAGACCGGCGTAATGGTTTTCTCCCATAGACAAGCAAAAGTTTAAAACAGGTTTTGTTCAATGCAAATCACACAACATTCTTAATGTCATTTTTATAGAAATTACCTAAGTTCGTTCTGGGAAAAAATAATTACGCTGGCCGTGACTGAACTTACGAAATATCACGACACGCATTCACTAAATCCAGCCTGCTTTGACTAATATAGGAATAACATCACGACAATGGGTTAATTCCTATTGAAAACAGTGTGACAGTGATATTAGGCCTAATTGTTTACTTTGTATGTATATACATCTTAGAAGCACGTGACAATTGCTCCCTAGTGCCATATTACATCCGTGTTTTCATTATGTGTTTTTATGCATTCAAAATTATGTCATAAGGTCTATCCACTCGAATGATTAAATCAAGTAATTGTATAATTCTGCTCTCCATATATGCTTCCTGCTACAAATCCTCACCCACCTCCTTCCAAATAATATACCTGTTTGTATGATTTTATAATCATCTTGCTTCGCTTATCATTGAGTATGAGCAGTTTTTCAATTATCAAATGAACGGTTAAAATACAAATATTTATTAATTCATTAATTTATTATGATTATTTTATATTAGTACATAAGTTTGTTTTCCAGTGGAAAAATCTTCCCAGGTAATCATTAATCACTTGAATGTAAAACCAGACCCTCGCCTTAGACGGATCTCATAAATGTGACTTAGCATCGAAACAAGAGTGGAATGTAGGCCTACATGGAAAATATCAAAGATTGGTGTCCTGGCACTGGATGGTGATAGTTAAGCGTTTCATAGTGGTGTACACTCCAGAAACTGAGGTGTTCAAATCAACACAAGTGCCCGGCAAATATTGGGATATTGAAATAGCACCAGTTGTGTAAATTTTTTCCCCACGGTGTTTATATTTGCTCAACATGAACACAAAATGGTTTAGCTTTTGACACAAAAAGAGTGGTATTCATATTGGACACTTCGACCAAGTATAAACACCATAATAGAAGAAGGTTAAAACTACTATTGGGGTTATTTTACCCCTCCGTACTTTTTAAAAATATTTTTGTATGAAGGTCACCCTTCACGAGGCCAAGAAGGCCACTCAAGGTGGAAGACAAAAAAGAAGAAGGTAAATTAGCCTTCAATGGTTGCACTGGCAAATTGCAATAGATGAATAATGAATGCAAATATGATTTTAGGATTGTCTGTTTCAACTGTTTGTATAGAATAACGAAAGAGAAGGGGATAGCTTTAATTTATTATCACGTTTGTTCCAAAATAATACACCTTGCTGTTCAACGCTATTTTTTTAAAGTTATAGTTCACATACAAATTTCCTGTTGATGCGCTACGAGTGTCATGGGAGTGAATTTTTGAAGCCATTTTAAAAAGATGATCAAAACTGTTAGGTAATTGGTTATGTGTATACTTCAACATAAATCTTCCTAAATTTACTTGATAGAGGTCGGATACTTTAAGTATTTTAAGATCAACAAATAATGGACAGTATAGGTTAAGTAGTTAACATTTAATACGGCACGGATGATTTTTTGTAACAATTCAAATTTATAAATACGTGATATGTGTCCCCATGCTATAGAATAGCATAATGTTATTCCTTCTCTCAAAAGAAAGAAAATACATAAACACGTGAACAAAATGCACTTTAAATTAAACAAACTCGGGTAAAACTCTGCGTGGCTTTCAAGTGGCAGTGCAGTTTGATGGAAACACTGAGCATTAACTCCCCAGTCCGGCCGCGGTCACATAAAAGCAAATGAATTATGTAGTGTAAACGGAATCCAACTGAATCTCAATTATTCAATTAAATTTTCAATAAGTGATAATCCTCGTTTTGATCGGTTTCGAGTGTAGCCAGTTGGGAACAAACGATGCTCCAAATCCATCACCACGTCTTTTAAGCCGGAACTCGTTCATTACAGGAGAAAATTCAAAGCAACTAAATTTTAATCAATTGGCTTAATCTTCGGTATTAAGCAACACATACGTACACGCCACCAGAAAAACAATGCCACAAAATAATGTATCACACAGCATTACCTGATAATTCATCAAAAATCAACCTGAACAACATTAAAATAAAACATTATAAATACCATTTGAACGGCACCAATCTGTTTTGGAAAAAAACACATTTTAATTCCTATGGACTTCCGTATTTTAAATCCGTTGAAAGCTGCTTCGTATATAATAAGCCAACGACATAATGCAGACTCAAGGTCATCTCTCACTTGAAATTAATAAATATGTCATAAATATTAGGATTTATGTAGCTTCTATAAGCATTCATACGTAAGTGAATGTACAGCATTGCATTAGGACATGTTGGCAAAACTGCTTCTTTTTGGGTATGCCTTATGTCATCGGATCAATACATATTAAATAACCAACGTGAAGTCTAATTCATGAAACAAGCGTGAAAAGCTTTCACAGTTTTTACAGAAACACTTGGAACAAACAAGTGTTGTCAACACTTCAGACAATATTTATTTACCAATAGTGTACCTTCTGTTTAAGCTTGTACTTGCAGAGTATGTAACAAATTTCCGATTGCGATATTACTTTATAAGTCCTCTTTCTTGAAATACGGCTTGTATATATTTGTTTTAGTTTTTTTTGCGCAAGATAAGGATAGTTGAGCATTTAGATAATAGGCTGTTAAACAATAAATTTGTTAATGTTATAATCTGGTTATAACCAATGGTGAACCTTCACTGTAAAAAAAAAAAGCGTCAGCGTTTAAATAGCTTTCTGATAACAAACGAACACGTTTTTAGGTAAACATTTTTACGGCTAAACCATGTCGTGGTGTTTATGTATGTATTGATTACTTTTTATACCAAAACACATTTGTATGGTGATGAATTTAGACACAAAAGACATGTTTACACTTAAAAACTTGGACACAAACAACAAGTTTAAAGGGGAATAACACTACATGAACACCAAAACCCGTTTATTAAAATTAAAAAAAACGTTGTTTATAAATTACCGCAAAAACGTGTTTTTTTTAAGTGTTCTCTTTGAGTCTGAACAAACTTGTGAATAGAAGTCGAAGAACTGTTCAGTTTTAGATGTGGAAGGAAAACCTTAGACAAATGCTTTAGGGAAACCCAAGTCAACAAGTCGGGACTGAAAACCCAATCCGCAGCTCGGGTCTAAGTAGGATTCGAACCTAGGTCATCACAGGTGGATGGCGAGGAAAATAATTCGGATACGGGAATTTAGTCTCCATACATTTTCTTTTCTCCTTTCCAGACAATGCGTTCAGAAAGATGACCAACCATTGGCGGGTTCATGAGTTCAACCTTAATTAGGAAGGAGCCATTTGACCAAACCAGATTGTTCAAAGGCGGCGGGTCTGAGACGCTTGCTCCTTAACATAATTAGAAAGTACCCGTGGCGTAATATTTAGCCCCGCACCCCCCCCCCCTCCTGAACAAATGTGCCGCGAATACAACCGTCTATAGGTCAATGTATGGAAAGCACAAACTACCTGTCGTATTTGAATGCTGTGGGTCGGCCAAAAAACAGTCATCCCAACAAATTTGATTTTGGAGCAGGTTGCGAGTACTCTTATAATAACTGTTAGATTCAGTAGAATGAGCTGCGACCACACCACCTGCCAATAAGATACACAGTGGACTTTAATTTCCTATCAATCAGGGCATATGTATGGGATTTTCGAGAGCACAAACACGAGGAGTGAGGAATCTGGAAGTCACATCGCACGCTGACACTTCATATTTCTTGTGTCAGGGGGAAAGGTGGAAGATATTACAATGAATACGTAATCAACAACCCTTGAAATCGAAACCAACTGTTTCAAATTGAGCAGAAATGTTTTTTTTGTTTTTTGTTTTTTGTTTTTTTTGGGGAGGTTTGCTTTTTTGCATAGGCGAAAAGGGAAAGAAGTGAAACGAATAAGTAAGACGTGACACAGGGATGGTTTTCTTAATTTTAGAGTGAAAGGCGTAAATGTATTCAACTTGAACAGTAAGTGCTGTCTGCACGATTGAGCACACAACAGGTTGAGACCACAACATATATTATCAAACATCGTTTGTCTAAAAGCAATTGTTAATGGACATGATTCATCTTGTCCATCTTTGGATCATGCGAATGAACAACAAATATTAAAAACAAACTCTGGGAGTTTGAACAAGACTAAAAACGGAAAAGGGACCCGAGGTGATTTAAAACATCCAGTCGTTCGTTACCTCGATTCCATGATCGGTGTTCTGAAAAGCAGCAAGGATCAATGCTGTATTCTTGGTTACTTACTCCACCAGTCTATGTCGAATATTAGATGCATGTTCTGGAACATTATTTTTTATTGAGGTCAAAGAAAAACTCCTTTTAAGGGTAAAAAATGGAGTCAGATATTTGTTTTCCAATTAATTTGTTTATAAAAAATCAATCAATCAATCAATAAGAACCCTTGGCTACTCACCTGTCATCTGGTATAATTATTATAATCTCTTGGGGATACCCTTGCTTTTTTTCTCTCTCTCTCTTTAACAATTATAAAGGTAAAAGCAATGCAGGGCAAGGAGGCGGCGCGAATATAAAACGCGGTTTATTCCGACGCTGATCCAGAACAAATTGGAGTTTTATACACGACAGAGCAATGCATGCAATTCAATTGTAGATATAGGGCACTCGCTGGTACCTTATCTAACTAGAGAATGTATGTACCGTACTATTTCTAAGGACCAAATGTCAGCATGATGTCTTATATAACAGCTGTGTGCCTCAATAATCAACAGAAAATGCACTCTGCACTATTAAAATAAAGACCTTTCTGTACATAAACACAAGGATTTTAATAAACATCCACATTACAATGCTCCTTTAGTGTATTATACAAACTAACAGACATTGGTTGGTTTCTGTACATATCTCTTGATTCATATCAAGTATGGATGCATTTACAGACATTAGTTGGTTTCTGTACATATCTCTTGATTAAAAGTATGGGCGCATTTACAGACATTTGAAAAATGTTTATACTTGCTTAAACTAAGCCTCACGTTTCCACTGAGTTAAAAAAAAAAGAAAACCAACGGACGGGCTTTTTCCATGATTTAAACGCAATGCACAAAATAATCTAACAATCACTATAATTTGTTATCAAAACGAAACTTTGGGCGTTACAAAAAGAGTACAATATAGGGTCACACCGATGATGAGCTAATGGGTTGTTTCTGATGTCAATTAACTCGCCTATTTTAGGAATAATTTAATGCATGATAACCTTTATTATTACCGCTTGAAATTACGTTCGGTTGAAGGCCGGATGAATGGATGCAGAAAGGATGAATTCATTTTTGTTGAGAGTGTGTTTCTCGAAGGCATGAATAAGTGAATAATAATCATCGATAGTAAAATAATAGTCGCAGATAGTCAAAGTTCCATATACACTTTTGGAAATATTCACTTTTGGTAATATTAATACACTGGTATTATTTAAACACGCAAAGTACGGTAGTTATTTAAACACGCAAAGTAGTTATTTAAACACGCAAAGTAGTTATTTAAACACGCAAAGTAGTTATTTAAACACGCAAAGTAGTTATTTAAACACGCAAAGTAGTTATTTAAACACGCAAAGTAGTTATTTAAACACGCAAAGTAGTTATTTAAACACGCAAAGTAGTTATTTTAACATACAAAGTAGTTGTTTTAACATACAAAGGAGTTATTTAAACATGCAATGTAGTTATTTTAACATACAAAGTAGTTATTTAAACATGCAAAGTACCAGTAGTTATTTAAACATGCAAAGTAGTTATTTAGACACGCAAAGTAGCTATTTTAACATACAAAGTAGTTGTTTTAACATACAAAGGAGTTATTTAAACATGCAATGTAGTTATTTTAACATACAAAGTAGTTATTTAAACATGCAAAGTACCAGTAGTGATTTAAACATGCAAAGTAGTTATTTTAACATACAAAGCAGTTATTTAAACATGCAAAGTAGTTATTTTAACATGCAAAGTAGTTATTTAAACATGCAAAGTAGTTATTTTAACATACAAAACAGTTATTTAAACATGCAAAGTAGTTATTTTAACATGCAAAGTAGTTATTTAAACAGTCATGCAAAGTAGTTATTTTAACATGCAAAGTAGTTGTTTTAACATACAAAGGAGTTATTTAAACATGCAATGTAGTTATTTAAACATGCAAAGTAGTTATTTAAACATGCAAAGTAGTTATTTAAACATTCAATGTAGTTATTTTAACATACCAAGTAGTTATTTAAACATGCAAAGTACCAGTAGTTATTTAAACATGCAAAGTAGTTATTTTAACATACAAAGCAAGTTATTTTAACATGCAAAGTAGTTATTTTAACATGTAAAGTAGTTATTTTAACATACAAAGTAGTTATTTAAACATGCAAAGTAGTTATTTTAACATGCAAAGTAGTTATTTTAACATGCAAAGTAGTTATTTAAACATGCAAAGTAGTTATTTAAACATGCAAAGTAATTATTTTAACATACAAAGCTGTTATTGCATAATAGTATCAAACAAAATTATTATTTTCATTAGTTGCGTTTAAACTTTTTTCGAAATATATCAGTATGTACACTGATTTTTCAATTTTCTAAGAATTGCAAAAACTCTCATTGAGCTCATCAATAATAATGCATGATTTTTTTTTATTGCATTCGTGATAATCGTAAATCATACATTTGAGTAAAATGAATCTTAATTCCAAATTTACTAACAGCAAAACCCCGTGTGTATGGATTATTAGTATTCGGTCCATCGTGTAATTTAGCTCACATAGGAATCACGATAACGATGCAATCCCAAGCTTCGGTCATAAAATGGTACAGAAAAAAACGGAAAAAAACTGATCCATGCTTGAATATTACAATGGAACGAAAACGTTTTGTACCGGCAGCGATTACATGTCTACATTATAACAAAATACCTGTCTGAAATCCTTAGGGACAATTCAATCATTGTTGAAGACCTAGTTCCACCTGTAATTTTTCGATTTTAGCTAGCCAAACTCCACTCTTCGAGATTCCCCAATAACAAATAATTTAGGCTGCTCTTTCCACAATCACAAAGGACCTCTTTATTAGTCAGTGCTGTGCTTTGAGTTCCTAATATATAATAGAATTAAAATAAGAGCGGATATGAAAGTGTGGGTTCTTTGTGGATTGTGTTCGATGATATTTCACGAGAAATAACCTTGGTCATGAGCCAACGAACTTTAAATACTTCATAAGCGCTCTAGCTGTGAACGTCCCTGGGTGTAGTCACAGCTTCTAAGTGAGAAAAGCTCTCAATTAACGACGACGAATCCCACCATGTGCGAAAGTCTATTCAAAACGTTTCCTGGAGGGAAGTGATATTTTATACGCTTGATTGGAAAGCAAATTACATGAAAGTACATTGATTTTTGTTTCCTTTTTCAAAATAGATTGATTATTTTTGTATTTGTGTTTATAATTATGGTTCACTTTCTTTAAAATCTGTACGGAAATTTAGCATTGTAGGCCTATATGTGATGTGGACCACGAAAATGTTTCTAGAAATGGTTTCGGACGTATTCATTTAGGTCCTTAGATTAAATTTAAAATGATAACGTGACCTACTAAATCTTAGGGAATGTGTCCAATTTAATTTAAATCCAGGTAATCCAAAGAATTACACTGAAAGTGGATTCTGTGGTCTTTTTTTTATCCCCCTCCTTGCTTTTTCTGCAGTGACGAAATATCTCCAGTCTGAGACAGTGGCACGATCCTCTGCTTAATGCTTAAAATACAAGACGCTACTTCTTCATCAAAGGAGCAATGACCTGCCGCCAAAAGATGCCAATTCACGGAGACGTCATACAGCGCAAAATGGGCAGATAATGACGTAGGCCCCTATATACAGATATAGAAACAGAAATGCGACAATGAGACATATTTGACAGTGACGCTAGGCAAACAAGAGGAGCGACACAAAGAAGTGGCAAAAAGACAAACACTTCTGAAATGTGCGTCCTTTTATTTGTAAATATGCACGGCACGAGCGCACAACATATACAATGAGCTATGTGTATCCATTTTTAAAATAATGTCACATCTGAACTTTTCTTTTTGAACAAAAATATTTTAGATGATATTGTTAAACGGATAGAGTGTATTTGTTCGATCCCATTTATTGAAAAAGGAAATAAGAGTTTATTTCGAGAGATGTTTTGATAATAATTTCAGTTTTAGAAAAAGTGACGTTTTGAAAATGTTATTGAATTACAGCAGAAAAAAATTACTAACCTTTGTCGAAGTGATGGGAAACAGTAAGAGGCGCAGCAAACATTTTGCTTGAGCAATGTAATCAATATGGAGAAAAAAATAAAATACTTGGATCATAGATAATTATATATTCAACATTATTTTAACCATTTAAACATTTCGCTTGAGCAATGTTCAATGTAATCAATATGGAGAAAAAAATACTTGGATCATAGATAATTATATATTCAACATTTAACCATTTAAACATTTCGCTTGAGCAATGTTCAATGTAATCAATATGGAGAAAAAAATACTTGGATCATAGCTAATTATAATATTCCATTGCAGAGCGAACGTAAGTGGTTAGTAACGTTCTGTCGTGCGCCTTGTACGCTCGTATATTGCATATAATACGCGCCTTTTGAATCTTGCGCGTGCAGTAACCTCATCTAGATATAAAACATATTATAACACCTCATACATAGATTCTGTCTTGTGACTGGTTGAGAGCGTGTCACATGATGTTCGCTATTTTAACTGTAATGCAAGGAAAGACTAGCCCATGGCAACCAATGAACTAGCCCATGAAATTGGTCTAAACGCGTCAATGCTGTAGTTACATCATGAATAAATTCGTGTTACAGAAGTGTTACAGAATTTCAATTAATTTCGGAGTGTTGTATTCAAAGTTATGTATTGGTTTGATTTATTGTAGCAGGTCTCTTAATATATTGTACAGAATCTATGTATGAGGTGTTATAAAACAAATATTGACCGTTTTCACTCGTGGTACAGTAAAACCAGTCTCCCTCGGTGATCCCTGGAGGGTTCTATTTTCCTGAGGCGACGCTGAGGAGAGACTAGTTTTACTGTACCACTCGTAGCAGTCAATATTTGTATATTATACATTGATCTCCATTATATTGACTGTAATGGAGATCAATGATATTATATTACTCACAGGGGGAGAGGAAGGGTTAGGGGAAAAGTGCGCCACCAACGCAAATACTTGTCTCATTCGCAAACGCCGACGCGCGCGGTGAACATCGCGGTTCATAAAATACGCGTATTGAGACGACGGGTGCATTGACTGTGTGTAAACACGTATGCACTGTTCAAATAGCTAGTGTGCGTCAATAACATTCTCTCGTGCGCTACAAACGTATACGTGCACATACGTGTATTATAACGGCTTGGCGACATTTTCTGAATCATTTACATTAGAAATCCCGAAATATCGGCAACGTACAGATTTCCGTAATACTCTCTTGAAATAAAAATGGGGTGTCATTTCATTATGAGGTTCTGTAAAAAAATTACATTAAAATTTTCAGTTTTACAAAATATTTTTAAAAATATGAGAGCTGGGTTTTCATTGTGATTATAGTTAAAGGGGCAGTATCGTCACGATCAGAGTAGACTTTCAACGGGGCATGGCATCGGTGTCCTAGTATGAACAGAGTGACTGGGAATTACTGGCTCATTTATGCAGCAGCAACGGTAATGTGACCTCATCATGTGGAGAATTATTTTCAGTCACTGAGTTTAATCTAAAACAAGCACTCTGATTCCATGCCTTGTTGATTGTGACGATACTGCCCTTTTAATTAAATTATGATAAAAGGTCTGAAAATTTAAATATTAAGCCGTTTCGCAATGTTTGCCCTGTCACATTAATATAATGGCCTACAATGCGCGTTAAGCTTCAAATCACGTGAGACCCTTCTACCCCCCCCCCCCTTACACACAGTTCCTTGTCATTTGATTGGTGGAACACACATCAAGTAGTTTTGTCAATAGATTTGCCCATTGTGCCTTCCCTCCAAAGGATTGCACAATAGCTCAAGGTAGAGCGCTCCTGCAGGAAAACATGTGCAATTTAGTGTAGGCCTATCTTACAGACGAAACATGCATAGCCCGCTTACGGCGCATAGAATCACGCTTTTTATGGCGCCGTAAGCGCAGAATTCTGTGGTAAGCAGCGCCATGAAATTGAGCCCTGGGCGCGTTTTCGCGACTGTAACCAGAAATATGTTTGGACTTCGGTTATTGGTTAAAGCGTTTTCGCGAGTTCGGTTGTGCTGCAATGACGTCATTGTTCTGACCAAAACGTGAACCGAAGTTTGTGATCGGTTACGCTTGGTTTCAAGATGGCGGATTGTAAAAAGTAACGAAAGTTTTGTTAATTATTTGTTAAAACGAAATGATTGTTCGTATACCAGTACGGTATACATTTCAAGTTTAGGCCTATTACTAGCACTCACAGTAGGCCCTAAGTTCTATTTTGCCAAAATTTGAATTACATCGTATATTTTGAGAAACGTTGATGATTGAACACGTCGTAAACTGAAAACAATTTTCTGGTTACGTTCGCGTTTTCGCGTAGCTATGCCGTCTTGTTTCTGGTCAAGAATATGATGTCAGAAACAAGTTTCTGGTTAGGGTCGCGAAAACGCGCCCCTGGAGGCTGAAACACTCGTACTCGCAATATGAATCATTGGATGCGATGCGCAAGCGCGCAATATGAATGCCAGTGTCAATATTAATTACCTTCAACATTTCGTTTATTTAATTCCAAAATATAATATATTGCATCGGCAAAACACAAATGTTGATCGGAAGGAGTTAAGCAGTGCAACGGAATGACATTTGACTTGCCTGAACTCGAGTTGCCTCGAAACTCTGACCCTGCGTGGTGATGTAAACTTCGCAATGGGTTTGGGTGTAGACTTCTCGAACAAAACAAATTGTTCTCATCGTGGCGCTGTTGTCCAAAGACGACACCAATAATAATCTACCGATAACATACGGGAAATGGTGGGGTAACTTGTTTTAGAAACATTTGGAATGGGTAGAGGACGTGTACAAGGAACTGATCTGTATTATACTGTTTGAAAAGAGGGTCACGCCCTTACAATTGACGCCATTGGACGCCATGATGCTTCTCTCATAAACCATATACTGTCATGCTGATTGATAGAATAAGTCTCCTCGTTGTCTGTACATTCCTTTTATGTTCCTTTGTGCATTCCTTCATTGGCGGATCCAGGGGGGGGGGGGGCTAAGGGGGCTGTAGCCCCCCCCTATAATCGTTTTAAAAAAATTGTTGAAAAAGAGAGAGAGAGAGGGGGCGGGGAGGGGAGAACGCACTCTCATTTCCCCCTCACTGTGCTTTGTTTTTCTCTCCCTTTGATTATTTCATTGTAATTTTTGTAGTACTGAAAAATAATTGTTTTTGATTCTCAGCCCCCCCCTAAAAAATGTTATGGATCCGCCCATGTCCTTTGTGTATGTGGAATAGTAAAATATCTTCACTTCTTTATTGGAGACATTACAGCTGACCCTCTGTATCCAGTCACAAAATAATACAGAGTCTGAGTATAAGGAGAAAAGAACTTTGTGTCTCCGATAATTGGGAGGTTGTTTGAGGCTCCTAAAATAGGATCATTGACAAACTACTACAAGAATAACTCGATCGATTTCATAACGAGGATGGATGGGATAACATATGAGGAAAATTAGATTACATGTCAGTAAGGCCACATCTCAAGATTCTCAACGACTCGACTTGTCCCCCATGTCTTATGGTGGTTACCATCTGGCTCGTGAAGGAGAGACGACCGAACACGAAATGACGTCAGAGAATTGATTGTTCTCTCTGGACGGTCAACTAAACTTTGGATCAGCGTAAAGGAATTGGTTGCAGACCGATCGTTACAGGGCGCTATGACTTCCCATACGCCTCTGGACTGAGGAGCTCCTGAGACAGTTTATGAGCCAATTGAAAACAAATGCATATTGGGCGTGGGATGGACACATGAAATAGATGGGGACTTGCAAACAGACAATACCTAAAATACCCTATCACGCAAAACTCTACTCTACTAACTCAACTGACATAATTATATAACAGGGAAGAGGGAGGGGTTTACATGTAACCATTAAGGGAGAATTTTAACGCTAGATGGCAGAAGATTTACTGTGTTTTTTTTCCATTGTTCGCATTATCTTTTCAGAAAATTACTCATGGTGTACACCCCCTTCAAAACCACAGACAAAATAAAATATTTATCACAATTTTACGTTAAATTTCCTTTATGTAAAAGAGATGATGGTTTACACCCTTTAAAATCTTTGTGTGGGGTCGGGTGCTATCATTTTAGTTAAAAAGAAGTAGTAAAACATTTCCCAACTACATTTTCGTTAACGACACCCCAACATATAAGCTGACATTTTGCATGGTCTGGTTATTTTCGAACATACCTCTTGATTCTTAGACAAATATGGATTCAGACTTGTGTATAATGGCTTTAAACGGGAGCAGAGACAAAACACAACTATAACTAAAACTATTAATGGTAAACATTCTTGTTTGTCATATAAATAAAGTAAATCATAGTTTTAAAATAATTTAAAAAATATATTATATGTATATATTTTTACAATGATTGAAATTTAAACTTATTTAGTGTAAAACCCAATGATTGTATACATTTTCCCTATAATTCATTTTGACCAAGGTGCTGTAGTTTTTCTCGGTACGTTTATCATAAATTCCTAATTATAGATACAACGTAATAAGCTGCAATTTCATCGGCTGGTTGTTAATTGCATTTATCTTGATTCAAAGAAAGTGGGCATGAGAATAATCTTAGAAAAAGTTATGGAAACATGTCCAACCTTGTACCTTCCCTTTAAGTTGAACATTTCCTTGCTCTGTTTATTAAATAAAGCTTTGGGGGATTTGACACGCAACATCCATCAATACTAAAGCAGAGTGATGGATTTTCGTTCGTGGAGGTTAAATCTTGAGGGATGCAAAACAAAAACGGTATCTTATCATTAAATATGAATAAAATAAAATGTCGGTGACCTATCCGCTTTTTCTATTGAACATGGGACCGTTTAATTATACCGATAATTATTTCGCAATCTTCATGCCCGAGTCCAGTCCTGGGCCCGTAGACAGAATGAGGCAGAAAGGTCTCCCGCTGTTGCAAAAAGGATATAGGACAGGACTATAGGCGAAAGAAAAAATATGAATCCTTTAATAAGGTTGAAATAAGACATATAGGTGAAACTGCCACAAATCTAAAAAAAATGATTGAGAAAACTACGTAAAGATTTTGTATCAAATCCCTTCTCATTTATAATACCAACAAACAATACATTTTACAGGTTTTTTTCGCACAGGCGAAAGTTGGTTAAGATTTGTAGAAATCGAAGACTCTGGTCGGCAAAATGCATTCCGGGATGCAATATTTTGTTCTGCATTCTCCAATATTTCATAATTATAAGCTGATTTAAAAAAGGTATTTCTGTAATTAATTCACCGAAAATTCGATTGGCACGATAGCATAATGGTTAGAACGCTCACCGTTCATATATTTGTGGTATCGAGATCGAGATTTAACATTTTGTATTTATTTATTTATTAATTTTTTTTAATTACATATTTAAAATTTAAATAAAGTCAAAATTTCAGTTACAGAATACAAATGCATACAGATGAGTAAAGTTGCAATTATATACTGCAGGAACAAAACATCGCTTCCGGGATGCGATATTTAGGCCTATGTTGTATATTCAGTTCAGAATTGCCTTTATCTCTCACAATTATACAAAAAGGTACTTGTATTCAACTGCATATATTATAAGTGAGTGTTCAATGACACTTCTGGACTGCAAATAAAAAATCATGCCTGGATGACATCCGTAGGGTCGATCAACATAATAATAATAATAATAGTGAACATTTATAATGCGCCATGTCTGTCAAAAATTGACACTCCTGGCGCAATAGTGAATGAACTGCAAAAGCGCAATGTTGGCAAATCTATACAGAGTGATACTTTAACAAAAGGTGTGTTTTTAACTTAGTCTTAAATTCTGAATAATGTGCTTTCATATCTGAGTTTGAGAGGGAGTGTGTTGACGCGGTTAAGGAGGGTGACATCCAACTTCAAGGATGTTAAGGTCCTTTAATGATAAATCATCTCAGAGAAACGGCATTTTGTTTCAGACGAAGTCTTCATCCTGTGATAACTTAACGCCAAGAAGATGTCATTTACTTTTAGGAAGACCTCTTGCGATGATTAATATCAGGAAGACTACAGCAGTACTTCTTTGGAGGCTATACACCCTACTCTTAAGGTGTCGTCTTCCAGAGATGAGCAACTAGACAATATTCTAGTACCAAAGGGTACTGTTTCCCCATCAATAGATTAGGCATGCTGACTATATGACCTTTTCGATGAAAATTTAACAGGGAAGTAGAGGCCGTGAGCTTGGCCGAATATTTCAGTGGATTATGGATGGTTGCGTTTCAATGAGAAAAATCACAAACATTTACTTGCAGGTCAAGACGCCAAAATCAACACAACAGAAACTGATCCGATCGAGGATCAAAGTATCACTTTGGTGATTGGTTCCTTTTTATCTCACTTAATCACTTGCTGTTCACCAGCTATGCTAGCCAAATCATTACCAATTTACTATTCAGCCAACATCACCCGCCAACACCTCGAACAGCACCCTCAATTATTTTCCCTGTTTGGGATGGATTACACATGCACATCCATCAGACAACAGGCAGTTGACTCTTCCCAAGTATACTCCTCAAAACAATTTAGGGAACACCGGAATAATCTCAGTTAAAGCAAGATCATTTATTTCAGATAAACACAATGTTTCACAGAATTGATGAGAAACAACTGCACAATGAAACAGATGATAAAGGATGCATGTAGTGATTACACATTTCATGACATGACTACTGAAAGAGAGAGGGGGTTGCAAATGAAAATCCCGGTTCATGGAACATTTCAAACCTATTTGATGTTAAAAATCCGGTGTTCCCTAAATTGTTTTGAGTAGTATATAAAGCCGTTGTCCATCGCCATATTTTGTTTTCATAACATTTAACCTATACATGCCATCAATGGGATATTTTTAAGTTACTAGAGACTGCTTTTTGGTACATGTGCCATTATGCATATTCCATGTGTTTCACTTTTTCATAAACATTTTTGTTCTTGATCTTTGCATTCCCATTTTTCCTGTGATAATATGTGTGTATATAGGGGTCACTTTTCGGTTGGATATCGTGCTAGTTGTTTGGCTGAATTACTTCCTGCTGAGGGAACGATAATGTGCAGATTTTTGAACTAAAGACTCACACGGAATTTACATCTTTAAGGTTATTTTAATATAGATGTATGTGTGTACTTTGTTAATTATATTCTTTTTATCCCATGATTCTGGCATCTATACACTTCATTTGTTTCATGTTACATTTTAAAAAAATTATGGAAGCGCCTTCTTTGATTGTGATTGATTTTTTGTTATTACCTAAAATAATAAATAATAAATAAATAAATAAAATAATCATGTTTTAGGCCAAAAAAAGGTCTCCAGTTTCTGGTCATAGGTCGGCTTTAAAATCGGTACAAAAAGAAATTCCGACGAGAAAAAGTTCACAGGTATCTGTGACAGACCTTCAATTTTTCAAGGCAACATGACTGTCCCGTGAGGATACGTCAATTATTCAAATTAAAACCCGTACGGCCTTCGCTACATATAAAATCAATTATACCGCTCCAATGAAAATACCCACGATGACGTCACGACTCGTGGGATATTTGTTCAGGGGATAATATCATGGATTTGAGTTGTAAAAGGTAATGGTATTTAATGGTTAGACTCCCTCCATTAAAAACCCCGTCTCGCTTTTTGTGTTTCGTTGCTGTGGATAAAAAAAATAAACACAAAATAAAAGGAACTCGGGTAGCAGTAATGGGTACACCACGGCGATTTATTTTCCCTTCTGTGTTATATTTGTTTTAATCCATGAACATCTGAATACCCAATAAATGTTGGAGCGTGGGGGAAAATATTATTCAAGATGTTACATTGTCGACGAAATAATAGTAATACTTATTGATTTTTGTTCTGTTCCAACGAGCTTTGACGTAACGATGCGTAATTTAGAACGTGCAATATGAAGGTTTGTGGCGAAGGTCGTAATTTTTAGTTATAAAATATACTCTATATGAACTGTGCCATTGTTGACGATCTAACATTGGGGAGAGGGAGGGTAAACGTATGTGAATACGCAGCACGAAGCCAAAACAGTGTGGGGTCTGGGATTATCCAAATATGTGACGTGTCGTGGCCAAGCGGTCTAGCTTACCGGACTCAAGTTCTGGTGTTAGCAGCAGAATGTGGGTTCGAATCCCGGCCGTGACACTTGTGTCCTTGAGCAAGACACTTAACCATAATTGCTTCTCTCCACCCAGGGGTTAAATGGGTACCTGTGAGGGCAGAATTGGTTGATTAGCCCTATATGCGCTGTAATGGCAGTAATTGAGCTGTACACTCCCCAGGGAGCTGAGATGGTTTCAGGAATGATTTATGAGCAGGGGTAATAATATAATGCGCCTTGAGCACCACTCAGTTGGTGGATACGTGCGCTATACAGGTCCACACATTATTATTATTAATATTTTTAAAATGGCACAGAGAATTAATGTGAATATATGGCAGAATGTTTAACAAGGGAGAAAAATATTGTTGGTATGTCTGCATTGGTTATCCCTCCTCTAAAATTATTGGGGTATATAGCCCTCAACCCCCCCCCCCCCCCGGGGATGTGAACCCCAGAATTGTACAATCAACGGCCATTCTAAATCCACCATTTGACCCAAGCTCTTTATTATTATGACGAGAACCATCATCACGTATGTACTATGTGCCTACAACACACACGAAGATGGTCGGATCGAGTGACGTCTCCTCCTGGCACGCGTGTAAGTTAGTATTTTTTTCTATGCTTTATAGAACAAAGTACACACAAGTACAATGTCAATCATCAACTGATCGTGGAAGCAAGTGGCACTACTCGAGTCGAAATCGACCACTTTGGCGTTCCATCATGCGTTAACCACAAAGCATCAGCAAGGTCAACACAAACACCACTACACAATCCACAACACTAGAACGTTGAAGAACATTCTATGTTTAAATTAAATGATTTCTTGTCACCATGCCACATTGGAAATATCTTCCAATCCTTTGCATGAATTCACATCTTTAAAAACTTTTAGTTATTCCCAAAAATCGAGTATAGAAATAATCATAAAGCCTGTACACACTTTTGGTGTTAACATGTCTATCAATGTATAATAACCAACCTGTCAAAGTTTTAGCTTATTTAACTGTTGTTAATGAGCAAAAACGTGAAAGTGAAACATGTTGTATTCATTCCAATGTGAAAATCCTCTTAACTTCATGAAGACATGAATCAATGTTGAAAATTAGTTTACTCATTTTACTAAAAACGACAGCACCTAACTCCTAAGGCATTACGGTATGACTCTTACGGTATGACATTATAATAATTATGTATTTCATTTAAGGTGATCTCATTCGTCATTCAATATCCAATGAATAACTTGCATTTCAACACCCCCAAAGCATTCGAATTTATCCCCATATTAACTGTAGATAATGTGTCAAAATGGCACCGGTACTGAATTGATTTCCACAATTTAAAGGGGCAGTATCGTCAAAGCAGACTTTCAACAGGACATGGAATCGGTGTCCTAGAGGAAAACAGTGACTGAAAATTACTGGCTCATTTATGCATCAGCAACGGTAATATGACCTTATCATGTGGGGTATTATTTTCAGTCACTGAGTTAATCTAAATCTAGCACTCTGATTCCATGCCCTGTTGATCGTGACAATAGTGTCCCTTTAATGGTACATTATCTGATTGAAAATAGAATCTTTCAAATAATATTAATTTGTTTAATATTAATATTATTCTGTGGTAACGATTACCTTCTGGGTGCGTGAAATTCAGGTTGTCTTAAATTGAGGACTATTTTTTAATCAGGCTGATAATATAATATTTGACCCTGGAGTCAAACACTGCTGGCGCGCACTCAATCGTGACAATCTCGTCCAACCTCGTCCCCAGGGTATGCCTCGTTCTCACTACTAGACCCTGGTGGGAAATAGTTTCCCGCAACGCCGATTGGTAAGTACAAAATGATGTTTTCTAAATGAAACAAAATCTTTAGAATTTGTTCATTCATAATACCACGTCCATGTTACACGTTACATTTATATTGTTTTTATTGAAAATGAATGATGAATTATGACGAAATAAATGCGTAGGATTTGACAGTTGGTTTGCCTAGTCTCATCTTCCCTTCTGCAGCACATGCTCTTTTTGGTAACCATGTATCAAAACATTTGTAACCCAAAACACATCGGCTGCAATGCACCTAATTTGAATATTCAATGTTTTTGGTGTAGGCCCAATGTAATTACCGATACTGCTAATCAGTCAGATTAGATATATTATCATGGTGTGCCAACAATCGTTATTACTATTGTATTCAGAGAATATTTATCACAATTATAAAACATTTCCCCTGACATTCAAAATTTAATCAGAAAATGAGAATGTACTCAAAGTTTTTCACATTTCACAATCACATTTTATTCACACTGCACGAAGCTGGAGCTAAAATAAACCCGACAAGAATTTTTTTCGAATATCGTTGTTGTATTTTCATATTAAGTCTGCTGAATGAGACGTTGACAACCCCAACCCCAACCCCAACCCCTTCCCCACCGGTCACACGTGTGCAGCCACTGACAAAAAAAGGAAGATGGTCCAAAGTCATCCCCTTTGTCGTTCTTATCCATATTGGACCATCCGATATATACAAAGTTTGTTTTATTCATAGCTGGAGGAGCGCTACGTACCAGCAGGCTGGATGATATGCTGAGGCTGCACCCTGGCTACTTTACGGAACTCCTTGGTGTGCGTCTTAGGGCAGACCATCTCACACCAGCTGACGGGAACCATGTTGACACCTGCAGCACAAACCATGGAAAAATATATGGCCCATGTTAGTTGCAATACTATCGTGCTCTCCGATGCTTATGGTGACTTATGGCGGGGGAGTTACCCATTCATAGTTCAACAGTATTATGATATTCCTTAAGCAACCCATTACAATGATTTTGTGCTACGATATCTTAACAAATCATCTGAACAACCTTGACAATTAAGCCCCCTAATTGATTTATGGATCCACCCCTCTAGCCCCCCCCCCCCATTTCAAAATAAGAGCCATTGATCACCAAGGCCGACCGGTTTAGTGCATTGGACTTAAGTTCTGATGTCTGAGTCATGGTGCTTGTGTCTTTGAGCAAGACAATTTACTGTAATTGCTTCTCTTTGCCCATGGATACATGGGAGGGTAGAGTGGTTATTGTGTTTGATTACCCATGGAGCACCCGAAAAGGTTGCGCATTATATGGGCTGTATGGAGTATACAGCCCATCAGGGAACTGAGAAAGATTACATGAATGATACTGGCCCAGGGACCATGGTTAATAATAACAAGAGCATTAGAGCATTATGTGAAAGACTGAAATATCAATTTATTTAATGATGGTAACGTTATCGCCTTTTTAAAGAATTCAGTGACGAGTCTGGCAGGCCGGGAACAAATCACTGAATATGGTTTGGGAACCTGGGGCCGATTTCACAAAGAGCTAAGATTGATCTTAACTGTGTATCAATCTTAATTGCTTAGCAAAGTGTGATGTCACAATACAAATCACTATGGTAATACTAACAACTCATCTTAAGATGAATCTTAGTGCTTTGTGAAATCGAGCCCTGGTGCCTTTAAAATCACTGGTTTCATGTTCAGTCTATTCATTGAAAGGATTCATCCCTGAGAAATAAATTCAAAAATTATCATTGTCCACTTTAAATGACAATAAAAAGAATAAAAACAATACGAAAATATATTCACTGGTGATATTGTAATATTGATTGCATTATGCAGTCAGTTTATTTTCATTGAGAAGTGATGCTTGTCAAATTATAGACAGCTTTATTGATCCTTGTATGATAATATGCCGAGGACAAACGGTCCTACTTATTACAAAACATGACGCAATTAAAATCCAAAACAATTTTGGCGAACTTAAAAAAAGATGAAGAAGAGTTCATATTCTTCGACAATAGTACACTTGTCAACACGGCGAGCACCTGTTTGTCAGGCAGGCCAGCTGTACACATATCTTCATGAAGAGCTATTTGAGAGAGAGAGAAAGCCACCGAGGCCGTGCATTGGATAATAAATAAAATTATTGTATCATAGTTGGGGTGTATCATGTACTAACATACAGCGATGATGAAAGGGTAGAAGACAACCGATCCACTCATTTCTGGCCGACTGCTCCCTGATTCTGCGATCGGATCAAATTACTGCCGTCTGGCCCTCGCCACCACGTGAGAATGAACGTGTAATTTATATTTACATGGACAAGTTTCTCTGGCAAGGTGTTGTCCTAGGCTCAATTAGGAGGGGTCTCACTGGTGTTTCACGGCTAAATACCTTGATTTTGTTTTCACGGATCTGTTTTATCAGCGGGGAACCTGAATATTTTTTTTGCAATTGTGCCGATTGCCGTCGAAAGAATTGGTGCAAGAGTGCACGCTCATATCGCTGATACAATGAGATGCAATATGCCACTCAGGTATTAAGAAAAAAAATGGATTATTCAATTAAGAGAATGTTATTGAGAACAATATGAGAACAATATGCGACCAAAGCATTTACTCGCTCCCGGGAATCCAGGGGAAAAGAAAACAGCAATGAAAGCTGAAGCCAAAGAATGTTTTTCAAATCTATGTAGTCAAAGGTGGGTTTTATTATAAATATAAAAACCTAGTTTAATAACATGGATAATTTCACCAACATAAACAAAAACCAAAGTCGGGTGAAATGGGTAAGTGATATTTAACATATTGCGCTGTGTACAAAAATTGTTATTTGTTTTCTAGTTTTTTTCTTACAGGAAAGGTACACTTGTATTTGGTAACGTGTGTTAATTTCAAGATATATCATAAAACTAACCTGTGAAAAAAAATGTCCTTACAAAAATAGGTGTTAACGTTTATTAGAAACCAATGACATTCCCTTTCATGTGTTTTCTACAGTTTCATGCTTTACAAATAATTACCGTCCAACAACGTTTTGTAAATTACAACCAGTCCTGATTCCTCTAAGAAGAAAGCACTTGAGACGAAAATAATAGTATTCACGATCATTGATAGGTGTACCAACTTAATACACGAACTAAGTTTTTTAAAGATAATTTGATACTCTTGCCAATGTTGTACATTCCCTTTAACATATTGGGCGGTTGTTATGAAAATTGTTCGTTTTCCAGCTTTTCTCTTAAACGGATAATATCGTCATGATAACAGCAGACTTTCAACAGGGCATGGAATCTGTGTCTTAGTTTAAGAACAGTAATATGACCTCATCATGTGGGGGTATTATTTTTAGTCAATGAATTGACCTAAAACTAGTACTCCGATTCCGTCTCTTTAAATAAAAACACTTTATCAAACAAAACAATTACTTAGAATGATTTTTACTTTTACTTACTTCACAATAATTCATTAATTTTGTAATCACGTAATTACCGAAGGTGTGTACTTGGTTTCAAACCCAATACAGGTTCAAAGTTCATTGTACGCATTCATATACTTCATGGGGACCAAGAAATAATTCTAGAAACCATTTTGTGAAGATTTCAGCTCAAATGGTCTGCACAAATAATTGAAACCAAATAACTGGGAATATAAATATAAAATGTCTCACAATACTCAACACAGGGGCAATGCTCATTCCCATATCTGGCATCAATCTATCTATGATGCACAGCTTTCTCTTAACACAATGTAATTGGCCTAATTTGAATATATTAATTTGTGTATAACTCTAAGGTAGAGTCTGGCACCATTCCACATGGGAACACTTGGTATTCCCATTAGGATTGTTTCATTTGGAACATTCCATCACGGGTGTGAGTTGACAAAGGTAAAACATCCTGAAAAATGAGTAATTGGTGTTTACTTCACACCACATTATAACACATACCTGCTTCACTCTGGGCTAGAACTACCCCCAGCTCATTCTCTGCCGTAGACAAGAGATAGGACTGTGCATCTCCCAGAGACAGCTGCATCATAAAGTGTTAAGGAACTGATTTTTAGATATGGTAAAAGCCAACAACAGGACACTGTGGGAGTCCTTTGGATGAAGTACATATACATAGATGCTAACCGCCCAGTTTGTCCCAATTAAAATATATATATGGCCCATGTTTTTCGTTATTTTGACAACAGATACGGAATGAAAAAATAAATTATATTTATTATAATAAATGAAATTTGGTTTATCAGTCCTCAAGTGAGTTTATGATGGAAGCAGCAATACATTAATTTAGGACTTACAAGTATTTACTGCGAAACCATGTTTTTATGACAATTTCCTGAAATGAAAAATGTAATCCTTTCTACCGAAAAAATAGCAATATTCCTATTTGAAAAAAGCTGGAAATTGCTGGATAAATAAGAAAACACAAGGGCAGGAAATATTTCAAAAGATGTTTGATAACATCATCAATGTTGCACCATTTAAGAGATAACCAACTGCGTACACATGGCTTTTAAGAGATATCAGTTGTTGTCAATGCTGTTCTTCAGTGGGCAGCTGTATCATTCAAAGGGACAAATCCTACAGTACGTAACACATTCAATTAATCATGGTCTATCCCATCTTATTTGATGATGTGATAAGCGTCTCTCATAGTCAGTGATTCACCTCATGAGTTGGCCATCTTATGTCTTTTCCCCAGAAAACAAGAGGTACATTACTCATTATAGTAACCTGCCTATAATGTTGTCTGTTTGCAGGGCAACCTCGCTTTGAAATGTCATTGAATTTGAAGTGAATTAATGGAAATAGCTACATCCATTTATTTATTCCTTATGTCAGGAATGAACTTTTCTTTGGAAATTATCAGATTAATTATTCGGCCTTCTTGCTGGTACATGCAGCATGTAAGCTACAGAGTGTGGTTGTGAGAATTACAACCTTACTTTCGTATTTGTCGTGAATGAGGCCATTGAATAATGCCATTGAATAAGAACAATGTATGTCATGATCTAATTTCTTGAAAATATCACACCGTACTTAACTGGCAAACTTTGATAACTTGAACTGTATTCTTATTAAAATTAAGAAAATTAAATAAATGCATAAAACTGAAGATAGAGGATACAATTCTTGCAAGGACCACATCTCCCGGTCTGAAGGACTTGTACACCTCTACTTTATCTTTCTCTGTGGCTCGGATGTCCTCTCTTCTTATCATCCCACGGAAACTCTGGGTGAGTGGAGCGCCCTCAACGCTCAGGATGGCACAACGACAGAAACGGGGATTAACATTGACAACCTACAGACAGAAACACATTATTTTTAAGCCATCATACAACACTGGTAATTTACAAACACTGATCCAAATTTTTTTCCAAAATATCTTGGTATAAAAACAAACAAACTAAAAATATGTTTTCTCCTGAAGATAATCACAGCATACTGATCGAAACGTTGAGTTGTAACTTCAAGTTCTTTCAGAACTATTTACTACTCACAAGATAATTTTCACATGGTGTCACCGCAAACAGTCTTTACTTATCCTTTTCACCATGCAAAGCTACAAACTTAGTTAATATATGTTTGTCTGATTTGCCATCAATGGTACTATTTAATCATTTTTCAAACAAATTAGTCTATTTGAGAGAGAAAAAACCCCAAAACAACGAAAGTAGTTGGATCTTATTGAATAATTTCTGTCCCTTTCTTTGAAACAGCTCTTTCTTTTTGTGATATTAAAACAATAGAAAACAGCTGCTGATGATCAAAGGTCATGCTGGGATTACTGATTAACATCAATAAGTATTTCACCTTCAAATCTACAGAGATCTTGCAATTTGTTTGAAAAATGTGATGGCATTTGCATTATTATTATTATTTTTCCATAAATTACAAGATCTAACAAGCTTCCATAGGTTAGGCCAAAAAAAAAAGTCTGTGGTTTCTGGTCATTGGTCGGCTTCAAAATTGGTGAGGTGACGCGCTTTTTTTTCGGCCATCTTTTTTTTTTTTTTTTCCCCAACAGGGAAATACGTGATACATTGTATACGCGGGGACCAAATTTCCCATATACCAAATATGGTGGCTAAGAGAGGCCTCACAAATCGGGCAAACATTCATACCCATATGAGAAAAAGTCGTTTAAAGCACAGCACGGCAGAATTGTAATCGATCCAGCAATATTAGCTGCAATTGGACATCGTTTCATAGCAAAAAAAGAAAATTAAAAATGCTGACGCGCGGCTCTGAGGCGACGCGCGGAGACCACAAACCGGACTTTTTTTTTGGGGGGGGGCCTTAGTTGTCTTGTAGACTTTTTTATTCAGAGAAAGTGTAAAACAAAAATAGCAGATATCCGCAAAAAGTGGAGGTCTCACATGCCTGTAACCATGATGGCAACCACGTCTGAAGGGAAGGTACAACATTGGTAATGTTGGCAACGCTGATTCTACAGGTATAAATACTCCTTTTTAGTACATCATGAGAAAATAGTGTATTCATCCTAAGATGGAATTAAGTCAAGAGTACTCTTCCTTGTTCGCACCGTGCATGAGCCGTTGAGGGCACATGTTGTGAGATCACTCTGGGCAAAATGGCAGTGATAGTGCATTGCGTTTGGCAAATTTTGCAGTTGATGTGCGTATGCGCAGAATATCTCCAGCGATCATTGGCTGGCAGAAGTACACACGCGTATAATACCATAACATACGCGTATAATACCATAACATACGTGTATAATACCATAACATACGCGCATAAAGTGCACGCACAACGCTCACTTGAAGTCAAAGTGGCTTTCATCAAGACACTGGGTGCAAATGCACCACTAGACGGCTACGATGTGCACATAGCAAATATTCAAGCTGGCTATTATTTCACTTTTCTTAAACATGACAGCACCTCAGACAAAGGCATTCGTTAACGATCATCAGCTGCAGACCAATTAGGTTTTATATTACAAATCAACTGTTCCTTTACTGTTGAATTACCAATCATATACATTCCCTTACAGTACCAGTAAATTGTTACCAATAGTTCACTGTAAATCAACCTTTATCCTTTGGTTATGGATTTGCCTAAGATCAAACTTAAAATAATATAGCAATAAGAATTGACCAATTTATTTATCTCAGACCCAATAAAGAGTATCAGTAAAAACTACAAGTGGTGTGCATAGAGGCTATTTCTGAAATAAAACATGACTGTATTTGATGAACAAGAGAGGGCAGTGTTTACTCTGCAGAGCTGATCAGAAAGGTTACCTTGATAAACTGAACAACTGAGGGCGCACTGAGGGCGCACATCACATTGATTTTCAGTTTGTATTTGACCACAGTATAATGTACTGTCCAAGAGTTCACTCCCAGTTTTGTTTTATATGATTTCTTGTCATTAATATAGCTGCTCCTCATTTTATTCTGTCATTTTGGCATATATCACGTAAAGTAACATCTAGTGATGATTCAATTAATGTTCAATGCCTGTGTACTTAAAGGGGCAGTAGACTTTTAACAGGGCATGGAATCAGTGTTTTAGTTTGAAGAGGTAGAGGGGTAATAAATAGAAGCATAATCCCTTACCTTTGTTCTCTTTTTTCATTATTGTGTGTGAGAAGGTTGAAATGGCAAATTATTAGTTTTTTCCAAATTAAATTTACCTTCACTGTGACCACTGAGCCAACTTCTGGAACCATGGTTTGCTGATCCTCTAATAACACTTGTATAACAGGCAGCTGATGGAAAATGAAGAATAGATTTGAAAAAGCGTAGTTTTGATACGTTCTCATACACGGTAAAATTGTGTGCGTACCCCGCAAAACATGTTGTGTATTATCCATCACCCCAATATCATACAAACGAGGTAATTTTTTACAGTATTTCATAGAAATTTGGTTTGAAAATGTCACAAGTTGACTACACCGGTCCCCAACATATATGTTTTCGTGTAAACTGCAGGAAGCTGGGAAACTGTGGTGCTTGATTATACCAATACAGGTGCATACCAATACAGTCCTGCACCAGCCTGCACAGCGGAAGCTGTATGTGGAACCAGTCATCACTGTCAAAGGGCAAACCCTGACATCTGTTGACAAATTCACATACCTCGGCAGCACACTCTCCAGATCTGTGACCATCGATGACGAGGTTGACTCGCGCATTGCCAAGGCTAGCTCAGCTTTGGGACGGCTTCGTGGAACAGTGTGGGACAGGAGAGGCATCAAGCTGACCACAAAACTGAAGGTATACAGGGCAGTTGTACTACCTTCACTGCTGTATGCCTGTGAGACATGGACAGTCTACGAACGTAATGCCAGAAAGCTAAATCGCTTCCACCTGAACTGCCTCAGAAAGCTGCTGAAGATCACTTGGCAAGATAAAATCCCAGACACAGAGGTCCTCTCTCGAGCTGAGCTGCCAAGCATCTATACTCTGCTCAGAAGAGCCCAGGTCAGGTGGAGATGCCTGACACACGCCTCCCCAAGAAACTGTTCTATGGTGAACTGGCGGAGGGAAAACGCTCACAAGGTGGACAGAAAAAGCGGTACAAGGACACTCTCAAGGTCTCACTTAAGAGCTTTGACATAGCCCCTGACACGTGGGAAACCCATGCACAAAATCGCCCCGCCTGGCGAAACCATACCATCAGAGGTGCCACCCTCTATGAGCAGAGCAGGATAGCAGAGGCTCAGAGGAAACGTGAGCTACGCAAGTCCAAAGCCATCTCCTTACCAACTGTTTCAGCAGACCACTTGTGCCCGACCTGTGGCAGAACTTTCCGTGCTCGTATTGGACTGATCAGTCACAGCCGGACACACCGCACCCAGTTTTCCTCTATGTGATGTCCTTGGTCATCGTCGAGAACGACGGACGAACAACAACAACAGGTGCATATACCCATGAATATTAGGTGCTGTTTTATACACTGAAAAATCACACACATATTAAGTCTGTTACCAGGTACATTCTAATATTATGTGCTGGGCAAATAAAAAAAGAACTCAACACAAATGTAATATACCGAGTGCAAGCTATGTATGACTTTATTTCTTTCAATGCAAATTACCTCAGAAACTTTGTAAGAGTGAAGAAATTGTATAAATTATGCCTAAATCATAGAAGCTGGGTGGTGGTGGTAGTTGGGTGGTGGTGGGTGGTGGTGGGTGGTGGTGGGTGGTGGTAGGTGGGTGGTGGTGGGTGGTGGGTGGTAGTTGGGTGGTGGTGGGTGGTAGTTGGGTGGTGTACTTAATTTCGCTACCTTGTGGAGTCCTATAACAAAAGGGAAAGCCAAGAACAATTGGTCTCCACAGGGGAATTCTAAAGGGACTCCGGTCTCCACAAGGAAATTTGTGTACAAACCCTATGAGAAATTGTTAAGTACAGGGACAAAGGAAAGAACAATAGGTGTCTCCACAAGGATGCATATTTGAGAATGGGTGGGTGGTAGTTGGGTGGTGGTGGGTGGTAGTTGGGTGGTGGTGGGTGGTAGTTGGGTGTGTGTGGGTGGTAGTTGGGTGGTAGTTGGGTGGTGGTGTTGGGTGGTAGTTGGGTGGTGGTGGTGGTGGGTGGTGGTGGTGGTGGGTGGTAGTTGGGTGGTAGTTGGGTGTGTGTGGGTGGTAGTTGGGTGGTAGTTGGGTGGTGGTGGGTGGTGGTTATGGTGATGATGGCACTGATGGTGATGGCAGTGGTTGTTGGGTTTGGTAGTGATGGTTGGAGTGTGGGTGATTGTGCAGGTGGTTGTGGTGGTGAAATGCAAGAAGATTAACAAAGCATGAGGACAGACAATTTTGTCTCATAATAAATACAGATTGTACTCACATCTTCTCCTTGTTTTGTTTCATGTAAGAAGCCAGCCAGACTTGAGTATATGTAACCCTGTCTTGTAGAGGTACCCTTCCCAGCCTGGAATTCATCTGTATTTCCAAGGCGCTGGCCTATTGCATAAGATCAAAACATGTCATGTTATAAGGTGGGCTATTCTACTGAATGTTTCTTACATAATCCCCAGGTTAGTTGCAAATCATTGTGTCATTGCAAAAATGCTGTCTACAACACTTTCTAATTATTGCATTTTTTAAATGATATTGGTTGAAAAAGATATCTTATGAAACAGATATCTTAAAAATAGATATCTTATGCCATGTAGTATTGCATTTTAGAAAAAGACTTTTTGTTCACATTCTGTCATGTTAAACATGTACATATGTTTAAAATTTTGAGTCGACAATTGTCAGTATTCAAGCAAGGAAATCTTGAACAATTTATCAAAACTATAATTAAAACAATGATTATATTAATGTTATGCACACCAAATCTGGACTTAAATTTTGGTTGAGTTTTATTTGTAATAACCATTATAACAATTATACATATGTACATAAAAAAAGTTGTGCTGACATGACGTGGAAGATTACACTTGCGAGCAACGATCATCAACTGCATGTCAACATGTTAAAGCCACAGTGATTCATTCCATAATGAAAATGTACATATTTCCGATATCTTAAAGATGTATCACCCGTGTCTTCTGCAGAAAGAATGTCGAACCCAACCACCACTTGTGCACAATGTTTAAGCATGTGTTTTTAGCAGACGACAAAATGGCCAACATCTCACTGGATGTGCATACATTCATTGCTCAAAATCTCCCAAAATATCATTTCCAATCCTCACTTGACTACACTTTCCTCTCCTTAAGTGTGTCCTCTATCATCTTCTAAAAGAAAATCTGTGATATTTGTCATATTTGGATAGAGAAGTGGCAGTTGTATTCTACAGTCTTTCGATAGTTATACAATTTTGCCTCACACAAGGTTAATGAATTGGAGATTGGACGAACGAACTGTACGAATTTGAGTCAACTCATATGCATGCCAACTCATACTTTGGCCAAATTTATTAAAATACTACTTAAGTAAATTTATTTAAATGTACAATATTTTTTGTGTGACTTTGATCATCAAGTTGACTAATATTGTTTATCACTTAGTAAAGTAACAAGTATAAGTTAATAATATGGACAGTTTTGAGCATGAAATGGTAAGAAAGTAAAGTGAATTTTTTGTGTGATTTTGTTAAATTTTCTGGACAACGAGAACAATAATTTTATTTGGTTTTTATATAGAAAAAAACTGATATAATAAAAACAGTGAATTGGTCAAATCTTTATTAAAACTTGAATAATTAATTTAACACATCTTGAATACATCATGTTTTTCAACTTGAAAACAAATTACGAGTAGGCACGCATACGAGTTGACAAAAATGATTACAACTTATACAAGTTGGCACGCGTACGAGTTGACTTACTTCCCGACGAAAGATCAACCCAGCATGGCATGCCATGCCTAGCCTAGCACTAACACTACACTAAAGTAACAGTAACACTAACGTTAGTCCTCCACCGTGAGTCCAAGGTTACACAAAACAGTAATGTCAACTGGATCTTAAAAATTACCAAATATTTAAATCAACAAAAATTCGTAACTTTGCATAGGGTTAGCCTATCATGACCATTGACCCCTCATTTTCTTTCTAATTTGTTGTTCTATCCAGTGATATGACATTTAAAAGCATTGAAGCAACTTCAAATTTTCATGAAACTGCCTACATTAGTAATGACACGTTTTGCTAGTGTGTGCTGTGTGGCAGATTCTTCATCCAGATAAACGAAACAAGCAATACATATTTTATAAAATAAGAGCTTAATAGTTATCCTAGTATCACTGGCATGAACAGTGATTATCAAAATGAAAGATTTTACAGATTTAAGACTGTTTTACCATGGAGGAAGGAAATACATGGTTTTACTAACCTGGGATACAAACTATGGGGGCTGCCATCTTGTTTAATTGAATCTGGAAATGGAGGGCGCTATTCCTCAACACGTGGATTATTTAATGTGTGCGATAGTATTAAGAGGGAAAGCCACCGGCACCCAAAGCGGTGCTGGGTTAATATGCTTGGGCGGTTTTTCGGTAAACCAAACTGATGGATTTTTACTATAGTTGAAAAACTGCCAAATTCGGTTTTCAATAAAATCCGATGTTTTTTCGTTGCCAGCTATAGAATCTCGAAGAAAACATTTTCAAAGCATTTTATTCATGAATAAAATCATCCCTTTTTGAGCCCCAGAGCGGGGCGATTTATCCCCACAGTCGAGGCCTCCAGTACCCGCAACACAGCAGTGCATGTACGTGTACATGTACGATGCATTAGATGCATATGTTAGGTCACGTGACATGCTAGCGAGAAATGATCCCTTTACTAGATGATTTAACACTTTCTCAATAAAATTTAAGATGTGTTTATTACATATTTTGCTTCATTATACATGACAGCGTTTCCCCGAAGGCGACATTTCCCTGCCCTTATTGTAGCTATAGATTTCCCTGTTCTAAGAAAGAATGATAGAAAGAATGATCCGGGGTGGGGGGTACAACAATTCCCCCAAATATTGTCCCTCAATAATAATCATTCCCCTAACAAAGAGTTATTCCGAGCGCACATGATTATTACATAACTGTAATTAATTTTGGGTCAATGTTTTTATTACACTCCAGTAAAATAATGTGAACGGTTTATAAAAGATGCCACAAATTGCAAAATTCCAGAATTTTGTTAAGGGGAAAAATAGGGGGAAATTAGGGGGATGACGGGGGATGGAAGGGGTATCAGTCATGGGTCGTCATAAGAAGTCGCCGCCGCTGCACTGACTAAACAATCATTCTTTAGGTTTCTGTTCCTAGGTCGGCTTCCAAATCGATGCATTTTTTGTAATCTTTTTTTTGTAAATAGTACATTTTTGTGATTATGTATACGGAGTTATTGGAACCAGACCAAATTTCCCATTCACAAAGTATGGTAGCTAAGACCGCACAAATCAGATAAACGATCATACCCTATCATAATGTGAAAAAAGTTTTAAACACAGCGCGGTAATTCCAATCGATCCAGTCATTTTGGCTCCAGTTGGACATTGCGTGGAGGCTTTATTTTTTTGGCTCATGTTTCGTAATTTTGTTAAAAACTTATTCATACAAATTAATAAGCAACAATGGATTAAAAGCTTCTCTGTATTGCCCTCTGGCAATAAGGTGAACAAACACCAGAAACAAAATATATAAGGACTATATAAATAAGTAAAATTTAAAACAGCGTTTTGTTTCCCGGCGGTATACCGGCGAGCCAAAACATTTAAAACCGCCCAACCCCGCGCCGGGGTCCGGATATCACCGATAAGGTAGTTATTTCACTTTTCCGGTAGGTTTTCGAGTCTATAAAATTAAGTTAAACATGTGCTTGTTTTTTGTTTTGTATCAATATATTTAAATTATGTTGATCTGTTGTTCAAGTTTATAGCGTTGTATTATCGTTTTATCTGAAAGTTACTAAGACATGCAACTGGTAACGAACGTTTTGGATGTCGCCCTCTATTGACCAGCGTGATACATTGTTAATGTAATTTCTCACTTGCTATTATAAAATGTATGGATCAGTGAGCTGATGCTTTCAGATTCTTGATCCTCATGAAGAATGAATGCACGTTGCATGGGGAAGTGATGATCCCTGGGAGGACGGTGAGGGACATGGGCCTTTTCAATATTTATGACAGCAGGGACGGTAAAAACAAATCCCTCCATAATTACCCCCACAAACAAAAACAAACACATTATTAAAAGGAAAAGCACCCAAGCCATGACAGGCTAGCAACTATAAATATAAAATATTTGAATTTGAATAATTGAGGGATATAGCTCATGGGCGTCTAGCTGCTGCCCACCCCGTCCCCCCAACAAAATAAATAAATAAATAAAAATAAAAATAAAAATAAATAAAAAAATAAAAAATAAAAAATAAAAAATAAAACAGTAATAAATAAATAAATAAAAACATCCATCTGTCCGTCCATCCGTCCGTCAATCAGTCAATCAATCAATCAATCGATTAAATTAATTAATACCATTTTGAGTAGATTTACTCTCCACGTAGCCAAACATTTTTACACGCCTCTTGTTTTTGCACTTTTATAGCACCCTCAACTAGCGATCTACAGAAAACAAAATGCCGTGAAGTCCTATCAAACAGTTTAAAACTGATGGAAAGTGGCAAAACAGTGTTTAGCCAAGTGTTTAGAGCCTAAACATTGTTTTACAGTGTAAAGGCTAACTATATATGCCGGGTCGGCAAATGACCACTGTCATGAACCACACAGCCTGGAATTACCCAGACATCTTCGTCATGAACTTAAAGATATATCGCCTGTTAACAAAATATAATTCAATACTTAAATTGCTATTTTTTCTGGGATTAAGGAAGTTATAAGATTTTGTTTGAAACATTGAATGAAAAAATCAGTCAAGGATTAGTACCAGTAAAAGAAAAACTCCAATTAATAAAATGCTGGCCCACTGTTTTAATCCACGACAGCGTGTGCAGTCTTCCGATTGGCCAGCGAGGCTGTCAGAATCAAAAGCGTTTTATATATCGCTTTTATACAGTTTCCGACATCCGAATTTCATATATCCTCAATTTACCCTAAACGACGCACCTAAGGATATATCATCAGCTGGACAGTAACTTACAAATGAAATTAGCAGTTTGGTGTTTCAGTTTGTTTCAGTGAAGGATTCTCTTGGAAAATGCGCAATTTCAATGCATGACCATACGCGTGGACGTCTTGAGCGCCGTTTTTTGAGACGCACAGAATTGTAGTCATCAGAAAATTGATGTTGGTATAATGACTCACCCCCAAACTGTTAAAGTTCATGGGGGCACAGAAAATTTACCCAAGAAGAAAAACAGCTGAATCATGTTTCATATTATTCCAGATGGTTGTAAAATTGTTTTTAATCTTGAAAATAAAAATATTGTTTTCGATTTTTTAAATAAAATGGTATAATTTGGAGAAGCTCTCAAAATTTTTAATCTATATTCTTGAAAGACCAATAAAATGGAAGGTGGTTAAAATTTTTGCAAAAAGTACTTTAAAACTTGGAAATATGTAAAAATGCTGTTAACATTTTGTCAAATAAAAATATTTCTTTTCATAACCATGATATTAATGTTTCATTTTCTCAATAATTTTCCACTACCGTCGAAATAAACACCAACGAATTAAGTAGTCTTCGTTCGCTTCTTCTATAAGGAATATGTCCATTTTGAGGATCAGTATTTCTTTAAAAAATCATTGCAAATGCAAAGCATTCATTTTTATTTTGGTTTCCACAGACAATAGCTTGTTGACGGCATAAAACAATAAAATCACAGATGTTCGTGAAAAATAAATTGAGGTCATGTAAATCCCTTACTATTTGTATCTAGTAAAATCAGTGGTTAACAACTTTTTCCACTTTCACAAGCACTAACTTTCCAATAAATCATACAATTTCACTATAATTTTTATTTCTGTAACAAGCACGTCTTAGGTAAGTTTATGCAACCAGTAATACGCCATAGTTTTGTAAGTTTTCCGGGAAATGCTAAGCCAAAAGTAGGTGCGTCATTTCACGAGTGCGGCGAATTACGTACATGGACGATATTTGTTTTGTTCGTTTAATAACGATATTATCGTATAAATTTGTTCGCTTTTGAAATTCTATTTTTGAGTCAAACACGAGCTATATATAACCTCGCCACGTTTGCCAAGCAGTGTCTTGCATTTTAAAGGGTCTATGAAATAGAGATGTTTCAACTTTTATACACAAGTCTGTATCCATAGTGACTTCGATTTTCTTTCTTTTATAAGGCAAGTTCAACAATGGTATACCAAATTGTCAATGAACGAATTATTATTTAAAAACTTACTTGGTGTATATTTGGTATCAATCATCCTGTGAAATTATTTTATTTGTATTTACTGAGACAGTATCGTCACGATCAGAGCAGACTTTCAACAGGGCATGGAATCGGTGTCCTAGTTTAAGATGAACACAGTAACTGAAATTTACTGGCTCATGTGGGGTATTATTTTCAATCACTGAGTTAATCTAAAACTGATACTCCGATTCCATACCCATTCCATCGATTCTATCGTGACGATATTGTCCCTTAAAGCCCCAGTCACACTGGAGGATACGACAACTTACAACAGGTTACGATCGTCTGCGACTGGAAATTACAAGGAATCGTAGAAAAGTCCTGCGACAAGTCCCGGGTGGTTGCGGGTGGTCTTGGGTAGTCGCAAGACCGAATTCGGTCTTGGGGAGGTTTTCGATCATGTTCAAAAACCTGGCTGCGACCAAACTGGTCGTAGCTGGTCGTAGCTGGTCGTAGGTAGGTCTTCAATAGTCGTGCGATGGTCGTGCTACAAGTCTTGGGTGGTCTTACGTAGTCGTGGTTCATCGTGGGACTATCCAGTCGTCCAACAGTCGCACGACTATGCACGACTATTCGCACGACTTGTCGTGCGAATGCACGACTAGTCACACGACTATGCGTGACTAGTCTTGCGACTGCACGACAAGTCGTGCGAATAGTCATGCATAGTTGTGCGACGGTCGTGACTAGTCGTGCGACTGATCCTTGACAATCGTAGGTAGTCTTGGGTGATCGTACGACAAGTCCCTCAAGGTCTTGCGACCAGTCGTGCTATCAGTTGGCTACAAGTCGCAGAGCAGTCGGGGACAGGTCTTATTGTGTGACTGCTAGGCCGACATCGCAGAAAAAACCTACGACCGGGCCAAGACCGCCCTAGGTCGCACGACTGACATGGTCGTAGGCAATCGCAGCTCCAATGTGACTGGGGCATAAAACACAAAATCTGAACCACAGAACACCCCAGTGTAGTCCCGTATTCATGAGGGCGCTATTTTGGTTACCAGCTGTCTGCAACAAATCGGTAATATGTGTTTTGCTTTTGGATGCATTCGTGTTCAAGTGTTAACGGTTACCAGGGAAGAAATTTCCATTGTAAAATTGCGGAAGAAAAACCCTTTTTTCTGGTAGAAAAATAATCTCATACTTAAAGGGACAGTACCGTCACGATCAACAGGGCATGGAATCGAAGTCCTAGTTTTAGATTAACTCATTGACATAAAAATAATACCCCACGTGGTACGGTAATGTTACCGTTGCTGCTGCATAAATGAGACAGTAATTTTCAGTCACTGTGTTCATCTTAAACTAGGACACAGATTCCATGCCCTCTTGAAATTCTGCTTTGATCGTGACGATATTGTCCCTTTAATGATAAGTGTATTGTGTATAAAAGTTAATTTGGATATTTTGGAACAAAGCGTTCTGGAAATGGTGAGAAAATATCATAAGGGCACATTGTGTTGTGCCCCCCCCCCCATCTGAAAGGGTTAATGTTATAACAGCATATAAGCTTAGGCCTAGAAAAACTGAGATCATACCTGTTTTATTATATGATCTCATCAGTTTTACATAAAGTTAGGCTACATCTCTTAAAATATCTTTGACTGAGGTGCTACCAATTTTTCATTAACCGGTGTGATACAACGTGTCAAATTGATATTTCGCTCTTTCACAGAAATGTGTAAATGTAATTGTTTTGTAAAATAATAATAAAATAAAAAATAAATCAAATTAGTTTCTTTGTAAATGAACAATGGAATTGTGGAAGCATATAGGGTCATGGCCTCTTTACATTAGCATACATTACCATTAGGGGTCGTTGGACTTTTGTGTTGGAACTTAGGAGTCTCGTATTCAAATAAAACGGAACAATAAGTTAAATGGGGTGGAAATAGGAAAGTGCACAGTATATCGCGGAATTTTTCTGCGGAATTAAACGCACTTCGCAGAAAAGCGTGCTTTTTAAACGCAGATAGCCACCACTTCAATTAGGCTTGCCGTTGGAGTCTCAGATCCAAATACAACCAGAATTAGGGTGGCAATAAGAAAATGTTAGGTGTGTTGCGGAATTTTCTACGTGGAATTAATTGCGCTTCGCAGAAAAGCGCGTTTTTTAAACGTAGTTTAAATTAATACGTAGCCTCACAAAATACTGAAACTGAAACATACAAAAACCCATAGAATGGTGAATAATGCTGTAAACATGCTTGGTAGCAGGTGTTTATTTCAAGTAATTCAATTTTCACAGATAAATAATTAGGCGTTTTGTCGTTCGCTTAGGCAGAATGTCTGTCCAGTATGTCAATCTACTCTAGTATGTCTTTAGATAAAATTTCTTACTTGAAGCATTTAAGAACCAACGTTTTTTACTGAATTTGAATAGAAACTATAATATTATTACAAGGACAATATAAGCGATAAAAGCCTGTTGTTACATTAAATTATTCCTTTTTACCTGCTGCTTACCTAAGAAATAATTAATAATTAATATGTCTGATATTTGTAAAGATTTGCACAGTAGATTTAACATTGAAAAGCAACGGTGTTTACATCGGAGGGCAGTATTTAGTCAACAGTTATGAAAATGTCGTTACTACAACGTAGCAATTATATCAGCCTTGTGCATCAGTAACTAGCAGTGTACACATCAAAGCAATATACAGAAGCCGATTGTAAAATAAAGATTACATTTTTAGGCAAAAAAATTAATAAATAAATTAAAAACAATCTTCGGTTTCTGGTCTCCGCCCGGTCGTGGGCATTTTTAGTTTTCTTCACCGATTTTGAAGCCAACCTATGACCAGAAATCGGAGACTTTTTTGGTCTTTGGATAGCTAACTATGACTATTCTGAATCTTGTAAACTTACACCGTCGGTGGAACTGTACATTCCTGCTTGGGGTTTGGATGTTGTTCTTGTGTAATTAATATGCATATAAGTTGGCATAATGGTTGAACATTAGAAACTTTGACAAACTGATGATTTTTCAAACCACATAATTTTGCCCAATATTGTACCGTACCGTATTACTTGCCAATGCCATAGTTCAAATTACTTGACATCCCTTGTCACCCCTGTATATACTGTACAATGTTGGGGTCTTTGAATTTTGCTGTAACATTGCGCCGGAAAGTGTTTCCTACGAAAGACCATTAGTGCCACTCTAAGTATATATTACTAATCCGTAATAACGAATTAGTAATCCGTTATTACGGATTAGTAATCTGTTATTACAGATAGGTAATCCGTTATTACGGATTAGTAATCCGTTATTACGGATTAGTAATCCGTTATTACGGATTACTAACTAATCCGTTATTACGGATTACTAATCCGTTATTACGGATTATTTTTTTCTAACGCGGACACACAGCACCCTCACGTGCAACAGGTGTGGAAAGTTATATTACTTTTATTTTCTCAAATTTAATAGTAAAACAGCTGTGACAGATGAATGGGTCAGTTGAGGATATAGGAGGGCTAGATATTTGATGCTACAGGCCTGCTAAAATATTATGCCAAGTTTGGTCCAGATTATTTATTTTTCATATTTTATTTATTATTATTATATTTTTGGATGATTGCAGTATATGGGTTTATCTCTTAAAAGAAAATGAGATGAAATAAAATTAGCACCTAAAGTAGGCCCATGTCCTCTTTTGAAGATTTACATTTTTTCTGCTGTTTTCAGTTATTTTCTGTTTTCACCTTTTTTGGCTAATAACTAACGAACACCCCAGTAAGTAAGGACCTTACAATTTAATCTTATTTTGCAGGTTGAAGAACGTTTTTGATGTAAATGTATGACAATTTAAAATGTGTTTGTTTACTATATAGAGTTATCAGTTTACAGCAACAGTTGTGATAGGTTGTTTTGTAACCAAAACAAGGTTTCATTGTTTACTGTAGTTTAGTTTTTACTACTGCATTCTCAAAAGCTAGAAAAAAGTGGTTGAATATGTTTTCTTTTATTTTTTTTATCTTAAAACCAATTAACAAGACTTCTGAAATTGAATCTTTCAAAACCAATAATAATTTCACATCAAAATTACTTTGTAAAAAGTTGCTGATACATGTAATAAGTAATAAAAATTAAACTGATGTTATGATTTGAAAACTTAAATTCCAAGTAAAATGAACCAGTTTGTATTTATACCTTGTTTTTTTTTAACAACAAAATGAAACAATAGTCAACATGCATTGTTTGTATTTATCAATTGTTTGGAATTTCGGGAGGGTATCCATCAAAGATTCAAAATGGAAATTATTGATTTTCTTTTCAACTATTCTACACCCCGTTGCTACGGAGCTCTTGAAGTGTCATCCAAATTCTTGAGATCCTGAGTTAATTTATCTCGTAATTTTATGATGTCTTCATCCTGACATAAATTAGCTTGGGAAGTCGGCACCCGGATGGCATCACGGGAGCTCCATACATTGCAAAGAAAAGCACTGATAACTACATGTAGGGAAAGTTGATGCACCTACATATTAAGTATTACATTGTGGATGTTAACCGGTGATGTAACTTATAAATGCATCTTTTGCCACTGATGAGTGTAAGTACTAGCCAGATTATCAAATAATATGCATGTATGGTATTTGCTTTCATCTGAAGTCATTGATTTTTAATGGAGGAGCCCTTATTAATGTCATCTTTTCCATTCTAAAGTTGTGCACTGCCCTCCCTTTGACCCCCCCCCCCCAACCCAAACTTAAAACCAACCATAATGACATTATGACTCACACATCCATGATAAACAGAATGGACAAGGATATTCGACCCGCTGCGGGTCGAATAAGTTCAAACAATTTTCCTTATGCGACCCGCCGCGTGACCAATCCCGAATTAAGTTGGCGTAGTGACCAATGCGGTATTGGTCACTTTGCCAAATTACAAAAATAGCCAGTTAATTAGAGCATTCGTCATTTGAATGCATGCTCTATCTCCAAAACTATAAGGAATACATGCATGTGGATTAGATACAATGGTAGGTCTCTTCCTGAATGTACTAATGGGCGGGAAAACTTAAAATTGAAAAAATTACTACTAATATTACTAATCCGTAATAACGGATTACTAATCCATAATAACGGGTTACTAATCCGTAATAACGGATTACTAATCCGTAATAACGGATTACTAATCCGTAATAACGGATTACTAATCCGTAATAACGGATTACTAATCCGTAATAACGGATTACTAATCCGTTATTACGGATTAGTAATATATACTTAGAGTGGCACTAATGGTCTTTCGTAGTTTCCAATGGATGTCGGTTTTGACTCAACAATGCTTGTTTCTTGGGGGGGGGGGGGGGTGCAAACAGGTATGTCAACAGTTGTAGATGTTCTTTAAATACCGTAGGTAGGTTAGTGGGTCAGTGCATTCCATCTCAAAGGTACGCTAATACGATGTTGTGTTGACATTTGTTCATGTTTATTATTATTATCTGTTTTTGTAATTGAAATTGCTGTCAGGGATCACTGCTTCTTGTAATGATTAATCGTGTTTACACCATAACTTTCTCGCTTCATCTGCTCCCTTATTAGTACTGTTTATGGTTCAAATCATATTCAAGGAGTAATAGGCCTATTACTTATTACAAAAAAAATGTAACCAATCAGACCAAACACAATCTACACGGACGTGTACACCGCCATTTGGAAATAATAAATGCTGGGACACGAGACGTACAGTAACGGGTCAACGTATAGCTGATTTCGATCAAAATGAACTCATTGATATTAATCCATGAATATAGAGAGTAGGCCTATTGGAACCCGTTTGAAATATGCGTTGTGTACACGTTGATGTATTTAATGATGTCATAGCCTGGACAAAAATATACCTAATGAGCGTAGCTTGTAGTAAACGTAGCGAGAACTAATCAGTTGTCTACACAGACCATCTATAATGTGATTAAAGTCCTACATTATTACAGTTAATGCTGTCATGTGGGTAGCCCGTGTGTGTTGAGAACATAACATTAGGTGTATATACAATTTCTGGTGAGCTAAGGATCGTGTTTCAAAGAGTGTCTACACCCCATTCTTTGGTCAAAATGTCATGACTGTTCGTAATATTTCCCCTTCCCTCCCCTCCTTCTCCCTCCCCATCTCCCCCCCCCCCAGCCTGCTGGGCTCTCCCCTCCTTCCTTCATCCCTCTGCTTAAACAACTTTCCGTTGAATTGTGAAGTCTGTACAAGTTATCGTAAATTTAAAACTACAACTGTTTTGTTTCTTCTACTGAACTTTATTTACATGTATTTTGTTATTGCAATCTTTTTCTGTAAAGCGGTTTTATGTCATAGTCAATCAAATAAACCAAGTATATCAATGTAAAGTTGTATTGCCTTTGCTTTAAGTGGTGAATGCGTGATAGGCGAGATTTGGCGCCAGTCTTGTCCAACCAATCTGAATGCGTCATCACTATTTTCTCTTAAAAGGTTTTGCAAACATTACCAATGATGTACCTTCCATATTATAGAGACACCTGCAAATAATTATACCAGTCGTTTTTGTGTATATCTGTTCACTCACGCTCTTTTAAATCATACTAATAAATACTTTCTCCCCAAAGAAACGTTAACTATCATGTTTAGCTTCAAAACACCACTAAATTACAACGAATGCAAATATACAAGCTTCAATAAATGGATGTATCTATAATTTCATAATGGTATACAGATTGAACAATAATTACATTGTTTGCTGAGCAACAATAAAGCAACTATTACAAGGCTTCTAAAATTAATGCTTAAACGTCTTTGCTACTGCTTAGCATTAAGATCTGTTTTATACAAGGATTAATGTAGTCTTGTGGATTTTATGAAATCGGAACAAGTTCTCTATTCTTAAACATGATGCTTGACGCCGTCGGACTAGCTCTGTCTTAAAGTCAAAATAATGGAATATCAAGTTATTAAAAATTATATACTCACTTAGAAGAAATGAGCAGAAATATGTGAACTCACAATCTTGCCCTATTTTTTCACTGACAGTTTCCCCAAGTTTTCAAAATTGATGTTAACGCATTATGATATCTTACACTGCATTAATCTTGATTTTCTTCAACTCAAGTTTGTAACACTTAATAGAGGTTTGAAGGACATAAAGTGGGCAAGTCAGAAAAAAGTCATGATATGTTGGATCAACGGGTTGTCGGACTATCGCAAATTAGATTTCAGACTGGTCGGACAAAATGAGTTCTCAGAATATTGACTTTGCCCGATATCCAGTAACTCAGGGCCCGATACCCAGTAACTCAGGGCGTAACCACAGTACAAGAGGTTCACAGAATAACGAATGGAGTTCTATTTCTGTTAAGTCACATAAGCTAAAGTCAATCACGTCATCAACAAGTGGGGCGCCCTCAAGCTATATCCAGATAAGGTATGCCTATAATTATTGCCTCTTTCTTAGCTTCCTGGGATTGTATGTAAAAAGACAAAGCAACAAATCAAGATTGCCGTTGTGCAAGGCAAAAATCAAATTATACTAATCACAATGTATAAAGTTAACGCATAAAAGTGCTTTGACGTCTGCCTTTAAAGTATAATTATAATTAATTTCTGTGATAACCAGGTTTCCTAGTAACGTCCAATCATGCTGTCTCGTCGATGGGAGAATTCCGTGACGACATCGAGCGTGAGAGAATCCTTTCCACTAGACGGAGCACGTTCTGTTTGTGTTGCCGGTTGTTTTGGTAATCCATAGATTTTTGAACTTCTGGTTCAGCTACAAAGAAAAGAAGAAAAAATATAGACCATAAATTTATAATTACAAAGCAATATATCAACGGTCACTGTCATTTCCTGATACAGAGTGGTGTACTTAGAATTTTCAGGGGGGGGGGGGCAAACATTTTTTGGGGTAAATTTACCGACACAAAACTCGAATGAACTGACAGGTTTGTGAATTTATCGACAGACACTGCATTGCCAACAAGTGGGGGGTGGGGGGGGGGGGCGGGGCTACGTCACTGTTAATAAATTGAATGGTAAATCTTTCCAGTAATGCATCATTAAAAAAGCCAGTACACTGTTGGTTATCTCAGGACCCATATTTTTAAAGCGCCTGCGTAGTTTCAGGTAAATGAGAACTCGCTTTGAGCAAATTGGAAGAAAATGAAATAGAATATAAATCATCATACAATTTTGGTTCAAAATTTGTATGGGAAATGGGGTTTACTGGTGCTAGACCCTTTTGGGTGTCCGACTGACCTCGAAAAGGGATCTTTTTGACCACATTTTGGTTGATTTATGCATGAAATAATATGACTGAATTCTCCCTTTTTTCAAAAGTCAGTTCTCTTAATTGTTTGTGTTGTCTTGTTAACTGGGTGTTTTGGCTACCAATCGGTGAAAGTTATTGAAGTACCGGTAAACATTATTTTCTTGGGCAAGGTTTTGGGTTTGATATTGTGTACTTTCAGTGCTGCTTTGTACACTGAGTTTATGTTGTGTCCTCACAAACTTTCCATTTTGTTTCAACTGACCAGGAGCATGGATATTTGCTAAAATATGTATCTACATAAAATTGCATTACATAGGCCCTTTAAACAATAACAACATACGACAGCATAAATTCAGCTGCCACGTTTAGGCCTACATCAAACAACATCAAAATGTTCTTCGGCCAAAACATTCTGGATTCCGCCAAAAGTGATCAGGGCAAAGCATTTTTTCCTCTTCCTTCCTAGCCTTCAAATGTCAATAGCTGTTTGATATAACAAGACAATCGACTTAAACACCCGTCATAAAGCACAGGTGATACAATGGCCGATGGTTATTAAGAGTGGTACGCCCGCCAGTAAGAGTACAAAACAGCCTAAAGCGCAAAATTAATGTAGGCTGGAAATCCCTTCAAATAACGACTTTGAACCTTGGAGGTGAGTACGCACAAACATATATCGTTCTATATATCCTTATATATCCCTGGGGATACGTGTGCTCTTATGACTACGGCAAGGCGCTACATTTAAAAGGTTATGAGTCACCCGTGGACGTGGCGAGGTATTTTCATAATTTTTTGGTTTACTTTTTGAGAGGCTAATAAGCGAGTTTTGTCGTTGTTTCCATTGTAGTTGCCTGCAGCGCTACCGACAAACGGAACTTAAGGCCCAGATACACTTTAGTTAAAAAGGTCAATAGGCCTATGTAAATTCCTACTCAATGATATGGTTGATTTTTGAAACCAATCCGTGAACATTTAAGCTCACTTTGACAACATAATTATAATAGGCTACCAGAGACAATTCTAGAAGTGTATTTACAATTGTCTCATCACTTTGGTCTAATGCCAGATCAAAAACAAAGGTTAGATACCATTATCAATTTTACTCCAAGTAATTTTTTTTTACATTTTTAAATTTTTAACTTTTTTTTACTTTTTTTTTTTTTTTTTTTTTTTTTGGGGGGGGGGGAGTGGGTTAAAAGTGTTTTGAGACTGAAGTGAATGATATGGTTTAATAAGGTTTTATCCTTTCGCGTCATTTTTGAAAAGGGTTTAAGGTGTAAAGAGAGGCCGGCATCACACCTTAAAAGTCCGTTCTTAATAACTGATACTGCAGAAAATAATGATCAAATTCCCATTAATTTTGTCGCGTTCTTTCGAATCATTGTGTAGTCAGGATTTATTATTTTTCTTTAAGTTGGGCGGGCCCTGAGATCACAATACCGCAGCCTTTACGCGGTGGGAGGAGGTACGTACAAAAGTATAAAATCTAATTATGTTTGAATTATTGGTTTTTGGTCTCGTTGGGCCAGTCCCTGGTTTCGAAGCTGTTACACCCCATGGCCCAACCCACAGCTTCACCACTGTCAGAAGGGAGGGTCTTGATATTAAGATGACAATACAATAAAGAAAAAAAGAAAAAAAAGAGAAACAGGGGACAAAAAACGTCACCGGTGGATTAGGCCTAAATAAATGTCTCCAGCTCATACGTCAGCTTCAACATCGGTGCGGTGACGCGTTTTTGTTTTGTTTTGTTTTGTTTTTTGGTAATCTTTTATTTATTATTTTTTTGGGCCAACCAGTGAAATACGTGATACATGTATACGCAGTTATCGGAACCAGACCAAATTTCCTATACACTAAGTATGTTGGCCTAAAAAATCAGGCACACGTTCATACCACTATGTGATAAAGTCGATTAAACATTAGTTAGTTCATGATGCATGTACAATGCGACGTATAATTCAAACAAACTGGTGATTCGCGAATCGGAAATTAATTAGCCTACGTAACAAGTTCACAATATATGCAGAGATGAACTAACCACTTCACAAAGCAACTGTCCATTAACAACGCTATTTTCCATGTGGAACTCGTCTTAGTTTTTAAACAACCGATTCCCAGAAAAAAGCACTCAATCTCCGATTCTTTCTTGTATTCGATCGGAAGTCCCTGTAGACATTTCCTGGGTTGGGAACACGTAATTTAAGTAATTTGCCAGATAACCTTTATTCGATATTGCCGGCCTTCGGGTTTCTTCGGTTGAAGTGTTATCATAGCAATCATTGCTTGTTGCTGGGATTGTGTTATAATTTTTCATTTGTTTATTAGTTAGTAATCTTGTCAATCTTTGAAGAGGACGATAACTAATCAAACGTATCTTCCCCCACCGTGATCAGAATGGTCCAGATAAAGAAATATAAAAATCAATAGAGATGTACAGAAACCAATCTGTGAACGATTCAGTTCCTTAAATTTGTTTGCATTAATTGCAATGTGGAAAAGGGAACCCAGCCATGATCCATTTGAAATATATTTTCCGGCCGAACATTTTCCGGTACTTTTTTTCTTAAAAAATGATTGGTCGCAGCCCTTCCCTTCACAAATTTCTAGCTACGCGCCTACTTTTTAACGTACATTACATTGTTTCGCTTAGATCACAGAGCTTTGATGAAGCATTAAGATGTAACGCTGACATGGATTGATTGCAAATGCCAATATCTTGATTCACAGAACGTAAGCAAACTCAAAATGGCAACATCAACTTAATGTCACAAATTGTCACATTATAAAGAAATTCACTTAACTAGGCCAGGAGTCATCGCACTGCAGTTAGTCCCTTTTTGAAGCCACCACTGTGTCATGGTAAAGTTATTCCTAACGACAGAATCTCAGCCAGGATGATAGTGGGAATTGTGCAATTGAGCAAGAAACTAATAGGCCTACTAGTATTTGACACTCTCCACCAGTATATGTATTCAGTTAGGCAGAATGCAGGATATTCACCCTGTAGGTTATATAGTGACATATCTGGACCCACCCGGTTCAGACTTTCCCTTTATAGTGTTTGCAAAATTCACCAACTCTCCTAATATTAGTATGATTTGAAGCTTTGCATGGTATGAGTACAGTAGAAGTAAGGTTTACATAAACCCCGTGAAACAATCTCATCAGAGATGTCATAAGTGTTGGTTCTCCGTCTCCAAGGTCCTGTTCCTATACATATAGTGTCCGGCATTATCCTGAAGACGATCAGAGTATACTGATCGAAACGTCGAGTTATCTCAACACCGGTTCTTCTAATTGTTAAGACCCACAGAATTAAGCCCGAAGTGTGGGGGTGTTTAAGCTTTGGACTAAAGATAGTTTTCGGCTCAGTGCCTCTCTATAAAGGAGGCATGCCACCAACTCCTTCCGCTCTTCATCCACATGTTTTTATTTAAGTCCAAGTGTAAATCCAACCTAAACCCCATACAAGTTCATTTCGTGACAACACTTACCAAGTTCTGGGGCTATTCGTTTGCCGAAATGGATCATACATCCCTTCACGGAACAATTTCTTGCTGCGTGACACGTTCTTAGGCACACCGTTGAAATCATGAGGAAAAGCAACAGCCACGCCAACCCTGTAACAAGGAAATACCCAAAATATTCAGAGCATACTGATCGAAAAGAGAATATTTACATGGTGTCACCTCGCAAATAGTCTTTACTTATCCTTTTTCACTGTGCAAAGCTACAATTCTTACTTGGGCCTATAATATATATTAAATGGCGTATCCATACTTGATTAAATTTCGGTGTTTCAGATCTCGGGGTTGGTCGATGCAACCTAGTGTGAACTTGGGGAAGAGGGGGACATGTCCTTTCCACTTTTTAGAGTGGGGGACAGTATATCAAATGTTCCCCTCCCCCACTTTTTCATGGCCCATATATAAATATAATTTTGTAAAAATTAATATGCCTATCCTGACTACTCAGGAGTAGGCTACTGTCTTCTTGCAACACCAACAATAGCCTATTAATAAAGCAATCAGAATGCGCCACAGAGCGTCCAGAGTCGAACAATTTTCGTGACTTCTAATGCTGTAAGGCAGGACCCTACACCGCAGCTACGCGCTCGCACAGAGGCGAATCTACAATCTTGGTACAACATTTTTGGGACACTTTTAACAAGAATTGACCACCCCATTTCCCGTCCATTGGTGTCGATCAGTTTGTATTTGAGGCCAATTGGGGGACATGCATTTCTCATTTTTTGAGAGTGGGGGACGACAGTATATCGATAATTGCCCCTACTTTTTTGATGGCCAATAACAGAGATTGGCTAATAGCTGGCTCTCTTCAACATCTACACTAATGACCAACCCAGCAGTGAAGGTACAGCAAGGTTCATCTATGCAGATAATCTTGGGATAGCAGCACAAGACAAAGAGTTTGAAGTTGTGGAAGAAAGACTCAGCAATGCCCTCAGTAACCTCACACCATACTATGAGGCTAACCATCTACGTGCGAACCCAACCAAAACTCAAGCCACTGCCTTCCACCTGAGAAACCATGAAGCCAAGCGTCAACTTAAGGTCAGCTGGGATGGTGTCCCTTTAGAGTTCTGTGAGTACCCAGTCTACCTAGGTGTCACCCTGGATAGGACCCTGACCTATAAGGTCCACACAGAGAAGACCAAGTCGAAAGTCTGTGCCAGAAACAACATTGTTAGCCAGCTTACGGGTACTACATGGGGTGCTCACCCCCAGATGCTTAAGAGAACTGCCCTAGCTCTGTGCTATTCTGCTGCAGAAGTAGATCAGTTTGGAGTAGATCAGCACACACACCTAAGCTTGACCCAGCCCTCAACAGCACTTGCAGGATGATTACTGGTTGCCTCAGATCTACCAACATTGAGAAGCTATATATCCTTGCGGGTATTGCTCCTCCAGATATCAGAAGATCTGTCATCAGCATGAGAGAACGAGGCAGACAAACTGCAGATGTGAGACACCCACTGTACAACTACCAGCTAGCCAAACCTAGACTAGCCTCTTGGAAAGCTTTCCTTCATCATGTTCCACCATTAGTCACCACCAACACCAGAGAGATTCGCACTACCATGTGGGCGGAAAGACTTGAGAGGCACCCACTCGATACCAGAATGGAACTTACTATATCTGAGGACCTACCAGCTGGCACAGACAGTGGGTGGATGAAATGGAAATGCCTCAATCGTCTCAGATCAGGAGCTGGCAGATGCAGAGACACTAGGTATAAGTGGGACAAATACCAGAGAGTGCCATATGGTGCGATTGCGGAGAGCGGCGTACAACTGTGAAGCTGAAAGGTGTGTCTTACACTGGGTGAACTCTGAGACTGTATATGTTGATATTAATAATAATAATAATGTACAGATTTATATAGCGCACGTATCCACCAACTAAGTGGCGCTCAAGGCGCATTATATTATTATCCCTGCTCATAAGACTCATAAGGCTCATAAATCATTCCTGAAACCATCTCAGCTCCCTGGGGAGTATACAGCTCAATTGCTGCCATTTCTAGCGCATATAGAGCAAACCATCTCTGCCTTCACAGGTACCCATTTAACCCCTGGGTGGAGAGAAGCAATTATGGTTAAGTGTCTTGCTCAAGGACACAGGTGTCACGGCCGGGGCTCGAACCCACACTCTGCTGCTGGCAACACCAGAACTTGAGTTCAGTGCGCTAGACCGCACGACAATCCACTTTACGTGCATTATACAACACACGGGACCTACGGCTTTACGTCCCATCCGAAGGACGAAGCAATTATGGTTAAGTACCTTGCTCAAGGACACAAGTGTCACGACCGGGGCTCGAACCCACACCCTGCTGCTGGCAACACCAGAACTTGAGTTCGGTGCGCTAGACCGCTCGGCCACGACACTCCTGATGTTGTTTTATGACTATCTGTGAATTTGTGATGACTGGACTCGCCAAGAAGAAGAAGCTGGCTTGACGGTCATGCTACTGGGGGTTTCGCCCAGTTAAAAGTTAATTTGTAGGATGAGGATAGGTAACTCAACAATAACCTTTAAACAAACAAACAAGCAAATGTTTTTCTCCAATTATGTAAGTCTGAATTTTGATGACGAACTGTAGGCCATCTAAAATACACACGTTATAATGAATAAGACGTTCATACGAAATACACGCTCACTATTTCCTCGTTTAAAACCAACACGACGTAATAAATTGAAACTTTCACAGTTTAGTTGATTTATATATTATTTGTATTCATATGACGTGAGACACATTCTAAGCAGGTTTTATATATATTATATTCATGCAGGCTTTGATTGGTTTATATTGCTTCAATAAATACTTCTTTATTAGAAAGTCTAGACTCCCTGCTGTATATTAAATCGTATTGTATGTTTTCTGTTTTTATTTCTGGGTTGTCAATAAAGCTTTGGACATCATATTTTCCGAAAAGCTGTTCACGCAAAGTCGTCAAGTAGCCATTGATTTCCTACAAAAAACAACAACAATTCTTTAATTTAATGAGAGAGCCATCAACTTACACAACGACTCCATAGCCTGGTGGCGACACTGCTTAAAATGTGGATTTAGCCAGAAAGGTATATAGTCATAATATACCACTCAATTGTTGAATTCAATTCAAATCATTTTTAATTCAATTAAATTTATCGGTCTTTCAAAAGGAGATTTGGCTACTTTGCATGCAACACAAATAATAAACAATAATGAATTAAATAATTAAATTACGAATATTTAATCGATACAATAATTAAATAGAGAATTATAGCTGTTGCAAACTGCTTACCAACCTAAAGGACCTGTAGTATAAATTCAAAATAATGGTTATTGGCCTTACGTTTCGAACCTAGCAGTTTTTTTTTCAAAGGCAAAATGGACGATATACCGGTACATACATACATCCACACATAAACTCAAGAGGGATGTTAGCCAGGTGTGAAATATACATTAATTAGTTAGACAAAAGAATATAATCAATACTATCACAATATCAAAGAAACCTTAATCAAAGAAGATACTCGCACTGGGGCTGATTATTGAGAACAAATTAATTTACGTACCAGTTAGTTTTAGTCCCGATTGACTGCCATCTCACATTGCTACTTTTTATTTCCCCTCCCTTCGTTGATTCTCAAATATACCCTTGGGATTGTCATACTTGAATTGTCCAAATCCCCACATAATTATAAGTATGGCATTTAAAATGTGACATTATCCAGTGTGGGAATAAAAACAATATTCAAAATTGTAAAGTTTACACATAACATAAATCCATACACACTGGGCTTAAAAATATCATGCTGAATGCAACAGGTAGGAAAGACCGACAATAGTCATTTCTGAATATCAAGGTCAAAATTATTTCAGTACGAGTATGCACGTATGCAATAAATTTCAGTCCCACGCATCTGTGTCTGATTGATATTAATAAAGGAGAAAGGGAAAAAATTTGCGAGGAACGTTTCTGATAAACAAGTTTGCTGAAGCATATCACTTTTCATATCACAAGGTCATCGATTTAAACAGAGGCGGTATTAAAGTGTTTTAGGCTTTATTAGAGATCTTCCGTGAATACCGTTGATATAATCACCTCAGTCAGGGATAAATTACCTTAGTGTTATCAGCGTCAAATTATCGATATTCCCTGTATAAACCCACCCTTTTCCGGACTCAATACAGAAGGCTGGATTAATACACAACTCGTACCTTGCCGCGCGTGGAAGGAGTCTTTTTACACACCTTAGCCTACCGGTACCCCACGAGAGAGACCTCTCTTTCATTACGGACGTGCAGTTGATTAACGAATAGCTATCACTGTCCTTATTACACTGGATCGATTCCCACTGGCTCACAAAGGGTGGTTCAACTTCACGGTATTACTGCCGATTAAGCACGCCATCGTAAGTTCGTCGGTTGAATAGCGGGGTTTGGAGTGTCCTTTTTAAAGTATCAATTTACCATATACCTTTGTTTGATACGATGATTAATAAATGATGGTGCTATCCGATTCAGTGACACTTCAAATATGTTCACCTGTACTTAAATGTAGGTCTACTGATCATAAGGCACCGACACAAATTAGTGGGCCCATGTCTGACTATTCCAAGCACAAAGACGTGGTTATTAACGAGTATGGAACTTGGTGATAATTTTTGGGTGTTAGCCAACCCTCTAAATCCCCTCCCCTTTCCATCCCCTTTCCATCCCAGGTCCACCAATGTGTAACATCAGTATTACATTACATTACATTTCATTACATTACATTACATTACATTACATTACAACAAGTATTTATCATGCGCCATTCCCGAGAGGCTCATGGCGCTTACAAAAGTTAATATGACATAATAGCCGCATTGAATTTCAGGAAGTTTGTGACGGGTGAACTTAATTCACACTTATCCGTGTGAGAGGTATTCTCAAAAAGTGAAACTAAAAGTGAAATTATGTATATTCGCAGTATCCCAAGAGAATCACCAAATTAATATACACCAGCAATAGACAATAATGAAAATTCGTTCACAATTTCAGACACCCCCACTCGTTCACATATTGCCAATCAAAGGGCGGGTGGAGCATTTGCCGTAATAATAACATTTATTATAACGAATGTTTGGCCAAGAATTTGGGGATAACGAGTGCACCTTTACGAGGAGTAGGTCCCAATGTGCAAGAACATTTTTTGTTTTCAATTTAACACAAATTAAACAACTATTTATGGCCTCATTAGCGGTGAAGAGCAACATGTCATCAGATGGGTTTGTGCATCATAAATCTCGTCCTGGGCAGGACTGGAAAATTCGCATTGAGAATAATTTTGCTGTTTTGTGTGTGTGTGTGGGGGGCGGGGGCGCACAGGAGACCACTTGTGGGGTACTTTCTTTAAGGCTAAAGAACGGTAATGCTCTTCCATCTTTTAAGGGTTACCAATTACCAAATGGACTAATTATCACCTTAAAGCTTACTTGGTGTCAGTAATAAGTACAAGTAATAATCATCATGTAAAATTAGTCGGTCTAAAGCGCTTTCATCTTATAGAAAAAAGAGAGTTGTTGGGCCAAAAAAAGGTATCCGGTTTCTGGTCATCAAAACGGCTTCAAAATCGGTGCGGTGATGCACTTTTTTCAACAGGGAAATTCGTGATACATGTATACGCCGGGACCAAATTTCCCCATATACAAAATATGGTGGTTAAGAGAGGCCTCACAAATCGGGCAAACGTTCATACCCCTATGTGAAAAAGTCGTTTAAAACACAGCACGGCAGAATTCCAATCGATCCAGCAATTTTGGCTGCAATTGGACATCGTTTCATAGGAAAAGAAAAAGAAATTAAAAATGCCGACGCGCGGGTCTGAGGCGACGCGCGCGGAAACCAGAAACCGGAGACTGTTTTTGCCCTTATGTTGAACTTACAAAAAATGCTCCTTTCTGAGAAAATCTGAAAACTTTGTTTACAAGGAGTGTTTTTATAATTATAGTGTTGTTCTTATAAACAGGCTCTAAAATTTACAGGAATACATTTCAGATTCTACGCCATGAATAGAGTACATTTCACCAGTGTTACACATTAAGCAAATATTTTTTTGCATTTGGGTAAATACCATGAATGGACACTTTAAGATGAGAAAAGGGAGTCCCGTGTGACTTTGTATGGAGTGTGATCCAATTCTGTCTCCCCCGTGAAAGCATCAATGCATTATTACTGTATTAAATTATTTTGGTAGGCCTACGTGTTTTTTTTGGTCTCAATTAAAACTTATTTAAACTATTTATATTATGAATATATGCCTAAGTTTAATTGAGTAACAGTTTACAATAATAATTTGGCTAAGCAATAATGCATTGATTTCCGTCCCTCACGTTAGGGATGGAATTGGATCGCACCCTGAGGTCTGTACTGAGGCCTATCCCTTTCATATGTCGATAATTTATTTCGACCTGTCAAAAATAAACATGAAAGTCCAAAGAGGAACTCGTAAAACAATAATAATAATAATAATGTGTGGACTTATATAGCGCACGTATCCACCAACTAAGTGGTGCTCAAGGCGCATTATATCATTACCCCTGCTCATAAGGCTCATAAGGCTCATAAATCATTCCTGAAGCCATCTCAGCTCCCTGGGGAGTATACAGCTCAATTGCTCAACAAGTTTATTAAATAGAAACAAAACATTAATATTTAATAAATATGAGCAAATCAAAACAAATTTACAAAATTGGAACCTTCAATAGCATATTTTGGTAAAGGATGCTGAATTACATAATATTAACAAAACAGCTAAGAACAAAACAGTGTCTTGAAATCCACATAGTACTTGGAGAGGTCACTCTAAACTTGACAAATTGTTTTACGGATGGTGAAATACAAAAACACATGGTAATAATTATACGATTTCATGGCTCGACACAATGAGCAAATTGTCAAATCAAAAAACCCAAAGCTCAATAATGATTTCTTCTATGTATTAATATGCATATGCATTTTGTTACTTAAAAACGAATATATTTCTTGGCAGTTCTGAAGGTCAGTATAATCGCGACTGCACACTAACGCATTATTTTCGCCAGGACACAATATCACCCTCACATTAACCAGTGCGAGCACAGTCGTGGGAGCAGACACAAGGGTTCTTTGAAGGGGTTATTTTGAAGCCCTTATTAAAGGGGGTTTATTGTGAGAAGGGAAGAGACATTTTGAATTCTGTTCAGAAGTCTAGATTGACAGTAAAACAATTAAGATTGGTTGTAGTCATTCTAACGTTGAATTTAGAAGAAATTCCATACCTTTGACAGTATCTTACATAAGACTCTGAAGTATAAGTAACATAACTGGACCATTTTTGAACTGGAAATTATTCACTTTCAAGAGTCCAAAGATATGAACAGTGGTGTTTGTGTACATAAAATGATATGGCCATTTCACTGATGAAATAATTCCATGACAGTTTAATATGAATTTTACGGTTAATTACGTTATCAGCCATAGAGCTGTGTCAAGGTCACTACTAATTGTTTCCAGGGGAAATAAAAACAACATGTATTGAATCTGCGTACTACTTTGAGTGCAAATGCTTGTGCTGTTCAGCTCTGTTGTTTATTATGCGGAAGTATACTCAGAATTCATCAAAGAGCGTGCAGAATTGAATAGTTGATAAAGAATGCGAGCGATCGCCTAACAAGGTCCCCTAAACATGCTGAATTTGATCTGCACGTACTTTGGTTCACTCTGAGAACATACTGGACACTTCTGCCACGTTTTCTGGGGAAAATATTATACTTATTAGGTGTTCGGGTATGTACCCGAAGCACCTATTGTTTTTGTTCGGTTTTTTTCTTCTTTTTTTTCTTCTCCTTCTTAGGTGTTCGGGTATGTACCCGAAACACCTATTGTTTTTGTTCGGTTTTATTTTATTTATTTTTTTCTTCTCCTTCTTCTTCTTCTCCCCATCGACTGTCTACAAAAAAACACATACTTGCAAACTTCACATGAACTTGAAACTTGGCATATACTTAGAACTTAACACGTAGGTGAAACAAAATTTGTGACGTCATGATTAGGTCATCAGATATCGAATTACGATAAATCAAAGTTTAATATTTAAAAAAATCATATCTCAACAACCACAACAGGTAAATTCACAATTTTTGTACCATTGTACAGATCGTTAATTGTCAAAAAATATTTACAAAAAGGTGACCCCAATTTGACCTTACTTCCTGTCCAAACAGGAAGTCAAAGTTTAATATTTAAAAAAATCATATCTCAACAACCACAACAGGTAAATTCACAGTTTTTGCACCATTGTACAGATTGTTAATTGTCAAAAACTACTTACACAAAGGTGACCCCAATTTGACCTTACTTCCTGTCCAAACCGGAAGTCAAAGTTTGATATTTAAAAAAAATCATATCTCAACAACCACAAGAGGTAAATTGACATTTTTTGTACCATTGTATAGATTGTTAATTGGCGAAAAATATTTACACAAAGGTGACCCCAATTTGACCTTACTTCCTGTCCAAACCGGAAGTCAAAGTTTAATATTAAAAAAAATCCTATCTCAACAACCACAAGAGGTAAATTGACATTTTTTGCGCCATTGTATAGATTGTTAATTATCGAAACATGTTTACACAAAGATGACCCCAATTTGACCTTACTTCCTGTCCAAACCGGAAGTCAAATTTTAATATTAAAAAAAATCATATCTCAACAACCACAACAGGTAAATTCACAGTTTTTGCACCATTGTACAGATTGTTAATTGTCAAAAATATTTACAAAAACATTCTGACGTCATCATCACTACCCTGACAAAATCCGAACACCTATGTGTTTGTCATATGACAAACACTTAAGTCTAGTGAGAAATTGGTATTGCTCTTACCATATTCATTTGTTTTCATACGGCTAGAAAAGAAGTGGGGGAAAATCGATGTAATAATAATAATAATAATGTATAGATTTATATAGCGCACGTATCCACCAACTAAGTGGCGCTCAAGGCGCATTATATTATTATCCCTGCTCATAAGGCTCATAAGGCTCATAAATCATTCCTGAAACCATCTCAGCTCCCTGGGGAGTATACAGCTCAATTGCTGCCATTTCTAGCGCATATAGAGCAAACCATCTCTGCCTTCACAGGTACCCATTTAACCCCTGGGTGGAGAGAAGCAATTATGGTTAAGTGTCTTGCTCAAGGACACAGGTGTCACGGCCGGGGCTCGAACCCACACTCTGCTGCTGGCAACACCAGAACTTGAGTTCAGTGCGCTAGACCGCACGACAATCCACTTTACGTGCATTATACAACACACGGGACCTACGGCTTTACGTCCCATCCGAAGGACGAAGCAATTATGGTTAAGTACCTTGCTCAAGGACACAAGTGTCACGACCGGGGCTCGAACCCACACCCTGCTGCTGGCAACACCAGAACTTGAGTTCGGTGCGCTAGACCGCTCGGCCACGACGGTGTATACCATCTCTATACAGTCCCCACCCCACCCCAAAATCATTGATATTGTCATTTTGCAATGTTGTTACACTATATTGTAACATTAAGGTGCATTGAATCTTTAAGAACAGAAAAATAAGCCGCCTCTACCTAAGTTCTGACTGCTCGTTAGTTAGATTGTAAGACAACCCATTATTCCTTCATCGGAACATTGGGCCGTCGGACTAATGGACTTTTGACAAGAAAACATTGTTCCTTGGACATAACAGATGATTCAACAGGTCGTTTATAGGACCGACACCCAATTACCAATGTCACGAAAGCATGTGAAATTTGTCTTTTAAATGTCTTGTACCTCGTGTCCTATTTCAATTAAGACTCGTCATTTTATAACAATAATGTGTTTTGTTTTAGCCAGAACTCCATATATTGGTTATTACAGTGCCCGTTACCTATAGATGGACATTTTGCAAGAAACCCTCAAAAGATAGTTAGTGGAAAATGTTGAGCTTTTGACTCCCACTCCCACCTGTTGGGTAAAAAAAAAATAATAATAAAATAAAAAATATATATAAAAAAATATAAAAAAAATAAAAATCCTATATACGTCACTGTTTCTTACGTCACGAGGATTGAAAATATGTACACTAAATCAATTTGTGAAAGTTTCAATTGAATTGCTTGGCACGTTACTGACACAATTGGAAAACGTTTACCATGGCGCTATACCAACCAAAAGCCGTCAAATGGCGATTTGGGGAAGTTGAATTCGATTTATTCTTTTCTAGACTAAAACAATATCACTTCCAACAAAATTATTTTCAAATTCGTTTGATATTATCTCCAATTTCAAACATAATGAGGAAATAATTCGCCCATTTCGTGTTTGTGAATACAAACGGTGTAACTGCCTTAACTTTAAAATAATGACAACTCATTTCCAAGTATCATTTAAAGTGGGGTTCTAAGCAAATATTAGTATCCCGGTACGTTTTTATCTAAGCCTACATTTAAATATTGTGAAAAGTCACATTATCCTTTATCACAACTGCGTTTGACTCGAAATCTAGTAAGAGGAAATCAAATGGTCCTCTATTGTTTAAAACGTATCTTCCTTCCTTACTTTGTAACAGCTTACCAGAATCAAAAACAGTGGCCTCAATACATAACTCTCAATTTATGATTTGGTATTACTGGAGGGTAAAAAGCAGTTGTTTTTTTTAAATTTAAAATTTTTAATTTTTTTTTTATAGTATTGTATTACTTTGTATCTCCTGGGCGCCTAGGAAGAATACCGGAAGGTAAATGGCCTACCCAGGTTAAATATTTTGAAATAAATAAATAATAAATAAATAAATAATAATAAATAATTGTTACTATAAAGTGCGCTATCATTTAAAAATTCATTTAAAAATTCCAGTTTTAATTTAGAAAAGAGTAAACTGGTCCTAGAATATTTAAAATCACCTGCTGTCCTGATGTCGCCCTTGCCAATTCATCACAAAACACTTCCACTGACAAAGCTTTCACAATTGCCGGTCCTAAACTCTGGAACACAATACCAATCCACATCAGATCACTAGACACCGTTTCATTGTTCAAAACAAACATGAAAACTTACTTATTTCCAATTGCCCTTTGATAATGTTCTGTTTTTCGCTATCTTGTGTTGCCGAGCGCCATGATCTAGATGGAATGGCGCTATAGAAATCTTATTATTATTATTATTATTATTTATGCCATTAGTAAACAAGTTCAACCAAGTATTGTCCAAATTATCATTGTGTTTGTACAAAACAAGATTATTAAGTTATTGTCCACAGACTAGTTTACTTACTTGTGAAAGGAAATTCCACTTTTCCGCTCCTCTGCACCTCCCTTGACCTGACAACCTATGGCCGCACATATCTTAACCATTGTTGCACAGGTCCCCTATATTTTGAATTAATTTTCTCAAATCGTTTATTCAAAAACCCTTATAAAATAAGTGATTATTGGAGCAAAAAATGTCGTGTGGCGCAAACCCATTTCATAAAACACTCGCGCCAGACTCGCATGACAAACTTCAGTCAATATAATGGAGATCAATGGTCAAAACTAACGTTAATACGCCCCCAAATGATTACGTTTTGTCCAATCAGATTGTCTAAACTGTTGAGCATTTATGAATGCTAAGTAAGAGATCCTAATATAAAGATAGCCGCTGGATAATGTTAATTCTTATGGAAATCCGTCCTTTACTTCAGTGGCATATAGGCCAAACAATTAATCGTTCCAGTTATCATAGAACTCTATGCAGTTATGGAACACTAAAAACTCGGTCACGTTACCTGCATTAAAGGCAAAAGATTGACCTATATAGTTACAAATATGATGGAAAGGAATTAATCCAATTGGTTAATCCGTGCCGTTTAGATTGACATGCTATTTAGAGGCTGAAATTCAGAAAAAAACAGTTTCGGTTCATGGTATGAGCGACGCATTAAATCAAACAATAGGTGTGACCTTGGACGTTGCTAACTGTGTAATGTTATATTCATTTTCAGTATCATAGGCACAGAGTAGCTTGCTCAATTACATAATGCATGAGCTCATTAAGTAAACCTTGATGAAGGTTGAATGGACCAAATATGACAAAAGGATACTATTAGTGAATAGGCCAACATTACAAATAATGGTTTCAATGACATTCCATATGTATAGTCCGTGTTTTACCTTATTTTACCAGCAATATTACCAAATTTGTTTGTTTGAATCGTTCCAATTTGAATTTTCCATAAACAAGCCAAAAACAAAATATATATGGTGGGACCAATCACTAATTCATTTCACTAATTAATCACTAATTAACCTAAAAAAATTATACATAAACACAAAAATAGTCTCCTCTCGCTTGTTTTGTGAAATGTTAATTTTAAAGAAATTTGTTCCCTTCTCAGACAGTAAATCAGAAATATTCATATGAAAAATTCAATTACCGAAGATATTAGGCCATACCCGTATAGCGGAAAACACGGGCGATACCATTTTCAAAAGATTACCAATAAAGTTCGCCGATAAAAAGGCACAAACAAAAGTCTCGCCGCGGATTCTGGTCGGAGCTAAAATTATTGTTATTATTTGTTGTTTAACATGCAGAGGTCTGGAGTTGTGCTCACAGGTGACTAGAAACCTCAGATTTGTTTGGCAAACCTATGGTTAAATAATTCCATAATTTCAGAATACGACGCCAAATTGACCACAAATTAACCGTATGTGTAACGGCACCCAAAACAGACATATTACATTTACAACATTTACATATTGGAAAATCAGTACAGAAAGTGATAATACAAAACAATGAAATAAAATATGATTTTGAAGAATGGCCAATGTATGCCAAAAGGTCTCTGAAACAATAGGTGTACTTGGGTTTTCAAATTATGAATACAAATGAACGACCACTTTTAGGAAAGCACTAATTTCCGTTCAAGGTTAATTGAGACTCCGCAAATGGTGGACTTCCATTTTGTATTTATATCGATGGGATACAAATAGGCTATATTGCCCAAACCCTTTCTTCTCCAATCTGGAATATGGCATTGTATTTGCATTTCATATAGATGTGTTTTCAAACCAAATAACTCAGATACTAATTTGATTCTTTTCAAGAAATGTCATAGGGTAAACGAAAAAAGAGAGTTAATATTTGACCACAAAACGAACAGTATACTGTAGATCTCTTTGTGCTAAAGTCCTTTTACAATATAGGCCTAAATGCAGGTGCTTTTCTTTTCTCTGAGATAAAAATACATCGCTTAAGAGTGAACTTGCGGAGACTATAAATCACAAAGGACGGTATAAACAGTTAAGAATACTACAGTCAACACGTGGGTGATTCAAGAGGTCGGTTTCAGGCGTTACACCGAACTTTATTTATAAGTCATTACCACTCAAAAATGGCTTCCTTTGAGAGCAAATTGACATGCCCACAGCACACTTCATAAACAACAAAGCCGTGATTACAGAATTCTGATATCACCTGCGCGATCACCGGTGCAGGCCGGTGCTATCTCATGCTTTGAGATCGGATGGACGTATGAAGAGTGGCCGGCCGGGGCACGGAAGATCAAGACGTATGGCGCCGGGAACCTTTATACGGAACATCCACCTGCTAACTATGATGCTTTGATTCAACTTTGCTCGTCACGTTTTTAAACGACATTGTAATGTATTTATTTTTGAATAGAAAGATGAGATTGCACACACATTGGGACTTCAGCCTAAAGGGTGACTATTGGTGGTGGGGAGAAATACATTCAAGACATATATCGCCCGTGTTTGGCTAAGACAACCTACAAAATTGAATTAATAAAGCGAACGAATATTGAAAAATAATGTCGTTGTGAAATGAAAATTCAAAATTATGAAATTCGGATGTCGGAAACTGTAAATAAAAGCGATATTTCAAACATACTCTGATCGACAGCCGCGCAGGCCAATCGGAAGTCTGCACACGCCCTCGGCCGTTACGACAATAGATTTTGTGGTCAAGCAACCTGAGGATAAAAACGCCTTTTATTAATTTCAGTTTTTAATTTACTGGTACTAATCCTTGACAGATTGTTTTGTTCAATGTCTCAAATGAAAGCTTAAAACTTCCTTAACCCCCAGAAAAAACAGCAATTCAACATTTAAATATATATTTTACCGTCAAATCGGCCCAAACACCGGCGATACATGTTTAAGTATACGTCACTCATGTGTTTGCCCTTTTTCACCGACGATTCCCAACAATGTGAATTTTGTTTTTAATTATTATGTTTATTATTTTTTATATATGTTTCTTGCAACTAAATTTATATTTTATGGGTAACAGAATATTTTAAAGAAAAATTAAAGTGGGCCTAAATAGGCTAATGGGATATCAGTAATACAAAACACAATGGACAAAATGTAATACTAATAGGCTTAACTGTGTGCACTGAGTAGTTTTTTAAGGGGGCGATATTAAATTATTGGTGGACATTGTCATCACTGCAAAAACCCGTCCCCCCACCCATGGAATCAACACTGTTTACATGCAGTGCCCCGCCCCATACTTCACTTCAAAGAAACGATCGGCGTCCATGTAAAGACTGCCTTCAATCACTCGAATACCCCCGGTACCTACCATGATCAATTGAAAGACAAAAATTCAAGTTTATGGAGGGGACTGATATTCTCAATCTTAAATCGTGGTTCCTGATGATCTCGAACCAAAAAATAGGCCCATGTTTGCTTCATTTGTTCTGCTTTTTGATTAAGCAAGACTATTAAGCTATCATACTTTGAAGTTTCAATTTATCAATATTTATGAATGCACAAGGGCTACATATCCTGTTTGTTTAGGATCAGGGGGAGTCGCACGCGGCATGTGATAGATTTACAACATCGCATGAATCTCTCCCTGTACGAAAAAATTGAGAGCCGTTCAATTATTACTGAGGTCGCCCACTCCATAGCAGCAGTATAATCGAAATGAGAATGTACTTTTTTTATATTTTTTATTTTAATTTTAAATAGGACACATCTGTTGTGAACAAGCGACGGCTATATTAAGAGATGATGTATCCATTTCTTTCTTGAAAACTCAATACAAGTCAAAGGGCAATGCCGTTTAAGAACTCGTGAACATCACGAAACATGAAACACGACGGACTCTATATTGTGGTTTTAAGGAACGTATCTTTTGAGCATTAGCTTTTTACTATAAAGATGTCACGACGAAATAATGAAAGGTATATACGTCATCTTAGGAAGCAAGGCTTTCAAATCAAATCAATATAAAACAATGTTGAAGATGTTTCACCCTTTGAGACAGTAATTCCGCAATGATCATTGATATCACGTTTGCTACAAATATTATTTCAGAAATAATTTTGCCACACTTGCCAGCAATGATGGTTAACAGAACTCCGCCCACAATTTAAGGAGTGCCCCCAGTCCGTATAATAGGCCTATATGTATTCAAAGTCACAAGATAATATTATTCCTCCACTGTTGTTAATTTACCCAAGCAACAAACGCGTATTTTATGCTTCAACAGCATTGTCGGACTACCAACCCAACCAAATATAAAAACCAACGAAATCAGATTTTCAATAATATTTGGTATCTAAAACTATTCACACGGTGTTTTATTGAACATTCACCCCCCCCCCTTTCAACGTTCCCTTTTGTCAGTTACGTTTCTTGTAAAGTTTACCTGTATACGTTTCATCACACCAGGTTCTCACGTTTGTGAGATAACGAAGACAAAAAAGGTTTCAGTTTATTTAAAATGATTGTTTGAACAATTTCACACAACAATTTTGTTTTATCTCTAAGATAAAAGAACTCGAGACGAAATAATTTATCAGATTGATTGATACTTGTAGGCCAACCAACTTACACCAAGTAAGCTTGTAGAGGTAATAGTTTGTTCATTTGGATGTCTTGTAATTTCCACTGCTGTGTTTTCCGTTATTAGTAATTGTGTAGCCATCCTAAATGAAATTATGATAGGACCAAGACTATTATCGGAATAATTACAGTGAAACCACACTTCTAACTATTATTTTGTGAAAAATGTCATTATACATAGTTTGTTATCCTTTCGTTAAGTAAAATATATGTTCCCATGGAAATGAACATTGTCTGAATAAAAAGAAAGAAAAACACGGCAAAACATCTTAAACATTTAATGATGCTGCAGATTTAAAAGGAGCTGGAGAAACTCTAATACATTAAGACATGCATTATTCATTTTAAGTTTGACTTCAAAGATGAATATATCGTGTGAATTTCTTTTTGCCGTCCTTTTTTGCTGTTCGTTTTTTGCATTTTTTGCATTTATACATTCATATAATTTATTTCCCAATATAATTCGCCGGGATATGAATACAGAGTGATAAAGTAAATTAATCATTTTATGACGCCGCGTGATAAATTAATTTCTAATACATTAAAAATGGTACCCATGGAAGTTTGAGTAATGCTTTGGTCAATGTTTGCGTGTGAAGTACCTCATTCCAAAGTAATTTATTATTGTTACTACAAAACTTAAGTGTTCCGGTTGAAAATAGCCAGTGAAAAAGCGAAACACTCTGAATATGCATTGTTAAAACTAGGCTGTTTAAAATGTGTTATTGTTGTTGTTTATATTTTACTCTTTAGAGTGACGGAATTGGGAATTGAAAATTGAACATGTCATCAAAATTGACCCAAGCATCAGTTAAGTGCTTTCCCAGAAGAGTTTCGCCTGAGGGATTGCGCAGGATCTTATCCATGTTTCTGTGATGTGAACGTTCTGGGTATGAGAGGATACACATTACATAGCCAACGTGCGGGCGAACTGGCATCCTGGTACTTCGCTTAAATCAAATTTTGTATCAGTCTATTTCAGTCTATGGCTTTTGCATATACTGTACAAGATCGCTGTGCGCGATATCCATAACCTGACTGAATATTGAGAAACTGGAGGACAGGGGGCCAGTCTAAATGTAATAATGTATTATAATTAGATTTTGTTCGTGGCCTTAAATAAGAGACAAATAATCGATATTAACTCGACCAACGTTCGACACATAGAGGTATTTTAATAAGCAATTTAGGGAGAAATAAAACACATTAGAGGGGGCATTGGAAACACGTAACTTACCCTACGCGTAGGGGGACCGGAACCGCAAAGTTGATTTACCTCAAAGGCGTAAAAATGTCAGGGTTTCGTTATAAAATGAAACATTGCCGGCATCCTATCGATTTTCTTTTAAAAGGAAAAAGTTCACAAAGTTAACTGCTTCAAACTGCTCAAAATCGGATCGACCGTATGATGAAAACACCACGATGGTCTGATGTTTCGAAGCAAGCCGGAACTTTCTCTATAGTCGAAGTGGAAAGGATCTTTTTGGATCTCGACTTAATTAATACTGAAGTAAAAGCGACCGTAGAACTTTGATGAGAACAAAAGCAGTGGCCAACATTTTATCTAAATCTTTTTGGTGTAAACCCCCTGAACACCCCACCCCCTTTTTTAAAGGTAACAATTGGCCCAAGTATTTCGTTGTGGGTCTGTTGATATTTTGAAACAAATCTTTGATTATTGTTTGTCCAAAGAGTTTTTTCTAAGCAATGCGAAACAGTTTCCTAATAATTTAACACATTTTAATTAATTTTAAGGTACAGGTTTGGTTACAAAATAATAATAAATAAATGTTTGCATCTTAATGTAAAACTTAATTGGTTATTGGAAAAAGTTTATTCTTTCCAAAATTCCAAAATCTGAATGGACTTTAACCTATTGTTTTTTTGTCTCGAGGGACACATCATATAGGCTGAAACTTTCACAGGTTGTTGTTTAATGTTTATCTATATAGCAGTAGTGTCAATATTACCAATTACCAATTTCGTACTTTTCCTTTCAGTACCTGGTACCGGATAATCCACGAAACATTGCACCACGGACAGTGGTCCCGATACGATTGAATTTTTATAAACACATTTTTCCCGTCAGTTAAATTTTTGCTTGTATTTCGGTTTTGAAGGTATTAACGAAATTATTATTATTATTATTTGTTTAATTGATAATGAAGTATTGAACATAAACTATCACAGGTTGATTATTTGTTTATCCTGACTCATACAAAGTACGTTTGATCGTATAGATCTATATTTTTGCTGTCGTTTCAAGCCCCTTTTTTACTGACGAAAAATCATTCGACTCAGGATATCGGCTTTGATATTATTATTGAATTTAACAGTGTAGGCGATGCAGTTCCATTTTCTCGTATTCAAGAGGACAATATCTCCGAAGCTGGCTTGGATCATAATATAATTAGATGTAAACTGTGTTTGTGATGTTTGTCATTACTATTTACGAGGACAATAATGAGTGACGCAGGTTGTTATACTATTTTGGGATCCCATTATCTCCAAAGTTAATAAGGAATTCTTTTGTTTTCTTTGATATTTCAATTGAAAACCCATTGAAATGATGTCCCTAAATTTTTCATTGTGATCCGTGTTTTGCTCTCTAATATCATAATCTCCATCGCTGAAGTGCAGATTTTCCGTGTCGTCACAAGATGCTATTTCCAAGACAAATCTCCAGATACCGTATGGTCTTAGCTGATTGCGCCGGACAGTGACGTTACCAAAGAGCGAATTTGCCCTGAGAAGAACTGAATTGGAGATGGCACCAGATCTGTTCACGATTTCCCACGACAGCTATCAATTAAGAGCTTTATTAACACCGTTTGCCTGAGGTATGCCATGGAAAGAAAACCGTGTAATATTGAAAATATATTGATATTATCATGTTCGAGTGGACCGTAATTTGCAAATGAAGCATTACTCGATATATTGAAGTGGCATTTGCGATAAAGAGTACAATGTAATCCAGTTATCCCTCGATGTAAATTGCCAGTGTTGAAGTTAATTTCAAGGCCATGTAAACAAATAAATTGGTGATCGTCTCTTCAAAACCAAGAAATACGGTTGGGGATTTTTGTTTCATTTTTTTTCCATAACAAGAACACTGATCATTTCTGTAATCATAATATTTGGGAAATATGCTAATTGGTAAAATGCTTGTCGTGTCAAATGTTTTCCTTTCTAATCCACAATAAATCAGGGGTTAAACACAAATAAGAACTGCACATTCATCTCCTGTACGACTTAAAATATAACATGGTGGAAAAGAAGGTTATAGGAAGAAAGAAGTTTGCGGTTCCACCGTTTTATATATCTTATAATTTGTAATAGTGTGTGGTTATTAGAAGACCCAGTAGTTTGTAGAGTTGTCTTTACACCGGTTCTTCTCTAGAACCACGTAATATTACAACTCATTAAAGGTATTACACTGTGCTACCGCTCTCGTGCATATTGTTGGACCAATTATTAGGATCGGCCTATTTTAGCAATATTTAGACCAAGAAATTGAAAAAGGTAATTATAATGGATGTGGTATTATACAGTAGGTCAGGGATGACGAACAATCATATTTTTTTTACATGGCCTAAATCTGCCGAGAGCTATAGCTGTGAGAAAATAATTATAATAAATATATACTGGGAATAAATCCAACGCATGTGGCATCTTAAGAGTTAGAGTTAAAGACTCTTTTTATAGATTGTTTAAACCCGTCCAGTCAGCCACAGGACAAATTATAAAACCAAAATGTAAGCACTTAGTGAATATTGGAGAGAGGTCACAAACATGGTTTACAAATTTATTGAAAACAGGGTGGATTATAAGGAGCAGAAACTTGCTTCGCATGTATTGCAGAAATAATGACAAAGTATCAGCATTACCCGACCAAACAGATATAAGATGATTCTTATACCAAAACAAAATGTGAATACAAAACTGTTGTATAGTAGGGCTTAAATGATAGTAATTTTGTTTCTAATAGGATGTACCCACAACGCGTTTTGTTAGCTATGTTTTGTGAAACTTTCCTTATAGCTGTTGACTGGTTTTGAAAACAACAGTTATTGTGTAACACTATAGGGCTATATGTACCGTTCCAAGTTTGCTAATAAAATGGACGCTCGCGGCACATATCATGATTAAGCTAAGTTGTGTGAATGAGAAATGCGACATTTAATAATTAGCGCTCTTTTCTCACATCAAGGGAAGTCGTATAATAATAGCGCTTGTGCTTTTTTTATAAATACAAGTGGCTGCGAAGAAGATGTAAAGATTGCCAGTATGAGGAGATGCAACCAGCAAATGTACTGACCCTAACATAAACGTTAAATTCCTCTAGAAATCGTATAATAATAACACATGCATACGTCAAGTAATACCGTACCCGCACAAGAGTTCCCCGTAGGTCTGTCATGGGGCTGTTTTCAGGATTTCCCAACAGATGTGCGAATTTGATAGACAAACATGAGTAAAGACTGTAGAAAACTATATTAGCAGTATAAATATTTTTTTCAACTCGCTCGATATGAACACCATAAAATAATAAGTTTACACAGTATTGTATACTTTTAACACCTCTGGTTTGTGTACAAACAAGCACTTATATGGAAAAGCCGTTATAGCGTTCAAAACACCGTTACCGGTGGGGTACAGCAGTTTCAAAGATTGACGAAACAAAGAAAAATGGTCCGAAAATTATAGAAATTCTAACGATAGAGAGCTCTTAACTTCCAAGGCCAATTGCATGGGACCTATATAATTCAGCTACTATAGGCTATATTATTTGGAACAATGGGCTAGTCGGACTCAAAGGCCTTTGACTTTTGCACCTTAAACCTTCCTACACGTTTTGAAACTAGGCCTACTGGTTACACAACCCATTCGTCTGACAACATGTTGATCTATGGTACCGGTACCCATTGGTTGCGGCCAAGATACGGATTTAAATGTGTTATCATAGCCCGTATATGCCTTTTCATGATAACAACTCTACAAAAATGTCCTCGATTTTATTATAGGATTGTGTACTTTGAAATCCCTCAAGTTAACCAGCTGGCATGATAATGATAGCCTACGACAATCTGAATATTATGTTACAACAAAAGATTGCTTTGGGGGACACCTTGTATAACGCAGTATTATTGTTATTCCTCATATACAAATGGTCCTTATAATAACTCTTTAAAGGTGTTCTTGTTCTTCTTATAGGGAAGTATACTTTGAATACCCTCAAGTTACCACTTGTCCGATGCAGTTCCCGGTAAACAAGATAGGCTTACAGGAATACTCAAATCATAACAGCAGCTGTCCTTATAAATATCACATGTGAATTTATTTTCACTAATGAAGATGCTGATACCAGAGTTGTAGAACTCATATACTCGACTCGTACAATTATCTGTACTCGTACTCGTACCCGTACTCATGAAAAAGTACCCCGGTACTCGACTAAAAAGTTGTGGTAATACTTACGAAAGAAAAAGAAAAATAACAAATTGTTTTCAATGTTACCAATATTAAAATTATTTTCAATCATACACCGCTAAAGCAGAATGCATACGACTCATTTTCTTTATATTGTTATTATTTTTAAATTAGAAATCAGTGAAATTTGGAAACTCACCGCTATTTGTCTTTCCTGGCACCACAGCCATTGTGTTATTTCGACTGTCCTTTTCGACGCTCACTCAATCAGTGACTCCTGGTGGTGGTTCACGCTCCGCTTTTGATCTTGACAGAGTAAGACTTTGGTTTTGATATCGTTCGGTGTTGAGCAAGGTTGTAACTCGTCGCAGCGGTGAGGATCTATAGTCATTAGACGAGAAGAAAATGAAAGGCAGGTCTCGGTAAATAACGCCACCAGGAAACTCCAGAGTATTTGAGTCGTTAAAGAGTCAATATAATAACGACGGCACATATATATATAGGCCTATACCATCAGGGGGAGGGAGCAGCAGTAGGCATTACATGGGCTGACACGTTATGTTAATCGTAAACACTCAGTCGATTCATGCACGTGGTTCATTTCTACGACACTGGCTTTATGGTGTTTAAAGTCGGAATATACACGATCGGTATCAGGATAAGATTAAATCATACTTAACGAAGGTCAATAAAAAAGGGGAAAAACATGTTATTGAAGTCATCGTAAATCTAACCACATTTTTTGTTTGATATCCTCAACTTTAAGTAAAAGGTCGCTCAAAGTACCGGTACCCTACAGTAAAATCTTCTTTTTACATGGGCTATGGAGAAAGAAAAAAAAAAAGACAAACGTAGTAGAAAATGGGATTTAACCGTTTTGAATAGTGTACCATTTGTTCGACTTGACGACCATGATATTTTAAGATCCAGTCTTTGCCAGTTGATAAGAAGAAACACCCATAGTATATAGAAGCATTGTCGTCGCTGGTATCGCGAGGTATATATTAGAGTTCCGTCACGAAGGGACAGGTATGTCGAATATTATTTTGGTTTTAAAAATATTACACACTTCCATCTTGATTGGCTACCACAGACTAAACATGCTTAATTTCTTAATTAAGTCATTGTTTGGCTTTTTCGTTTACATGGACAGACGAAACAATAATGTGGCATATTTATACTTTTAATCGTTGCGTCTTCACAAATGGACAAGAGTTTTGTTTTTAAATAATTATATGCAATATAATAACAGTACGTCATCGCACTATTATTAATTGTCCTAATATTATGCAAATAACAGACATTTGTATGAACAATAATCAACGATATCTTCGTGTGATGTACATGTTTAAGAATCATGCGAGGGGCAAAGACAGAAAATAATTGCACATTACAACAGCGACTATATCGAAACATTGTGTTCCGTGTTACCTGTCCCGTCAGGAAACCGGTGCCACACCGTACGTTTAGATTCACTTTTACATATGGATAATCGTATATAGTGTGATTGGAAAATAAACGTAAAGTTGCGATGTCTTTAAAACAAAATAGTGAGGTAGAATAACTAATGTTATGTCAACACTCCCTATAAAGGGGCAATATCGTCACGATCAGAGCAGACTTTCAAACAGGGCATGGAATCGGTGTCCTAGTTTAAGATGAACACAGTGACTGAAACTTACTGGCTCATTGATACAGTAGGAACGGTGATATGACCTTATCATGTGGGGTTTCAGTAACCGAGTTAATCTTAAACTAGCACTCCGATTCCATGCCCTTTTGATCGTGACGATATTCTCTCTTTAAGTTTGTTACGCAAACTGACCAAAGAAATTTCTAGATGAATGAGAGTACCGTATCTTGTATTATTATAAGAACAAAATATAAAAATGTATTTACAGTTCCCGGTCCCAAAGCACCATAGGCCAAAATGTTTAATATGACACTATATTCACGATCGGAGCAGACTTTCAAAAGGGCATGGAATCGGTGTCCTAGTTTAAGATAAACACAGCGACTGAAAATTACTGGCTCGTTTATGCAGCAGCAACGGTAATATGACCTTATCATGTTGGGTATTATTTTTCAGCTACAGAATTAATCTAAAACTAGCACTCCGATTCTTTGCCCTGTTGATCGTGACGATATTGTCCCTTTAATCTAAAACTAGCACTCCAATTCCATGCCCTGCTAAGCGTGGAGATCTCTTCAACTGGTATTCAGTGGTATTTAAGTTGTTTGGAATAGAACCGTTACATCGGATACTTAAAATAGCCTATATTTCACAAATTATAAGAGCTATACATATTTACTAGATAAATTAATATTTAATGGGATAGTATATAATTATTTACGAAAAACATCTTTTATATCAACATGTCACCTGACACTGGTAAGATTTCAATCTTTGAGTTTCGGGGAAAATTACTGAAAGGGTATCATGACTTTTTAGAATCAGAAAATATTTTGCTAGTCTGCGACAAATGCGTGCCGTAGACACCTTCGAGGTTTTACAAAGTCTCATTTTGAGTACGTCAGTCATTTGCATATTACAGTGATTGATTTCAATTTTCCCTAGTGGTCACAATATCAAATCATATAATGCCCTATAAAAGCTAAAAGGGTCAAACTGTGCAGGGGAAACGAAAAATTTATCCGGATTTTATTTCCATTTTTGGTGCAACCAATTCCTAATTAGATTTTCGGGGATTTACAATTGCTTTGCCAAGGAAAGTGTGTGGATGTTATTTGCAAGCACTCACCAAACGGACACAATTGGGTGATCTGAAAACTGTGCCGAGACACATCCTTATATTGATTCGCTTTGTACTTTATGAAATCAACAAACATTTGTTTTTACAAAGAAGACGATTGTAGTTTACATTCTTTCTCAAAATGGCTATTGTTTATTTTCCCCATGTTTGTGTAAAACTGAACAACATCGATACATCTCAAATAAACTGACAGTGCACAGTAAATGCTACACTATATCTTTATATCAGACGGGTGGGGGAGTTGGAAAAGCAGGCGCGTAGCCAAATCCTCCTGGGATTACAGATGACACAAGGATGTAACCCTGTCAGACTAGGGCCCAATTTCATGATACTGCTAAACACAGAATTCCTCATTTGCTGCATGCTTGTACAAGAGTTAGCACAGAATGTTTGCGCTAACCGTACATGCTTAAGTTAAGCACCGAATGAGCTATTGTCGTTCGCATTGTCGTTTGTGGAAAACCAATCATCCCCTTAATTCTAAAGGCATACATGTAATTACGAAAAAAGGAACTATGGTGATTGAACGCACCACGTGCATCGATGATTTGTGTCTAACGTTAACAACTATTGTGTACGTCATGGTCTGTGGAATGGTGTACTATTTGGTAAAATACATTATGATAACATTGACAAAAACCAATGAATTATGTCTTCCACGTAGCTTTGCGATATGACATCACAAAAACCAAAAAAGTATAACGTATACCTGTACACACGTTAGTATACGAGCATAACACATTAAAGGGACGGTATCGTCACGATCAGAGCAGACTTTCAACAGGGCATGGAATCGGTGTCCTAGTTTAAGATGAACACAGTGACTGAAAATTACAGGTTCATTTATGCAGCAGCAACGGTAATATGACCCTATCATATGGGTGGTATTTTCAGTCACTGAGTTAATCTAAAACTAGCACTCTGATTCAATGCCCTGTTGATCGTTATGATATTGTCCCTTTAATAAACAAATTTGTAGAAAACACGTTTTCATATTGTTGTAATCCCTTTAATGTGTGTAATCCCCTTTACGTACCGGTATATGCTATGCAGCTTCAACACGCGAAAGTCATATCGAGGGCTGAGCGCAACACAGCCTCATCTCCATTTCGGCCATTTTGAGAAAATCGCATTTAAAGAATTTTGGCAATCTGAAATGGCTTATAACAAAAGTGAAGAATTAATAATTAAGCTAAATCTTACTTTTGTATTTTCTTTTAGTCATATATTTGGTAAAATTGCATAAATTTATCTTCACAAGTAGCTTAATTACTAAATGTCCCACTTGAGTCTGTGTCGCACTAGCAACAGGCCTTTTAGAGATAAGGCTTATGTTTCACTAGTCTGTAGCTGCATTGTGGTTGGAGATGGAGATAAGGCTTTGTTGTTACTGGAAAGCTGACATTTCCCTGAAAAATTTGATACCCAAATCTCATTTTGGCCAAAAATGGAGATGAGGCAGTGTTGCGCTGAGCCCTCGATATCACACCTTTTGTATTTATTCGACATTGAGTATACCTCAAGTTTGAATATTATTTTACTTGAAACCTTCAACATGTTATTATAATAATGTATTATTATTTTATTGAATAATATTGTGTTGTCAAATGCTTTCATAACTAATTCAGATGTACACGTACTCTTCTGTTTACGGCGCGCAGTAGCGATATGGTGCTGTAGTGTACTACCTGTAACGTAATTGTAAACGTTGTGTGTGTTGTCAATGGGTTGGTGGTACAGTGACTGTTGTTCCGCCATATTTCAAAACTTAATTCTCCGTGTCATTTTGTCATCATAGTTTGGTTTTTCCTTGGATATTTGTAGAATTGTTTGTAGCATCTGGTGAGTTGACTATTGTATTGATTGTCGTAATTTAAGTGTATTATTTTCATTGACAGTTATGTGCTCATTGTTTATGTATTGCATTGTATAATGTGTATGCATGTGTGTATTCATTACAGTTGCTTATTTTGACCAACTCGTCCTGGTGTATCTGCTCTACATATGCATGTCTCACATGGTGTTGGGTAAGTTATTTTAAACATAAGTATTTTCTTGTACACTGTTTAGTTTAGAACGAGGCTGGTACCTGTAGATTATTTTAACGGTTGACAGTTGCTAGGATTATTGCCGAATGCACCGTGTTTGTTTCAGTTCTATACTTTTAGTAATAAAAGTTATCAGGCAATGTTTTTCTGTCTTCTTCAGAGGAAAATTGTACTTTTGATTGTTTAAAAATGATGTATTTTATGTAAAATATTGTTTTTTCTACATTGTGTTGTGTTTTATGCTTTCTTGTGAAATTCTAAACATCATAAGTTAGTGAATAAATCGAATCAACTTTAAGATCAGCAAATTTACTGTCGTCAGTTCATCTTTGAGTACTCACTAATGCTATGGTCCCACAGGAATATTTCGATCTTTCTGTCGAAATATATTTCGATTCTTGTTTTTTTTGTTATTTTTAATAATTTCGTCAAAATCTCGTATAAATATCGACAAAATATCTTTTTTCCGTGAGAATTTTGTTGTTGTTGTATTTTCTCGACAATTTCGATTCATTTTCGATTTTATTTCGACGACTTTCGACTTGTTTAGATCATTTCGACTAAGCTCGACTATATCGATTTTTGTCGAAATTTTATTTTTATTTTTTGGAAAATTATTGAAAAACTTTCGACTGTTTCGATGTATTTCGACTGGCATTTCGAAAAATTTCGACTGTTTAGACTGTTTAGATTGATTTCGATTTTTTTTCGATTAATTTTCGATTTTTTAAAAACATTTGGACAAATGTTTCGATTTATTTCGACTGTTACGATTGTTTAGACTATTTAGACAGTTTAGATTTATTTCGACTGTTTTTCGAACTTTTAGACTGTTAAGACTATTTCGATTTCATTTTCGACAGTTTCGATAAAATTTCGAAAAAATTTCGATAAATTTGATCGAAACTTCATCGAAAAATATTGGTCAGGTTTAATAATTTTCGATTAATGATTTTTTTTTTCGACAAATCTCGACAAATATCGACAGTTTCGATTTTTTTAGACTCTTTAGACTATTTCAACTTTTCTCGAATTTTTTTTGTAAAAAATCAAAAATCTTGACGAAACACGATCGAGAGAGTCGAAATCTCTGTGGGATCATAGCATTAGGTGACCAGCGACCTAGGTCATTACCCCCTGTTCTGCAATAACATTACCTTAAATTGAATCATCATTTTTGCATATGAACAGAAACCCTTTATAAACAAGCCTTGGTGATGTCGCAATAGAATGTTCAAAGCTGTAAGCGCCATTAGTTGGCCGTATCAGTAATTCCATTTTACAATCACCTTTGCATATTTTCGAACCACGGTTTACGACCATAGAACCCGACCGAAGCCTACGTTTAGTATGAACTTAATTGAGCTCTGAATATCATGATTATCTCGGATGGTTAAACTGTTTGTGCTGGCTTAGCTGCTTGACGAAGTGGTGGATTTTTTTAATATTAATAATCTACTGCAACTACAGAGGCAGATGGCCCTCATAAGTGGTGCTTACATTTGGATAACGGCCAAGCATTAACCCATTTAATGTAAGCTTATTATCCAAGGCCAGTGGAGTTCCTTCCTGCTAAAATCATATGAAACTTCACCAAATAACTTGTTTTGCATTAGTTGAAAACGCAACCTCCTGAATTTTGTTTCAAAAAAAAATGTTAACCATTTTCTCGAGATGTTCTTATTTACCAAAAAGTAGGCTATACTAATAGTATAGAAGGTAAACTTGCATACAGATAAAAACACTGATTATAGTCCCCATAATGTTAAATTTCCGAGGTCAAACCTCGGTAGGAAAAACCCAAGTTTTTGGCTGCCTTCGCTCTTACAGGTTGGATTCCATCGAATAGTGGGTCAACATTGGGCTATTTACAATGTAGAAAAACTGCGGGGAACGCGAACATCAAACCGCCGTTCACGGTAATGCTTTTGACAACAAATTCAGATGTTGGCTATGTATGCAAATAAGGCTTATAAATTGTATTAAAGTAAAAACCAATAAACAAATAAGAAACCAATCGAAAACAGGTTTTGTGAAACCCAAGATACGAGATCCAGACAGTGTGCAGCTTAGATTCATACAGACACACTTTTCAAAAGCGATTATATAGTTTGTTGAAGTTGACGTATTTCATGTGGTAGATTTATACATTGGGTAATGATAAACTTGTGTTTCCTCCAAAAATATTTTTAATTGCATATTCTGTAGCTTTTCGTCAGTACGCTGAACAAAAGAACTCAGCGATTGCTGTACACGTCATCAGTAGCGGACGGTCGTGTTGCCTATTGTTATTCTCTCTGCTTCATTTCACTGATCATTTGCAAGGGCAAGGCATAATGTTTCCTATTCAGATTTGGTGTTTGTTTCCTACATAGTACACATAATGTGTAATGTGCTCATTTAAGATGCTCGCAGATATAGTCTAGACTACAATGCACTTTTCTCTTCACCAAAGAAACAAGACCAACTGAACACGGTCCTCTCAGAAAATACTGACTTGTAAAACACCTCACGCCTATTACGCTAGCCCAGCTCAATTAAGTTACAACACCAGGTCTACAGCGAACATGAATGGAGTTTCGCTCAGTGAGTGACATTTAATTAGACACACCGTTAATTGTATTGATTTTAGTTGCCCCGACCTCAACTATTGATTTGTGTTGTGTGTTAGGTTGGGCATTCTGTCATCGTGAATTACGTGTACTTCCTCGTGAATATTTTTTTGATTTTACTGCGTCTTTGTTGAAAAACATGATGTAAACGACCTTTGACCTCATTATGAAGACCGTGAAGGAGTGAAGGAGTCATTTAGTCTCCTGCTCAAGCCTTAAACAAATACTAAATAAAGAAAACATCAGCACTACATGATCCAATGGTAGTAAAGCCAAGAGCGTTTAATTTGACATCTAGATCACGACACACATACATCAATGTTTGTTTATGGCGTAAACCGAGGACCTTCTATTGTTCTCATCTATTGTCCGGACAACCAAGGACCATATTGTTCTCCATTGTGATAGCAACCAAGGACCTACTGTCCCTTTTGTTATAAGTCCTCAGTTTGAATGCGTATACGTACCGGTATACATCCCCACACCCACACAAAACATAATAGTGATCCCTCAGTGCTCTCCCTCCCCATTTAGCGGGATAAAAACAAATGCACATCATTGGTCAGAGATTCCAACTTTGACCCACTGCCATAAATTTGCGCTAGACAGCAATTAGTCTACAACAGTTTAATATCACGATCCCATCCTATCAACACCCAAGTTACCACCGTGCCAAGACAATTAAAGAAAAAAGATAAAAAGAAGAAAAGGAGACGATGAAATCGTAGATGATCATGAAGGAAGATGAGTCCAAGTGAAAAACAAACGAACTCTTACTACCCGTAGGCAGCCGGAATTCGTATTGGCTCAGTTGCGGGGGCACGGCTCATTGCAGCGGGGGAGCGTAGCATTTCGCACTCTGTCTTGGTGTTCAACTTCCGATCCAACCTGCCCCGAAGGCACGCACTTGATTGCCCAACGAGCTACGGGTTTCTTTAACACATGTACCTGGTAGAGCGGCACTCAAGTGTCTCGCTCTCATGCTTGGGAGATGACTTGAAGGAATGTCTTGAACAACTAAATTGTGTCAAGTTGTTCAATCTTGAGGCTCAAGGATAAGGCCTAGCAATTTGGACTGTGTGATTCGAGCAAACAAGCAATGTGCCCTGCAAGTAAATATATATAGGCATTTACAAGATGAACAGTAGTTGTTTTGTGGTGACTTTTATTCAGCGCCGATAACGAAGGATCATGAATAACATCGATCGTCAAAAGTTACACTGAACATCTTACAAAAATAAAGAAAACAAAGATGGCGATGACGCAGTCGTAGTGGTGCCGATCGTCAACAATGTAAAACCAACAAAACTCAGACCTTAAATATGTGTTTTCGGGAAGTCACCTCTATTTTGCACATCCTGTCGACCTTACTAAATTTAGGGGGCAAACGGAAATGGAGTCAACCCCGTCCCTCTTTTGGCGACTGAACTATTTGGCACAGTTTTGGAGAAATAAAAATAATAAAAAGCCCAACTTGATCAGAATCCTGGTATATACACAAAATATATGTTTTCTAGAAAAGGGACAACCAATTGAGCTGAGGCTTTCAGAAATTGATTTTTGATTGATTTTGATCGTCGTATAAAGTGTGAATGCTTATTACCTTCAAAAGTGTATTATGGTTTCGTATATGCCATTAAAATAAATCGATCTTCAAATACATTCTTCAATGATAGTGTTATCATTTATTACATAATTATAACCTCGCCTCTATCCATTGTATTTCATTTGCAATATACCGTGTGTTGGTTTTGAAAAAAGATAAATAAATATTTTACCATAATTTAGACTTGATATAAATGGTGTTTCAAAGATGGGAGCAAAGTATAGGCAGGAGGCATCCAATAAGGGTGGAATTGTTCTAACCTCGATTAGCGCAAAGCAATTGGGATGTGGTTACTGTACACGCTATAACTTTAAAGGTATTGCACGCTTACTCTGTATCCGAGGTGTAGTCCGCCATCCCAATTATTCTGATAGCTCTTTGTCCGACGAAAGAGCAATGGCCTATCAGACAATGGGTTATAGAACAATGATTATATATATATAGGCCAACGCCATATATAATTACAACCAAAGTGCATTTCAGGAACAGAGAAATGTAAAAACCAAAGAAATTGCTGTGTACATTTATATTATATGGGTTTATGTTTTTTTTTTTTTTAAATAGATCTTTCTATTCAAGAGTATAATTTTGTGAACCAAAAAGCCTGCCCAATAACGCCCAAGAGGCGTGGTACACATTTAAAACCGGAGCAAACAAAACAATACAAAATCACTTCAAGATGTATATTCCGTGCTCATGGCCAATAGCTTGAAAATTAATGACGAATTTCAAGTGATTTTTATGGATTTTTCCCCTTATGATCAATAAAGCTATGGACTTATTTAAATGAATCATCGCCAGACTTATTACAACTAAATTGGTGATTTTCTTCAAACAAAATACTATACTAATCATTGGCGAAAGTTAGAATGAACAGCATTCGAACTGTGCACTGTTGTCTTCCTTGATCCTTAATTAGCGCATACATTGCATGCTCAAATTACACGACACCCTTAAATCATGATCGTTTAGACTGGACAGAAGATTTTAACTAAGTTTTCCTTGCCGAATAATCATTAACTTTACTCTTTATGAACCAATGTTGCTACTGAAAATTCGTGTGATTTTATTTATTAACAGAAATGCTCTTTGAAATTGTTTTCACAGACAAAAATGTATTAGCAAGCAAGGAATATTCTTTAAAAAATTAAATGCTATGTTTAACGCTCTTTTGTTAAGATAACAGGTGAGCGTTAATAACATGTCAATTAGGAGGTGTTTTCGCTGAGCTGAGTTTCCGGCAATTTTCTTGGCGGTGTTTAGACGAGGTCCCTGATGGACCGGCAGCGGGCATGGCTCTCTCAGGCGTTGAGTCCCCCACCTTATGATTTCTCCCCAAAATTACGTCAATTTGTGTTGTTATTATGCAGAGTACGCTGGATGTTTGGAGATAACTCGACCTACGACGCGTTAAGTTGAATAAATTGATAGATGAATGGGTTCTGATCCTGTAAGTCAGTAGATTGACGGCATTGTGAAGTAAACAAATATGCCTGAATGGAGAAAGCATAAATGTAGTCAGAAGAAAGTAACGAACGCAATAAAGAAGTACGGTAGTCTAATAATAATAATAATAATAATAATAATAATAATAATAATAATAATAATAATAATAATAATAATAATAATAATAATAATAATAATAATAATAATAATAATAATAATAATAATAATAATAATAATAATAATAATAATAATAATAATAATAATAATAATAATAATAATAATAATAATAATAATAATAATAATGACTCTATCTGCTGAGGTCAGAGGGAGCAAGACGATTACTTAGTGTATCAGACAGCGTTAACATCGAGAGAAGGAGCTTGCAGTGTCATGTAAGTAGTACTTACAACTTAAGTTGAAGGTTGCACAGAAATACATGAAGGCAGACGAATTAGGTCCAAAGGAGTATAAGAATCAAAGAAGAAAAGAAAGAACACGAGATTGGCAGGACAAACCACTTCACGGCCGATTCCTGAGATGTACCGAAGAAGTGGCAAGTAGCAAGACTTGGGAATGGTTGAGGAGAGGAGAACTAAAGAAAGAAACTGAGGGTCTGATTACTGCAGCGCAAGACCAGTCTCTGCCGACGAATGTGATAAAGGCAAGGATCGAGAAGTCAGATGTCTCTTCTATGTGCAGAATGTGCAATGCGGCGGAGGAGACTGTATTTCACATTGTCAGCGAATGCAGAGTACATGCTCAGACAGAGTACAAAGGCAGACACGACAAGTTGGCCAAGGTGATCCATTGGGATCTGTGTAAGAAGTACGGTGTCAAGGTGCAATCGAAGTGGTACGACATGTGCCGGAAAAAGTTGAAGAAACGGACCATGTCAAGATTCTCTGGGACTTCAACATCCAGACAGATCATTCATGTTATAGAACATAGACGGCCGGATGTTGTTGTCTTGGATAAGCATGAGAAGATGTGTCATCTTATTGATATAGCTGTGCCGGGTGATAGTAGAGTAGCTTCGAAGGAGAAGGAGAAGGTACAAAAATATCAGGATTTAGCGAGAGAACTCCGCAAGCTGTGGCAAATCAAGGTGAAGGTTATTCCTGTGGTAGTGGGAGCACTGGGTACAATCCAGAAGGCGTTGGAGAAACATCTCAAGGAGATAGGAACATCTGTTAGAGTAGCATTACTACAGAAGGCGGCACTCTTAGGGACATCAAGAATTCTGCGAAAGACACTCGAGATCTAAGGCTACGGGACGTAGCTTGACTCGAGATGTAACCGGCAGAAAGGAAAACAAGATCTTTCTTTTCATGCTGTGCTAATGCGAAATAATAATAATAATAATAATAATAATAGTAACATTTTTTTAAATAAATAAATTTAAAAAAAAACAAGAAGGAGAGGGAAAGATTGAAACGGGGTAAAAAGAAAACCCGAAGTTATAACACATGCAGTTCCATAATTATATAAAAATAAAAATATTGACTAGATCGGGATTTGAACATGCGACCTCCGGTTTTCCTTGCGGTTTCTTTGATTATTTGATTTGAGTGATTATAGCCTATATAAAGGTTGTTACGTGCAACTATACGGTACTTCAAATGGCATGAGCATTTCTGTAAAACCAACCTGTGGAAGTTTCAATACAATTATAACTATGAACGGATATTTATTTGTTACCCTTTAATTGTGTCCTGTAAGGCCAGGATATAATCTGCTGGCAATAACGAAAGCCATAGGTTATCATAAATTCGCGAAATACCTTCGCATCAAGCAGCTTGTCAAGTCAGTATAACGAAGGGGACTGGCAGCTTTGACAGTTTGGTAATATGTCTGGAAGTTATGCATCAATACTTTGTGAGGATCAATACAATGGGTAATAATCATTGAAAGTTACCCGATAAATGTCACAAATTCAAAACTGATCGATTGAAATAGAAATTATCGATCAAAAATAGAGCTGAATCTTTCTCCACCCCTAGTAGGCTACTCTTCAAAGTCGCCAACATGACAAAACCATTAAGTTTTTAAACAGACAAACATATTGATATAAGATAAAATAAGGAAGCAAGTAACGGAAAGAAAAAAATTACAGCAATTATTAAAATATTAAATTATCACCAATTTTTGCAGCAAATTGAATGAATTTATTGGTTTCAGTGTCACGAGATGGGCGGTAACCAACCTCCAAATGTGTGGCCTTTTCTGCAATATATTTAAAGCTATTTTGACGGTAACACAATCTTTATTTAAGAAGCTGTACAGAAGGTTACAATGAAGCAAATGTACGGTAATGTTATACACAGCGTACACGCACAGTCGCATTAATATGATACCATTTACACAGCGTATTACGCGATCCCTTTTTATAAGGACACTCTTATATTAAACGGTCAAGGAAGAATCTCATTAAGTACTCAGCTTAATCGAGTTACCACCATTTAAGATGTCCAGTCTTTTAACGATAGGCATATATGTACATATATTTAATTGGTAATAAACCTGAAGTAGACTTATTTCATCGCCGGTTGCCCCTTTGCCTTTGGTAAACAAACTTTATAAATGCATTCATACTTAAGATTTCTTAAGATTGGGGAACGGTTGGGGGAATGGTTGGGGGAACGGTTGGGGGAACGGTTGGACCTATGACAAACTCACCCCAACCTGTCCCCGCCCCTCCCCCGACCAAACGATAAATCACCAAACATAGACAAATGGAAATAATGACTTGTGTGCTCTGAATATTTTTTCTTGGGGTCGACGATATTTATGGGGCGTGAATTGTCATTACCGCTCCGTCATAAACATTGGGGGAATGTTACATTATAATAAACATTTCTTTGTACAAAATGCATTCAGATTTTTCGCATTTTAGCTCTGATTATTGTCTGTTGAAATCGAAAAAAAAACCTCAAAACGAAAGATTTTAAAAGGGTTATTTATACATCAAAAACTTCACAACTTAGAATTCCACGTGCTTTTAACCCATTCGTGCTTGGAACGACCCAAATATCCATTCGAGGAAGCTAAAAAGTAGTGACTGTTATTACACGAGACTGGTGCCGTACAGAATAATAGCCCGAACCAGACGGCATACAACGAAATATCGGGAATTGTGTGGTATTACACGCCTTCTGTATAGATCTACTTTACGAATTGTGGCATTCAAGGTCAATGCGTTGCGGATGGGTAAATATTAGCGTTCCTACGATTACACCCAATTATCTATGTCATTCTTCACTCATCAGCAGACACCAGAACAAAATTAAATTCATGGAGGAAAATAATATTTATAGTCAGGTGCATTGTATTAGAATACCTAGTTGGTGTATATTATTTATGCATTTGGAGTTTGTTTCCGCAAACGTGTTTTTGGGCACGCAAAATTCGAGCGTCATCCACATGTTATAAACATGCCTGCTTAATATCATAAAATGCATTGGTGTAATTGAAAGATGTTCATGTGAAGAGATTTTAATCATTTTCATATCATTTTCATGGCATGTAATAATTATCAGCTGCACGCAATCATCAAAATCTAATTAGACGGCGAACTCCCCTTAGCAAGGGAAACACTTGTCTCGCTACGGTCACGTGACGGGAAACTGTTCCCAATGTGTCCCTGTGCTGTGAGCAGCGTCTTTACCTTAAAATGAATAATTGCTAGAGGATTGGGGCATTTTCATATTTTTTAAAGGCCCAGTTCAGTGTTCATTCCCACCTCTGACCCATATCTCAAATTCACCAGATTCCTTGTGCTCGAAACTGTAGCGTATCAGGACTAATAGGTTGCCTACGGATCACCAATAAATTGGTCAGCGCGTGCGGCAGCTTCAGTTGGCGGCGGGAACACGGGGGTTACTTTGAATTTAAGAGGGGAATCAGATCCGAAAATTAATCAGGTGCCTTTAAACCAGTAAGAAAAACAAACGGAAGAAAGATAATTAGAGATGCAGAGAGCTTAAAGACGAGACAACTGTTCTCCCAGTGTGCTCAGAACTGTATTTATATTAGTATTGACAATCTGCCCGCCAGAGGATCAACACATGAACGGGGGAAAAACAAGTATTATCTATCAAGTGATCTTACTCTTTCATCCTTAGCCTTATTCGCCGCCGCTGATTCAGTCACAACTAGAAGAATTAGGAGTTCCTATACCGGGGCAATTGTGATTTCTGGACGGACTAGATAAAACAAATTAATATGGGCCTTAAGGATCCTTCAACATTTCACACATTTATCGAAGTGCCACCTGAAAAGCTGCATATTCCCTGTGTTTTGTTTTGTTACTCCAGCGGTAATTTTGTTTCATATCAGTACTATTCTATGTTCACTTTACATTAGGACACACTCTCGTAAATGTTGTCCCGTATATTAGAGTGTAAGTAGAAAGCAGGTTATAACTTCTTTCAATTGAGATATTTCACACATATACATGAGTGAGCATTGTAAAATAGTCCTAAGACGCCATTATTTGACATGCAGTGAATGTATCACGTTGTGTCACAAATTCCTTTTTTTTAATAGTTCTTTATCCATGCTCCCGTCAAATATATGAAATTATTAATTTGAGAGTAATTCACTTAGTTTCTTCTGGGAATGGTGAAATTTGTATAGATTTTTACAAATAATGCCAATACAATAAGGATTCCCATGGGATATGTAAATGCCTCGTACGACTATTGGGGTGTCGTGGCCGAGCGGTCTAGCTTACCGGATTCAAGTTCTGGTGTTAGCAACATAATGTGGGTTCGAATCACGGCCGTGACACTTGTGTCCTTGAGCAATACACTTAATCATAATTGCTTCTCTCCACCCAGGGGTTAAATGGGTACCTGTGAAGGCAGAGTTGGTTTGCTCTATATGCGCTAGAAATGGCAGCAATTGAGCTGTATACTCCCCAGGGAGCTGAGATGGTTTCAGGAATGATTTATGAGCCTTATGAGCAGGGATAATAATATAATGCGCCCTGAGCACCACTTAGTTGGTGGATACGTGCGCTATATAAATCCACACATTATTATTATTATTATTATTATTCCTGTCGAAGGTGCTGGTGTCATTTCTCAAATAACATTTCTTTCAGATACGGTAATGCATTATATGACATAATTGTTACACACGAACACTAAATAAATTTGTTGGCTGTTTCCTATTAATTTGACTCACTGGAGTAAGGACAGAAGAAAAAAGTTAATGCAAACTTATTTAAATTATAATGTACAGACCACAGTACATATTTCATGTGAATGCAAAAGTGAAGTGAATTCCATTACGTCAACAATGGTGAACTAGTACAATGTCATTGTCAATTTTGTGGAGTGCCATGGCCAAGCAGTCAGGTGTATCGGAATAGTGTTCTGAGTTGTCAGAATGTGGGTTCGAATCCTGACAGCGACCGTGGTAATTGTGTTCCTGAGCAAGACCCTTTACTGGAATTGCTTCTCTTCACCCAGGAGTATAAATGTGTACATGTGAGGGCACAAATGGTTATTGTGTTAAGCACCAACAAAAGTTACACATAATGGACTGTACACTCCCCAGGGAGCAGAGAATTATATTGGCCCAGTGACCAGGGTAAACAATAGAATGACATTATGAGAAATGTGTTTTATAAGATTTTAATATTATTATTAACGACACAATAATTCTCTACGCTTTCACATTCGCGTGAAATATGAACCCACCTTTTTTCCATTTTGGGAAATACATCCGTCTGCCTCGGCGGCAAATTCAATGTTGTCCTCGTCCCCACGGCCTGACAGAATCACTGCCGACTTAATTGGAACACAGTTTATTCCAAGGGAATTCCAGCGTGTATTTCACAACAAAAAAGATGAGTTGAAATGAAAACCAATATTTAGACGTGAGGAATTGCGCCGGTCAGACAAAATTACCTGTGCTGACTCGCACTCTATGTAGAGCTTAAAGTCTACGTGGTCAATACCTCCAGTTCTTTTCAGAACTAATTACTACTCAATTGAGCACTTCACATGGTGTCACCGCAATTACTCTTACTTATCCTCCTCACCATGCAAAGCTACAAGTTCTACCTTGTCAATTCGTCTTTATGATACGAGTTTGTTACGGACAGGCCCTACAATAATAGTATTAACAAAATAAAAATAATTAAATAAATAAAAGTGGTTCTTGAGATCACCTTCTTCCTATATATAGACATCGTATACGCACTTCATTATACTCGAATATCAGATAAAGAAGTATCATGTAATCCACTTATACTATTAGTCATTTCGAAATACGTAACTTTTCTGGGTTTTACATTAAATTTACTTGGTGTTAACATGACGATGTTATCAAACATCCTTTGAAATACTAGTCTGTCTGAGGTGCCATCGTGTATGTAAAATTTGTGAAATTACTTCCAAAATAAAATGTTTATCATCCGAAGACAGACATTCCACGAAATAATCTGAATGCATTTTCATGTTTTTCTCTTTAACATTTGGTTTGTTCTTATACATATCTTCTCTTGTTAAGTATGGATTTATTTACAGACATTTAACCCAAATTTCGTCAATATTCTTTTTCATATGAACATTGATATTTTAAATGAAAGTAAATACTTTAAAATAACACAAATTTAATAAATAATTACACAAAAAATTGTTTCATAATGAATTTGTCCTACGATTAATCTGGTGGGTCCTGCCTTAAATTACTTCCAGCACCACCTCAGACGGTATATAGGGGTTTTAAGGTCATTTACATGTCGATCGTCAATGCTGGTTAAATTTTTTTCTCCATTATATAGCAAAAAGTAAAATACCATTGTTTTTAATATGTTGAGTTTGCACATTACGGTATACAGAATTTTCATCACTGGTGTATCGGACACACTCGTACAAAATTATAGTGCAGTTTTTGCATCCGTGGATAAGTCTATCTCCGGTAGCAGAATTCGTATCGTTTACGTAACGATACAAAGCGATGCATGTAGGGCATGTTTACAGCATTGATTGCCGGCACTTTTATGTGGCAGTCAGCCGAGACATCAATATTATATTTTTAGACAACAGCAATCAAGAAACCTAGAATGAGTTTGCTTCAGCATGGCCTTATCGTAACTTATCAGAACGGCCGTTATTAAACCATTGCTCAGCCAACTTGAAATATAGTCTAACTAAATGAAATTATATTAAATTCATACTCTCCAATGAGGAAAAAGCTACTCATTCGTATCATTTGATAAAGCGAAATAATAATGTGTACCCTGCACATCCTTGAAAATATCTGCCAACGGAAAGCATAACTGACAAATCGTCACCATTTTGAGGTATTTATAAATCAATTCGATATCTCTGGAATATCTCAGATTCTTTTGAAAAAATGTTATTTTTCGTTTGGAACGGAAAATACATTCTTGAAACACATTTCACAAAAAAATCATCAGAAGCATCGTTTTACAGCAAGTTAGTGCACCAATAACGGTACACAAATTCTGGTACATGGACACCTAATGACTTTGTCATAAGCTAGTGGTGGGACGTTTTGACCAACTCTTCCCAATGTAGACTTACTCGGAGCAGCAATAGTTCAACAACATCACTAATGACTCATATGGCTATTGTTGACAACTGCATTTATTATAATAAAACCAGGTCCCAAAATCATTGTTGGCTAGCCTAATGTGAATACAACTGTACAAAAACAATTAATAAATACGCACATAAATCCTAGTATCTTACGCTTTTTTGGTAAGTTTGTTTCACCTGGAAACACGTTTTTGTATTATTCAGATAGAAGTTTTAGGACGTTGTTGTTATTTTTAATGAATGTACCGCACTTAAAAGCGAGAAAGATCACAGTGCAAACAATTCTAAATAGACATATCTCTCAGTCCCAATTTCGTCAACGAAAAACAGTGTTTGAAACAATCACAGACGCACTTGTTTTTTAAGTGAGCAGGTTCTGAAATTATGATGTTGAAACAAAATAAATCATCAATGCAATATTTAGGGTATTATCGAAAGGGGGAGATATTCCTACCTTCAAAACATAGACAATTTCGTATGATGCACTATGATATCACCAATGCTCGAGCTCTCGCAGTTTCAATCAAAATCGCTACAACACTGACGTGACAAGACGCGGCAGCAGCTTTATAAGAAGCCCGTAGCAAGTGTGTGTCGTCACACTTATACCAAATCAGATCATTAAGTCGCAAACGGATCTGATCTTGGTGACATATTTACGTTCGAAATAGAGGGGTGGGGATAACAATTAGTCCATTCAAGCTTGCTGTACAGCTTACCTGGCTTGTTTGTTAACGGAAGATGTCCAGCGAGATGAAGGACAGCACTTGAAGATATTAATTATTGCGTTGTTCTCTTGAAGTATGCAGTGCGAGGCGAGATGTTCAGCTCACTAAGGTCTCATACATTGCCGGTGTCTAACTCTGCTGTTGCCTGGTTATAATCGCACCTCTTCCTGAAAATTGATCCGCAAACCGCAGTGTCCCTCAATTAAAAGACCAATATTAGCCCTGCGTCCGCGCATAGCTATTGTTTCGTAAGCGCTATTAAGCCATTCCTGATGACGTATAGAGCCATCTTAGCCAAAGAACGGGTGCCACGGTTGAAATTAGCCGATGCCGGGAGTGTGACGTAGAGTTTTCTTCCGGTGAATACTTACTCCTGGCCCTTCATCTATTATGACGCCAACCGTCACCGATCCCTCCAGCAACCTATCGATTGGTTATTGTCAATTCATTAGTGTCTAATAATACTGGTCCTCTGGCAACACATGGGGATACGAAAGGACCTCGATGGTTACACTCTTTTATAGCTTAATTATGGGGACGTTTTATGCGAATGTGTAAATCCAGAGGCTAGTCACTTGTCAGCTTGTATCAATGAACTGACAGGTTGTCTTTATACAAATTAGATGAATTATTGCCTACGAAGTACGAGTCAAGTTTAATATTTTGAGACTATTGTACAAACTGTACGATGGTTGAAATGATACGCATTAATGCTTTGTTTGCCAAAGTTTCAAAGGAAATTAATGTTTAAAAAAACATACATCAGCGGCTAAATTAAAGGAACGGCTTGTTTCACTGGTTGTGCATATCTTGATTGGCATAATCGTCCATGCAGTGTGGACAACAGTGCCAGTCCTGTACATTCCATTTAGGCCATTTTCCGGAATATTTCAAAGGCCTGATTTTTATTTAGTTGTTATTGTTGTTCGTTTGTTTTGTTTGTTTGTCTTGGTTACGGTCGAATTGTTTAAATGTTCATTGCCGTCAAAAACAGCCACACTGAGTTTCACCAGTGTAAGGTGGTCTCAAATATTCATCATATTTATGAGCCTTTGCAGTTCGGAATCTTCGTCTTTAATTCTCACACTGTTCAATGTATAAATATTACTAGAGGCCACATTTTATTCAGTCTGAGTATGACGATAGTAATAATAATAATAATAATGTATAGATTTATATAGCGCACGTGTCCACCAACTAAGTGGCGCTCAAGGCGCATTATATTATTATCCCTGCTCATAAGGCTCATAAGGCTCATAAATCATTCCTGAAACCATCTCAGCTCCCTGGGGAGTATACAGCTCAATTGCTGCCATTTCTAGCGCATAGAGAGCAAACCATCTCTGCCTTCACAGGTACCCATTTAACCCCTGGGTGGAGAGAAGCAATTATGGTTAAGTGTCTTGCTCAAGGACACAGGTGTCACGGCTGGGGCTCGAACCCACACTCTGCTGCTGGCAACACCAGAACTTGAGTTCAGTGCGCTAGACCGCTCGGCCACGACAATCCACTTTACGTGCATTATACAACACACGGGACCTACGGCTTTACGTCCCATCCGAAGGACGAAGCAATTATGGTTAAGTACCTTGCTCAAGGATACAAGTGTCACGACCGGGGCTCGAACCCACACCCTGCTGCTGGCAACACCAGAACTTGAGTTCGGTGCGCTAGACCGCTCGGCCACGACACTCCATAAGTATAATACTTATGGCATACTATATGAAAGAATAGTCTCAAGGTATGTTTGATACCAACATAAATTTTACACGAAGAACACTATCCCGCGTCTTTGTGTTAAATTACAAATACCTTTGTTTTTATTAAAATAAACGTCCTTTGGTGTTCATTAAGTGTTCATTAAGTGTTCATTAAGTGTTCATTAAGTGTTCATTAAGTGTTCATTAAGTGTTCATTAAGTGTTCATTAAGTGTTCATTAAGTGTTCATTAAGTGTTATCAGACATGCATGTATATGGTGTTTACACAAGTTAACACTTGTTTTAAAAGTGTAAGTTTTATGTAAAACGTACGATCATTTACTTGTTTTATTATTACCAATAGTGTTTGATGGATTGGAAGGGGGTGTTACACCACAGTGATTACCCGAACAGAAAATGATAGAATTACTATCACAAAGCTTCTTTTATGATGGTGATGTATCAACGGTGATACGGTATATTTCCACATTAAATTGAATACAAAATAGGCCCAATCTGAATTCTTTTTCACTATTTTCATAATGAAATAACGAACTATGCTAAAACTTTCACGGTATTGTTTCTGTACATTAAGTATGTAGGCCTATGTGTTATATTAATTTTACCAATACACTACTTTTAAATAAAAGGTAAACAGCATTGCTATTTGGTAACGTATATGTTACTGTTAACCCCAGGGCAGTAGCCATAGGGAGGGTGTAGGGGTGTGACAACCCCTAATGTCGATTCTCAGTCGGCATAATCGAGCCCCAGTCGGCAAATAAACCACTAAATCAAGCCAGTCGAAGCAGGCTAGTGGTATTTGTGCCCGAGGTGATTTAATTTCGGGGGTAAATCAACTTCAAATATTTCTCTCGCCTTCCCCACCCCCCCCCCCTCATCCAGTTATTTTAAAGGTGTTAAATGTATTACCAACTCTGGAGTCAGTCGGCAAATTGGCATCCACCCCCCCCCCCCGATCATGGTTTCGCTACTGACCTGTTGAGCTCTCTTGTTTGAAACGTTTTTGAGGGGGAAATGTTAAATGTTTGACAAAAATATATTTCACATCAAAATTTATGTGTTTTTTTTTTAAAGATGAAAGTACTACAGACGAAACAACTTTTCAAGATGATTGCAACGTATACCAACTTTAGACAGAGTAGGTTTTAAGATACGTAGGCCTAATGGTTAATTTGATGATCTTGTAATTACAAATATTGTACCTTGCCTTTAAATGAAATCGCCATAGTAATCTTAACACCATAATATTAAGATTGTGTCCCATCACCCTGCAGTGACGGACGAATGCCGGCCAAAGAACACAATCCTTGATTTGGATTAGATTTGACCATAGGCCTGAATAGCAAGGAAATAGACTGCCAAACTCAATATTTGAATATAGAATACGGATGGGCAAATAGATTTCGAAAGAACAAGAATACGGTGTCCGTGAGTCCAAGGAGGGATCCGGGGACACTTACGGTGACTCAAATAACGGGCGCGAGACGGTATAAAAAGAGATGGCCGCACCTGACTTCCGGGTGATATCTAGTTTTCATCAAACATTTCCACTAATTTGACATACAACTTTTGATGGTGGAGAATCTCAGCAACGGCTCTTTGTGCGTTTGGGGACGTACACACATTAGCCATCAAAGCACACATCATGAAGTGAGTCGCTGATTTCTAGTAAAAATGAATCTCTGGGGATTTACAAATCACACGAAACGTGGAACGAATGGGAAGGCCCGGAGTAAGGTAGTATCGTTCATGTTGTTGTTGTTGTTTGATCAAGAATCGTGCTTGAAAATATAATTTAATGTTTAAAATGGATATCAATTAGTTGAAACTTACAACCCAGTCGGTGAATAATTGAGCATTTTGGTTTGCTATATAACCAACATTTTATGTGACTCCTTTAAATGAGGTGTTATTAAAGATACCTTCAGGCTATACAAGTCCTTTTCTTCTTAACTGATTTATCCTTGCAAAACGGTTTAAACACCAATGCCATTAGCATTAGCCTACATGGAGTGCCATGGTCGAGCGGTTTAGTGCATCGGATTTGTGTTCTGATGGCTGAGTCGTCAGAATGTGGGTTCGAATCCCAACCTCGATCAGGGTACTCGTGTCCTTGAGCAAGACACTTTGCCATAATTGCTTCTCTCCACCCAGGGGTAAATGGGTACCTGTGAGGGCAGAGTTGGTTGTTGTGTTTGATTAGCCCATATGCGCCAAAATGGCAGCAATTGAGCTGTATACTCCCCAGGGAGCTGAGATGGTTTCAGGAATGATTTATGCGCCTGATGAGCAGGGGTAATAATATAATGCGCATTGAGCACCAGTTTGGTGGATACGTGCGCTATATAAGTCCACATTATTATTATTATATCATTTTCCCCAATAAAAATAAAAATATCTTGTAATATCTTATCAAGTACAATTTGATGACAAAGTGCCTTATAAAAAAATAAATCAAATAAATAAATTTTTCTGCTCATATCGCAAAATACCAGATTTGATGTTATTTTGTCATTGACCAGTGTACTTTTTGTGCCCGGCGCAGTTTGACCTTTGGGGCTCTTTTGTAAGCAAGTGATGTCATAGATTACATCGTCTAAAGGATTGATAATTCAAAAACTAAAAATGTTTGAAATATAATATGAAACTTATTTGATGTAAAGCTTAGGATAGTATAAATTTTCACTAAAATAATAATAGTCTGAAGTTTTTGAAAGAACGGTTCCATACCTTAACATTTGTTACGTGAAATAATTAAACATTAATTAGGACATTAATTAAATGGTGTAGTGAATTCATAAAACAAAACCGAAGCATTACAAACTTTCCTTCCGTAAAGTTATAGAATTCGCAAAAGTGAATTAAAACACCCCATACTTTTCGGTCCGATGGAACGTGTAAAGGCAAAAACTTACTAACATGGTTTGCAACTGATGCCTGCTGGCACAATCTGTAATCTATTCATGTTGCCGTAGCTCTAAGACCGGAAAGATAATTCTCGTAATTTTTGGTTTCGATGTTTTGCTTCTTTTTTCCCTCTCATTTCGAGATTTGATCAAAAAAAGGGGAAAAGTAGAATCTCTGTAGAATATCTACCATTTCGATCTTTGGGGCATTTTGAAATGCTAGGTCTTGCGATAATGATTCTAATTTGGTTTTTCGGTCAATGACCAGATTTACTCAGTGTACAGGCCGCTTTGGAGAATGGAAGCTATGATGAATATGTCCCCAAAAGGTAGTAATTTCAAATGACATCAATGATCACAGTTTTACACACAAATCGTACTTGTTGTAAATGCTATGGAACTTTCTTGGAAATCTTTCTGTCTGTGGTACTATTGTGTTTAAAGTATCTATACTAATCTCGAAAAGGATCACAATTTACATTAAATTTACTTTGTGTAAATATGATAATAATATCATCAAACACCGCTTGAAATGGTTCTGTCTGAGGTACTACCATTTGATGTCATCAAACACCGCTTGAAATGGTTCTGTCTGAGGTACTACCATTTGATAATGTCATCAAACACCGCTCGAAATGGTTCTGTCTGAGGTACTACCATTTGATAATGTCATCAAACACCGCTCGAAATGGTTCTGTCTGAGGTACTACCATTTGATAATGTCATCAAACACCGCTTGAAATGGTTCTGTCTGAGGTACTACCATTTGATAATGTCATCAAACACCGCTAGAAATGGTTCTGTCTGAGGTACTACCATTTGATAATGTCATCAAACACCGCTCGAAATGGTTCTGTCTGAGGTACTACCATTTGATAATGTCATCAAACACCGCTCGAAATGGTTCTGTCTGAGGTACCTACCATTTGATAATGTCATCAAACACCGCTCGAAATGGTTCTGTCTGAGGTACCTACCATTTGATAATGTCATCAAACACCGCTTGAAATGGTTCTGTCTGAGGTACTACCATTTGATAATGTCATCAAACACCGCTTGAAATGGTTCTGTCTGAGGTACTATACCATATTTGATAATGTCAGCAAACACCGCTTGAAATGGTTCTGTCTGAGGTACTACCATTTGATAATGTCATCAAACACCGCTTGAAATGGTTCTGTCTGAGGTACTACCATTTGATGTCATCAAACACCGCTTGAAATGGTTCTGTCTGAGGTACTACCATTTGATAATGTCATCAAACACCGCTTGAAATGGTTCTGTCTGAGGTACTATACCATATTTGATAATGTCAGCAAACACCGCTTGAAATGGTTCTGTCTGAGGTACTACCATTTGATAATGTCATCAAACACCGCTTGAAATGGTTCTGTCTGAGGTACTACCATTTGATGTCATCAAACACCGCTTGAAATGGTTCTGTCTGAGGTACTACCATTTGATAATGTCATCAAACACCGCTTGAAATGGTTCTGTCTGAGGTACTACCATTTGATAATGTCATCAAACACCGCTTGAAATGGTTCTGTCTGAGGTACTTTACCATTTGATAATGTCATCAAACACCGCTCGAAATGGTTCTGTCTGAGGTACTACCATTTGATAATGTCGTCAAACACCGCTTGAAATGGTTCTGTCTGAGGTACTACCATTTGATAATGTCATCAAACACCGCTCGAAATGGTTCTGGCTGAGGTACTACCATTTGATAATGTCATCAAACACCGCTCGAAATGGTTCTGGCTGAGGTACTACCATTTGATAATGTCATCAAACACCGCTCGAAATGGTTCTGTCTGAGGTACCTACCATTTGATAATGTCATCAAACACCGCTCGAAATGGTTCTGTCTGAGGTACCTACCATTTGATAATGTCATCAAACACCGCTTGAAATGGTTCTGTCTGAGGTACTACCATTTGATAATGTCATCAAACACCGCTTGAAATGGTTCTGTCTGAGGTACTATACCATATTTGATAATGTCAGCAAACACCGCTTGAAATGGTTCTGTCTGAGGTACTACCATTTGATAATGTCATCAAACACCGCTTGAAATGGTTCTGTCTGAGGTACTACCATTTGATGTCATCAAACACCGCTTGAAATGGTTCTGTCTGAGGTACTACCATTTGATAATGTCATCAAACACCGCTTGAAATGGTTCTGTCTGAGGTACTATACCATATTTGATAATGTCAGCAAACACCGCTTGAAATGGTTCTGTCTGAGGTACTACCATTTGATAATGTCATCAAACACCGCTTGAAATGGTTCTGTCTGAGGTACTACCATTTGATGTCATCAAACACCGCTTGAAATGGTTCTGTCTGAGGTACTACCATTTGATAATGTCATCAAACACCGCTTGAAATGGTTCTGTCTGAGGTACTACCATTTGATAATGTCATCAAACACCGCTCGAAATGGTTCTGTCTGAGGTACTACCATTTGATAATGTCGTCAAACACCGCTTGAAATGGTTCTGTCTGAGGTACTACCATTTGATAATGTCATCAAACACCGCTCGAAATGGTTCTGGCTGAGGTACTACCATTTGATAATGTCATCAAACACCGCTCGAAATGGTTCTGGCTGAGGTACTACCATTTGATAATGTCATCAAACACCGCTCGAAATGGTTCTGTCTGAGGTACTACCATTTGATAATGTCATCAAACACCGCTCGAAATGGTTCTGTCTGAGGTACTACCATTTGATAATGTCATCAAACACCGCTCGAAATGGTTCTGTCTGAGGTACTACCATTTGATAATGTCATCAAACACCGCTCGAAATGGTTCTGTCTGAGGTACTACCATTTGATAATGTCATCAAACACCGCTCGAAATGGTTCTGTCTGAGGTACTACCATTTGATAATGTCATCAAACACCGCTCGAAATGGTTCTGTCTGAGGTACTACCATTTGATAATGTCATCAAACACCGCTCGAAATGGTTCTGTCTGAGGTACTACCATTTGATAATGTCATCAAACACCGCTCGAAATGGTTCTGTCTGAGGTACTACCATTTGATAATGTCATCAAACACCGCTTGAAATGGTTCTGTCTGAGGTACTACCATTTCAAGATATATCGCCCGTGTTTGGGCCGATTTGATGGTAAAAATAGATTTAAATGTTGAATTGCTATTTTTCTGGCGTTAAGGAAGTTATAAGCTTTCATTTCACATTGAACGAAAAAAAAAACGTCAAGGATTAGTACCAGTAAAAAAAATACTCAATGAATAAAATGCTGGCCCACTGTTTAAATTCTCAGCTTGCACGTCACCACACAATTTATTGTACGTAACGGTCGAGGGCGTGTGCAGTCTTACAATCAGCCATTGCGGCTGTCAATCAGAATCAATCAAGCACGTTTTAAATATCGCTTTTATTAACAGTTTCCGACATTCGAATTTCATGATGTTTTTTTCTTTATTGAATAACGATATTATCTTTCAATATTCGCTCGCTTCTTAAATTGTATTTATTTATTTATTTTTTGGTGTCTTGAATCAAACACGGGCAATATATCTTTATGTACAATCTGTAAAAACATGGTTTTAAAAATAATGACATGTGTTATTCCCCAATTATGTAAGAATGTGGATAATGAAATGCATTGAAATAATGAATACAGAGTGTGTGTTTTCTGATTGAAATTTCTTAATTATTTTAAACCATTTTCTTGTTAATGAAAATTTTAATAAGCTCAGTCTTTCACAGTTATTACATATTATTTTATTCGCATGAAGCGAGAAGCAGCAGAATTCAAGTTGACAAATGGTATATTTTCCCTAAAATTGTGTAAACTATGATTGGACACATTTACAGTTATCAGTGTTAATAATAGTTATCAGTGTTAATAAATAAATACTTTCAATTAGTCAATGATTTAATCTCTGATTGTTTTACTCTATACACTGTAATAAATGCGCTCATTATTTTAAAAACATCTTTTTGAAATAGCCTAAACGTGTTTTGATGTTCATAAGTTTGTATCCCCTATTAATTGTGTTTTTCTCTGAGTGTGTCGTTGTGTCTAAACTCATTAACACACAAACATGTTTTGATATTCAGTAAAAAAAAACACTTAGCGTTTTATTTTGCTGTTGACAAATAAACGCCAACACGTGTTCATAAAGTGTTGTCAGATTTGATTTTACGGTTAGGCCTGTAGTGAAAAGGCCTCAAATAATGGTTAATGTCATGATCATTAGGCATATATTGTCATATATTGAGTGCGTCTGGCGTGTTGATAGGCTGTTACAGGATATTTTCAAGGATTTTAATGAGGATCGGAAGAGAAAAACCGTTGTGAATCAACGGTACCGTATTCTGCTGCACTACACTTTTAGCGTTGTGTTCACGCAGTTTCTCTCCCTGAAGCCAAATAGGCCTATTATAGGACCTCTTCCAGTTTTGTGTTTCCGTCAAACTACCTCACTGTGGAAATACCTCGCCTGTATTTGCTTGCTCTTAAATTCAAATCTTCCCCTTTAGTTAAAGGTATGTTAATGCATCCATATTTTGTTAGAATCCATTATACGTATATATACAAATTATCCTGTGAAAGTTAAATTTATTTCATCGCGTCGTTTACGAGTAAATTGAATTTTTTTTATTAACCCAACGTGGAGTTTCTCTCTTTGGATGACAGAAACTAATTGAATAGATAACTAATGTTACTAAAACGATACAGCCTGGAACAATATTTAAATGGATAATTGATACCATCATTGATATCTCCTTGATGCTTGAGAAACAATTTTGGCCTTGTGACAGGTTACCTTCATCTTTATAATAATAACAACACTAATAATTAAATAATTCATCAATAATTCATAAAACATTAAACAGTTCGATGAAAGCTTCAGTTCAATTGGTTGGTTTGTTTCTGAAATTAAAATTTCTACGAATTCAAATAGCTCAGTATAGTCAATATGGGAGGGAGCTGATGTTACTCCCAAAAACGTGATTTCTTTTAATTTCGAAAGACACACATGTCTCCCTGTGGGACATAAACAACCCGTCGAATATGGCGTCAAATTCCAAATTTACTCCTCTAGAATAACATGCGGTCCAAGAATAATCCCGTAAGATGGGTCCGTGTTCATGGATGATGCGTCTAAGACCCGGACAGTACCCCCATGATGACAGCAAGTCAATAATATTCCATCCGAGTACCCTGATATATAATGTTCAGATTGATAAGTATGCTGTGATGTTATTATTGCTGGCGTGATCGTGATCGCCTGTCGTTTTATCAAACTCACCGCGGTTTCCCGATAATTTAATAAGCCCGTGTTCAGACGTGTTGATATTCAAACGCTCGATCAATACAGCAGATGTATATTTGCCAAGCCATTAGAAGGGCTTATAGACACCCCTTTTGAGCAGAAGTAGTGATTATTGTTGATCTCCATTGCCAAAAAAATAGCTGTCATCGGAAGTAAAGGCAATCAAAAGTCATTAAATGAAGTACCGGTAATGTAAAGTGGAACTACAAAGCAAAACGGATGATTAGTTGTGTCTCATTGAGTGCTGTTTTCTGACACTCAAGGTGTCTCACTGATGCCGTTTTGTTATTATTTTATCACTAAGATACAACATCCGGGAAAATGTTGACAACATTACACTAAATTACACTGAATTACACTATTTTCAGTTCAGTTATTTGTAATTTTGATAACATGATTACATGATAACATGATTTATTTACTGAAGTAATTAACACAGAAATTCTATTTTTATAGACAAAGGTGTCAATTGTTGGAGAGGGAGATTAAATCCACTTTTTGATGGGAATTGGGTTAATCAAAACTCTTGAAGTTATAAGTTCATGTATAAGGAAAAAGCATAGGCCTACTCGTACTTCAAATAATCATTATGAGCGCGCGTGTAAAAGAATAATTTGTACTTCCAAATATTTCCACATGCTTTGGTATCACCCAAGGCATACACAATAAAATAGACCAGCTTTGTGGTTGATCTCTGAAGTGATCGAAACCACTGCGATGCAGACTCGGGGTTAAAAACTACACCAATGTGTGTTCATATTTTGTGAGCTTGCCCATGGGAGAATACAAGTTACACCACTGGTATTATTTTAAAAATCCAGTTTTTGATGGGTAGACTGTATTAACGGTGTTAAACACTACACGAGTGATGTTCACAAACTGTGTTAAAAATACACCAGTAGTGTCTATATAATCTTCTGTGCTGTCCGTATTGTGCGAGTGGTGTCCGTATTGTGCGAGTGGACTCCTATACATGGTGTACCGGTATTGTTTTACACTATACTGGTATGTTTGCAATATATTGGGCAACTATCTAATTGTGAACACAGTGGGAGAATAATTATCAAATAGACACTACTAGTGTAATCTTAACACCCAATATGTGCGGGACAAGGGTGTGTATAAACCTTTTTTTAGGAAAGGCTCAACAGAAACGGTTGGGAATTATTCTCCATTCCCCTTTCCGAATCTGCCGCTGACTATGAGTAGGCCTAACAGGCAACGTTGATGCATTTAGCCTTTACGATATTTCCTATTCATCTCCCTGGTCTATTTTGGAAGTAACCGTGCACTGATTATTTAATTCGAGAGAAACCCTATACCGTAACCAATGGCCAACGACCCGACGAGCCTCTGCACCTAATCGAGGCGAGACGAACCTGTTGACGGACACGTTCTAAAAATCGACGACCAAATCGAAGAAAACGAGCTTGCCTACAATTGTATTGATAATGTACTTGATATGAAATGAATAAATGCATGTCTAATAATATCAACTCACACCATACAAAATACCTCAAAATATGATTTCCCTACCAATATTAATGCCTTTGTTGTCGTTCGGTGAATTGAAGCGTGTTTTTCTGAGTATTATTTTTTAATTAACCGGCGAGAAGGGGCACAAATAAGCCCCTTAGTATTCGAATATTGAACCTAATATGTTGAAAATTTCACAGCATGAAGACACTTTATTAAAAACATAACAATTTCTGGCAACATAGGCCAAATAGATGTTAAACCGCAACCCGACACGAAAGGCCGTTAACCGCTCAAGAGTTATGAGACGGTGTCTTAAGGTTATGTTTAACAAATGATCTGACATCACAGGTTAGTTTTCCTTACCCCTGGCTAACGAGTCCAGAAAATATAAAAGGTAAATGCTAGAAACGGACCGATCTTCGTAACTGTAGCCAGACAAGTCATGCATAGAATAAAAAGTACGAAGTAATAATTGCATGCTATGTTGAATACGGAATAACAACCAACCATACAAGATGCCTGTTCCGTGTTCACTGATAATTGAATAATTTTCTGCTACCGAATTTTGAAAGAAAAAATAAATTGTTGCTATCGAACAGTACAAACAATCATGAAGTTAATTACCGTATCATTAAGAATAATTTGGTTGGCATTGACTAATTGGCATAAACCTTTCATGATAGCTCATACATAATATAACCACGTGTGACGTATGACCAACGTAATCGCTGTTATGTCAACGATCAACAAGCTAAACTCGAATGAGTATTAACCCCACCCCCCAAAAAAATAATAATTTAAACAAATGATTGTAATAAAAACATATTAAACATAATAATAATAATAATACAAGTAACAAAAACAGTAAAATGTGTGGACATATTTCGTTATTACATATTTCGTTATGACATCGTAGTTCGAGTGAGTTTATTCTTCTTGATATTTATAACATTCGTAGGCACTCACTGATTGAGGAACGCCGACATCCAAGGAAACTTACCCTGTATGAATACGTTTGGCGCGTAACAAATTATATTAAGTACATTGGTTGCAGACGTGGCAGTAATCATTCTTTTGGTAAGAGCAGCTCTTGATCAATTTATAATTTGTTTAATTAGTCTAGCATTAGCCGTTGACGGATTTACTCGTTCGATTCATTATTTCAAAGTGCATTACTTTTGGTGACCCTAGACAAAAAGTAATTCAAAATTACAATCAATTTTAATGTTCAAGATAAAATTGGCATAAAATATACATTTTTAAAGTCCGAATCGTTTACTTATAAATAGCATTAGAAACGTATTGTTCAAACAAAATGTATAGGCCCACAATAGTTAAACTATGAATATGTCGCCATATGTATTTAATCATCGGGTCATACTTAAGGCATGTGTGTGTTTTCGTCGTCACTATTTTGTTTCTTATAAACCGGATATTACACGTGAGAACATGCACACCACGTCTACTTTAAACCATAAAGAATTCATCATTTTGTTACACTGCTGTCTTGCCTCCCCGATGATTAACGCTATAGCAAAAGCTATGACGAAATCAATTGTTCACTCAGAAACGCATGGGCGCTTTGGGGCAATTGCTTCTCCGCTTCGACGCTGCCTTATACCCTCTAGGGTTGTTCCAAAGCAAGGGGTCGATTTGTCCTCCGTTACTTTTATATTATAGCCGTGCCACTCTCAAATTAGAACAAGCCAATGAAATTTTCATACGGAGTTCGAACAAGCGGCGCTTTTGGTGTTTGACAGGAAGCTTGGGACTGCCCTACGGGGCGGACGAGCAACGAGTTGATCGTTCTTAATGAACTCAGGTGGCCCCGGGATAGCAATTGTACAGGTAAGGGAACACATAGAAACATTACTGAAATAGCAAGCAATCATAGTGTTGATTTTGAAAAAAATGTCTTCCCTCTAGCTTGATGCCGTCACCCGTCAGAAAGAACCAACCGTCTTGTAATAAAGCTGTCATCTTGATTAAGGATATCCTGGGGGAGCTATAAATGACTTTGGAACGATTTACGAAGAATGTTTTGAACGATTTACAAAGTACTTATAAGCTCTGGCAAACAATAAAAGTGTCTGTCTGATATTAACAGCGATTACCCCCCGGTACATATTTCAGGGAACTTGTGTATCGTTGAGTATATGAAATACGGTATGCTGTATGGTGACAAATAACCAATACTTGAAACAATTTATCCAATATTTATCCGATCGTCAATAAGATTTTTAAATCAACAAGACAATATTTGCATAACAATTTTAGAAACAAAATCGCGATAGGCGACGTGATGTAATACACAACAATTGCGTTTTATTGACATTTGACAGCCTAACCAACCAAGTAAGCCGCAGCTTGAAATGCCAACAAAAGATGACTAGAAGTCAGACAATCCATGTCACTTGAACACCACCTGGTCATGACAAGCACAAACATGACAAATGAATCAACATCGATCTCCCTGGCGGTAGCCCCTCTCCGGCCGAACAGTACACCCTCCCGCTCCACTCCGCGTGTGCTATACAGATTGCTGACGTGGCTCGCTTTGCCTAATAGTGCCACTCACTGCCTCCGCAAGGGTGCCGATACAAAACACCTGCGTTTTACTCGTGATCGGAAGTTTGCTCGTATTTGGCTTTCCCTTTGGGTCGGACTGCTTGCAGCTATAGCCCCGATCAAGCCGACCCCGACGGAAACACATCTATAAAACACAATGATGGACGCTGTCGTTTGAAGATGAACTTGCCACGAGAATTTGAAATGCTATGAACTGACACATGAATTAGCACAACTGGCACATCTATACTTCTAGATTTGGGCTCAGTATTGTGGCCAAAGGTATTTGGTTGGGGGAATAGTCCATTAGTCGAACATAACCTGAGTCTGTGAGAAATTGAAAGAGAAAAAGTCCAACAACTAATTATTCCTTCAACTCATTAGTCCTTAATTGAACCGATTTTTGGACCAATTGACAGTCATACGCTACTGTAACAAGAATTTCCAATGAATGCAATATTCTAACTAGATTATGTTTAATTATAGTGCTGTATACTGATTTTAAAATAATGTGCCATAAAATAGCTATAGAAATGTTCAGATATGTAATAACAGTGCAAATATTATTTGAGTATAACACAATGAGGGGGCTGCCATTTTGAGACGGCTTGCCGTAAAAGACGACGTTGCATAATATATTCATTTTCGAAGTGAATATTAAATAGCGAAATAACTCCTTGCAATTATGTTTCTGATCATAAGGTGTTTGGTGTTCGTGAGTATTTCATGGTTACGGGGATCAATGGTTCACGGAACCTCCCCAATCTGAATAATTAACCACTTCATATAAATTCTCGACTGCTAGCAGGCTTTTTACACTAATGAATGTATGGCTTAGCACGACCTAGCAATTCAAAGTAAAACGCCATTGGGAGTGTGTAGTTTTATTGTTTCCGTCCGTATGGAAAGTTTTTGATGATATCACACAGCGGTTCCGCAATTTAGAAACAGTCGACAAAATGCACATATCCGCCGTTGGAAGGTTAATACGTAGGAATGAATTTAAAGGAAGGTTAAAATGTATGGTAATTACTGGATCATCAAATTAACGAAATCAATGATTGAAGTGCTTTCATCTTAGAGAAAATAATAAATCATGTCAACAACTTTCCATTTAACGATTCTTAGGGGGAAAATAATTATCTAAAAGCTTGTGCAGATAGATATTATTAATATGGTTAGATCTCCAATCCAGAGTGGCGTAAAAATGTTGTCAAAAAGGAAGGAGGGCGTGGGGAAGAAACTTATCCCATCTTAACCCCTCCCCTCTCGAGTACATTGTTTTTAATTTGAAAAATTGGATGAAATATAAATAAATGGTTTATTTTTGAGAATTATCGTGGGACAATATAATGAAAATTTTATAATTTCATACCTTTTTTAGGCCCAACATTGTTTTCCGAAAGTAATATAAAGTGCTTCCGAGGAGTATGTTCAATTATTTTACTTAGCCCAAAAAGTGTGGCTTCAGGAATGCACCCAGCCACAATAACCCAGAAAGTGCTGGAGTGTATGCACTTTCTTAGGATAGGCTAAGCCCACATGCGATGGATGCATATACATCGAAGATCCTTCCCCTGCTCGCCGTTTACTTGAATGACAAATTGAGTCATTAGCGCACGTTAACCAGCTTAATGGTCTGAAAACAGCTGCTGCTTTCCTAAAGGGCGCCATCAATAGGTTATGCATAGAGCAGTTAAAATATGACTGACCGGAGAAATAGATGTATTGGATGCATACATTGATGTATACATGCATGTATATATACAACTCAAAACAATTTAGGGAACACCGGAATAATCTCAGTTAAAGCAAGATCATTTATTTCAGATAAACACAATGTTTCACAGAATTGATGAGAAACAACTGCATAATGAAACAGATGATAAAGGATGCATGTAGTGATTACACATTTCATGACATGACTACTGAAAGAGAGAGGGGGTTGCAAATGAAAATCCCGGTTCATGGAGCATTTCAAACCTATTTGATGTTAAATATCCGATGTTCCCTAAATTGTTTTGAGTAGTAAATATGTATGTATACATGTATTGGATGTTCATGATCAATACAAAGTCAAAGAACATTAAGGTAGACTATCTGTAATTAGAAGCCATTCAACTGAAAAAGACCAATACGGCATTTGACAATTTCGTAGGGTTGCTGCAGCTGAGTACACACACACAGAGCAGGGGGGGGGGGATTGCTTTTCATTGGGAGGGGCCCAGGGGTATGGGTTTTTTCTCTTTTCTTTTTCTTTTCTTTTTTTGAGGCACTATCGGGATTTTTCGTGGGGGGCACCTGGGGGCGCACTGGAAATTTGTGGGGGGCACGTGCCCCCCAGGCCTCCCCCCCGCGTGGCTATGCCGCTGACACAGAGCTTTGTTTATGGTGTAAACCAAGGACCGCCCATTGTTCCCCTCTATTGCGATAGCAACTGGGGACGTATTGTCTTCGGTTTGAATGCCTACACACCCCAACAATAATAATTATAGTCACCGATTTAGCAGAAACACCCAGATATGTATTTAGGCCTATATCTGTATTTCGTGATCCTCGTCAAAAGTGACTGTTTGTCATTGAAGTTTTAAATGGAATTATGTATCTTAAAGTTTACTACAACAACAAACCGGCTGCTATGTGACTGGCTCTGGCAAAACCCTAAACTTGAACCCAATTTTCAAAAGTGAAATTTTTGTATAGTTTGATTCTCTAGATTTTCCCCTTTCATTTGATACCAAATTTGTAGAAATCAGAATTTTTTCTGAATTATTGTGGTTTCATTTCCGGTCCGTATACTTTCAGCAATATCTATTTTCGGGATAATCAAGGAGATGATTTTAATGTCATTGATTATGAGTGGGTTACCAGATTAAAGGGATCTTCATTGTATTGTTATATGTTTTGTTTCCGTACAGGCTACCCCGCGTGAAGTTTTTAAGGTAAGGTATATAAAGGTTGACAGGGCATAGAATTGGTGTCCTAGTTTTAGAATCGGTGTCCTAGTTTTTCAGTTTACTGAAAAATAACATCCTGCAGGCGCACGCTGGCCTAGATGATGTTATTGCGGCCGATACATTAATAATGGGGCAGTGGCTGCATAGCAATGGCATTTTTATGGAATCTGCGCAATATAAATTAATAATTATTATTATTATTATTATTTATGCATCAGCCATGGTAATAATGATCTTATCATGCCCTGTTATCTAGGCCAGCGTGCGCTCATGTGGTATTATTTTCAGTCACTGAGCTCATCTGAACCCGATTCCATGACCTGTCGAAAGTCTGTTCTGATCGTGACGATATTGTCCCTTTAGGCTGATGATGGTATCAATCGTTCATACAAATATTTTGTTTGTACTGTAAATTGCAAGAACAAAAAATCAAATTCGAATTTAGGAAAGTGTCCCTTTTTTTCAACATTCTTCCTTCTATACAATAAATACGATCAATAATTTTTTTGGATATATTATTCTATCCAACAATTGCACAAACAGTAGTCAACAAAAGTTGCAATCCATAGACACAACACTAAATTATGTAAAAATGAAAGTTATAGAAGTGATGGGAGATACACCCCGACATGAATGAGTAAACTTGAAATTAGGATGCCTATAGATGTTGCATAGGGAAAATCAAATAAAGTTGGACCCACTTATTTTTTCTGAATTGATCTCAATTGTAAAACGTGTGGGGATTAATAGACGTCCTGTTCGTGAAGATGTTTATAATTACATGGAATCCTCTAAAAGGATGACCTTTTAACGAAGTGTAGAAACCACGGAGATTTAAAACAGTTATGAAATAGGCCTTTCATAAGCAAGTCACACTTTGACAAAATCTTAAGCAATTCAACTATTATTAAAACATAATGTGCTTTATTAAAGGTAATATTTGGTAAATCATGCCCGCCGCGTTTTGTTGAATTACAAATAGTGTCCCTCGGGACATTATTCAAAATATTACATAGCATATTAATGGAGAGATATAGGCCATCGAGTATGGGATACCTATGTTGAAATGTGGAATTAACTCTGCATCCTAGTTTCCGACACGAAGAGAAATTGACAAGACCAACCATCAGTGACAATGATGAGACTATTGCTTAAGATCGAGTGTCTATCCCTGTAATCGTTTAGTCACGACCACCCAGCCGGCACTTAACTCAGCTGTGCTCTGTCGAAGCCAAACCCACAATCGAAAAGCACAGGAAGACAGTGACACACACTAGTGAATGATGCAAATTTTTCAAAGTAATGCAATTGTACTGACGGTGAAAAGCAAGCTGAAGAGAGTCAATAGCCGTACTGCTTTCGATATTTCGAAATATATACACTGAACGGTGAACCTGATTTGAAACCGTAACTCTGTCACGGTAATAGTGGGGTACAGGTATATGTACTTTCCAATGACCCTTTATACTATCTAACGGTTCTTACCATTTATAATTATGTTTAACTTCTGTTTGTAGGTTACGTCGAACCTTTCCATTTCCCATAGACTCATGCAACATCCAATGGGCAATGTGTACACAGGTAAAAGGAGAATAGAGTAAATGGGTATCTGGGTACGGAGCCCCTAAAGGGACATATGATGAAAACAAATTTACGTGCGAAGAAATAATTTGAGTTCTTTATTTCGTGCGCTCAAAATCATTTCGTGCTCACGAAATCATTTTGTGCACTCGAAATAAGTTATTTTGTGCGCTCGAAATCATTTCGTGCGCTCGAAATAAATTATTTCGTGCGCTCGAAATCATTTTGTGCGCTCGAAATCATTTCGTGCGCTCGATATACTTTATTTCGTGAGCTCGAAATAAAGTATTTCGAGCGCTCGAAATCATTTCGTGCGCTCGAAATCATTTCGTGCTCTCGAAATGATTTCGAGCGCACGAAATAATTTATTTCGAGTGCACGAAATGATTTCGAGCGCACGAAATAACTTATTTCGAGTGCACGAAATGATTTCGAGCGCTCGAAATAAAGTATTTCGAGCGCACGAAATGATTTCGTGCGCACGAAATAAAGAACTCAAATTATTTCTTCGCACGTAATTTTTTTTTCATCATATGTCCCTTTAGGGGCTCCGTAGCTGGGTCACCGATCCTGTCCCAACAATTATAAGTGATTATTTTTATTTGGCAACCTTTCCGACACCATGGATTCCGGGTTCAGTTTACCAGAATGCGTTAACCATTCTAGAAATTATCAACAAGTGACCTAAAAATAATGAGAAACACATCATCTATATTGAGGCCATTTACTATTCAAGATGGCTAATTTGTGTGATTTTATGGCACATGTATCAAACGGAGGAGTCTAGACATATGTGATGTGATCTGGGAAAACCCTCCACATGGTGAAATTTGTAATTTTTGTGTTTTATACATCAAATTAATCGGGACACTGCATGTGCTCTTTTCAAAACTGTTTTATTCATGATTCTAGAATGTCTATAACTTGAGTTACGCTATTGTAGAGTTCTTTCACATAAGAGCACATGCAGTCCCGATTAATTTGATGTATAAAACACAAAAATTACAAATTTCACCATGTGGAGGGTTTTCCCAGATCACATCACATATATAACAAGCCTAGGAGTAGAGGGATTTGAAACTGTGTTCTCTTTACCATATCAGAAAAACGACAAATTTCTTAGAATTGCATGCTTGGATACATATATTTATGTTTAATAGATCTTCTCTTCCAGACGGCGTCCCACCCAATACCCCCCAAATTGGCCCAACAAAGAAGTATTGTATCTTGAACATATTCGGAGAAGCATTTGAATTCGTGATTGGCAAATCATCTCCAGATCGGGTTCTGGCTCTGCGAAAATAAAGGATGAGCGAAAAGATGTACTTGTATGTACAACTGTTTACAACATAAACGCTGAAGGCAACATTATGATGTACGTGCTTTGAAGGAAATTGATTCACCTCAATGAAACATCGCTGAAAGAAATTTGATGCAATTTAAATTGTCTTTGAATACCGGTATCCTATAAGTTCAATAACTATTTGTTATGCTGTGAGCCATGTTTCTGGAATTAAACTGAAGCAAATCCGCCGGCTGCATGTTAAATAAAACAGAACAATTATTGGCATGATGGATCCGCCTAAGCCGGGATTAGGCTGGGGGTAGGAGTACTTTTCTCGCCTTTCGCATTTGTTGACCCAATTCAACCAGAACTGGCTGGGCTTTAATGTGAATGGTAATGACCAAATAATTTGTTAAATTAATGAAGTATTGTCTTAGTCCTTTTACTTGGTGTCGGTTGGTAAAGTATACTCAGTCATCCTGAGAAATTATTGTCTGAAGTGCTTCCATCCTAAAGAAAACAGGAATGATTGCGTTATTATGTCCAATTTACAAACAAATGGCCGTCGGGCAACTTTTGGTTATTATTCCTTTTTCTCAAAAACTTTCACAGAAAACTATTTATTGAAAACTAGATGGTTAAAATGAACGCACAACACCACATGCCAATGTTGTACCTTCCCAACCTGATAACATGGAGTTTTCCTAGATTAAACGTGTCTGTTTTTCCCTCCCATACCTAAAACAACATTAAACTGCAAATTCGTGTCTGGAAAGAAAAAGCCGAGTATGAACAAAAAACAACAACAGTATGACCGACCCTGCCTTATGTATACTTACCCTTTGGAATAAAACTCCACAAAACAGACCCTACCATATTGACTGTAATATAAATGTTCAAGTCAATTTGGACAAATCAAGTAGAAAATAAACCTTTGTACAAGGCCATGAATTCATGCCCAGCAGCTGCATGGATGATGGTTAGACTTCAAATGAGCCGTCAATCCTCCCTACAGGATACGGTTTTCCAGGCCTATCTAATATAAGTCAATGAATTTAGAGAAGTCCCTTGGGTTCTTCGACTACTTGTACAGTGCGAGTGGAATTGACACCTACACGCTGTAGTGAATTGGATAGACTAGTCTGCACGTGTAAAAAGAATATAATCTTTAAATAGGAGCCTTAAAGATGCACTGTGCCATGCTTTTTTTGTGCTAATAGTATATTTTAACCAATGTTTGACCCTGATGTGAAACAATGCTGGTGGGCGCTCGCCCAATCATCTTACGAGCGCCCGAATTGACCGCAACATTATATGAAGTTCAGAGAAACATCAGAGAATCTTGCGGTCAGGTCGGGCGCTCTCATGGTGAATGCAAGGCCGCGCCCCATAAGTATTTCACATCCAAGTCAAATCAGTTAAAATAATTATACAATGCACGTTATAAGCTCACAAAAAGCTTGACGACATTGTATCTTTAAAGGCGCACAGGTACACACAACCTCCATGGTCGTTATATGTTCTTAATGATTGGTTGCCAAGTAACACAGTTCAATTACCGAGGGATGGACGCCAAATGAGCTGACCTTTATAAGTTGTCAGACTTGTTCCAATTGTTAACAACTACGAAATGTGTGATTTGACAAAACAAATGTGTTTTTGTCACGTCGATTATAAAGGAGGTTATACTTATTATACATTTTTGCTAGGATATATGATGTCAATATAGCGTCTGCAAGTTTTCAGAATAGTTCCCGAACTTGCGTGTTAACAACTTTGTACTGCTGCTCTGTTTGCATTGGTACGGTAACAAATATGTGTTTCTGTCACGTCGATCGTAAATCGTCAAGAGCCAATATGCATTTTAATGTGAAACGGAGAATGTGTTCATCTGTTTATTTCTCCAATTAAGGCCTATGGAGGAAAATAAAGATATTAATATTTGCCGAAGTGTCTTAGTCAAACAAATTGAAAGTAATTCGAATATTTTCTTAGAAGAGCAAAGCTTTTGGAGCTTTTAGACCCTTTAAATTTGTTCACAGATTCGGGAGACACAAAATGTGTATTCTAAAAATAAATACTTTGTATTATAAATAAAGGATCTGCATGTACTGACTACTTTTTCAAACAAAGTGGTGTGCTTAAAACATGTGATACTACACTCTCAATTATTTATAAAATCGCAAATTTCTTTGTTGTTTTACAAAACTCGCACAACCCACATTCTATAGTCTATAAACTGTTCTATTCTATCAACGTTTAAACGTTTACCCAAGTTGCATGGTCAGAAAATGTTGTTGATTTTGATTCTCATAAACTTTTCATAACTGTTGAAGCCTATATACACTTCTTTAAACCTCAACAAAAGTATTAGCACAATAACTTTAATTTCAGTAAAATAATATCCTGCGGCTTGAATAACCGACAGAATAAGTACTTTATATAGAACGAGGAAGGGATGTTCTACAATGCTATCTAAGATGTCTAATACCTTCGTTACCCCCATAGCAATAAATCCTATCCCAACACGCAAATACTTCCATAAGCTTCGTAATGTTATTATTTCATAACTGGATTACATTATTGGTTACATTGAGTGTTTTTGAACCATTAACATAACGTCACCACAGTTCAATTCAATTCAGTTCAATTCTGGTTTATTTAAAAAATCGCCAAACGAAAAGTCCGAGGACTAAAAATATTTGGTTTATACAGTAAAAATTTACAGTACCTAAGAAGAACATCTAAAAAGGTAAACAATTTATTAAAAATATTTCCATAGGAAACATTACAGTAGTTCCCGTATGCAGCATTTTGTCAGATAAAATTATGTCACGTGTTTTTGTTCTTTTACCGGAATTTATATTCGTTTTCGTTTTACTTAAAATTATGCTTTTCTTTTGGATCTACTTCACAGGCGCATGGATATAGGGCATACTGAATATTAATAAGGAAACCTGTAATGTACACTTTGGTTTTTGCAAAGCGCCTTTGAGCATTGTTTGCCTTGAAAGCGGTGCTTTATAAATTATTTAGTATTATTATATTATTAAAGGGCCAACGAAATGCAATTGTATGTAGAAACAAATGTTACCAAATACACATACATATTTGTATGATAAAACGAGTATTGAGTGTACTGTAAATATGTTTTGAATGTTCATGTTTATCCTTGACACATGACGTCGCTGTTTTCACAACAGGAACTCAGTATCATAGCAGCACTAAAAATTCATACAATCAAAACCCCAAAACCTTGCCCCCTAAAAAACAGTGGTTACCTCAGTAAGTTTACTGACTGTAACCAAATATTCAGTTAGCATGACAACAACACAAATAAGAGAACTGACTTGTGGAAAGACGTGGGATTCAATCAAACCAACCATGATACTGCTGTGAGATCACTGGTGTGCTTATGAATATGCATATCTGTATCAGCTTAAAAAAAGGTGTCAAAACACCTATAAATTGCTAATTTAAAGGTTACTAAAATTATGCCAACACGGATGCCGAGCTATGCATATAGTAAAAAACAAACTGCTATTTCATAGGCCCTTATAAAGCCAGGGCGCGGCTTTTAAACGGCAGTAACTGTCAGGCTGGCTAAGGTTGATATTAGATTTAAATCCGCATTGTCTGACCTTATTTTGCACGTCGCCTACCAGTGGTTATGATTTGTGAAATATGTTTGTAACTAACGTAAATGTCAACTTGAGCCGTCAGAATGTGTTCCTTTTAGTTGATTATATTATTGTTCGTTTCACTGTGAGATCCCAGAAATGCGATGGCAGTATATAACAATAGTATTTATATAATAATTCACAATTTATATATTATAGCGCTGGAACTCATGAAAAGTATGCCCCGTGATGCACTTTAAAACGTATTTTTATTAGATTACATTTTTCATATTCAGCTTTTAATATCAGGTTTGATTTGATTGTACTGACGATTGAATGGTATCTCAAATAGGAAACATCACTAACATTATTTCATATCAATATAGACATTACAGAGAACCACTTGTAATGTTGGTCAAACCGGCACGATTTTCATGCTGATTCTATTTGAATCAATACACAAATTAAACGAGCAAACCGTGAAAGTCTCAGGTTATTGGTGATAAAGGAAAGGTACAACATTATTGGTCGTAAAACTGTATTTACAAACTGGAAAAACATGTTGAGGTTACCATTTTATTTTTCGCATTTGTTTGCACTTTTAGTGCTGCTATGATATTAGGTTCTGACAAAACAGCGCCCTCGTGTGTCACGGATAAGCACGAACTGTTTGTTTCAAATTTAAACAATAAACACAATCTTCACTTTAGGTCAAAAATAAACTTCACATTTTGGCTTAACTCCCTAGAAGCATAACTATTTGCGAAAATACATATTTACATAAAATTGCAATGCAAAGACCCTTTTAAGCCCTCCTTTAAAATTCAAAACGACAAATTGGAACAGCCTCAATCCAATTCACTCGAAGATCTACTACATTACCACGACATCTGACCGTGTGGCGAGTGATTTCGAAGTAGTTTGCTTTGACATGAAGACACATTCTCAAATATTATCACTGAGACAAACGATCTAGTCACTCCTTGGTTTACACGCTCTCAAACACTTAATTTTCAGTTGGCCTAGGTACAACATTTCAAACACGAATAGCCGATATAAGAGAGCTGTTTTCTAACCAATGGGGAACGGGAATTATAGAAAAGGGGGAGGGATCTACATCTGAACATTACATACATTTATTTACATATTTTCTTTAGTGAACTCGGTTTCGGGGAAGTTCTTGTTATATTGTATTAGGCATGCTTCTGTTTATTGAGCAGTGTACATAACTTTGGGTTCTCACGCTGCGTTCATGCAATTTGTATTATTTCCCCCATCCTTTCTTCTATACAAGTTCATGAGACCAAACTGATACTGGCAGGAAGAAAACAAAATCCCATTTTGTGCATCGTGGCGATAAATGTAGATGTGAAGAGGAATATTTGACAAAGTTGGCGTCACTTACAGATTATTATTTGACCCATCATTACACTGAGAAGTTTTAGTTTATATGGACATTGCGAAAACGGGGTGTAGAAAAATACACTGTGTGTTATTACAATATAAAACCTTGAAACACCAAAGTGATACCACTGGAGTATAATATTTTAAACAGTGAAAGTGTCTCATGGACGGTCAAGACAGTTTACAACCTTTGTTCATCCGTGCACTGCTATTTTTGACACTGAAATAAATGGAGAATCATAAGGGTTCATATTTTAATGGCGTGTCTTGTATTTTAAGAGAGGGGAAAAGAAAGAAAGAAAGAAAGAAAGAAAGAAAGAAAGAAAGAAAGAAAGAAAGAAAGAAAGAAAGAAAGAAAGAAAGAAAGAAAGAAAGAAAGAAAGAAAGAAAGAAAGAAAGAAAGAAAGAAAGAAAGAAAGAAAAAACACATTAACGACTTCACTTTTTGTTTGACAGAAAGAGTTTTTTGTTTTTGTAATGTAAACAACGTACCTTTGATTGGTGTCTAGCAGCAATGCAGATGCGTTTTCTCGTTGTGAGTGGCCTCAATTGTCTCCGGTAACCCCCGTCTTCGGGTAAACACTGGGGTAAATTGTAGAGAGTCTCGAGACCGGTTATGGAGATGGAAGTAGGACCTACACAGCAAAGCTTGGTGTGTTTACAAGAGATTCCTATCGAATATTCGAATAGCACTTTAAATCACCGATACTCGGTCTTCAGACCGCCAGAAACCCTCGGAGCAAAATCAAACCTACTTTAATCTGTGGGAATAAGACAGCGTTCTGGGTGTGGTGCCGATGGCAACGTCTTGTGAGGGACTCGCTCCGGTATCGGGCCATATATACTTTCGTTACGAGGGCTGCAAGGCTGTGCTCATCACAGGAAATGCGACAGCGGAAGGAGTCAAAAGGGGCCACTTGAGAACAGCGGACGGGAACATTTCTTGGTTATTAACCCTCCTGTGTGCTTGACAGTCGATCCATCCATCCATCACCATTATGATTGAAAGGCCGTTAAGCTTGACATCACCCTGAATTCACACACGGCCAAGCGTGGGGTTCAGTTGTCGTTAAGTCCGATTGTAACTGTCAAGAGGGTCACATTTGGCTTAAGCGTAATCGTCTCGATAACAGTCAAATTATATTTCAAGTGTTTGATTGGTGTCGATGTCGATTACGATCCATAACACCGATTATATGACTTGTAATTTCAAGGCAAATTAAATGACCACGTTTCAGTCGAGAAACATAAAACATATTCAGAGAAACCTTGGCGTAAACGTAACTCAAATTACTGCACAAATAGTTTGTTTGATAATTTAAATCTAATTGACTGACTTCTCGTACGTCTGATCACAGATAAACACTACATCAAGGGAAATGATTATGAATATTTTATTTTACCCGTTGCCGTCTGAAAGGTTATTCTGTGCTGGTTGATAACGAGATTAATATATAATTAAACAAACTATTCGGCAAAAGAATTTTCAAAGAACACACAACTACAATTATCTACAATGGTTGGAAAGAATTGTTGAAAACGATTTTCGACACTGAAAGCTCATGAATAACAAAATAATGTAGGCCCTTTTTGATGTATTTGAGAAAAATATGAACTGATATGCAGGTGATCAGCAAGCTCGTACTATTTTACGTCCGCAGCGGTGGCGGACGTAACACAATTCAGTATTTTAGTATTTTATTTAGTATTTCATCAAACTGTAAACAACTCAGTGTGTTAGTAGGCCAATTGACTGTTTAAAGATCAATGAAGGCGCATGCGTGTAATCTTAGCTTTGTTTCGCCCAACTTTTTATTATTCTGTACAGGCTGTTTTTTTTTTCATTCGCTACTATAGTATTATGCGATAATTATCATTACTATTTATGCATTTATTTATTTCGTTTTACGTCTCATACTCTCATTTTCCAAGATAAAATATTATATCAGCGCAGAACTTCCATTAGTCTGTTACTACTTCCGTTTTCCCCCAACAATTTAAATTGATAAATAGGCCTAATAATCAATATTATTTTCATTTAATTAAAGCCAATACGCTTTAATTATTTTTCTAAAAATACATAAAACAATCACAGTACGGTTGGTAAACATCTTGAGAAATTGTTCAGCCTGAGGCGGCGCTCTATAGTTAAGAACTCTGATGACGTAACCTGTGGGCCCGCTGGTATGTTTAAACATCACCCGTTGCGCATTTCATTTGACGCTTAAGTAATCATAGTACGCATGGTTATTATATTACAATTGGTTATTGCATAGTGGAAGAAACACCTTAGTAGTGTAATTACCATCAGAACCCATTTAAAAATAATGTGCACAAGTAACTCATGGTCTGTGTCCCTCCAGGTGTGCTAACGAGATGTTCGACCCACAGCAATAAACTTGTCAATAGATTCGATTTTGCCCTTATACTGACGTATCAAACGCCTGCACTAGTAAGCTGGAGGTCGTGAGTTCAAACCCCGCCCGGCGTAAGGGCAACAATCAAATCAGTTTTTTCTTTTGTTTTGTTTTTTGTTTTTATAACTCGACGCAGGGAATTTCATCAATCTCAAAAACTTTCATTAAAACGTACACTCTGCTATATTAATTATTCTGAGTTGAGTTTGGAATTAAACCATACCCTATGTACTGTATAGTTGTTGCTGAAAAATACTGCCTCACTTTCAAATTGGCACTTTCTTTGGCTGGTTTCTGATCCTCATTCAGTATTCAAATTCAGTTAATTTTAATTAATTTCAACATTGATTTCCCATTAGGAGTATACATGAAAAATATTTTTTTTTAAATATTAATAATAATTAAGTTAGTAGCCTATGTTTGGAATAATAAGACAATCACAAAGCAAAATGCAGGCATAAGAAGCCGACAGAGTTTGTAGTGAAATGCCTTAGACAAGAGCACGTAGGCAAACACAGAAAGGAATACAACAGGCAACAGGGACAAACTTACACAACGATGGATATGAATCAAGATAAAGAGATAAGTAGTCTTGATGCAAAACGTTTCTGTTACATTGTACGCACGTTGACGAGCACAATTCGAACTAGCGCAAGCAAAGTAGGCAAATTCGACTGCTGACTCACTCAAGACCCTGACGTCTCTACCATCAGGTGGTCAGGGTGCACCCCACTAAATAGTGAGGAATTCATGCGCCGAGCTGTTTATCATAAAGTGTAAACCCTCAATTATTTCTGAAAAAACAAAGATTTGAGGCCCATACATTTGATGGATTGTGTACAAATGGCCCAATATCATAACCTGGGATCCTTGACTTCCAACTGTGAGTATTTTGGATACACTAGGCCCTGAAAAAGTGGTCCTAATTTGATTTCAAGCGTAAGGCCTTTTCCCAAAATGGCTGCTTTTCAGTGTGGACGTTTTCACTACTGTAGAGGGTGGTTTTCATTGGGATGAGGATAACTCTCTGGAAACCTGGACTTTAGACAGTAAATAGAGAAGAACATAAAAGGTTATATATTGATCAATATGTTTTCTTTTGGTTTTAAAACCTGTGGGACTTCTAAGTATTTTTTAACGATTTTTGAATATTTTGTGTTTAGCACTGTTTACTATGGAAGTTTATTTAGTGGGGTGCACCCGTCAGTAGAGACGTCTGGGTCGCCGTGAGTCAGGTTCGCAAACTATACATCGCCCGCTCGCTGTGGATCCTGTGAAAACTACATCTTACATCAAGACTAACATATAAGCGGCTGAAATGGATATAATTGTTAATGGCTGTTGCAAATGGAGAAAAAACAAACAAACAAACACCCCAACACCCCAACAAACAAACAAACAAACATCACACAAGGAAATAGATGAATATAATTATAAAGACACTCTAACTAAATATGCATTTGTCTTCGTGTTAAACATATCTTCAACTTAAACATATCCTCAACCATTTGTGAAAATTTCCTTAGACTAAGCCATACTAAAACAGCCAAAAGTTATTATCACAGAAAAGTTAATGCAATGTGGTTCAAAGGCAAACAATTCTTTCATACAGTTATTTACAGCAAGTAGGCCTATACTCCTTTGGTACAATGTCTAGAAATTCATCTATACTTTGTAAGAATCAAGAATTTAATTTTTTTAAATTGAGAACGTTTGAGCTTATTTCATTGCATGGTTATTTTCTGTATTCAATTTGACGTGAAAACCCATGTTCAATTGGTACATGTAGAATTCGAGAATATCAGCAAACAAGTTCCTATACCTGAAATGTGCAGTTGACTGAAACATTTATACCATTTTTATATAATTCATAAATATGCGATTAAACATAATATCTCGAGGTCTTGATATCCCCTTCGAAAACCTCAGTCTTGGACCTCTTGGTCTCGGGCATAGTGGTCTCGAATACGACACTGCTGTGTACAAGTTTTTTGAGAGGAAAATTTAAAACCTTTTTTTTGAGGGGGGGATTTAACTTCTGATTGATCTGAACTTTAATCTGAACCACATTGCGTCCTTACATTAAACGGGCGAAATACGTTAGGCCTGCTACTATACTGTGACTGCTTATTGAATTGAATGGAATTGAAAGGCATCAATCGGATAGGGTGGAAGGCAAATAGAATGGAATTGAATTAAATTGGATTAAATTGTATTGACTGAATAGCATTTGGTCTTGTCCTGCTCGGGTTTGCTTTAGGCCTACTTCTTTCAGTTACGCAAACAAAAAAATCAAAAGACACGGTCAAGACAAGTTGAACTGTTTCGTGCATTTATGGTATAAGGTTTTTGTTCCCGTATATAGCAATTCAATTCGTCATTGTAATTTGTTGGTAATTTTTAAGACTTGGACTAGTATTTAAGTTCCATCAAATAATTTTATTTACTTTCTTTTTTTCTGTTCATTTCATTTCCTTTCCTTTTCCTCAATATCTCTCATTCCTTTTCCTTTCCTTTCTTTTCATTTATTTTCCCATCCTTTCCTTTTTCTTTGTATCATATAAATTTAATTAATCTAAGCCTGTTACTTTCCTTTCCTTTCCTTTCCTTTCCTTTCCTTTCCTTTCCTTTCCTTTCCTTTCCTTTCCTTTCCTTTCCTATCAATTTCTTTCCAATTTCTTTCCTATTTCATTCCAATTTATTTGGCCCTTTTTTTTAGTCTAAGACTATTTCATTTCCATCCCATCCCATCCTTTCAATTCTTTTCTTTCCTTTCATTAATTCGTATTTTTTCAATCTAGCCTATTAGTACAGTTCCATCAAATCCCGTCCTTTTATTTACTTTCCTTTCCTTTAATTTCCTTTCCTTTTTTCTTTCCGTGTCATAGCTAGTGATTTGTTTTGTTTTTTTCCAGTCTGCGCCTATTAGTTCAGTTCTATACAGTCCCATCCAATCCCATCCTATCCTTTCCTTTCCTTTCCTTTTTTGCCAATACCAAAATAGCAACATTTTCACACTTGCGGGGAAAGTGATGCAAAATCGATTTGACTTGTTTTTAAAGCTTAAACAATAACAGCATTGAATAAAGTTAGTATACGGCATGAGACGCCTAACTCCCTCAATAGACTCCACCCTGAAGCCACCGGTCCAGCGGATGCAACACTAAAGGCAAATAACCCATTCCTTGTAAAACTATAGTTTTAATTTAAACTGTATCGTTTCTTTCAATCTTATCCAAAAACAACTTGTGAGAAGCTTCACTCGCTTCAAGTCACGTCCTTATTAAACCGAAGATGCTTCCTGAAGCCCAAGGAAGCAAGACTAGTACCGTTAACATATCTGCACAGGCCTCGGAGCATCTCATCTCGTGGGTGATAGAGGCTTTTACTCTCGCAGGATACGTCTCATGGATCACAGGATACTCAGTAGGTACACCTTAACGGTTTGCTGGAATAAAAATAACCGTCATCGGGAAAGCTCGGTGGTCGAGACGTTAAGACGTCTGCACTAGTAAGCAGGTTCGAATCCTGCCCAAGTCGCCTGTGTGTTTTTCTTTTCTTTCCTTTTCCCCGCAGATACTCAGAAAGCACCGAGTATTTACAGCGCTCCATACATAACGTCAGTAGCGGAACAAGTTACCGCCGGGCCGGGGGGCAGAGCGCACGGTCGGCCCCCCCAGGCATCATTCCCTAACCACACGTGATTTCCGAGAGACCCGTCATGATTACACTTCATGTTTTCAGGGGAGCTCAAAATAAAGAAAGGGCCCGGTTGATTTGTGTAAGTTCCAGCTCGGGCCCGGTCCCCCAACCACCCCCACCCCCCCCCACCCCCACCAGAATGTTAAAAAAAATAAAATAAAAAATTCTTTGGGGAGGGGGGTCCAGGCCCCCCCCCCCCTCCGGGCCGGGGGACGGCTGCCCCCCCAGCCCCCCCTGACGGTCCGCCACTGCATAACGTCGATGTGTTTGCACACGTCTATAATCAATTTGGTGAACTTATCAGTTGTCAGTATAAACAGTATCAAAAGTTGTCAAAAGTTGTCAGTATCAAAACATATTAAGCCTTCAAATTAAATTTTTCAGAAGTATGGATCAAACAAGAGAAGTTGTTTAGAACATTATTATTATTATTATTATTACATTTCTTTACCCAGGGTATGCCCAAACAGTTTAAAACTGGTTTTCATTGGGGCCCTGCATACAATACAAATGACTATACACATGTACAAGTACAATACATTACAAATACAATACAATAAAATAAAAGCATATGGGATTAGTGCATAATTGTTAAGCAACTATTATAAATATTGTAGAACTATTACAACTACATGTACAACATCGTTAACAGGCTTTACTATATAAGGTGTGTTGAGTGAACACAAAGAATTCGAACATATATTATTTTGTGAGATCAAAAAAGTATATGGCTATATATTCGCTGAGTACGGGAGGGGCGAAAAACCCTTTTGGGAGGAAACACGGGAAAATTCCCATCCGGCTCCTTGTTATGGCAACCAAAATGTATGTTAACTCCGTAGATCAGCACAGATTTAGATTTGTATAATCAGTGAAGACAGCGAAAAATACATATTGACTCTTCACATGACGTCAGCTATACGTACCGGTAATTATCAGTGAACAGGGCCTACGCAGGTTTTTTACGTCACTGGAAATTCGTAATTCGGCAAAAGGCAAAATGCAAAAATGAGCTCATTTTGCCTTTGAGAAAAAACCTGCTAGGTTCGAAACATAAGGCCAATAACAATTATTTTGCGTTAATGAATTATGTGTATAGGCAACCGTACTTAATAATCAGGGGAGTTATACAGAAACCAACATGTGAAATTGTGATTTCGTTTTGCATTGTGTCGTTTTAAGAAAATAGTTAAAATGCAATAATAATTTTGTTCGGCCTTCATTAATTCAAATGTGGAACGTTCGTTTTATGATTCAACAATTCCGATGGTATCTTATTTTATTAATTTCTCTTAAAGGCCTAAAAACTATAATGTAGCATTATTAAATTGATTGATTTGTTTTGTTTGAAATTTCTAAATCAGTGAGACGAACCCACTTAAAGAATGATCGCTAATATCAACCTTTCTTCGAGTGTGTGCGTTCAAAACAAATCGTTACATCAACTTCACTATCATAGACTATGTATTCATAATCATTAAAGATGATGATTGCTAAGGACCCGAGTTACTTGACTCTTTGGCGCCGGCTGACAGCCCATCATCATCAGCGGGGGAAAATGGTGGATAGTCCCGGTCGCTGTATTTTTTCTGCAAGCCAAAGAAAAAATAAATAAAAATAAAAATAAACAAAAATACACAAATAATAATATTACTACTCCACAGTCTTCGCTTCTGAATTTTGCAATAATACAAAACAAAATATTAATAACCAAAACAATCTGACGTCATGAGGATTCAAACGGTTCCTTCTTTATAAATCTTTATAAATACATGATACCGTAAATAAATAATATAAATACATGATACAAAGCCAAAATGTTAATTATACAAGTACCAAACAACTTCACGACACACTACACGTCCAGGTGTAGTGTGTCGTGATTAACTCCGTATCTCCCCGAGCTATGCTGTCATAATAACGGAACCAAAAATACACCCAAATTCTTCGAAAACACTTGTTTTATTCTAGTGTTGTTTTATTTCAAAGAGTGACTCCAGGGATGGATTAAGAATCTGAAGCCAAAACAATAGATTACTATTTCAATTCCGTATTTGGAAGATTCGTATTTTATATCATGTGTATTTTTGTTTTCTTCAGTTTTGTGTAAGTTTTGTGTCTTTTTTTTCTTTCTTTCTTTTTAGGTGTTCGGGTATGCACCCGAAACACCTATTGTTTTTGTTCGGTTTTTTTTTAGGTGTTCGGGTATGCACATGGACGGATCATCATGAGCACAGGCCCTGGGCACAAATTCACCACGGGCCCATACACGCGCATAATACTACTAGTACTATGCTACTTAGCCTGCACGCGCACGCACACGCACTCACTGCATGCCCTCCCTCCATGCCCTCCCTCCAGATAGCCTACATAGTTTTGTTGCACAATAGCACAGAAACAACCACACAGCATAGGCCTACGTCACGCTGTAGGCTACGTGATTTAATTGGCTTTATTAAACACGTGATTTACATTCAAACAATGCCATAGTCATACATTTACAAAATCACATTTACTCCAATATTTTTAAAATGGGGGGGGGCCTTGACATTTAATAGGGACCCGTGGCCCCCCTCCCTAAAAAAAAAATATATATATATATTTTTTTTTTGAAAATCAAGGGCCCCTATTGGCTCCTGGGCCCGGGGCACGTGCCCAGTTTGCCCGTGCGGTAATCCGTGCATGGGTATGCACCCGAAACACCTATTGTTTTTGTTCGGTTTTTTTTCTTTTTAGGTGTTCGGGTATGTACCCGAAACACCTATTGTTTTTGTTCGGTTTTTTTTTTTAGGTGTTCGGGTATGTACCCGAAACACCTATTGTTTTTGTTCGGTTTTTTTTTTCTTTTTTTTTTCTCCTCCTTCTTCTTCTTCTCCCTATAGATTGTCTACAAAAAAACACATACTTGCAAACTTCACATGAACTTGAAACTTGGCATATACTTAGAACATAACAAGTACATGAAACACGAGTTGTGAGTGACCCCAATTTGACCTTACTTCCTGTCCAAACCGGAAGTCAAAGTTTAATATTTAAAAAAATCATATCTCAACAACCACAAGAGGTAAATTAGCATTTTTTGTACCATTGTATAGATTGTTAATTGTTGAAAAATATTTACATAAAGGTGACCCCAATTTGACCTTACTTCCTGTCCAAACCGGAAGTCAAAGTTTAATATTTAAAAAAAAATCATATCTCAACAACCACAAGAGGTAAATTGACATTTTTTGCATCATTGTATAGACTGTTAATTGGCGAAAAATATTTACACAAAGGTGACCCCAATTTGACCTTACTTCCTGTCCAAACAGGAAGTCAAATTTTAATATTTAAAAAAATCATATCTCAACAACCACAATTAGAGGTAAATTCAGTTTTTGCACCATTGTACAGATCATTAATTGTAAAAAAATATTTACAAAATGATGACCCCAATTTGACCTTACTTCCTGTCCAAACAGGAAGTCAAAGTTTAATATTTAAAAAAATCATATCTCAACAACCACAACAGGTAAATTCACAGTTTTTGCACCATTGTACAGATTGTTAATTGTCAAAAACTACTTACACAAAGGTGACCCCAATTTGACCTTACTTCCTGTCCAAACCGGAAGTCAAAGTTTGATATTGAAAAAAAATCATATCTCAACAACCACAGGAGGTAAATTGACATTTTTGCACCATTGTACAGATTGTTAATTGTCAAAAGTATTTACTAAAACATGACCCCAATTTGACCTTTACTTGCTGTCCAAACCGGAAGTCAAAGTTTAATATTAAAATAATTTCTAAATTCAGTATTGTATTGTATTCAAATAAACTTCTCACGAGAACTTCAACAGACGTTAACATTTGACTTTCTCCAACACTTCGAATTGATGACGTCATCATTTTAACTTCAACCGAACACCTAGTTTTTGTTGTGACAAAAACTTATATCTAGTTTCTTTTTTTGTTTGTTTCCAGCGCCTTGAGAACAGTAGATTAAAGGTAACGTAAACATGCTTACTTACTCCCGAATCACGCAAATCAAGCAAACCTTAATATATTATCCATCGTTGATTAAAAAAATTGTTGTGCGATTTAATAATTTACAAATTTTCTTATAAATTTAACTGTAGGCCTACAACTCTATTGGGTATTTAAAAATTACTTCATTTTGTTTCAAATTTGTCATTATAGTTGTTTTGCATACACTCAAGAGTTGAGTTTCCTGCTTTGCCCTTAAGTGCTCGTCAAATTGTTATTTTCTTCGTATGATTTAAGTCAGTGAACAAAATGTACTCGTCAAAATGTTCTTGTCGATATGTACACGTCGACACCGGAAAAGTGGACGCCAAAAGTGACGAAAATTCTTCAAAATGTCTACCCATGGTAATGAACTACTCACCTTATTCCTAAGGTCTTGAATAAGCCACTGTACACTATCAATATCTATAACAAACATAAACGATCACAGGTTTATATAAAACTTTAGAGATAAAACTGACTGAGTGGAAAGTTTATAATGTAATCAGCCCCCTTTTAAATAAATATTTCCGTCTCAGGCGCTATCGTTTTAGTAAAATTTATTATTTGTGGAATAATTTCTAAAATAAAATTCTGTGATCCGAAAACAAAAATCGACGTTGAAATAAAATACAAACAATTCACAATTTTTTCCATTAAAAACCACGCAACCGAAAACAACAAATGATCACAGTTTACATCAAACGTATTTGGTTTTAATTTGACAATGGTATGAATTCAAACATCCCTAAATATTTGTTGTATTTAGGTGTTATTGTTTTAATTAAATTTGCGAAATAGTATTCAATATGAATTTCTGTCAGAAAGACAATTCCTCGTGCATTTTTGTTAAAGATTCAGTGAATTAAATTCAAACTGTTGGTTTTATAAATATATCTTGATTCTTATAAAGTGTGAATGTGTTTATACTTTCTTCTAACGATGGTGTACACTCTCTTTAAATAATCACACCTCAGGCAGAATATCTTATATCCCTATCAACTTTACATATCACGTATGCTTCCGGATGAAATTGAAAACATTTTATTTCATTTCAAACTCCACTGTAGAATAATAGAGCCGTTTAGAGGCGTATCTTTGGTAATTGCATATTACAAAAAGACCAAATTACCATCTGAAAGCTTATTTTGTTGAAATGCAAACTAGCAGATAAGTAGTCTTTAACCTCACTAGGCTAGTTGGCTGGTGGTAGTTTCAAGCCCTGCATTTTGTGAATTGAAGCAAATAGGCATCTCTTATCACCTAGTATTGTACCCACCCAATGCATTGTGTTTCTTAATCATGTGACATTTCTCCTGCGCTCATGCTGCACCATTGATGCAATCTTACAGGAGGTTGACTGGGATAAAATGTGGTCTCCGAGAGTTGTCTTTATAAATGCAGAGGACTTACTCAAGATGGAGTGTAATTACAGATTGATACATTCAGAAGATGTAGATGGGACACCAGATGTATATTTGACATACCGAATGAGGGCCACATTCAAGACTTTGATGAAACTCATTGATTTCCCTTTTGATTATCAGGTACAATATTTCGTATTACTTGGATTATGAATTACCAGGGTACAAACATCAGCTTGTTTGGGGGAAATATACTATTAAAAGATTGTATTGTTTTGAATGAGTGCTGCTGCCTTAATGCAGCGTTGGCACAACACCCTGCACATCTTTAATACAGTATTCATTGGACTAACATTTGGGGAAAGTTACTATGACAAAGGGAATACCAGTTTCATGTGTGTTCATTACTCTGCAGTAAAGAGCTAGCGTCAAGCTTTAAATTCCCATTCCAATAGCTCCCAAATGTTGTTGTCAAAATGCCCAAATGAAATTGTTAAATTTGTTAAACTGATTCAATCATGATCACTTTGAAGACACGAGAGTGAGCATGTGTAGGACACGTAGCGTGCGTATGCATTCATAAGTCGTCGTCGTTGCAGACGAGAGGGAGATAAACGGGGTAAGCAGAAGCTCAGATGGACAGACCGAATTAAAGAACTGACCGGATTGCCTCTCAACACTTCACGCAGTATCACAAAAGATAGAAAACGGTGGAGTACAGCCTCACCTCACAGGTCAAAAGGGGTCAGCCATGGCTCATAGGACGACGACGGACGTGGTTAAGGTAGCAATGTGAACGATTATTCGGTTGGAATTTGTTTGGATTGATAGAGAAAACCCGAAACATATTCAAGTGTCGAGCAAGGGTAGATTCAGAGTCTTCATAAAGAAAAGACGTGAAAAAATGTATGTTAAGTTTACGTGCACGGCGATCAAAAAGGGGAGTGTATCCCCCTGTAGATGATGTAATTGACGTTGATTTTGCAGTACATATTTATTAATCTTCATAAATTATGCATACATATAATACTAGCTTGCCATGACTGTATTTTGGATTTAAGCATAGGCATTTACCTCCTTAATTCACGGTATTGTGTTCTCCACCACCATCACTAAGGAGAGAACATGGCCGTTGATATTACTCCTATGAGAATTGGGTCATAAGGGTTCATTATATGCCACCCTGTCAACACAAAGACGGAAATATCAGTAGCGTACACTAAAAGCAAAACACATGTAAATTTACAGCAAAATGCCGGCAACTCTCTTTCCAAAAGTTTGCTGTATTACAATTTTACATAACAAGTGTGCCGAAAAAGAGAATCAGAATGGGTAAAACAAACGATATGGAAACGTACTGCAGTTTCATTATTAAGCGTTTACAGAAATTGTGTAAATCAGTTTAACTCACTTGTTATGTAAAACGCTTGTTATGTAAATACAGCAAATTGTTGGAAATAGAGTTGCCTGCATTTTGCTTAAAATTTACATGTTTTTTTTTTACAGTGTAGCCTTCCACAGTCCGCACCTTGTAATTATGGGGTGTGAAGTAATCAAATTTTGGACACAAAGTTTGTTTAATGGTTCATAGAATATTCAATAGGCCAACAAAAATGTCATTGGCATTCTGTTTATTTAAAATTCCAATCAAAAATTATTCGTTATTTATTTTGTTTCTCCTAATATGACAACCATGAAAGACTAAAGTTTACACCACCGGTGTTATTTTAACAATCCAGCTTTTGCAGGGTTGGACACGCCCCCCACCTTCGGAATGGTTGTTTTCTATTTACCACATAAATAACTATAAACACAAGCTTCCATTGTAGTGTCTTCACAGGTCCATTACTAGATAATGTGCCTGCTAAGGACAGGCTTCCAACTTAACAAAATGATAATAATAATAATAATAATAATACAAACAAATGAAATAATTTTTTTTTTCCTTTTTAAATATTCAGTATTATTTCAGCCCAGGTTTCGCGCCGTCCACGCAAATTCTCTATCCACTAGACTTGCCATACGTTCACAAACGCAAGAGGGCGCTTTCGGCATTTTGCCGTATAAAATTCGTCTCAAATAATTATTGTCTTAATCCTAATATTCCTTTATGCTTGAGGGCGCTGTTGCAGTTTTAAACCCAGAGCCATCGAGTGTGGATGAGCAGATTTTGGTAATCGTGCACTCATTAATAAATTACACGAGCCATACTATTGGTAATTTGGACAAATCTACTTCTAAGTAGCTTTCTTTGAATCAAGATATAGTCGAGACCTACATAACTACCTCCAAACGTTGCTAGTTTTAGCTTATTGCGTTGTGTTATTATTCTAGATTTGTTTGAACACCTTTTAACATCAAATTTCGGTCTTGACAACAATAAATTTTGGAAATTATTTCACAAATTTTACTAGAACGATAGCACTTCAGACATAGAGATGTCAAGGGATGTTCGATACCATCATCAAATATACATCAAGCAAGTAACTTTCACGTAAAATTTTCCAATTGTTTCAAGATTACCAATAGTGTAAAGGGGCTAGGAAATGTACATACAACAATGATACTCTTTATACAAATTAATAATGATGATGATCACAGTGATATTTTATTTTTGTGGGTGGAAATATCAATTATCCTTCATTATCTTTCTAAAAGGACGTTCACATAGCAGTGTCATAAAAAACAACTTGCTCTACAGTTGATGATTATAATTTATGTCTGAGATATTAATAATAATAATATTACACTTATAAAGCGCACATATCCACCTAAATGTAGGCACACATGGCACAACAATATAATGAGATCAACAGTACATAAACAAGAAAAGTTTTAAAAACAATTAAAATTGAACTGTGCTAATGTAAGCAACTTTCATGAGGTGAGATTTGAGGACAGTTTTGAAAGAGTTGAGGGATAGAATAGAGCGAATATTGACGGGAAGATTGTTCCACAGATGTGAGACAGCAACACGAAATGATTTGTCCCCTCAGGACCAAAGATCTTGGTTCGGTCAGAAGATGTTGATTTGCAGATCAAAGACCAGCTTGACTAGGGGTATAAGAAGTGATGACTTCAGATAAATATGGCGGTGATGTACCATGTGTTGAGCGGTATGTCAGGATCATGAGTTTATATATGATATTAAATTTAATTAGAAACCAGCGGAGAATTAAATAGAATCGAGGTAACATATGAAGAGCGCCTGGAAGGTCACTGTGTTATCAGACATGCTGTGTTTTGTTTTAAGTGAAGACGATTAAGTTTCCACACTGCCATTCCTCAATTATTCAATCAAATACAACTCAGATTTCTTTACAAACCATTTCTACTGGTTGTGAGTAATTCTAATATGTATTTCCATTATTAATCAGGCTTTTATTTTATCAGTTATATGACCACCAACATAATAGCTGTGAGTGGTTTACAATATAATAGAAAGTGACCGATATGGCGCCCTCTTTGGTCATGGTGGATTGTATATTATGTCAGTACAGGGCCTAAACAGATTCTCCATATTCACACATTAATAACAATAAATGGCTCTAGTAAAGAGGGGCTTTCAACAAATTTCAATTTATAAAACTTATTTATACAAATTAATAAGCAACAATGGATTAAAAGCTTCTCTGTATTGCCCTCTGGCAATAACGTGAACAAACACAAGAAACAAGTTATAATTAATATAAGGACTGTTCCCGAAAACTGCATTTTTCCCCCGGCGGTATACCGGCAAGCCGAAAATTTAAAACCGCCCAAATCTATATTTGCCTTTATTTTCATTATAAAAAATAAATAAATATTGCAGACATCTCACAAGATAAGATGTGTTATGGTTACCTTCAAGGAAAACAACACAAAATCTGGGAAGATTTTATTATAATCTGTTGTCCTGCTGACCTTCAAGTCATTTTATATGCAAACCGACAAATTCACACTGCTGGATTCCATTGTATCAACCACTATCTTCCAAATACTATACCCATTAGAGACCCGGGCCATTAGAAAAACTCCTCATAGGCCTACTCAATGATAACTACAGCAAAAACATAAGAAAGGGGCCCTTTCCTATGTTTTTGAACATCTTGCTTCATCTTGCATCTTGAGTAGCCATATGAGGATAGTTTCTACCTGAAAAAGGAAGATTTTCGAAAATGCTAACCATGGTTGAAACGTTTGCTCTGTAATGGCTGTCCGTACAAAATTGCTGACAAAATAAAACACTAAGGTAAAATGCCCTCCGGGTGCACCCCATTAAATAGTGACAAATTCATGCGCCGAGCTGTTAATCGTAATTTGTATGTCCTCATTTTGTCCTGAAAAACAAAGATTTGAGGCCCATACATTTGAGGGATTGTGTAAAAATGGTCCGGTATCATGACCTGGTCATTGACTTCCAACTTTGAATATTAGGCCCTGAAAAAGTAGTCCTAATTAGCTTCCAAGCGTAGGTAGGGCCTTTTTCCAAAATGGATGCTTTTCAGTGTGGGCGTTTTCACTAGTGTAGAGGGTGGTTTCCATTAGGATGAGAATAACTTGTCTGGCTTTTGGACAACCCACATTAAATTGATAAAAAAAATAAAAGGTCATCAATCAATATTTTGTCTTTTAAGATTAAGTGTTTTTTAATAATTTTTGAATATTTTGTATTTAGCATTGGTTGCTTTGGGAGTTTATCCGATAGCCAGTGTATTGCGTAGAACGTTTCTACGCATACACTTATTTGAATAATTGTTCGACCATAAAACTGCCTTAGTCCAGGAAAGGTCGATTGATCACTGAATTGTAACGATTTCAGCTGAATACCCCGGCCTATGCTGTTTATATTCACAAGCCGAAGTATTGCTAGTCCAACAACAATGCGTATATAATCCTCTGTCTGTGTGTGTGTGGGGGGGGGGGGGGGTAAACTAATTCGCCTTACCTATGGTGTAAACAACTGTGGCTTAAAGTTGCGCATTGAATAACTTGCTTGACTTTTGTTGTGTCATTGCGAGTCTGTTTAAGTAACAGAAAACGCTTTGAATAAAACCTACGTGGGAAGTTCGTTGAACTTTCATTCAGTATTGAAACGTGCGTAAATAAGTCTAGAACTTTCGTTCAGTGATGTCTAAAAATAGGTTTTCTAAGAAAGCTTAATTGTACACGTGGGTCTAAATTTTGCTAGAATGATGATTTTGTTATAAAAGTGGGACACCTTCGGTGTAGCCGTAGAATAGTTGGATGGCACGGCGGGGCGCCCCCGGCGCCTCGTTCGTGCGCCCAGAAAATGATCGAACGTGATCATTAGTAGAAGTAGGATGACAACGGATCAGACGGGATTAGAAGTGCGTGTGGAAGACTTTAGTGTTAAGAGAATTTGCAGAGAGTCAGAAAAATTGGATTTTTCCTGCGAACCATGAGTTTTATGGTAAGTCGTCCAGGAGTTTGTAACTTCAAGTTAAGCTGTGAATAATACAATTAGAAGTTCACGAAGGACTCTTATTATTGAAGTGAACTTGACGATTTTAGTTATTGCTGTGTTTATTTGGAAATCACCTTATTATCGCCAATTGAAGTCACCAAACTAGTCAAGAATAGACAGCCTCTGAGTGCTTAAAAATCGCCGGCCAGAAAAACAGAGGACTGCCGTTGGGAGGTGTAAGCCATTTACATAATTGTTGTTACAAATATCGAGTATAACCTTGTTGGAGTTATTAAAACCCAAAGCTCTGGGGTTTTCTCATATACTGTAATACGGGAAATCCTTTATGACAGTGTGTCTCTATAAACGTAGGTCGAATTTAAAAACGTTGCTGTCAAGAAACCCTATTCTCAAAAACGTGAGCACCTGCGATGAATCTTTCACATGTTAGATTTATGATGTATTTTTCAAATAACTGTTTCTTGTTTTGGTATGTTTTGATTCAACATAACATTTCTCTAAGATAAAAGCACTTGGGGGAAAACATTTCTCAGAATTAATGATAGGCCTACGTGTACCAGTTTTACACCAAGTAACTTTTTAGATAACTTTTCCTTAATTAAATAATCTAGTAATTACCAATGTTGTACCTTCTCTATAAGGCAAAACCGATAAATATAAAATAATGGTTTTTATTCTATTTAAGTCGACTCAATGTTGGGATGTAAGGCACCGCAGGTGAATACTTCTTTAGTAAAAGTTGTTTTTAATTAAGAATTAGCTGTTGTAAAATGCTTACCAACCAAAAAACAGGTACGTACGCAAATTATGCTACACCCTATTAGTGCTAGCAGGTCGGTAAGTAGTTTTTTATTTTTTTATTTTTTTATTTTTTTAAATAATTTAAAACAACATAATTTCTATGATTCTTTTAGCAGACAATAATATACTGGCTTCAACTTCTGACTTTTGACCCTTAACAATGGATAACTACAAGCATCAACATCGTATATTCTGCTGGACATCTGCTCGTTCCTTATCAAACGTCTTCATGAAATGCCTTGGCACGATAGAGGGCGCTGTAGTCTGGATGGAACCGTTCTGCACGGCTGAGCAGCATGGCCCAGAGGGCGGTCTGAGACATGCATATTGTGTACTCGTGTAGGACGAGTGCAGCTTTGCATGGGTGAAGGAAAAGTTGCAGGCTGACTAAGCCCTTTATATAGCGTAGTGATAATCAAAGACTTCGCTCATACTGTCACAGGTAACCCTTCGGGATAAACTGAACCCTGTCCAATTTATCCCGAAGGGTTACCGTCATTCTTTCTTAATTCGACAGCCTTCGAAATCCTTCATGTCTTACTATCGTCTATTTAAGAAGATGACAGGAAAGGATAGTGACAAAGAGACCAGACTTAGGTAATGGTTGCCGAAGAAATGACGCTTTAGCTACGGGGAGCTGGCAGAGCTTGCAGACTACATAGAGAAAGACCTAGGCCGGAGATGATGTATTGAACCATCCTGATAAAATGCCAGAGAAGTATATACACTGCAAAAACTGTGGTGTTAAAAACTACACCATTGGTGTTTATGTTTAGGTAACTCGCCCAATATAAACACAATGGAAGAATAAAGTTGACACCACTAGTGTTATTTTAACACCTCAGTTTTTGCAGGGCTGCACAGTGTGCCAGGGCGAAACCAAAGTGCGCCAAAAGGGGTCATTTGCGTATGTTTTTATTTCTTTTACATTTTTTAGGTTGCTAAGATCTCCTACGACTATTTTATAAACAATTTAAAGTCAAATTAATATTTAATGACTGTAGAACTGCTTTACAATCTCAAAAAACTGGATTTTTTTTATAAAAGCCGGTTGCTGGTAATAAATTTAAAATTGTCATTGTGGGCTTTTGACAGAAGCAATCGTCATGTAAATTGAAGTAAACCCAGTGCATGATCTATATATATTTTTTTTAATTAAGTCGATTGTAAATTAGCTTTTTGATTTCATCAGCAAAACTGAGGAATTTGGCTTAACAAATTTTTAAATACATACATACATACATACATATCAGCATTTATATAAAGCGCCTTTTTCCCTTAAGTTACAAAGCGCTTGCAGAAGATGCAACAAAGTTCAACTTAAAGATGTTCCAAAAGTACACAAAAAAACAAAGACCAAAAAACAATCAAATATTACGATATAAATGAGTCTTAAGCAGTTTCTTGAATTGTCCAAGTGTCATTGCATGACGAAGATGTGATGGTAATGAGTTCCACACATGAGGAGCAGCAGCTGAAAATGCACGCGAACCAGCTCTAGAGACAGTGCGATGTTCAGCCAAGAGGTTCTCTGAGGAAGAGCGTAAGGAACGTGATGGGACATATGGATGTAGCATGTCAGATATGTATAATGGTGACTGGTGAACGAGGTTTGAAGACATGTAGACAAAGTTTGAAGTCGATTCTATTTGTGATAGGCAGCCAGTGCAATATCTGAGTAGTGGTGAAGTGTTGTCCACGACGACCTGTATTAAAGATAAGTCTGTCAGCTTTATTCTGAAGTTTCTGAAGACGATTCATATTTCTCTTTGTTATTCCTTTCAAAAGCGAGTTGCAGTAGTCTAGTCTAGACAATATAAGTGATCTCACAACGGAATGACAGGTATCTTCATCAATGTAAGGGCGTATCTTGCCAATATTTCGTAGATGAAAGTTGATGTTCTTACTCAGTTGGGCGACATGATCATCCATTGACATCCTGGCATCAAACACAACTCCTAGATTTCGCACAGACTTGGCAGGTGAAATAGTTGTGTTTCAAAGGAAAACTTAGGGTGATCAAGAGCTTTACTGGCAGTAGTGGAGGAAATTATGATAAACTCAGTTTTATCCGCATTTAGTTTCAGTTTGTTGGCCACCATCCATTTCTGAATATCTTTCACACAAGCAGATAAATTGAACAATGCACATTCTGCGTCTAATGGGATCTTTGGGTCAATGATAGAGTATATCTGAATATCATCAGCGTACATGTGATATAACATGTTGTGCTTACGTAGAATGTCCCCAATTGGGACTGTATATAGTGTAAAAGACAACGGTCCAATGACAGAACCCTGCGGGGTGCCGTATTCAAGCTTTTTCTGTTCAGCTATGGTGGAACTAGAAATTCCCGCCGATTCCTGCCTAAATTCTCTAAAGCTGAACCTTTCAGCAACATTTTGATACCAGAATTAGCTGCGACCACCTGCGACACGCGATTTTGTAGCTATTTTTGTAAACCCCATCCCAACATTTGTAAACCTTTTTTCATAACTCGACTGTGAGCAGCGCGCGCCACACAGTGAAACTGACAGGACTTAATTATTCCCTTGCGGTTTCCGCTTCGTAAACAAAGGTAAGTCTTGCGAAATGATAGCCATGATAAACAATTGTGCAGTTAAAATTGTTATCAGTGTCTTGATAGTGGAAAGCAAGACATATCTAAAAAGTAATATTTAGTCAGTAAGCCCCTACTGGTAAATTCGCAAAACAAAAATGATCACAGGTCTACATGAAACTTATTGGTGTTAAATTGATCATGGTATCAAACAGGGATGAAATATTTTGGTCTCATGTGCTATCAAATAATAAAATAGTGAAATAATGTCCAAAATTCTGTCCCTCCGGAAACAAAAACAAATCTGAAACTTTTACAGGTTGGTTGTTTAATGTATACCTTGATTCAAAGAAAATAATGATACTTTTAGAAACATTTTTTACAAACATTACCAATATAGTGTATAATGGATTTAAATCACAAACTTCCTCAAATTGGTTAACGATAATTTTATCCTTAAAATAATAAACAAAAACTCAATTGTGGCTATAAAACGTGAATTATCCGCGGTCCAATAAAAAATCAGTATTTTGATGACGTCATAAATGTTTAAAAACACTTCTATTGACATCTGCGGGTCCGAAAACATATCTGGGTGTAATATGCCATCAAAATAATGGAAAATTTTGCGCACTTTGGTCCCACCCTGGCCCACTGTGTATGGGCCGACCTGATTTTCTCAGAATACGTACCGGTACTTCATTGGGAACCTGGAATGCCAAGTAACCGGATTGTGGCGAAGGCAGTCCTTGAAGCAGACAAAAACTATCACTGGTTGACCACTGTACTAAGCAGTCTGTGCTTTAATAAAAAATAAACTTTCAGAAATCTTACATGGAAGAAGAGGTTCCTCAAAATTAATTGTTAAACGGATGTCGTGGCCGAGCGGTCTAGCTTACCGGACTCAAGTTCTGGTGTTAGCAGCAGAATGTGGGTTCGAATCCCGGCCGTGATACTTGTGTCCTTGAGCAAGACACTTTACCATAATTGCTTCTCTCCACCCAGGGGTTAAATGGGTACCTGTGAGGGCAGAGTTGGTTGATTAGCTCTATATGCGCTGTAATGGCAGCAATTGAGCTGTATACTCCCCAGGGAGCTGAGATGGTTTCAGGAATGATTTATGAGCCTTATGAGCCTTATGAGCAGGGGTAATAATATGCGCCTTGAGCACCACTCAGTTGGTGGATACGTGCGCTATATAAGTCCACACATTATTATTATTATTATTATTATTAAAGTAGCTCAACATTTTTATGACAAACTACGCAAGACGTATTCTTGAATATTAAAGCTTTTTATATGCAAAGTCTGGTAATTTTACACTGATAAAAATCCTATAAAGAATGTTGTTTTATAATTGGTGGCGATGACAATAATATTGCATGAATTGCTACATTGGTGCAGTTTGCCGTTCATGTCTTTAATTCTGTTTAATTGAACGTTTACGTTAAACAATTTTTTTTAAATGGTTTTTCACTGTGTTTTTATTTTGTCTTTTGAATTTGAATTACATTAGTCTGGTTTAAGTTTAAGAGTTAATATACTAAAGACAATGATTATTTGTTTTACTTTTAATGGTTTTGAGTAAATGAATTCGTCCGTCATGTTATTTATTTTGTTTGACATGTGATTTTTATATGAAACTTTGGCCTATTTGGTGTAAAGTTGAAATGTTTTAAACTGTAATTTAAGTAAAATTATATTCCAACTGAATTAACGTCTTAGATTCCGTGGTGGATTCAGTCTTAGCTCAACTAAGACCTATGTTATCATGTCTTTGATACACGATCCCTCGCTGTAAGAGGGCGCTATACGAACAGCTATCACGGATGAACAAGCGGTTTGTGTGTGAAAGAGGATCGTCCGGAGATAGCACGCTATTGCGGAAATTGATTGTGTATCAAAAGCATAACGTTTTGAACCAAGACTATGTTGGAATGGCTGCCGTAAGTTCATGGTTGTCGTAGTCAAATTAGGATAGGACAACATGACACGTTTTTCAAAATAAACTTGCGAAGCATAGTTTTACAGTAAAAATATATGGAAATTAAGTCCCATCATACATTTATTTGGGCTCTTTTTTAATATTAAACCAAAGTGTACCATTGATATTTGTTATTTTATTGTAACGGTCGGGTCCAACCCTGCCGCTCTTACCACTACTAAAACGGGCGTGTCTCAGCAACCCGCTTATACAGAACGCGGAAGTCTGATGTGTGATGTACGAGTCTACAATCTGGGCTTGAGGTTGTAAGTGAAGATGGTGTATGATGGTGGAGAGGATGATGATGATGATGATGACGATGATGATGAGTTTTACAGAGTCAAGAATGAGGACTGACAAGATGATGACTAGACGGACGACTAAACCTGATAATAAAAGGTTACACTGAAACAAAGGGTTTACTTTCAATTCAACCGGTATATGCTTCATTATTAGGCATAACTCTCTTCAATGTCTTCCATTTATTAGTTCTCTTAAATTTCTTCCATTTAATTAATGGGGGATTCTATCTAAACTTGATGTAGGGTCCCTACTAAATCAATAATTCAAGGATCACGCACAGTGACGGATTATGCATGACCGATCAATCAAGGACTTGTAGCATGTCTATGGTTGACGATGAATAGCAATATAAATACGTACACACAGTACTCGTACATGTACTAAGCGGCGGCCGCATACACACAGTAACGCACGGCGCCTTTACTATTTCACCGGGTCAGTGTACGTCCAAGGGCAATGAGCTGCTGCGCTGCGCGCCTTTTATAGATTTCTGCAGCTCACAATTTACTTTACTTTTACTTTACTTTACTTTACTTTTATTTTGGCAATACAAAATAAACAATAATACAAAGAGATACATAAAAATAAACTGATTACAAAGCCAAGGATAGCCCAAAAAGCTGTGTATAACACGGCTTATTTCCATCGGGGTCCTTAAAAACACACAGGCAAACAAATACAATACAAAACTTGTAGCTTTGCATGGTGAGGATGATAAGTAAGACTAATTGCGGTGACACCATGTGGAATTAGTCTTACTGATCATCCTCACCATGCAAAGCTACAAGTTTTACCTATCTACGCTCTACGGGGAGCATACCACTACCAAGGTTCGGTCGTTGGAACGAACGTCGATCAGACGTTCTAAACTCATGAACAACCTCGCCTTCCTGAAACGATGCCGAGACTCTAACCTCATATCCTCCAGCAGCCTACTTAAGCAGCAGCACTTTTCAAGAGTCCGGCATTCTCCTGAGGACGATCAGAGCATACTGATCGAAACGTCGAGTTGTACCTCCAGTTCCTTTCAGAACTAATTACTACTCAATTGAGATTCCACATGGTGTCACCGCAATTAGTCTTACTTAAATACAATACAAAAAAGGCAAATAAAAATGTACAGGAAAAGCGAAGAATAGTATGGGCTTGCGACCAAAAGTGATTGTTCAAACCATAGAGCAAGGACCTAGCTCTATGGTAAACAATGCGCGTGCGACCAAAAGTAATTGGTTAAGCTAGTAAACAAGATGTGCGTGCAACCAAAAGTGATTGGCGCTTCACAGCTTGATCATGCATATTCAAGCCACTGTCTAAAATTAACATTAATTAACTCATTGATAAAGTTTACGTGAAGTTTCTCTACTGAAAGGTCAAAGTGCATGTCTTCATGTACAAAATGTAATACATTTTCACAGATACGAACTTGATGTGTGTGTGTAAACACTGACTGTCACTACACAAGTACTTTACATTGGCAAAACTTAACGTTGCATAAATCATTAACGTTTACTTGCATTCTCTCATTAACATTAAATCTGGAAGTGTTATTTAGAAACTATAGCTCCTCAATCCTGTTTGTTAACCTTTATCTAAATAAACAAGACAAGAAATAAGTTAAATGCTCGCTGACAACACAGGTAAGTGTAATTCTAGAGTAATTCTTAATAAAAGATTATTACATTAAATAATGCTATTCCATAGACTTTAAGTACTAGTGTAAGGCTACTGAGGCTCTAATAAATTTAGATTAAGAAATCAACACAGTATAGCTTAAGTTTAACTCTTGTTCTGTAAGATTTGCTTCTGGAGAAAAGTGATTTTCGCCACAATATCTTCAGAACGCTTCATAAGATTCATGTTCAAATTTACATACTTTTCCTAAGTAGTGTTTTTTAAGGACTCCTTCATACACAAATGTAACGTTAAAATATTCAGTAATCATATTTGCTGTACAAAATTACCCAAACGTATGGTCATATCGCCCTCTAGCCAAACATTAAAAAACTGGGTAAGCGCCCAAACGATAACCCTATGGATATTGTTATGACTGCATCCAGTAGATCTTGATGAATTTAAAATCCCTACAAAATTTCATATTAATCTTGAGAACACTACAGAAACCGGGGTGTTAAAAACTACACCATTGGTGTTCATTGGGAAACTCACCCAATATGAACACAGAGAATACAGTTAACTTCACTTGTGTTCATTGGGAAACTCACCCAATATGAACACAGAGAATACAGTTAACTTCACTTGTGTTCATTGGGAAACTCACCCAATATGAACGCTACAGAGAATACAGTTAACTTCACTTGTGTTCATTGGGAAACTCACTCAATATGAACACAGAGAATACAGTTAACTTCACTTGTGTTCATTGAGAAACTCACTCAATATGAACACAGAGAATACAGTTAACTTCACTTGTGTTCATTGGGAAACTCACTCAATATGAACACAGAGAATACAGTTAAGTTCACTTGTGTTCATTGGGAAACTCACTCAATATGAACACAGAGAATACAGTTAACTTCACTTGTGTTCATCGGGAAACTCACTCAATATGAACACAGAGAATACAGTTAACTTCACTTGTGTTCATTGGGAAACTCACTCAATATGAACACAGAGAATACAGTTAACTTCACTTGTGTTCATTGGGAAACTCACTCAATATGAACACAGAGAATACAGTTAACTTCACTTGTGTTCATTGGGAAACTCACCCAATATGAACACAGAGAATACAGTTAACTTCACTTGTGTTCATTGGGAAACTCACTCAATATGAACACAGAGAATACAGTTAACTTCACTTGTGTTCATTGGAAAACTCACTCAATATGAACACAGAGAATACAGTTAACTTCACTTGTGTTCATTGGGAAACTCATCCAATATGAACACAGAGAATACAGTTAACTTCACTTGTGTTCATTGGGAAACTCACCCAATATGAACACAGAGAATACAGTTAACTTCACTTGTGTTCATTGGGAAACTCACTCAATATGAACACAGAGAATACAGTTAACTTCACTTGTGTTCATTGGGAAACTCACTCAATATGAACACAGAGAATACAGTTAACTTCACTTGTGTTCATTGGGAAACTCATCCAATATGAACACAGAGAATACAGTTAACTTCACTTGTGTTCATTGGGAAACTCACTCAATATGAACACAGAGAATACAGTTAACTTCACTTGTGTTCATTGGGAAACTCACTCAATATGAACACAGAGAATACAGTTAACTTCACTTGTGTTCATTGGGAAACTCACTCAATATGAACACAGAGAATACAGTTAACTTCACTTGTGTTCATTGGGAAACTCACCCAATATGAACACAGAGAATACAGTTAACTTCACTTGTGTTCATTGGGAAACTCACTCAATATGAACACAGAGAATACAGTTAACTTCACTTGTGTTCATTGGGAAACTCACTCAATATGAACACAGAGAATACAGTTAACTTCACTTGTGTTCATTGGGAAACTCACTCAATATGAACACAGAGAATACAGTTAACTTCACTTGTGTTCATTGGGAAACTCACTCAATATGAACACAGAGAATACAGTTAACTTCACTTGTGTTCATTGGGAAACTCACTCAATATGAACACAGAGAATACAGTTAACTTCACTTGTGTTCATTGGGAAACTCACCCAATATGAACACAGAGAATACAGTTAACTTCACTTGTGTTCATTGGGAAACTCACCCAATATGAACACAGAGAATACAGTTAACTTCACTTATGTTCATTGGGAAACTCACTCAATATGAACACAGAGAATACAGTTAACTTCACTTGTGTTCATTGGGAAACTCACCCAATATGAACACAGAGAATACAGTTAACTTCACTTGTGTTCATTGGGAAACTCATTCAATATGAACACAGAGAATACAGTTAACTTCACTTGTGTTAATTTAAACCTTCTCGCGAGAAGTTTATTTGAATACAATACAATACTGAATTTAGAAATTCTTTTAATATTAAACTTTGACTACCGGTTTGGACAGGAAGTAAGGTCAAATTGGGGTCACATTTGTGTAAATACTTTTGACAATTAACAATCTGTACAATGGTACAAAAATGTCAATTTACCTCCTGTGGTTGTTGAGATATGATTTGTTTAAATATTAAACTTTCACTTTCGGTTTGGACAGGAAGTAAGGTCAAATTGGGGTATAAATATTTTTTGACAATTAACGATCTGTATAACGGTACAAAAATTGTGAATTTACCTCTTGTGGTTGTTGAGATATGATTTTTTTTAAATATTAAACTTTGACTTCCAGTTTGGACAGGAAGTAAGGTCAAATTGGGGTCACCTTTTTGTAAATATTTTTCGACAATTAACGATCTGTACAATGGTACAAAAATTGTGAATTTACCTGTTGTGGTTGTTGAGATATGATTTTTTTTAATGTTAAACTTTGACTTCCGGTTTGGACAGGAAGTAAGGTCAAATTGGGGTCACCTTTGTGTAAATATTTTTCGACAATTAACAATCTGTATAATGGTACAAAAATTGTGAATTTACCTCTTGTGGTTGTTGAGATATTATTTTTTTTTAATGTTAAACTTTGACATCCGGTTTGGACAGGAAGTAAGGTCAAATTGGGGTCATGTTTTTGTAAATATTTTTCGACAATTAACAATCTATACAATAGTGCAAAAAATGTCCATTTACCTGTTGTGGTTGTTCAGATATGATTTTTTAAAATATTAAACTTTGACTTCCGGTTTGGACAGGAAGTAAGGTCAAATCGGGGTCACTCACAACTGGAGTTTCATCTACTTGTTAAGTTCTAAGTACATGCCAAGTTTCAAGTTCATGTGAAGTTTGCAAGTATGTTTTTGTTTGCGGACAAAATGGGGGAGAAGAAGAAGTAAAAAAAAAAATTAAAAAAACCGAACAAAAACAATAGGTGTTTCGGGTACATACCCGAACACCTAAAAAGTCAACAAAGATGGAGTGTCACTGAATGGGATTGCACCATCATTCTTTGTCACAATATCAATGCGAATTTTTTTTTTCAAATTTTTTCAAAAATTCCCCAAAGAGGATTTTTGCGGATTTTGGATATGTTGTTCTACTCAGAATTCTGCTTCGTTTGACACCAAAACCAGCTTTATACCATTTTTCCGGGTAGCACCTTTGTTTCATCTTCTACTACCATACTATTGAGGTCCATTGTTATATTCATGTTTTGTAATCCTGTTTTATTTATAAAACCACTGCAAAGAAAATCATAGCCGAAATAGTTTTAACCCGTAATCATGTGGATGATTGCAACTTTAATCACGTCTTGTCGCTGTCTGGGAATCATCCTCATTGTGTTAATTAAAAGAGTCCACACATTTAGATGTTCAATATTTCCTGGAAATCAATGTTGGTACTTTTTATCAGCCTGCATGCCGCCATGATGTTTTATATGGATATAGGCTTGGCCTACTGCCTTCCCAATAAAGAGATACACAAACGGATTACAAAATAGTGCAATGACTCATCGACTTACTTCCAATTGACTGTTTTTTCATGAACAGCATCTTGAATTTAAAATAGTTCAAATAGTTCATGATTTCAAGTTTTATGTCTGCTTGTTGTATCTTGCTGACATTTTCATGGAAGAGTTTGAAACCTCTTCCCTCCACACCACCGACCTCCGACCCAGCCTGTGGTTCCGCTATGTGGATGACACCTTTGTTGTATGTCCACATGGCAGAGACGGACTTCAAGACTTCTTACAACACCTTAAAGAGCAACATCCTAGTATCAAGTTCACGATGGAAGTAGAAGAAGACGGCAAGATCTCGTTGGCATCTCCAGAAATCCTGACGGCTTCCTACACCACAGCGTTTACAGGAAGCCCACCCACACAGATCGATACCTCAACCAGCGCTCCTTCCATCACCCTAGCATCAAGTCATCGGTCAACCGCACCCTCGTGCAACGCGTCTACAACCTATGCGACCCGGACAGTCTACCCAAGGAACATCAAGACTACCCTCCAGCGCAACAGCTACAAACCCAGCAAGATCAACACATCAAAGCCTGTCCCAAACCCCGACCGTAAGGTGTCTCCTAATCTAACCCTTTCTACTTGTCTTCCCTACCTAGGTTCTACGTCACATAAACTTCAGCGCATCCTCCAACAAGCAGGCATCAAGGTTTACCCCCAGCAAACTTCAAGGACTTCTCCACACCCACAAGGGTAAACCGGATCCCAGCAACAGAGCGGGAGTATACCGGATCCCCTGTGAGTATGGCAATGTCTACATCGGGGAGACAGGACGGAATCTCCCAACGAGACTGAAAGAACACCATTCACACGGCCGCAGAGGAGAGGAGTCAGCCATTGTCAAGCACTCCCACCACCAGATCGACTGGCAGGCAGCTCAACCCATCACACCCATCGACACATGGCACCCCAGACGAATCAGAGAGGTCATCGAGATCATCAAACACGACACTGTTCCACAGGACATCGGTTTCTACATATTTGGCGACCACTACTTCGGACCGCAGGATCTTCTATAACAAAGTCCACAACCCACCCCAGACTGAGAGATCCCCTACATCATAAGTCAACGACCCTCCCTCCCCCTGTGCTTGTTAACAACTGATTCAGTTCAGTGAGCACACACTCCTCTTCCCCACTCCTAGGATCCTAGTCACACCAGCCTGCACGCTTCAACGCACTCATCCTCGAGCATCCAGTCGTCGTGTGATCCTCCAGCAGCCTACTTACGCAGCAGCTTTCCCAGAAGACGATCACAGCATACTGATCGAAATGTCACCGCAATTATAGTCTTACTTATGTTGTGTACATAATAGTGCTCATAATTATGTCAACAGTTTGTTCCGTAACCTGTGTTTTACGGGGTCTGTCTGTAGTGTATTTCAGTTACATGAACAGTGTATAATTTTAATGTGTTTGTAAGGGAGAAAACTGCAGGTGGGAAGAGGACTGGTGGGTGGGACGGTATGTTCAAGGGAGCGGCTCAACAGTCGGAACGGCTGTGTTCCCAGTGGAACGCTCCCAATTCTCAATTGTGTACGTTGGGGGCATAGGCCTACCGAATGCGAATCGATATCGAGCGCCGCATGTATTGCACTGGCCTGCAATTATTGTACGACGAGGTAGGTTTTTCGTAGTTATTTTGTTAAATTGGTCAAGTTCGAAACCAGTGAAAACAACTTTATTACATAAACCTGTCAACTTTGGTAAAACATCCTTTCAAATTATTTTAACGAATGGATTGGAATGAACGTTTATAGCTTCCAATAACAAACGGTGTGCAAAAACAATCAGTGGGAAGTTATTCGCTATTAATTCGAATTAATTAATTTTGTCAGTAAAATGCTGGATATAAAGACATAACTGAAGTATTAACCTGGCAGGATATTTTCAGGGGTTAATATAATTTGTTCTAAGCAATAAAACATTTACACCACGCATGTAGTGAGACCTAATTTCTTGACAGATTTATGTATGATTAACACAAGCCTATTCAATGTGCTTGCCAATAAACGCACGGCGTTGATTTCCCTAACCATCACCATTATTGTTGTCAAACATGTATATGTACACAGTCATGCACGAAACGACACACACCAATATACACCGATCCATTCTATACGTAGGCCTATGTACCTTCAAGCCCCACATGGCATCGCGTACCGTATTATAACACGCACACCGCCACCATACAATCTACGGTTCGCGAATGGCTACATGCTGCCTTTGGCTTTCGATGTTCCCAGCGAGAACGATCCCCAGGAACGTTCCTAGAGCACTACATGCCCGCGTGTTCCCAAGTGGAACGTTCCATTGGGAACACGGTGGCGTTCCCACGGACCGCTCACGTATGCCTAGAGGAACACTGGGGTGTTCCCAGTGAAACGCTCTCATGTTCCCAGAGGAACGTTCCAGCCGTTCCGACTTTTGAGACGCTCCCCAAGTTCATGTGTTGGTGGGAGAGAGGGGGAGGGTGGTTGTGAAAACGTTGTTTGTTCAGAGTTTTTTTGTATCGTTCTCAACCTTATTTCTTTTTTGTGCATATAGTAATGTGTTTTGGGAGTTTTTTTTATTTTATTATTTTTTTTAAATATCTGTATTTATATGTATTCATTTTTTAAATGTATTAGGACACAATTCAATCTTTGTTTGTAATGTACTTTTTAGTACAGAACGGGGCGTGCGCGTTCACCATGAATTTGCATTGTTGCGTCAAGAACGACCGGCAAGTTAGCGACTCTATGTAATTGGGCCCTGGGAGACTGGATGCATTTTCACTGCTAGAGGGCAACGATGTGGACGTAGCGGATTGCACCGTTTTTGTAATAACTGAGTGATGTTCAGAAAGCAAAATAAAATACATGACCAGCCAAAAAAAGTCTCCGGTTACTGGTCATAGGTCGGCTTCAAAATATTCATTTCTAGCCATGATCATTCGTTTCGGGGGGTTAAATGTCATAGACTTTGTCCATTGCAACTGCGCTGCATACAAATGAATATTGATATATTTCTTTGAGAAAGGAAAACAAAGAAACAAAATTTGTATACAATAAATGATTGTGACCTAGATTTATAGTCGAATTATATTAGGCTTTGAGCCACTAATGGTATAACATCCGGTGGCTGATTACCTCATGGTCCACTTCTGGTACTTACAAATATGAGCCGGATTACATCATGGGCTGGATACTAAAATGTCTATATTATTCAGCTTACGTATTTGCCAATTAGCAAAACTGCTTCTGTTACGCTATAATTATTACCGTTTTTTTCTCATTGGGACATTCCTATATGTCTCCAACTACAACATCTACAGCGCCCCACGTGGGTTTGATGGCATAATGAATCTTGATGATGACAGGGCAGACTGGCTTTCTTCCAGTCTGCCTGTTTAAACGCCCATTGTACTGACTTGTTGGCAACCATACGAACGAACGAACGATATAATCACAATTGTACAGTACATATTTGTGCAGTAAATATGTCCCGAAGTAAATAAATGATGGGTCCCATCAGAAATTCATTTGGGAACTGAATTACTGTTTAACCAAGTTTTGTGAAATACTTTCTGAAGTATTTCTTTACAAATATTGATTTGCCTTTTCTTAGGGAAGTTGTCAATGTTCAGATGGAAACAAAAAGTCATTTCAATAAATTACCAATAAAATTGCGGAAAGGGGCGATGTATCGTTAAAAACCAAGATGTGCAAGTTTCAGCTCAATAGGGAGTCTAAGTTATGAGATAAGCATGGAAAATCATTCACAGTTTTTGACAGGAAATATGGAGCAAGAAATTGTATAATTTGTTTTAAATGTTGTAATTTGTGCGTGTTTTCTCTGAAATAAGACCGTTTCAGACATAATTAGTTTTCAGTGTGTTTGGTACATTCCTTTTAATTAAGCTTTCAGTTAATAATTCGGTAATTTTGTAAATAGTTAATTACCAACAGTGTACGTTGCCTTTAATTTAATTGGATATATCCATCATTTCAAATTAGCAAAATTGATGTGTGATTTAACCATAAACAAGCCTTTGATTATCTTTAATTCATTATCCATTATCATTTTCCTTACATTCTTGACCGGTTGATATCGTGCGCCGAAACAGAACTTTGAGTGTAACTGCGTAACAGTGCAGTGCTTAAGGTACAAGTGACGTGGAGCTTATCTTATGCCGCTGTATGGTCATCAGTAGCATGTAAAGCGAATGTCAACGACAAATTATTCTATTAAACGGTCCGCGTCCAAGATAAAATCTAATCTTTAGCCCTATTTATGTAACTCTGTTACAACGCTGCTGTCATGGAGATAAAAGTTCATTCGCCACTTGCAAGCGCTTATATGCTTTACTATTCCGTTGCCCAGCACTTATTCACCCATTTTATACAATATTTACTGGTTTCCCCGAAGCTGAGCGGTAAGTGATAACCTCTTCAGGGATGGTTAAATATTGACTTTTGACAGGGACAATTATCAGAGGCTTAGATGAAGAGCTATTCTTGTTTGCAGCATCGTGCAGTCTTGAGACGTTTGTAAAATAAAATTATCGTGTAGGCCTTTAAATGTAGCAAACATGATTAGCAATTCCCTGTAAACATACCTTACATGTACTTCGTGTAAAATCAGTTAGCCTGTGGCATTATTCCTAACGAAAAATAGTTTTGTCGAAAGTTGTAGAAAACATGAAAACAAGTTATAATTATAAAATGCCCCGGATAAATTCCGATACAATGAGAAAGAATATTGCATGTTTTGAAGAAAAGTGTGGTTTTCTGCCATAAGGATGCATCACTTCATAGACCTACATGTATTATCCTTGTCTGGCTCCCCGACTGCCGATTAATCAATCGACATGAACAAGCATTATCCGAAAATCACCAGTCTAAGTGATTTCTAAATATAATGTACCCGCAAATCGTCAAGGAAGAACAAAATATGCTACATTAAGTTTATGTAAGACAAATCCTGGAGAGAATTGATCATGAGATTGTTCTAAGCACAATGGACTTTTTGCGAGATATTATCATTACAACTAAAGACCAGAGCTTAAAGAATTTCTGACCATTTTTATTTTTTTATTAATGTTTTTATTTCCCTTGTTGTCATTTGTTTTTCTTGATCCCCTAGTTTCCAAATAAATAAATAAATAAATAAAAAACCAAATAAATAAAATATACATGGTTTACCCTTAAGGTAAACACTCTTTTATTGAATGCAAATAAACATTTAAAAAAAATTAATATGCAATGAATTTATCATGCTTTATCCTAATACAAGTATTAACTTAATTGATCTTTATCCATTGCCTGGGGACCGCTCATTTATTTTGTGAAACATTAATTATTTGAAAGTTATATATCTTTTGTCTTCAAGGCAAAGCCACTATACACTATTGGAAATCTCCAGAAATAAATTGTATAAATGATTACTGTTTAATATATAACTAACTTTAGTTAACAATGTTGAGTTGATAATTGTATTCATTCAAACGTCCTTATAATACGTCTGTCTCAGGTGCTATTGTTTTAATAATCTAAAGGGAAATAATTTCCAAAGTTTAGTTCTGCCATTCGAACACAGAAATTCCTGGAATGAATACGAACAATCTGAATGTATTTGAAAAATGTTTTCGTTAAAGACGCAATGAAGTTAGCTAAAACATTAATACACTCACTGGCCATAAGTATTGCAACATTGAAATTCACACCAAAGTTCAGTTTGGAGAACTGTGTTACAATAATTTATTTTATTTTATTTACACTACTTAAGACTTCTTGAAAGTGCCTGTGTTTTGAAGTCAATGTTTTTTTTTTACTGATCTTGCTCGGAAACAAAGTCCTTCAATACTTTGTCGGGTAACCACGTGACCTGATAATTGCGGCCATCCGTCTAGGCAATGTCTCGTACAAATTCATGTTGCAATACTTTTGGCCAGTGAGTGTATATTTAAATTTGTGTATGCATAATTACGTGTCTCCTTATTCCTACAATGTATGGGTGTGTTTACATTAATTTTGCAAGAAGTGTATAGTCTTTGAACAAAGAATACAGCAACAAAATATTTAACAAAAAGAAGATTCGCACTGCGAATGCATATGTAATACTCGAAGGTTAGCAATAGACTGAACTTGGGTGGTTTGTGAAATACGAGAACGAGATAGGGTTCGATATTGATCCAATGACCGTCTGTCGAAATGATTCACTCATAGCGGCACATTGAGATGTTGATCCAACGGTACTCAGTCTTCGGTGAGGACTGACGAACATCGTCGACGCTTTTGCTGAGATTTCCTGCAGGAGTTTGTGAAGTTCGTTTGCAAATATCAAGTGCCGATGCAGGTGATGTGACACGTGATACATTGTGTGACATGTGACATCGACAGCGCCCTCAACTGAACAGTGGTTGGCAGAAAGGTAGTGTTGTCAACCAAAGTCTTCATAAAATAGTATAACTGTAATACGTCATTACAGTATATCTCAAATCATATTTATTGTAATTGTCTAATACATGTAAATAAAGGAAAGGTACAGCATTAGTAATTACCAGATTATCAAGTCAACGAATTATTCTCTGCTGAAATACTCATATATTAAAGAAAGAAACAAAATATTGCCATCTTGAATTTCAAAACGTTACTGGTCATCAACTTTTGTTAATCATAAAAAAAATCTGGCCCAGATTTTGTTGCATTCTTTTATTATTATTATTGTTATCATTTTAAAAGAGTGATCACCGTTTGTGATGAAACTGTCATATTTTATCTATATGACATATTTCTTGAAAACTGGAAGGGTTCAATTAACATTTGTTTCCAAACAGCTTAAAAACAAAGTATAATGTACGTCTTTGGTATTTATCCAATTACTGAATTATAATTTAAAAACTTGATATAAAGTTTTTCATAATAGCAGACAGCTTGATAAAATTAATTTGTCTGACATGCGGTAATTTCCTGCGAAAACGTAAAAAACGTATTACAAATTTTAAATAAATCATGGCCGTGATCCATTCAACATGTCTTTAGAATATATGCAAATGAATTAAAATTAATGTAATTTTACTATTTTCTTGTAACGACTCAATAATATAATGTGAATCTTTCACAGGTTGGCTTCTATGACAACTCTCTTAATTCTTATGATGTATTAATAAATATATAGGCATGGTGCTCACTCCCTTTAGTTTCGTAATTAATAATTTCAGAGAAACGCAGTTTTCGTTCTTTGAAGTGAGTATCTACAAAAACAAAATATTTTAAAAGCAAAGTATAAATGTGAGTTGTGATCGCTTGTCATTGATTAGTGGGGGATACGTGTATTAACTTTCCACATTCCAGATTTGGTTTCTTCCTGCCAAGACGTAACCTAGCCGAACAGACGTGCTGCCGGTGATGTTTCTGAGGCCTCTGCTCAGCAGCGAAAACAAACTGCAGACCTGACAACGCACATGAGGTGATGATGTACCGTTATCTGATGATTAGTTTACGGATAGACGAGCATCGGCTCTTCTCCCATAATCTTCACATTGATTGCTTCTAATCCTTCCAGGCGACTCGCACACGAATCGTCTTTCATCTTGTTGTGAACGAATTGGAACTACTTCAACCCGTTATACAAACTATTGACACAGCGCTTTCTATCTAAATTCGATTCCAGCTTTTTGCCGAGCAATCTCGTCGATAATCACGTTGGGTGTATGCAATCAGTAGATACAGTCACAACACCAAGTGTTGGTCGAAAAAATGCAGGACCGCGTTCGTTCTCTCTTTCATTTATCCAAACCTTCATTCATTCATACATATGTAACTTTATCATCATTCAATATTTACCTCAATTCACTAATCGTTACAGTCTAGCAATTAACAATCCATGATTTGTTTTTCTTTCGTTAAGCCAAGGGGGCTCAGGGTTCTGAGGAGTAAAATGGCTGCATCAAAATGAAAACACCTAATCTCTTAAAAATGTGAATTAATCGACAGGGGAAAGATGAAGCCGAATAAACAGCTTTACATTTAACTCCTTTACATTTAACTCCTTTATGCTAAATGCCCAAGACAGTTAAGACAATATGATTGAATGAAATGTGATCACGTGGGGTGTATTAATGGCCAGTAAAAACTGGCTGCCTATGCAGCAGCGATAATAACCAACTAGCAAGTATGCACCGAGTATGTGCCAAGTACACTGTAAAAACGTTGGGCAACATGGGGTTGGGTAAGGTTATTTCTCCCAGAATTGGTCAGTATTTACCACAACTGTTCACATATGTTGGCAATTTTTTTTCCAACATTGGGCAATGGTAAACCAACTGTGTAACCTGTTGATATGTTGACCAGTGTTGGGTAACATATCAACCGTGTTTGCTCAATATTTCTTACAGTGTATGCATGTATGCGCCACGCGAGAATGAACCAATTACACGTAGAGTGTAGAATGTTGGATTTGTCCGATTCTTTCTGGCTCTTTTTCAATACAAATTGACTGGATATTGAAATGTTGAAAACAAAATCAAGATGGGCATTTATGAATGTAAATAAAAAATATCGACACTTGGTCTTTTCCGCATGATAAAGATTGATAAAGGATTATAATTTCAATCTTTCCTACGTATTGAGGCAACACTCGATCTGCCAACCTCACACACACACACACACACACACACACACATACATGTACATACGCTCTATGGTATAATGTACACATTTGACCATTTCACCCAAGTTCCATTGAACGAGTTGTAACCTAATATAAAAGGTGTGATAGTTAAAATATGTCATAGTTAAAGGGACAATATCGTCCCAATCAGAGCAGAATTTTCGACAGGGCATGAAAACGGTGTCCTAATTTTAGTTGAACTCAGTGAGTGAAAATAATACCACACGAGCGCACACTGTCCTAGATAACAGGGCGCGACAAGATCAAATTACTGTGGCTGATGCATATAAGCCAGTGAATGTTTTGGCTGACATCTGAAAATATCAGATTTTATGGTTTCTTGTCATAGACCAATGTATATTTTGTGCCCGGCGCAGTTTGATCTTTGGGGCTCTTTTGTAAACATATGATGTCATTGGTCACATCGTCTGTTCTGCAATGATTTCCGTCTTAAATCTTCTAAAATTTTTTAGTTTTACATATTGAGCGTGAACGTCTCCTGACTCCACGTTCACTTTTCGCATGAAAGCCTGGATACTAAACACAGACTATAAGTGTAGCCACAGACCCCTTAACCTCATCCCCTCGGTCTCACTATTAGACCCTGGTTGGGAAATGATTTCCACAACGCTGATTGGTTACTATCAAATCAATTCAAAGAAATTGTTTTATTTATAATATCATTCCAATATTATATTTTGTTTAACATGTAAAATATTTGTATAATTAATTTTATCGAAAATGAATGCCGCTTCATGCCGAAAGTAAGAACATGTGACTATACACTTTGCGTGACCTTTAGAGTACCAGGGTGATTTCCCGCCGGGAAAAAGTGTGTGTATTTGTATGAAGAGTTTGTACATTTTGTACTCCACATAACATTAAGATTTGTTATACTTTTCAGATGAATAAGATTTGACATACAATGTTAGGCCTTATTAAAAATAAATTAAATTAATTTGTTTCTGTTGATATATCAAAATATCAGATTTTATGGTTTCTTGAGGCTCTTTTGTAAACATGGGTGTCATAGATCACATCGTCCAAATATACTTGTAATGCGTGGGATTCGAAATCGGATGGCTTTGTCCCGGCTTTCCTACTGCAGGATACGATGTTGTCATTAACCGTGTTTCAAACTATACAACTAGATCACATCGGTTACGATCACCTAATTTAAATATCGAAGATTTGTGGACATTGAGATCGTCCCATTCCAGGGTACGAGGTATGCAGTAACTGCCCGAAAGCCCGTGGGCGACGTTGAAGACCCCTGGGTTCACTCTATGTGTACAATCAAGTAATCGAGAGTTTAAAAGAAAGCACCATACAGTATTGAAGAAATGTCAAACGACTAACCTGCTCACGTTTTTAAGAAAACAACGAAAAGCTGTTTTTGTTTATGTTTTTCGAAAAATTGCCGGACGGCAGTTTTTTTTGTAATTAAGATAAAACCATTTTCTGTTTTCTCGATTCTAGATTAAAGCACTTTAAACCAAGTAAGCTTTTAAAAGACTGAAATAATAATAATATTTGTTGTGTAAATAAGATAAACCATTATTATTGTTTTTTCTTCTCTCGATCCGATATGAAAGCACTTAATTCGAAATAATTCCTCAGGATGATTTATACTCATACAATTAACTTTACATCAAGTAAGCTTTCAGGAAAAAACACTTTAATACATCAATGTTGTACCTTCCCTTTAAAATATAGTTATATCTTGGTTTTGTCATTAATTTGCAATATTTTCAGTGCTTTGTATTTGTTTCAAGATACCAAATTATCAAGGCTTGTCAGATAAACCAGGTATCCGTACAAAATATAACTAAATTAGTTATCAAAAACAAAATGGAACAGACTGATGCTTTGACAGATCCTGGAATGCCCACATTCTTGTAAATTCTCCTCTGTGTTATTTTAGGTCAAACTGCATGTCATTTGATACTCATGTTGGTGGTTTTTGGGTCAGAAACTCCGAAAGCAGCTTTTACCATTTGTTTTAAAGAAACCTCCAATGCGTTGGCTCGGTACTCAAAGGTCCTCAGCATAACGTTCGGTCAAAAAGGTCCTTAGCGAAAAAGAATGGCTTTAAAGACCCATTATATACTATTGCACTTAACAGTTTAATAATAACTTCACGATAGGTACATTTAGAATGCTCTCTTAATTCACGATAACGCTTTCTAGGACCTTTCGGTTTACTGTATTCGATGAAACGTCACTGTTAATGTGTAGCCTCAAAGCATGTTGATGAATACACGCGTTTACTAATTATTCGCTGTGCCTTCTAAGGTTTGCTGAAATATACATCGTGTTGCAGTAAAGTATTGGATATAAAAATACCATTCCTTGAATTTAGCTTCTCCAAGATTTCAACAGTAATATAAACTTGTTGTTTTCGCTGTCTGTCACTACCCTGAAAAAGAACAGCATTGATGTAGACGCCATCGGCATTACATGGTCGTGTTACCTATGCTATTCCATCTGATCTATTTTAATTCACTCATCGTTGTACCGATGAACGAATGTCAAAAGCATTCTTATGGTATACGGTCCATGTCTGTGAAAATTTCAAGTACTGTTCTAACCATGGAGGAAGGATGCAACCTCATTTCCCCCCTTTTAAATCTAAAAAGTTCAATTCAAAGACGTTATAATGTTTTGATTTCTAATGTATATTTTTTTATTTAATGTTGGGATTCGCGGATTCAGCAAACCTTTCAAGATGGCAAGTGCCCGAAGACTTGTATTCCACAGACGGATCATCAAGTGTATGATAGTCAAGCCGTAATTGGACCGACGCAAGTTGTCTGTATAGAAATGAACCGGACGGGAAGTCACCCGTTTCCGTTATGGAGCGACATAAATTGAAGGTCAGATAGAAGCCAGGGTCACAGAGGAACAATTGTAGGAATCATCTGACGCGCTGATCGATAGATGTAACACGCTCCAGGCATTTGACAATTGATTAAAAATGGAAATCCGATTATTTCTTTAGCGGAATATAATCTCAGACAAACATAACACAGAGGGTCGCATTACCACGCAGCAGACCATTAGGGATTTCATAAGTCTATGGACTTATCACTTGCATTTGCAAGACAGGCATGTCAGCGCCAAGTGTTATTTATAATCCCCACGAAAGTACTTCAGAGATAATACATTTTAATTTAAAACGGTGGTGTCTGTTTGTATATATGTAATACAAATGAAAATTAGTACACAAGATAGCATCCGCTTAATAAGAAAACATTAAAGGGACAGTATCGTCACGATCAGAGCAGACTTTCAACAGGACATGGAATCGGTGTCCTAGTTTAAGATGAACACAGTGACGGAAAATTAGCACTCTGATTTAATGCCCCTTTGATCGTGACAATATTATCCCTTTAAGGGACACGAATGCAGAAATTACAACAAACGTTTGTTGAAACAAAAGTGATTTATTCGTTCAAAGTTGCCTTTATTACTCATGTTTAATGGGCTTTTTTTACTCAAGAGAATGGAATTGTGTTACGTTATAAAAAACGTACAATCTCTTTCTGTATTTTGTTCACTTAAGTTGTAGTATAAGTCCCGGGGTATGGGATCGGGAAAGATGCAAATGGCAATGTTCAAAAAATAATTATCGCAAACAAATTAATACATAATTTAAATTTAATGTGAATACATGCAGAAAACCCCAAAGCAATGTCAGGCTAATGTTTATTTAAAGGAGTCCCTTGCCCATTTAACCCCCAAGTGACGTAATATGTTTTTAGGTTGACGACAGCAGTTGAAATTCCCTTATTATTAAGTATAGATTTAAAATTAAAACCAAATTAACACCAACACGTTTTAACCTTACAGTATCTTGGAAGTTTCAGTCATTGGGGTATGCCGCCCAATCATAATCACAAGAAATCACCTCTGCTCTGTGGAGTAACTGGAAGTGAATGCTGTACTTTGTTTTTGTTAATGAAAATGTATTTGTTCCATTATCATTAGTAATCTAGTTTGAAGCTCAAAAACGTAAGAATGAATCATATTTGGTGACATCAAATGATATGCATTGAAACCAACATGTTTTCAGCAACAAAACCTCACATTTCTGTAATAATTTTTAAAACACAAACAAAAAACAAGGGTGTGTGTAAATGTGTTTGTCTGGTCACAGGACCAAATAACGAGTTTAGTTCAACAGTGAGAATACTTAATAACGGGAAAATGTCTTAGGTGGGCCTATATTTAAATATTTAATTACGAAAAGTGTACGATGGCTCCAAGTTTCATATACGCATCACTGTAATTACTTTCACTTTTCCACACACTTCTCAAATTGCAAGTGGCCTAGGGATTTGTATAATTAGCGCCTATTTCCGATCTCTTTAAACTTTACAGTAAACATGTCATTTTAGAGGGCAATGTCTTCCAGGAAATCGACAAATGACCCCCAAGCAAAATGAAAACACTGTAAGATATAAAGGCTCATGGTTTATTCATCAATATCCACCGCCGTTTAGAGGAACGATATATTATTCAATGGTATTTGACCAACTGTACATTTTATCGCAATTTGTTTTCAAGAACAATCTTGGTAACGAATTATTCATTGCGATGGCTTTTTAGTGTGCTTTGAGGCAGTTTTTCGCCTTGAGCGTGGAAAAAAAGCGCTAACAATTTACAACTCTGTTACAGAGTTTGTATTTCGTCAGTTGAGATTTGCGTGAAATATGTGCAGCTTTTTTACGCTAGCTCCACTACCTTAATGTTAAGAACAGGTTGTTGCCTTACATAGCCAGCCATAGCCAGTATTTTCCAATCTGTAAACAAAATTACGTGAATTTTAAAGAATTTTTTATACCATCATCAACTTTAAATCAAGTACTTTTGTATGGTAAACTGTGTGGGGTTTCAGTCCTCTTCAGATTACCAATAGTGTAAAGTGGCTTTAAGTTGCACAGGCATTCTTCAATTCGAGTTAGATCGGGGTCTAAATGTGTGAGATACTAACCACGTACGTACTAAGATGTCTCTACATTTATCATTGAGTACATGACACTAAACGATTCCAGCTCATGGCAATTCATCGAGAGTGTATTTTTACACGTACAAGGTTTGCTTATCAAGGTCCTTTGAGTGAATCCAAGTAATTTATTCTTATTTGAAGTGGCTCTCAGCCTGGCTTTTTTTCTAGGGCAATCAATCCACTTTGAATCAGTTGGGGTGAAGAGCTAGGGCAGCGAGACAACCAGTTGCTCTCTGAATAAAAATAAAAAAACAAGTCATTAACGGTTTTCCTCAAAAAAATGCTCAAATGAAAAATAAAGCAATTTTGACGGCTTTTTGGTCATATCTTGATTAGTTGCTCCTCTTTCTATCAACACATGAGGTGGCAAGTTCATTACAATCTGACAGTTCTAATTTTGAGGTCAATTTTTTCGGCAAGACTTTGCTGGGGACATGTTTATTATTACTCTCTATATTTGGAAATTGGATATCTGTGATGAAAGTGTTCTTAGGGTCTGTTCATTTGTATTAGTGAATTATGTAAAATTTACGTTGGATTTGATTCACTGGTTTTGAAAACAAGGACAAACATCCACACCATGTTTAAGGTCCAGCAAGACAACATTTATGTTTCTGTGAAACAAATGAAAATGTGATCACAATGTGTACCGTATACTGTGGGTGGACGTTTGCTATTGTCACAGACAGAATTCCTGTTAACCTTGTAGTTTTTAAAATTATCTTACTGCAAAATTGGGGCATATTGGGGAAAACCCTGTATGTATATAGTTTCCTGTTGGTTTCTGACAAAATTAAATTTACAGCTGCGGATTTTGGGGCAATGACGCAGGCATCCCCTCGAAACGGTTACAGATACTGCTACTGTTTCTGTTGCTGCCAATCCTTTGTTGTTATTGAAGTGGTTGTTCCTGTTTGTGATGTTGTTGTTGTCGGTGTTGTTATTACTGATGCTGTTACCGTGGGGATACATCCTGATGGGGGATGGGTATATATAAATCATTCACTTTTTGGTTCAGGGGATTTTGGATTGCCCGTATATACCTAAAAAACATCTCGCTGGAAATTCATATTAAATTTTGAAATGATTTATGACTTAGGCCTATACATTGCTTTCAAACATTTTTACCCCATTGCTACTGCTACTGTTGTTGTTTCTACTATAATATAACAGGTTTTTTCGGTGCTGTTTGTTTATGCTATTGTATTAAGTGCTGTTGGTTTAGTTTTTGCTGCTATTTTTAATTATTTATTTTCCTTTTTTATTTCTTCTTGTTTTATTATATGTTCCTCTTCTATGTATCGTGTCAACCTTAATTCAACTTTTACCTTGTTATTCCAGATGCACGTGTCATGTCCATAAGGATGGGGGCAAATATGGAATTAATTACAATTACCTTCGGGTGTGGCAGGTGTTTTGTGGCAGCGTTTTTTTGTTTTTTTTCGTCCATAGTACGTGTGCTCTCTTTCTAGTGTGACTCCTCCTAATCACTGTACAATAACAGCTACCGACGAAGGTGGGGCCTTAGGACAAATTAGCATGAACGCCTCACAATTCCCCAAACCGTTCCTCTAAAAACTACGAACAGATTATCTATAAAAAAAACACTTACGGAAAATCACATTTAAATATCAATAGCATATTATTAATAAGTTTACGATTAAGTATTTTTAAACAAGTATGTTACAGCATTTGTGTTTGAAATTTGAATTACCATAATTTGTCATTAGCGAAACAAATAAACAATACATTTTAATGCACCTTTTAAGAGAAGCAATATGTCTACAGAATGTCTACACAATGTCTAACATAAAACAATAACCATTTATAATAAATGCCCAGCAAACAAAGAACACTGTATTTACAAAAAAGCATCAAATTGAATGGTAATGGTTTGCCATCTTAAAAAGTCCCGTATCACCCAGTACTTATTTAGTCTTTGTTACTTTTTTGTATTTTTAGTGAACAAAAAGTAACAATTTACTGAAGCGAGACTCGAATCTGGTACGTACAGATTACTGTGCCGGTGCTCAATAACAATAACAAGAGTTATCCTATGGTTTGATACCTTCTAATTTTTCAACATATTTGTTGTGCGACGTATTAGTCTGGGTCCACGGTAGTCAGTAGTTCAAATTCTGCTTCAGTAATTATTACATTTTTGTTATATAATTTCATTCTGTCAAAATGTATTTATTTACCTTATCAGTTTTCCTATTTGCATTTAATAGAACCGTCTGTGTTTAGTTGGTCAAATATTTATTATCTTAACACTGATGCAGCTTTTCCGTACATTGTCCTGAAGCAGGGAGTTATATTAAAAGTTACGTTTTGTATTATTAAGTCCTGATTTTTTCTTCATAATTTCACAGAGAAACTGAAATCTGTCGTCAAGAATAATCATCAATCGCGGAGGAATTTGGGTCTCATCAATCGCTGTCTTTGTGATCGCCACCTTGTTAGAGGATCGAAGTCAAACGGTCTCTCGATAAACGCTGCATCTGAAAGACAGAAAGAAAGAATATTCGACAGTGACATTAGATTCAAAAGAGATGTTTGATTAGAATCGACAGCCAACATATAGGGCTGGTCAGTGGCGGAGCTCCCCATCCCCCCCCCCAAGATAAAGACAAAGACAAAGACAAAGACAAAGGCAAGGGCAAGGGCAAGGGCAAGGGCAAGGACAAGGACAAGGACAAGGACAAGGACAAGGACAAGGACAAAGACAAAGACAAAGACAAAGACAAGGACAAAGACAAAGACAAAGACAAAGACAAAGACAAAGACAAAGACAAAGACAAAGACAAAGACAAAGACAAAGACAAAGACAAAGACAAAGACAAAGACAAAGACAAAGACAAAGACAAAGACAAAGACAAAGACAAAGACAAAGACAAAGACAAAGACAAAGACAAAGGCAAAGGCAAAGACAAAGGCAAAGGCAAAGGCAAAGACAAAGGCAAAGACAAAGACAAAGGCAAAGGCAAAGGCAAAGGCAAAACAGGCTGGGGGAGTGAAGGACAAGGTAGCATGAAGGGGATATAAATGTTCTCTGCTCCTGTTATATACCCCCACCCGTTACAATGGCGGCACTACAGAGAATCAAAACGACTATAATTTGGGGAAGAAACAAATCATAAACTACTTGAAAGTTCCATGGAATTTGGTGATCACCCCGCTCCCTATTATTATCCATGCGCTTCAATTGAGTGGGTCTAATTAGATCAGTTTGTATACAGCCCTGTTTTGTACAGGGTTATCAAAAGATTCAAACATTTTTCATCGGTAGCGTAAAGCAATGACGTGACGGCTCGTACAACATTGAACCTTTTGTAATCAAGGAACAAGGACGAAATAATAATAATAATAAAGTAGCTGTATGATGATGGTAGGGGGATTGTGGTCTGGTATCCACAATTTGATGGCAGTATACCGCAAGGTGGCAGACTAAAATAAACATGTCTAAGAAGAGTTCCATTCTAATTTGTCCCGCCACCTGTCAGTGCACCCCGCGACATCCATGTGGTTCCCCCAAATCCACCCCTCCCACTTAACGCATATTGAACAATTCGTTGCATATTTCTCAAAGTGACGAATCGGCATTTTTTGTGAAATCCAGGTTTTTGCAGTTCTGGGGTTCTTTGAGTGTCTAATTTCATCTGTGAAGGTTTTAAACCATAATTCTGCCTGGTTTTAGAGTTACAGAGATCCCCTATGCGGCGAATAAGCAAAAAAGTCAAATACGGTTTTTTTCATAGTGACGAATCCGTTTAACCGGTTGGTAACCACTGTATTTTGTACGCATACAATATTACAGTGCGCAGACGGCTGGTACAAGCTATAACCACGGACAGACTGAATAGCGTAATATGTAGAAAACATCAAGTTTTTAGCTTGTTTTGCAATGTAAGACAAAGAAAAACCATGGATCTAAGGTATTTACATCTTAAGGTATTTACATCGTTAGGCAGTGTATTCGTTTGTCCATACTTATTGGTAATATTGGCCTTATACACTCACTGGCCATAAGTATTGCAACATCCCCAAAGACAGTATTCAGTTTGGAGAACTGTGTTACAATAATTTATTTTATTTTATTTACACTACTTAAGACTTCTTGAAAGTGGCTGTGTTTAGAAGTCAATGTTCTTTTTTACTGTTCTTGCTCGGAAATTATGTAATACACGATCGATGAAATCGGATTAAATGATCATCTCACCTGTTACTTGTAAAGTGCTATTTTGAGCATGTTGCAATACTTTTGGCCAGTGAGTGTAGATTATGTACACATACAAACATGTACAAACACATGGGTGGCGAATAAGCGCCGGCGGCACTTTTTTTGTTTTTTACATAGTGACGAATAAGTATAGGCCTATACGCTATGCGTGCGCTGAAGTGACGAATAGGCGACCCCATTTTTTTTCATAGTGACGAATAAGTTCAAGCAATCGTTACACATAGAAAATCAACATTTTGTAAACACAGTAAATTACCAACCAGGTACTTATTAACGCTTGGATGATAAAACGAAATGTGTGTTGTTGTTTTTTGAAAAATAAAGCAAAAAACTAACAGCAAAAATGTGTCCAACTAAAAGCATGATTTACTCGTAACGCACTTTTTCCGATTCGTCACTATGAGAAAAATGCGACGAATTGTATGTTCCATTTATTCACAGATGGGACAGAAATGTACATTGACTTAATAATAAATAAATAAATCTTGGCAGTTTTGGATCATTATGTACTGGGACTCTTCTATTTATTTATCAGAATATTAACCAGCAATATTGGCAATATGTTTAGCTTCGCAAATGCTTTATAAATCATCGATGACAATAAGTGCCACTGACATATCCAGGGGGTGGGGGGGGGGGGGGTCAAAACAAATATACATTGACTTTATTGGAGTTATTAAAATACATTGTGGCAGTTTTGGATCATTATATACTGGGACTCTTCTATTAAATATATATATATATATATATATATATATATATATATATATATATATATATATTTTTTTTTTTTTTTTTATTTACCAGAATATTAACCAGCAATATTGGCAATATGTTTAGTTTCGCAAATGATTTATAAATCTTCGATGACAATAAGTGCCACTGGCATATCCAGAGGGGGTCATAGCAACAATGATTTTCTGAAACAATTTCAGATTTCATGGTCCCACCCCCACTCACCCTGGGTTCAAAATCCTTGACACGCCACTGACATCAGTGAAATTAAGATCATATCATACTTTAAATTCACAGAATTTACCCAACTATCATGGGTAGCTATGGTGATTTTTGACTGAATAATGCAAACAAAATGTTGTTGATTGTATTTCTTTAATTGCGAAAAAGGCATATACTAGAATTGCACACTTCATCAACATCATTTCTTGAAGGTGCGGGGAAACTGTGGTTGACCACAACATCAACCACAATGGTTTGTTCAAAAGACGACATTATTTTAGATTAGCATCGCATTTTCAAATATGAAATTGTTTTCGAACATTATTTAGGCCTACCCTTTTTTAAAAGATCCTGAACACCATGGAATTACTGAACTGTGATAATATTGCTCACGTGTGAACAACGATCATCTACAAAATTACTGGAAGGCGCGGGGGATCATTGAAGATGAAAAACCCAAAAATAAACCCGTACCAGATGGAAGTTGCCTGCAAGGCCCAGACAAATAATTATAGATATATGAGTCTCTCCGCTCATGAAGAAAATTCACAATCACTAAGAATATTTTACCGGGTAGGCGCAGTCATGACTAGACGAATGTGACAGTCCTCAACACAATTATTTATCGTTGTGGTTTCATTTTCGAATGACTGAAATTGATTGCAGTCTTTTCCCCAAAAAGAATCGTAAAATTATATAAACTGTCTCAAGAAGCTAGCCACCGTAATCCCGCTTACGCCTTTCTCAAATCAATAATTTCGAGGCATTTTAAGGTGACATGTAATTATTCAGATTTATACCCGTCTCTTTTTCTTGAAAGCGGACAAAAGAAGTCCGGGTCATTATTCTAAATTTGCTTACATTGAACGTTAAATCTGTAATAATACTTGTGTGTCCCTTCCCATGGACGGTGATCCCGCTGAGGATAGTGATGGCAATGGCTGGGAACGATAATGACAACGTCCCCTCCATAATTATCCCCATCTTCCTTAAACCAAATTAAAAACAAAAAACTTAATAAATACCGGTATGCAATTGTTTTTAGAGAAAACAAATTAGGAACTCGACATTAATTGTCTAAAATATGCTTTTAAAAAGTTTTTCCTTGCCCATGTAGCGTACCAGTATAGCACGAACAAACATTGAAACTAAAAAATAAATAAATAATAAAATCAAACTTCCAAAAAAGAAAAAGAAAAAAGAAAGCCGAACAATTAATAATTATTTTAGTTGGGAGGGGGTAGTAGGATATGGGTCCTGCTATATATATCACACTAGCACCTCCTCCCCCATTTGTCACAAGAAATTGCCATCACTGCCCACAGTGTGAAGAACCGTCATTATTACATATATCTATTGTAGGTATACGGTGACACCCGTACCGTATGTCTAATGAGTTGTGATGTTAGGAAAATAACGATTTGTTTATAACCTGATCATTTTGACCAGCAGGGATGTGCTCTGGGAACTACACTTGTGTGTGCCCGTTTCTTTATGCTGTTTGTGAAAACAGGAATTGGAGCATAAAATGTCTGTCTGGGATCTTATTGATCCCTGTATTTACCAAGCTGAAAATGTCAAAGTACTTTTACAGCCAAACCAGGTAAATCATTTGTCGGTGTTTATAAAACATGATCAAGTTTGACTGTCTGCATGCGTTCAGCGGGTCCCGAATGGTCAATGTATCTTGCGATTGATTAGCGCATATAAAGCACGTTGATCTTAACATAAATACGCAAATCCAGTATAATTAAGCAATGCCCTCCATATTTGTTCCTTTGATATGCTGCCGTGATTGGCTGACATTTCCCGTTTCGCTATAACCTGACCGGTTCCCCTAATTCTCGACTTTCGGAAGTCGTGACTTTTTTGCCAATCTCGGGGGAAATTGAGTGGCATGCGTGAACGATTTGTTCACGCAGGGATACTTCAGCAAACGACCCGGTTTGGTCTGCAGCTTCCACTGCCCGTGTTAGGGGAAATCGACATGTTCTTTTAGCGTGAGTAAACCAGTTAAAGGCACCCTGGTTGTTGCACTTTTTTACCCTAATAAAAACAGACCGCGCTGTATATGCCAGAATAGCCTGTAAATTCGCATTGCTTGATGAAGAGGTATCAAACATGCTTTTGCAAAACTCATTTTTTGCCTGCACGGCTTCATCAAATCCCAGTTTAATGGAGGCGAGCCAGGGAGGCAGGGTTTTAAAATTAAATCAAGGCATAATCAGCGGCGGATTTACAAAGAAAACAGTGCACCCCCCACCACCCAGCAGCTGTCTTTGTACTACCACCTTCCCCATCGAATAGGGTACTCTTTGTTTTAAAGGGAAGGTGCATCATTGCTAATGTTTGCAAAACTGCTTATCTTTATTTGCTTACTTTCTTGAAAAACATTACATAAAATAAAATAAATTAAAAGTTTCAGCTCGTCATTAACGAGAAAACAATGTGAAAACATTAACAATTTAGTAAAGAGTACTCTTTCTTATAATTTCGAAGCAGAATTTATTTCTCTTTTCAAATTGATAGCAGCAGTATTTCTTGTAAAGATTGACACTATCATAGATCAGCTTTACACCAAGTAAGTTTCATATCACGGTTTACTTATTAATTGTATTCCTGTTACATTTCATAAGCCGAGTTTTATGCACAAATTATCCACCCCAACCATGTAGGAGGATCATGGTGACTGACCGGTGAGCAAGAACAAATTTGCCAACGGTCAAAATAGGGGTGGACCTAAGGTGGCTTAAAAGGGAGACAAACGGCAAAAAGGGAGCACACAGCCTAACAAGTGGAATAAATAAAAACACATTTTAAGTTTACATGAGAACCTGGGGAGGGGAGGACTCTGTACATATTCCTCTTCAACTAGACAATAGTTTAACAATAATGCACTCTTCAACCAGATGGGTCAGAATTGACCAAACAAAATGGTCCGAAGTGTCTACCTCGTTATCACTACTAGACCCTGATGCGAAAAATGATTTCCGCAATGATCATTGCTTACTACAAAAACAAAAAGTAAGAACCATTTTTGTTTTAAATCGAGGAAAAAAAATCTGTAAAAATGTGTATTCATAATATAATGCCTTAAATAAGTAACTCTCCAATTAATGATTTGATTATATCAAACAAGTACCGGTATGACGAAATACATATCTACCAGCAATACATATGATTTAAAAGTTGAATGGTTTTAGTCCCACCCTCTAACTGCAGCAGACAAACCTTTAGTATAACTGTTCATCAGACTATAACCCAAAACACAACGGTTGCAAGATTATTGGATATTGTAATTGAGATCTTATGGCTGGGGTCAGGATGACATGCAATCCTGATATCTCTGATAGATATCCCTTATTCTGGCTCAGTCTTACCCGAATTTCAGATCAATTCTTACCCGTCAGTTTCTTTTAAGAACGTACAATATAAGAAATCCTCAAAATCAAAATGCATCTTATATTTTTCAAGTAACAATACCCACCTGATACTCACGCCATTGTACCCTTTAATAAGGTTCGCATAATTGTATTTTTATGTTTCTCCCCCGATGCTTTGCATGAAACTAGCTGGGTTTGGCCAGTGGTGACGCTTTGCACTTTCTTTTATTGAATTTAACATTTATTGAATTTCACGGTTAAAGAGGGCTTAAGAGTCTGTAATTACATCCTCGAAACGAATAGGATACAATACAATCTAAAGACGATCAAGGTATGCAGAAAGAAAATAATAGAAGACTGTTCCCCAATAAGGGTAAACCCCAAATCGCCTTCAAATGTTGTTCTATAGGGGCAGTTTATATTTTAGAAGACAACAATGTGTATATACACACATGAATGGTTACATTCATATTAAAATTACATTAACGCAGCCAGTCCATTAATTGCAACGACATTTTGTCGTTGTTATGCAAACACAGATAAGTGTTTCCTATGCCACCTTTTCCTGCCATTCATGTATATTACAGGATGTGCAATGCATAGTTACATGCATAACGTAAAGTAATGGAAATATTTAAGATTCCCTTATTACAGAAAATTATAAACATGGATAGCAAAATAGTGTCCCAATGTGAAATATCATAACTAAACCCAATCAGGTACATTATATCAGGGGATGAGAGTAATCATACCTAATAGTAATAAGAAGCACCTTTCAAAGGACCTATATTCAGAAAATGTTAAGTGATACAAAAATGAGTTTGAAAACATTCATAATTTCCTCAGAAATGTGAGCTTCCATTGAGGTTAGTTCTCACAAGTGTGTGTTTTAGACCTACCGGTATGTATTGTCTCAAAATTAAATAAAAATGCACATCAGGATTTTTGGCACGATTTATGCAAAAACGTATATTAAACGTTTGTTGAAAAAACACAACATAATCCCACAGGTCAGAGCTTACCTGAAAAGGAGATCCGCATATAGCAGACCTTTTTAGGGTCAAAGTGACCCGGAAACTGGGTCAGAAGGTATCCTTGTATATACGAGTTTTAAGAGGTGCACCTCAAATGTTGTTTGGATGGACAATTTATGTTTACACAATAACTCTTTCTTAGTTTAAATGTAATGGTATTTATTTTTATCAGTAAATATATCATGTCATCAGATACAATACATTGTAACACGTAAACCTATCACAGTGTTTTATTTCTCAGAGCGTCACTGAGCCAAGCTGTTTCCGCTAGATAAATGCATGATTGTATAAGATTTTCCGAGATCTTGCGGGAAAAATGGGATTGGTGTTCATTCCTAGTTTCAACAACATAAGATTTGTATCAACAGAAGTTATTTACGCCTTCATCACGATTATACTGGAAGCCCCTAATCCTGTCTTAGTTTATTTTTCCATACCAGATTAGAATACAACAACATCCATTATATTGTCCACACCAATTCCAATTCAGCAATATAGTCTCTGCATGCCCACTTGAAAACTCGGAGACATCTAGTCTTGCACCAAAACATTTATTGAGAAATATATTCGCACTGCCCAGTGTGTAGGTATATCTCGATGTGAACACATCACGTCATGTCTGGGCTCAATACTAAGCCAGTTCAGTTCAACTTCATTCTTACCATTTGCAGGCGATGATGAAAGAGCAAAATTAGAATGACACATAGCGTCGGTTGAAGGAGAAATTTACATGGTCAAGAGGGAGAATTGTGAATTTACACGTATACTTTCTCAGATATTTTATTTGAAAATTGTCCATTATGTTTCATTACAGTAAATGAAAGTCGTGGCCTTTTTAAGTATTAAGATTTGTAGCTTTGCATGGTAAAAAGTAAGACTATTTACGGTGACACATTTTCTTAATAATTCTGAAAAGAACTGGTTAGTTACAACTCGACGTTTAGATCAGTATGCTCTAATCGTCTTCAGGATAATGCCGAACTCTGGGATTTGTGCGAAAGACTGTATACTGGCCTTTTTATTTATTTATTTATTTATTTATTTTCAGCGGGGAACAGGAGGGTTTCTTAAAGGTCCGTAGTCCCCATAGTATAATTTTATAGGATTTAATCTGCATTGAATCATTTAAACTTCTTTCAGATAATCCACGCATTCGAAACCCATTTTTTCCCAATTATTCTTGAGAATTGTCTGTACTAAAACTCTGTGCGCATGTTTACTGATGCAATGGTTCCAATCCGTCATCATCATACTACTCACTCCAACCCATCCAAGCTGTTTGTTTTCTTAAAAATCGAAAACGTATCTAGGGCATAGGGGGCTATATGGTTGCTATGATTTAAGTTTTACACTTTAAGTCTCGTGGATATTTTAGGATTTAAAGATTTGTGTGTCGAATGAAAAGAACACGAAGCACGTGAAGTTGGGTTTCGAAAAAAAATGCAATCTTGCAGCCTTAGCTGCCAAAGACCCACTGCAAAGAAATCGGATCCTATAGTAATCAAATATTTTATTATAGGGTAAAACTGCCAAAGCCGCCGTAAATGCAAATTGCGGTACCCTCTGAATAGCTCTAACCGGCCATCGAGAGTTTAAGAAAGTCTGCACTAGTAAGCGGAAGTTCGTGGGTTCGAGTCACGCCCAAATCGCCTGAGGAATTTATTTTATTTTCCGCCGACACTCGAAGAGTGGTAAGACTGCCGGATTCACAATCATTAAATTGTTGTTTGATTTCTGAGTCGATTGCATGCTATGGACAGTTAAAGAAAAATGCTAATACAGTATGAGAGGTTGGCTGTTTTAAAGGATTTTGGCCGAGTTCACTTGGCGGGAAACCCCATACATGCAAACACTTCTAAAGCCTAAACACTGTTTTAGCTGAGGCCTGTTCTCGCGATGAAACGTACGCCCTGATCTTTCAGTCAGTCATGCAGCACATCAAGGGGTACTAAAAGCAAGGGCTCAGATGGCACCCACTTTGGGTGCAACCTTTATACGCAATTTGTAACCACGGTAACATGTTTTTTGGTTACGAGTTCGCCTGGTGTGTCTTCGTCTTGCCCATTTTGTCTATCAATCTTTTCCATCACACACACAACCATCTTGTCAAATCCTCCCTGCGATCCTGCTCATTTGTAAGCGATATCCCCGTGATAAGGCCACAGAGAAACAAGAGACGACATCCCATTATCAATTAAATTTGGCCATGACACGGTCAAGGCAGTTAACGAAAGTGTTACACCTTCAATATGATAACTTACTATCGGCACTCACGCTCAGGACCAGTCATTAACACTGGGCCCAAGGCTTACGCATTGCTAGAGACTTCTCATCTAACGAGCAGTAATGTCCTTGAGCGAATTAGTTGGTCACAGTCCTGCACTATTTTAATATCGCGAAGTGGCAATATTGATTTCCAATGCGAGTCAATGAGAATTGCAAATAAGGCTCGCATTCACAATAGACTGGTGCTGGGGATATAGTGATATGCTCCCATCGTGATCGTTACAATGCCTTCTCGGTCATCTTGACAATGATGGTTACAGCTTGAAAAGAGTCTATTGTGGCAATTCGCTATTGGACAAAATTGAATACACTATGTAAGATATAAGGACAATTTGTTCGAGGTTGCATAAATTGACACGTTCAGTAGACTTAAAATCCAATACAATGTGGATTAAAAGTCACCTTTTCCGGGAGGTTTCAAAGCTCTGTTGTTCCTCTGTCATCATGAGTAATATTGATACATGCCATTCACTGCTCAAGCAATCTGACCAAGACAGAAATATGACAGTCTCAATGGGGCATTCCATTTGGAATTGTTTACGCAGTTATCGCATCCAAATTGGCCCACCTCTGCAAAATGTGAGCATTATTCGTTATAGTCATCTTTGCTTTTTAAAGCAAACATCCGGGGAAAAAATTGTTAAAGCAAACATCCGGGGAAAAAATTGTGTTACTAAAATTGTTTTATATTAAGCGACCAGCAATCAGTCTGAGAGATCTGACATTAAATTCACCCAGCATAGAAATAGCAAAGTGTAAAAAAAAAAAAGAATTTGTAAAGCTCTTAAAGTTAAAAACATTGGTATTTTAAAACAAATAAGTCATCAAATGTTGTTGATGTATAAGATGATGATTGTGCATTACATTCCTTCAAATATTTGTTGTCTGTTATGCTATCATTTTTAAGAATCAAATATTGTTCACCAGTATTTACGTCTGATTTGTTATACAGAAAATTAACCAAAAAATCACGTACATGAATAAGAAGTTCGTGCAATCGAATAAATTTTCACTATTTTTGCAACAACTGAAACTTTCACAGCTAATGTTTTAATGTATATCTTTAAGTGAATATGTATATCGGTACTCTTAGAAGCAGTTTTGCCAGCATTACAAATGCTTAAGTAAGACTAATTGCGGTGACACCATGTGGAATCTCAATTGAGTAGTAATTAGTTCTGAAAAGAACTGGAGGTACAACTCTCTGAAAAGAACTGGAGGTACAACTCCGAACTAATTAGTACTCATTAGTACTCAATTACTAATTAGTACTAATTAGTACTCAACTTTCAGAACTAATTACTACTCAATTGAGATTCCACATGGTGTCACCGCAATTAGTCTTACTTATCATCCTCACCACGCAAAGCTACAAGTTTTACCTATTACAAATGGTTGTCCTACCCTTTAATGATAGTTTGATCACATTTAATCACATTTGATTACAAATAGCGAGCCTTGAGCAGAGTCGTGTAGTTTAATAATTGAGACTATTAATCCCATGCTTTTGTTGTGAGGTAAACTATCTCGACCATTAATAATTAACGCTTTATAGAACAAGCAGAATCTATGTTTTTTATCGGGTCTAGAGCTTTAATTCAAGTTGAGGGTTGTTGAGCCACTTCCGTAATTAAAGGCAAGGTGGATGATTGATAAACGATAACATTTCAAACTTTAATAATGAACCTTTTTTATGTTAAGCTGAAGATAGTTTTAGATGGTGGTTTAAGTCAAATAATGTCCAGTTTTATATTAGGAAAGAGTATTCCTTCAAAAATCCCGCATTAGAATGAATACAAACAATCTAAATGCAATGTCACTATTGTGTCGTTAACAATACAACATAATAAGCTGAAACCTTCACAGGTTGCTTGTGTAATGTATATCTTGTAAAACAGTTTTACAACCATTACAAATATTGTACATTCTCTTTAAAGCGAAAACTGTAAATGTTCATTATTAGCATAACTTCCCTCATTTGTTTTAGTCTTCGCCCAGTGTATTACATACAATCTTAAAACGTGTTGTCCACGACGTTCTGTCAACATCATGTGTATAACTAGTAAAACCCATCAACTTTAAACAGTGTTGGAACAGTAGCATCCGATAGTGAAAGTAAAAAAAATTAATTTGATTCCAAATAGAAGCATTTATTTTCATTTGTATTTTTCTTATCTTTTGAATTTTGTATATTCAGTATCGATCGATAAAAGTTAAGTAAGGCTATACTTTTTGAATTAACAATAGCATAATTGTGTTTCCTTGTGTTTCCATGACTATTAAGTACGGTAACTAAGGCTTGGTTTTCGGTAAATTATTTTATGCTATGGGATCGCATTAACAAAAATTTGTTTTATTATATTCTGCCAATGTTGAAATGAAATGTTGGACAAATTAACCACCTGGCAGGATAAAGGGGGCATCTATAGCCGTGCCAAACTGGGCAACATTCTGTGTTGCCAGCAGACAAGAACAATAACAAGGAAGTTCATCGGTCAAAACAACAATACACACACACAAATAAAACGTGACCTTTAATCCGGAGAGTGTCCTTTAAAGTGTGGTGCCGAATAGTTTACCTGTAATCTATGTGAAAAGGTTTATAGATCCGCTCTTAACAAAGAGCGTAATGATAAAAATGTCTTCCTTGTCACATAGGCCTAGCTACAAGAGGCCTTCTAACAAGAGAAAACAATTACTCCCATTAAAAGAGCTATACAGGAAATACTAAAGGCTAGCATTGTGAGCCAATGACAAAAGGAAACGTGACAATGGTTCTATCTTTAGTTAAACCCTTTAAAAAGCTTCAGCATGTGCCACAATTGATATTTTTGTTAATATAATTTCCACTCAGCTGGAAAACCTTGGTAAAATAGTTTCGAGAAATTAAAGCAAGCAATTACTATTTATAACTTATTTTTAAAAGAATGCCTATTGCAAATACAGCGGTTTAGTGCATCGGATTTGTGATCTTTGGAATGTATGTTCCCAATCCAGACTGCGATCATTGCGTTTGTGTCTTTGAACAAAACAAATCGTACCATGATCGCTGCTCTCTACGCTCCCAGTTAATGGGTCCATGTGAGGGCAGAGGTGGATGATGTGCCAAAATAGAAGCAATGAGGGAGCTGAGAGGGGTTTCAGAAATAATGTACCGGTATGGGCCTGATGAGCAGGAGTTATAATAAGTGCCTTGAGCGCAATTATAATTGATATGTAAGACTAATTGCAGTGACACCATGTGGAATCTCAATTGAGTAGTAATTAGTTCTGAAAAGAACTGGAGGTACAACTCGACGTTTCGGTCAGTATGCTCTGATCGTCCTCAGGAGAATGCCGGACTCTGGAAAATGTATTTTCCAGAGCACACTGATCAAAACGTCGAGTTGTACCTCCAGTTCTTTTCAGAACTAATTACTACTCAATTGAAATTCCACATGGTGTCACCGCAATTAGTCTTACTTATCATCCTCACCATGCAAAGCTACAAGTTTTACCTATAATTGATATGTCGTTATCAAGTGGACACTTGGTAAAACTTGTAGCTTTGCATGGTGAGGATGATAAGTAAGACTAATTGCGGTGACACCATGTGGAATCTCAATTGAGTAGTAATTAGTTCTGAAAAGAACTGGTGGACACTTGTTATAATTCCATATAATTATAAATAAAACAAAACAAAGATTAGGCTAGCGTAGAAGGGGGAATGGCTAGACTGATCAGTGTTTGGTATTATCATGGCATTCACAAGGACATATAATGCTCGATATGTGGCAGAGTGCACCCCCCTCCCATTGTGTCTTCATTGTGTTCCGGGAATCTTAGGAATTCTTTAGATCATTTCAGGGAGGTCAGTTAACAATAGAACAACAGTGTGTTATTGTATAGCGACATTTGGAGGGTGGGACTCTGCTGCATATCGAGTATGGTATACACAAGGAAGGTGAACGTGAAATCGCGAGACTTGGAAGCTATATGGCAATAAAGCTTTCCCACGTAGCGGCCATCTTTGTCTAGTACCCTGACGGATTGCCGATCATATACTCGGCGCTATGACAGAACTTGATCACATTTCAGCCGTCTTGTTTCATACAATTTCACTCAACCAAACCGAGGGCGGAAGGGAACATAGGCTGGTCCCTTTCATATAGTTATAATCAGCCCTACTGCATATACACTGTTCTTGCGTATAGAGGCAACAACCTATTACAAAGATGGCCGCGGCACTGCGATGGATGTCTGTAGAGCCTCGAGCCTAAATGATACCGGTACTGTTACAACTGTTAAAACAACATGTTACCCTCATACACACGTATGAGCGAAAACCACTGAAACGTGACGTGTATGCAATGTTTCACACGCTTTGATCTATCTAAAAGAAATGTAGACACGTATTACTGAGAAGGTACTCATCATAGACTATGTACAAAGATCCAGCATATTTGATTCAGAGGTCTCACAATATAGACATAATGGATATGTTATTGCTATTTTTGTCAAGCTATTGAATTAAATTCAATTATAATAACTCTTCCCTCAACACCGCCGACCTCCAACCCAAGCTGTGGCTCCGATACGTGGATGACACCTTTGTGGTTTGGCCACACGGCAGAGACACACTCCAGGATTTTCTACAACATCTAAACCAGCAACACCCGAGCATCAAGTTCACCATGGAAACGGAAGAAGATGACAAGATCGCGTTCCTTGATGTTGGCATTTCCAGAAACCCAGACGGCTCCCTACACCACAACGTCTACAGAAAGCCCACGCACACAGATCGGTACCTGAACCAGCGCTCCTTCCATCATCCAAGCATCAAGTCATCGGTCAACCGTACGCTCGTACAACGCGCCTACAACATTTGTGACAAGGACAGCCTTCCCAAGGAACTACAGCACATCCGAACTACCCTCAAACGCAACGGTTACAATCACAACAAGATCAGCACAGCGAAGCCGGTTCCAAACTCCAAAAGCAAGGTAAGTGATCTAACGCTCTCTGCTTGTCTCCCCTATCTAGGTTCGACGTCTCACAAACTACAACGCATCCTCCGACAAGCAGGCATCGATGTGTTCCACTCAGCCCCCAGCAAACTCCAAGGACTTCTACATACCCACAAGGACAAACCGGACCCAAACAACAGAGCGGGAGTCTACCGGATCCCCTGTGAGTGCGGTAAGGTGTACATCGGCGAAACGAAACGCAACCTCCCCATCAGATTGAAGGAACACCGAGCACACGGCCGCAGAGGAGATTTCGAGAAGTCCGCCATCGTCAAGCACTCGCACATCAAGGACCACCAAATCGACTGGCAGGCAGCCCAACTCATCACACCCATCGACGCATGGCACCCCAGACGCATCAGAGAGGCCATCGAGATCGTCAAACACGACACTGTGCCACAGGACATCGGTTTCTTCATCAGCGACATTTGGCGACCTATACTACAGACTGAAGGATCTTCTATATCCAAAGTCCATAACCCACCCCAGACTGAGGGATCCCCTATATCCTAAGTCAACCACCCTCCTTCCCCTGTGCTTGTTAACAACTGATTCAGTTCAGTGAGCACACACACCTCTCCCCCAACCCCTAGGATCCTAGTCTCATAGTCTCACAGTTTCCCGCCTGCGCGCCTCAACGAACTAATCCTCCAGCATCCATTCATGGGATGATCCTCCAGCAGCCTACTTAAGCAGCAGCATTTTCCAGAGTCCGGCATTCTCCTGAGGACGATCAGAGCATACTGATCGAAACGTCGAGTTGTACCCCCAGTTCTTTTCAGAACTAATTACTACTCAATTGAGATTCCACATGGTGTCACCGCAATTATTCTTACTTATCATCCTCACCATGCAAAGCTACAAGTTTTACCTATAATAGTTAAGGTCATTGAAAAAGTGCCGGTATCATTATCCGCTGTCATGTTTTTATTATATTGAAATGAAACTAAGATAGGCCTAGCAATAACATAGCCAATTCACCTTATTCATGAGTTAGCCATTTTATGTCTTATTCCCTGAATACAAGAGGTTGTGTACCTGTACATGCTCATTATAGTAACCTGCCTAATTTTGTCGGTTGCAGGGGCAACCTCGCTTTCAAATGTCATTAAATTTTAAGTAAATCCATGAAAATAGCTACATCCATTTATGTATTCCTTATGTCAGGAATTTTGGGAACTATCAGATTATTGGGCCTTCTCGCTGGTGCATGCAGCATGTAAGCTACAGAGTGTGGTTGTGAGATTACAACCTCTATTTTGTTTTTATCGTGAATAAGGCGAATTACAGACCCTTCCCACGCTGCAGCTGTCTTTGTCAGATTCCATGTAGGCAAGTATAGCGCAGGTACATACAAAGGGGCCAGCCAATTTCCCTTCCAGCCTCGGTTTGGTTACGTGAATTTGTATGGAAGAAAACCAAGATGGGTGCACCAGCAAATAGGTTCATTCAATCACTTTCATAATACCGGTTACTTCCATCAGTAGACGCCGCAGGTTATAATTCGGAATAAGTTTAATTCAAGCATTAACATTGTTCTGGTGAATACACGTACCGGTATAATGTGTAGAAGTGTTTTTTTGGCGAACACAACCAGAAGCTTGTTTTTAAACGTTATTCTTGATCAGTAACAGAGCTTCGTGAAAACGTCTACATAACCAGAAACAGTTTCTGACGCGACAATCCTATTACACGTCAACGCTTCTTAAATAATAGAACCAACCGGTTCTTCTCAGAGCCATCACTTCTTCCAAGAAGAGATCATTACATGGTGTACCCGTAAGAACACAACAATATTTATCGCCACCATGCAAAGCCTCAAACCCTACAGCAAAATAGAACTTACTCGTAAGTAATAAACTTGTATGAATAGCTTATATGAACAGTCATTCAATAATTAGTTAAACAATGCCCTATATTGAAACCAAGCATTACCGACCATAATACTTTGGTTCAGGTTTGGTCGGAACAGCAGCACAACCTAATAGGTAGGACATCTTTCCCCAACCGAAAATTAAGTCCCCCGTTTGTGGCCGTGTCCCACCGGGTTTACACTCTGTGAACATCTACAAAAATCTCAACCCAAGGCCGAAACATGTTTTTAGAGTAATTGAAGCCAAATGTATTTATAGTAAGTCCTTCTTAACCATTTGTAAGGTACAAAACCTTCTGATTGCACCAGGGTGTATTTAAACTTTAATCTAACACTGTAATTTAAATACGTATTCCACTTTGAACAGGCAGTATGGTATGATTTACTGGAAGGTTTGTGCTTGTGAAAGTGTATAAAAGTAGTCATGGTTGTTACAACAATACAAATGAGTGATTTTGGGGGAGAACGCATATACTTTGTACACGGGGGTGAGGAGTGTATGCCAGAAATTGAACCGACGCAATACATATAACGTATAACGTTACATGCAATAATTGCCTATTTCCCTAATCACCTCCAGATCATATCAAATTATGTGTTCCCTAATTCCAGGTACAGACTTCTGTCCTTGCTATCCACATTTATTACTATTATTCTTTTTTTAAATTATTATTACACAGTAGCACAGCATATCAATATACATGTAGCCGAAACCCCTGTGTTCGTTTTCAGGGAACACTTCCTTGCAATTATGTACAATATCGACACAAAATACACTGCAAACAATACTGTCACCTCAAGTATTTCTTTCTTAAATAAACCAACCAATATTTACACCCCAATTATTGCCATAATGTGCTAATATCTGTACAACTAATACTGCAAACAGTAATGTCAACTTATTATTTATTTACAGTACTCATGTCACACATCTCAATAACAACATTTATCATATTCTAGTATCTACATTATCTATCAATGGGTGACTTTGTAGGTGGAAGCAGACTTGGCTGCTAATTTGTTTCCATTGCTCATTTACTTCTGAGCATAGTGCCCATTACATTTCGAACAATAACAAACACCTCATCATTCTGCCACCTACTGTCCCCAAAACTCCCACTCAGTGCACTCACAGTCTCATCTACCCACCCGTCCTGTCGATCGGGTCTTGCCTAAAATTACGTTTGGACGAGTTATTACTACTTGGACGCCTAAGGAACACATAATGCAACTTTTGTATACAATGACTACAATTAACGCGCCTTTTCAGTTTATTTCAATATATCATAACTTCCTTAACACTAAACAAAGAACTAGCGACATCAGTGCCCAACATTATCAATGCATCCAAAACCCATGTCAGCGTTTTCATCAAAAGCTTAACCTCTATTTAGGTGTTCGAGCGACAGCGCGAACACCTCTTCATAGTGTTTTTTTTTTTTGCTTTTTAGGTGTTCGAGCCACAGCGCGAACACCTCTTGATATTGTTCGTTTTTTTAGGTGTTCGAGCCACAGCGCGAACACCTCTTGATATTGTTCGGTTTTTTAGGTGTTCGAGCCACAGCGCGAACACCTCTTGATATTGTTCGTTTTTTAAAATACTTTTTCTTCTCCTTCTTGTTCTTCTTCTTTTCGGTGAATATCCAGAGCAAAAATCATAGTTGCAGAGTTCACAGAACCTTAAAACTTCACACATAGTTAGACCTTAACATGTAGTTGTATCTTAAGTTGTGACGTCATAGTGAGGTCATCAGATATCGAATTACACTCAATCAAAATTTAATATTTCAAAAAATTATATCTCATGAACCACAAAAGATATTTTCACAATATTTACACCATGTTATAGATCTTGAATTATGTGATTTTTCGTACACAGACGTGACCCCAATCTGACCTTACTTCCTGTCCAAACCGGAAGTCAAAGTTTAATATTAAAAAAATCATATCTCAACAACTACAAGAGGTAAATTGACATTTTTTGCACCATTGTATAGATTGTTAATTGTCGAAAAAAAATACACAAAGGTGACCCCAATTTGACCTTACTTCCTGTCCAAACCGGAAGTCAAAGTTTATTATTTAAAAAAATCATATCTCAACAACCACAAGAGGTAAATTCACAGTTTTTGCACCATTGTACAGATTGTTAATTGTAAAAAATATTTTCAAAAACATAACCCCAATTTGACCTTTGCTCCCTGTCCAAACCGGAAGTCAAAGTTTAATATTAAAAATATCATATCTCAACAACCACAAGGGGTAAATTCACAATCTTTCCACCATTGTATAGATTGTTAATAATTGTCGAAAAATATTTACACAAAGGTGACCCCAATTTGACCTTACTTCCTGTCCCAACCGGAAGTCAAAGTTTAATATTTAAAAAAATCATATCTCAACAACCACAAGGGGTCAATTCACAATCTTTCCACCATTGTTTACATTGTTAATTGTCAATAAATATTTACACAAAGGTGACCCCAATTTGACCTTTACTTCCTGTCCAAACCGGAAGTCAAAGTTTAATATTAAAAAAATATTTTCAAAATCGTACATTATTAGCGAGGACAACGGTTTCGTCAAAATCACAATTCGTATCTGGAACTACACGAAAACGGGTTGTAAAAACTCGCCAAAGAAATAAATGCCTTCTCTCAAAGAATTTCAATACCAAAATTGACCCTTATGTAGCAGAACAGTTGTTTTTCACATTTGAACTGTTTTTTCAAGAATAAATAATGTGATTAAGTTCAAATCATTGAAATGGACTTCAAACAAATCATCGTTGGTAACCACATCATATTTTACAGGGTACTCTTTAATTAATATGAAAAAAAATAATAATGCAAAGTTTCTTTTAAAAACATTCTGACGTCATCATCACTGCCCCTGACAAAACTAGAACACCTATGTGTTTGTAATATCACAAACACTTCCATCTAGTTCTTCTCCTTCTTCTCAGTGAGACATATCCAGAGACAAAAACATACTTGCAGAGTTCACAGAACCTTAAAACTTAACACATACTTAGACCTTAACATGTAGTTGTGTCCTAAGTTGTGACGTCATGGTGACCCCAATCTGACCTCTCCTTCCGGTTGAAACCGGAAGTTGAATATTTCAAAAAATCATATCTCATGAACCACAGAAGATATTTTCACAATCTTTGCATCATCTTAAAGATCTTGAATTATGTCACATTTCGTACACAAACATGACCCAATTTGACCTCTCCTTCCGGTCGAAAACGGAAGTTTAAGTGAACAACTATTCAGAAGTACCATTCTTTATGCACAGCCAGTTTCGCGTGTGAACGGCCTTGAAGTTCTCTCACACACAGACACGAGGCATATATAGTTCATTCACCTCATGGTTGAGTTCTTCTCTAATTAGAATATTCGTGTCCTCAGTTTACAGTAATTTCACTATCGTTGTCCTTTATTTCGAGCTGTAATTTTTGTACATAGTTTTGGAATTGTTAACGCATCTTTTCGCGATTGATGCAGTCAAATTAACAGTCATCGATGCGCAGATGATTTTTTACGGAATTTATTTGTTATTTATGCTTTCGTTTATGGGCAATCAATTTCATGGTAAGAGTTTTCCAATGCGCCCTTGACAAAAGGTTTTCAGGCGCTGGAGTTAATTTAAATACAAAATCAATTAATTTTGATTTTGAGACAAGAGATCCAGATCTTCTTTTAACTTATGTATTTTATTTCTTTTCTTTTTATTATTTTATCAACTTAATTAAATTTAATTTTGCAAATGGAATAATGTGTCCAACAATGATTGTTTAATAACCAATGTGGCAGAAAAAGCGTCTAGAACAACAAAATGGTTAGTAATTTTTTCCAAAATTGTTGGGTGTTTATTTTTAAATATTGGTTTTGGTTAGCCGGTTAACAAATTTCTAAATGGTTAGTGCAGTTTTTTTTTCATTTTAATTTATGCAATAACCAAATGATATGTTTCATTATATTTTTAAGTCTTTGATATATATATAAAAACAGCAAAAATAAATAAATAAATAAAAAGATTATGGCCTAAACATTTAAGTATTATTGTGGTGTTTGCAAAAGTAAGTTTTTTTCTTCATTCATAAAGTGACTAGTGACTTTTCCAAAAAAGTTTCATGACATCATCACAGATCACAACGCCCCCATCTCAGAAATTGAACCAAACGATTAATGTTATTTTGTCATGATCATGAAGAAGAATAATTGTGTCATTATGGACAGTTACTGATAGTTTAGTGTTGATGTTTCCAGATAATTAATGCTAGCTCATAGTGTACAATCCTTCTTGACCTATTTTTACACCAGTCAAAGTTTATTATTGTTATACTTTTAGACTTTCTATTCACAGCTGTGAGACCGAGTGGTGCTGATGATGGCTGTGTGGGCAATGTGCCCAGGAAGTGTTTGAGGATCACGTGCCTCTTTCTGCGCATCGTGATTGGATAGATTTCCATCGTAACAAATTTATATTGTTCTTATTGGCTATTCGATTGCTCATGAATATATGTTCACCATGTTACATTTCATTGTTATACCTTGTCTGTACGAACGTAGGCGCTCTGTAAACTACGAAAATGGTCTGTATAATAATCTGTAAATGTATTTGTACAGTCAAAACATAGTTGCGGAGTTCAAAGAACCTTAAAGCTTAACAAATAGTTAGACCTGAACATATTGTTCCAGGTAACGTTGTGACGTCATGGTGAGGTCATCTAATGAATTATTACGTAATTAATTATAATAAAACAATATATTTTATATCTTGTGAACCACAATAGATAATTTCTTGATTCCTTCATAATCATACAGAATATGGAGGACTCGACATTTGATACAAAGACATGACCTTATTGTCTCTTACTTCCGGTCCAAACTGGAAGTTCAAGGTTAAAAAATGTGGCAGGTTTAAAAAAGTCACCTTTTGCTATCTTGAGAAAACATTAGACAGCATTTTACAAAATTTGGCACAATTGACACCCATATTATGAGGAAAAAATTTGTGAAGTATGAATGACGTCACATGATTGAACCGGAACTTACGGTTAAAATAATTTAAAATTATATGGGATGACTGAACCGTAAGTTAATGTATTCAGTATATTATGAAAACTCATATTTCCTGAAGTAACTCTTGTCTCTTAACAACTTTAGGTGATGATGTCATCACGTACATATGATGCACACTCGAACACCCTGAGTTTGTTTTTAACAAACTCGATACCTCTAGTTTATTTGTTTTTGTTTTTTTGTTGCAGCCATGTATCACATTATAAAGACATCCAGTTACAATTTGTGCTTTCCCCATGATACTAGTTATTTTCGTTACAGCAGAGTGCACTATATTTATTAATCAATGATTCTGAAGAAGTCACATGAGCCTGACGTTTCATTTCTAACTAAATCTTAATTGGATAGGTGTTACCTTTCATATGCACTGGTCGAAACTTGAACCCGTTCTAATATCTACAACATTTAGATTTATCATGCAACATGGTAAAGTAATAGTTTCTTCAAATTACATTTTAAAACGGTTATTTTTCTGGCACAACACCATTTGCAAAACAATCACATTAATGTCTACTGGCACCGTGCATGATCTGGTGAGGGCACATATTGTTAGACAACTGTTGATCGATATCCTTTGTGTAAGTGTGACGTAATTCCAACATAAACCACGCCCACTTTGCACGTGCTCCTTTCAATGATCATCAGAAGCCCAATGGAAATGCATTGACCAACCTTTTCTTTACGGATTTACTCAATAAATTAGAAAGCTTGGGACTTGCCTTTAACGTATGCGTTGTAAAGACTCAAACTCTTATTAACAAAGTGAAATTCTGCCTCAAGAAAGTTAAAATCAAGGAATTTGGATTAAATTACACACAGAGGTATGCGAGCTTTGGAACCAGAAGTAATGGCCCTGTCACACTGTTGCGTATCGTACTAGCGTATGCCAGCGTATGAAAATTATCACTCATACGCTGGTATACGGTGACATACGCTAGGGGTACGTTAGGCATAGGTTGTATACGTTTCAAGCACGGTGGCATACGCTGGCATACGCTGGCATACGCTGAGGCAGAAATAAATGTTTAAGCATGCTTAAAAATTTTGTGCGTATGCGGACGTATGGTTAATACGCGAAGCATACGCTAGGCATACGCTGAATACGCTAGAGTTACGATATAGGTACGTTACTCATAGGTCGAGTACGCTGGACATAAGTTGCCATACGTTGGCATGAAGGTGTACCGTACAGCTAGCGTATTGATATCGCATTGAAAGGCCGCCGATTATATAGGCACTTTGTCACGTGATAGGCGGATAGGCGGTACGCTGGGCATGCGCAGTTCATACGCTACTCATACGCTAGCCATACGCAGAGTACGCTGTCCATACGCTGGACATACGCTGTTCATACGCTGACATACGCTGGTCGTACGCTGACATTTGCTGACATTCGCTGTCCATACGCTGTCAATACGCTTGCCATACGCTACTCATACGCTATTCATAGGTTCAATACGGTAAGTATACGCACAATTCTGTATTTTCAAGGGCTTTTTGTGCGTATGAAAATTATATTATGAATTTTCATACGCAACTCTTACGTTTCTCTCATACGCAACAGTGTGACAGGGCCATAACGAAAAAGAATTCGACTGCTGCCAATCCGCGCGCGTATTACGTTTTGACTTACATCAGGATAGGGCAGCTATCACGTTCGAGCTGTGATGCTGTAAATCAAGAGGTGTCTCAAACATTGCATTAATATTAGAGCCACTATCATTATCGGTAATCCCACAAAATATAAAATTACAGTTTTACATAAAGTTGATGATGGTATAACAAAATGAAATGAAATATTTTTGTTAGAGGAACACTATCAATATAGTAAAATTTGTAAGTAATTTTCGTTAGAACGACTAATTTATGAGGAGAGATCTGAACACATTTGCACTATTTTCTCGTTTTGGGAATAAATGGGAATAAACTTTCACATATTGGTTTCTGATGATGTATACATAACAGCAAAAGAAACGTCAACCCTAAAAATATTTATTATTTTCATTTTATAATTAATATAATTTGTTTAATGAAGAATATTATGAGTGTGGAGTGTAACACGAACACAATGTGGCAAATTTGGTTGACCTCAAAATTCGTCATGCATGACGTCTGAGGACACATAAGCTAAACATGTTCTCATACTTATCAAAATTCAGGGGATGGCGTTTCTTTTGCTGTTATGTAGATATTGTATTGATGTACGTACAGACATTAAATGGATGCATTTGCAAGATTTATATTTATTTTAGAAAATAATTATTAATTGATTTAATTTTGTCCTACACCGACGTGTGTATAGCACTGTATACTCAGTGCTTTCCGAGTCTCTGTGAAAAAACTACACAGGCGACTCGGGCGGGATTCGAACCCACGACCTCCTGCTCACTAGTGCAGACGTCTTAACCTCTCGACCACCGAGCTTGCCCGATGACAACTGGCCGGCTAGAATCCCATATAGCAGCGGGTTCCGTGATATATATAAAATAATTATTGTTAAAAATACATCATTCTAGACCAAGTGAACAGTCCGCGAATACATTACAGCATTGTTACACCACAGAAGCAGTTTCTGATGATTATGCAGTTAGAACGTTATTTTTCCCATCCATTGTAATAAACTTAAGCCTTGAATTTCATTCCAGCTTTTGAAATGAAAGCAGACCTTGACTTCAAGTGGAAGTGGTTCCCTTGATTACAGTTGACGCACCGGAAGACAGCTTTTATTTCAGACCTACATGATATATTGATACATTTGTATGTCATTAGAATGTTTGTTCGCTTGGAAGGCTGGCCATTCAAATTTATGGGTCGAATGACATTTCGCTCCCCGCACGAAGGATAAACTAGAGGCACCCGCATGTTTTTTTAAGTGGGTACATATATGAAACATTACCTGAATGGTTATACGTCCAAAGGGAACATGTGCCCTTACCGTCCAAGAAAATTGGCCATTAAGGTAATAACTTATGCCGTATCAATAATGATTAAAACTAGTCATTCGCGAAAGGTGAAACACCCAAGTGTTATCATAACAATTCGATTGCTGCCATTGAGAGACAGAATAACACATCAGATGGCCAATACGGCATTTTAAGCGAACGGTTGTATTTTTGTTTCCACGTTAGTGTAACTCATTTTCGATGTCAGCCAATATACGAGACTGAACAAACCTGTTTTTACGTTACAGTTTTTGTTTTTGCTTCCATTCAAATCCACGTCACCAAATCAATGCCCTTACAAAGATGACCGCGGTAATATTATCACTTCAAGTACAAACACAAACTACAAAAAAGTAAACTCATGAAGCATATTAAAATAATATGACGCTGTATCAAACAATCCTTTGTTATTTGGGTTAAGCAAATCACACAGTCAATATTTACATCTTATGCTTTAGCATACACACGAAGGATGATGTCGCCTTCTGAAGGTTTGCCGACGCCATTCAACCTAACGTCACAGTAAATCGTCCGTGATCATAATCTCCGGACATCTGCCTGCCTTGATACCGTTCCATGGCTACCAACAGCCATTAAATCACCTTGAACACACTCATTGTTTTTATTAATTAAGAATCACTTATTTTACCTGAATCGAAATGTCAGAGTTACGGCTATCGGATGTTAGCTTCGGAGTAGCGGACGGTGTGTTAAGGGAATATTGTCAGGGTCACTTTCTGTTTCGACATTTTAGAGACATTTGATACGACGTTTTCAAGTGGAAATGTTGATCGGAAGGGCGGATGCTTAAGACAGGGAACTGGGACTCCGCAAACTGAACAAAGTAAATAAGTTGACAGAGCCAAAACTAATACATCCGAATACATCTTTCAACACGTGTGAAGGAAGCATGCAGGAAAACATGAGACCTGGTCTCACAAAATTAAATGAAATAATTATGTCATGTTGTTAAAGTTAAAATAAAACCCATTTGATGATTAAGATAAGGATGGCTTCAAGCATGCCTTGAAGTATTTCTGTCTTATTGATTCTGGGAAACAACAGTTTTAGTAAATATATTAACTACTGTAATCCACACTATTTGTTATGTTGATACAACTTATGACGTTGTGTTGTAACTTTTTTGGATTCGTTTATGACGTGGAATTTAGGGAAGAATATCATTTTCTTAATTCAAACTGCAAAGTTGTTCACAATTCTTAAAGGAGACAGCACCTCAGAAAATACGTTTTTTATTTATTTTTTTAAAAAAATTTTATACAAAATTCAACCATTTGGTAATTGTTCCGAATGGCCGATCAACACTATGTCAGATATTCAGTAGAGTATTCCATTTTACCATTAACCAGAGTAAAGGTAATGTGCAACATTGGTTATGGAGTGTCGTGGCCGAGCGGTCTAGCGCACCGAACTCAAGTTCTGGTGTTGCCAGCAGCAGGGTGTGGGTTCGAGCCCCGGTCGTGACACTTGTGTCCTTGAGCAAGGTACTTAACCATAATTGCTTCGTCCTTCGGATGGGACGTAAAGCCGTAGGTCCCGTGTGTTGTATAATGCACGTAAAGTGGATTGTCGTGCGGTGTAGCGCACTGAACTCAAGTTCTGGTGTTGCCAGCAGCAGAGTGTGGGTTCGAGCCCCGGCCGTGACACCTGTGTCCTTGAGCAAGACACTTAACCATAATTGCTTCTCTCCACCCAGGGGTTAAATGGGTACCTGTGAAGGCAGAGATGGTTTGCTCTATATGCGCTAGAAATGGCAGCAATTGAGCTGTATACTCCCCAGGGAGCTGAGATGGTTTCAGGAATGATTTATGAGCCTTATGAGCCTTATGAGCCTTATGAGCAGGGATAATAATATAATGCGCCTTGAGCGCCACTTAGTTGGTGGATACGTGCGCTATATAAATCTATACATTATTATTATTATTATTATTATGGTGGTACAACTGTTTTTACGGGCATGCTTACTTCATCGAACAAGATACACGTTACCAAATCAACCGGTAAATGTTTCAACTTATTATGTTGATGCGAATTTTGTCGGATTCATTATAACGAGCAATTTAGGAATAAGTAATCTTTCAAACTGTAATTTTTTTCACATATCTTAAAAGTGACAGGAACTAGACAATATTTTTTTGGCAGGAATTTTTGTTAATAAGTTAATTTCACATTAGAAAATTCGACCATTTATTAATTCTTTTGAATATATATTTAAGATATATGATACTCTGTCAGAGATACAATGGGAGTATTCCATTTACTATTGACCAGTGTGAGAATTGTAAGTAAACTGCTGCAAAAAAGAAAGAAAAAAGTTGACCAATTGGATGCAGGTAATGTCCTACTAACGGAGCAAGCTAAGGCTTGAGGGTTGAAGCCTCTCCTCCCTAGGTTAGCCCTTATAATAATAATAATAATAATAATAATAATAATAATAATAATAATAATAATAATAATAGCATTTATATATAGCGCTCTTACACGACTGAAAGGTATCACAGCGCTTTACAAAATGGATCAACTTAATAATTTCTTAAATTAACAGTGAATAAAATGAGATGTAATTCTTAAATTAACAGTGAATAAAATGAGATGTACAACAAAGCTAAAATAAATGAGTCTTAAGTTTACTTTTAAACATCTGAAGTTCACTAGTATGACGAATATCTGATGGGAGATTATTCCACAGATTTGGCGCAGAAGCAAAGAAACCCTTATTTGCAGAACAAAGATGAGTGCGGGGTTTAGAGAGCATCTTTTGGTCAGAACTAGAGCGAAGTCCACTACGGTTAGGTTGGTATAGCGAGATAAGCTCGCATAGATAAGATGGTGCATTATTAGAAAGGCAATTAAAAGTAATAGTCATAATTTTAAAATCGATACGTTTTTGTACAGGTAGCCAATGAAGCTGTTGGAGGAGCCCTTCCCCATATCTGAACAAATAGCGCTCCTTTCTATTGACAAGTTTATGAATGTTTGGGCCATTGCTCCATAACATATTTTACCTGATTGTTTTATATTGTTGTTGTGTAATCGCTTATTTGTAATGAAATAAATGTTGATTGAAATGAATTGAAAAATAAAGGTGGTAAAAACACGTAGACCTTTTATCCTAAGAAAGTTAATATATTTATATCTATTTTCCATTCAACAAAAAATATATATAATAATTGCCAGACAAGACGCAAAAGTGTGCTTTTTGGAAACTGTGTATGCAATTTTTTTTCAAAGCATGAACACTTCTCTATCTACAATCTTGTTGCTGTTGTCGTTGTTGCTACGTTTTCCCTTTTCTCTGATATTGTTTTCCTTTTTTTTAAGAAGAAGAAACAAATAAAAAAAAGAATCGCCTAAAGATTGTCGTCCTTTTGAGACATAAAGCATAAATAGCTTAAATGAGTTTGTATTTACATTATAACATATACAAAATGCTTCCATACTTTTCTAAGCGTTAAGATAATTATATGTATACAAAGTTTCAGCTTATTTCATTGTAGTCTTGCAGTCGAGCACTTATTTGTGCGTATAGAAAATGTATACGTGAGTATGAGTATTCCAACTCTGTTGCATTGTGTCGTTAACGATTAAATAGTGATAATTCAGATTTTTCAAATTCATTCCAACGTGGAATTTCTGTCTTCGGATTTTACTAAAATTCGAATTTTACTAAAATAACCGGGGATTAGACAGACATATTTCAAGGCCGGCTGTATTATGCCATCATCAACTTTATACACCAAGTAAGTTTCAGTCAAACTGTGATCAGTCCTGTAAAGTACCGGTATCATATAAAAAGATATACTATCTTCCAAATAGTTTCTTAAGTTTGAAAATATTTATGAGCCTACATTACACAATGTATGACGTACTACACTAGACGTAGTCATGGGGGGCCTGGGGGGCTCGTGCCCCCCACAAATTTCCAGTTCCTCCTAGGTGCCCCCACGAAATATCTTCATAGTGCCATAAAAAAAGAATTTTAAAAAAAAAAGGGAAAAACCCATACCCCTGCGCCCCCCCCCCCCCCCCCACTGAAAAGCAATGCCCCCTGTTCCCCCACTGAAAAAGTCCTGGCTACGCCGCTGGGGAAACACCACACGATGAGACTGGAATTAAAACCTAACCCACACTGGGTTCGAGTGGGATTCGAACCCGGGTCCACAGTGGTGAAAGGGGAGGAAAGTATCCCAAAACAACTGTGTTACCAACAACTAGACAAACATATCAAATAGTAATTCACACTTACCGTCAATAACTGCCTTATCCGTGTCCATTTGATCGTCTCTCGTGAAGGCTGGCGGGTAGTCATTATTTTCAGGGAGAAACACTTCGTTCCTTTTAGCATAGAAAGGTGAATTGGGTAGCTGTCTGGACCGGGAGGGAAAGGATTTGCCGTACCGTATAATAAGATCTGGTTTCTGTGCATAACACGTGTGGATTGTGACCATAACCAACAGCGATAGAAGAACGCTATAAATTCCTGGATGGGACGGAAATTAAACAAATAGTATAGCAAACGCACTTAATGGCACAAAAAAGGTAGAGCAATCAATCAAAAAAATGCTACTGTTTTGGAAAGCAAAGAAAACAAATATGGCAAATATGATTTTCCAGTAGAAACCTATAAACTAGCTTCTTGACATATTTCGTAACATATTTCGACGAAGAAATGTTATAACAATACAATGGGAACAAATATGAAAACGTGGTTAGCAAATTAGAAAATTCAGTTACACGCATAAATACATAAAACCCTCTCAAAAATGTTTTCGGTGATATTGGAAAATTGAACCAAATTATTGTTTACTTATCATCAGGGAAACGTTATTTTAAATTAGTTTGTCTGCGTTGAGATAATTTCAGAGAAACAAATTTAAAAATGCAAATTTATTTTATGTTATTTTTCATTTTAAACATTTCATAATTAATAATAACAGCAATACGCAATCACAAGCACAAATCATATTCCACTTGATACCTAGTGGAATATAATGTTACCTCAGCCCTGGAAATCCATTAAGTTCCGTGAAGTACTCCGTTGGGGGAAAATCTGAGCAAACACTTCAACTTAAATATTGAAATAAGAAACAAATAGGGGTCCCATTACGGACAAGGGCAACATGTCCTTTCGTATGACACTGCAATGTTTGACCAAGATAATGAACCAAAAGTCTGAAATAGCAATTTTGGAATTTCAAAAAGTGCATTCATCATAATGTTATTACTCACTATGAATCTATCAGACCACTATATCGTGTTAATTAACGAAATACAAATTGAGTAAAACCAACTGTATGTCTATCAATATACGTTTGGACTCCAAAATGCAAACATAAAGATGCCCATTTCACGAAAACAACTCAATATTCTACGACTATAGTACACAAAAAACAGACTCAGTGTGTATGCATAGTGTAAGACGATCCTTCCTCGAGGGAATGTTTCAAAAGAAAGCTTTGCTTTTCACATTTACCCGTTCGTTCCATGACGACTCCGATCCTTCTGAATACCAAGAGAAGAATAACCCAGTTGATAAGAGATGTTCTTTAGCCTAGCACTTCTCGTCCTCTTCACACGCTCTCGTAGTTACTTGTGATGGGTCGGTGGTACAGTTGTCGTCTATATATATGGTTCCGTCTCTGACACAACGTATGCGTCGGTGTTATGATATACTCGATCTAATTGGTCAAATTTGTTGGGCTTGATCTGTGTGTGTGTGTGTGTGTTTTTTATATTTTAATTTCTTCCTTTTATTTATTTATTTATTTTTCTTTTCATTTCAAGCCAAAGGTTGACGAATGCTTGTTTGATGTATTGCTTCATGAGAAACGTTTAGCAATTATCCGTGTTGGTATGGTATTGTAACTATAAGTTATTAGTTCGGGAAGAATCTAGGGCGGTTAAAGTGAACTAGATAAATCAATCAAGATATCAGTTCTTTACTTGACAAAGAGGTAAACTAGGTGAGCTTGCATAGATATACATCAATAAGAACTAGACATATTTCCAGAATGAGGTTACATATTGCCATGACCACATCATCAAACACTTGTAAAAAATATACAAAATTGGGCCATTAGTAAATTTTACAATTAATTTACACCCATCCATTAGAAAATAAATTAAAGCTTCTGATTTGCTTGACGACGAAGGAGTTTTCAGGAGCATTACCTCGTGTCAAATCTGACGAATACCAGAAATGGGTTGGATGTAGATACATATTGTTGTGGATATCCATGCTTCTGGACCCTTTATACAAAATAAGAAGTCTATTTTTAACATACAATGAAGATCGAGTGTATTTTAAAAACATGTTCATGCATATATTTACCACATGGGGGCGCTGTTTTGTGAGATCACAATAGAAACTCTGTGTCACTATAATTGTACACAAACCAAAACTTCCTCAAGAAAACAAAGTTTACTGATTGGGACCAAACTCTCAGTAAAAAGGTGAGGTAAGTCTTGGTTATTAAATCTAAAATAAACTTTGAATCTTAATGTGAAACTTCTTTGGTGTAAAACTAATTATGGTATGCATCCCTATAAATAATTTCACAGTTGTATCGCCCTCCTAGGGTGGGGTTACGTTCCCCTTTCGTATTATCTTGAAACATTTTAGGAAGGTTAAGTTAAACAACATCTATCGGATGAGGTCATACTTCACTGCTTTGTTATCTGTTCTACGCCACCTTCTATTATGTCTTACATGTCACAATTCAGTATGATTTGATGATACTTGGTAATATGTGGTGCATTAACATCTGGTAAAAAGACCAGTCTAATCAAAATGTGTATCTGCGAGCTGTTTTTATATAATAGTATAATTATATTTTGTTTTTGCCGGCGCGCTACATACGGCGCAGAACTTAACCAGTTGGAGTGACGAATTTTAATTCGCGTCCGCTGACTTGCCTAATTCGTATGACTCGATTTCGAACTGATGAAAACGAAATCGATATGGGCCCTAGAATTAGAGTACAAATTCAACGCTTGGTCTTTACCACAGGATAATGACCTTTTTTCTATTTTTTTCTTTTTCTTTTGGTGTGGCTAGCAGTGATGAAAGGACTTCGCCTACGCAGTAGTCCTTCATCGCCCATAGTCATGCCTAAAACCAGTAATTATCCCGCGGTAAAGACAAACTGTTATTGCCTAAATACATGACTACTGATATTACACCTACTACTGATATTACACCTACTACTGTTTGTCGCCTGATGTGGAGTAATATACCTTCAATACTCCTACTACTACTGCTGCTGCAGAGCTGCTCCAGTTGCTGCTCCTACTACTTATGAAAATTACATTCCTAATATGAAAAATATACTACCCCTACCCCGTTTATGCGATTCAAGAAGAGCATCGAATTACGAACTTGAGTGCTTTCAATGCACAGTCACGAAAGAAATAACCGTTATTCTTCAGGTTTGTAAGTTGCCAAAGCAACTCAATTGAGCTGCTTTTTATCCAAGTTGCCTTGCTCACTGGGCTGCCGCTGATTTCACCGATGCTCCCGCGGGAAAATACAAAGCGAAGTACACCGAATAAGGAAGTGAGGTGACCTTTTGAACGACTTTTTTTCTGAGTGCTTCTTTCTAAGAGAGCTTTCGAAAACTGACACAATACCTTACAAAAAAAGGCAAATAAAGGCACGTGTCCTCAATATATCATGCACTCAGTATTCGTAACGGAATAACGGATCATGTTTTATTGCAACTTAATTTTGTTTAAGAAGCAAATCATATTATGAACAATTTGTACTGGAATCCCATATTTAAAATGCAAGTGATAATATAAAAGTAACGAACATTATGTTATGCAACCTTGTATTTTTAGGTGATACACGTATACGCGGTTATTGGAATCAGACCAAAAATGACTGAAAAAGTCGCTAAAATCCCAGTGTTACAGAATTCCAAACGATCCAGCAATTTTGCCATTTTCGTTTTCGTTTCGTAGCAAAACATAAAGAAAACTAAAAATGCCGTCTGCGGCCACGCGCATGAAGATCAGAAACCAGAGACTTTTTTATTGGCCTTAAACAATGAATACAGATTAGAAAAAGTAACAATTTGCTTATTGCAAACAAATGCGCAACGGACGAAAACATATAATATAAAAGCAGATACTCATCTATCTCATTTGTACACTCGAACAAATTGTATATATTACATCATTAAGCATATATAAAAGACAGCATAAATCTTTAGTAACATTTCTTTAATTGCATTCATCGATAATAATCAAGCGATATATACTAAAACCAATCTGCGAAAGTTTTCAGCTTATTTATTGTGTCATTCACGAGAAAATTGTGAACATTTTCGTATTCAATCCTACGTGGATTTTCTGTCTTCAGTATACGGAAATTATTTTGAGAAACTATTTCAGAAATTTTACTTTAACGATAACACCTTAAACAGAAACATAACAAGGTGTTTTAGATCAACCTCGTCCTAATGGATTTTAGGATTTCTGTATATCTCGTACCCAATGCTCTCTCGCCCTGAATCTGGACGATTTTAATATATAAAAAAATCTTTGATATGCAAATTAGGTGAAAGTCTGGTAACGTTACTAAGAATAGCTTGGTTACAATAGGGAGGCCGGGACTCGGCCATCCACTTTCTTTCATCATTATTTCTGTAAAATCACTCATCCAAACTTTTCATGTGTAAATTATATGATTCGTTCGTTTTATTATCATACTTGGAACGGCGAAAAATAACCCAATAGGTTACACCCTAACTGCCTTTGTTTTCACAAACCAACACAATAGATAATATTAAATCTGCTAATGTTATGAGTTTGTAGTTTGCAAATAACGCCATGACCAAATATAGGCTATGGAAATAAAAACATAAATCAATAAAATAAAAAGTAAGAGCGTCTTTAAAAGATGTATCGCCCGTGTATGGGCCAATTTGACGGTAAAAATATAGATTTAAATGTTGAATTACTATTTTTCTGGAGTTAAGAAAGTTATAAGGTTTCATGTGAGACATTAAACGAACAAAACATACGTCAAGTATGAGTATCAGTAAATTAAAACTTGAATAAATAAAAAGCGAGACCCCGCGTTTTAATCCTCAGTTTGTACGTGTTAAAAATGTATTGTATACATAACGGCTGAGGGCGTGTGCATTCTTCTGATTGGCTAGTGCGGCTGTTAATAATCGCGTTTGAAATATCGCTTTCATTTACAGTTTCTGATATCCGAATTTCATAATTGTAATTTTTTTTTCTGTTTAACAACGGTATTATCTTTTAACATTGTTTTGCTTTATATACCGTGGGTCGTTTTAGTCAAACCTGGGTGATATATCTTTAAGTCACATGGTTAAACATTATTGTAATACTTAATAAGTGATTAAACCACTATCAAAGGAATTGTTTCAATAATTTGTATTAACCTAAATCTATAACTACATCCCTCGAAGATTAAAAAAAGGATTCTGTTGGCCCTACGTGTCCGAGGTCTTAACCCTCGAGTCACGAGCAAACACAGTGTCAATAAATTATGGTGAATGCATGCCGCGATACCAGAGTATGTTTAGCAGCGACCGTAAGGCCCATCCCACCACCTTTACAGGTGTCTGTTGTTTCTCTTTACTCTTCTCTTGAAGTTAAACGATAACGGTCATCAATAAAGCTAGGCTGAATTACAGAAGGTGCCGTCAGTTCTCCACGGATTCGCCACGGATTCGCCAAGGGGGTAAAATATGGTGAACCCTTCCTCTGATGTTTACCAGGGTGTGTAGCTTTTCAGTCGACTTCCAGAAATTTAGAAGATAAGGTTTTCGACAAATAAAAATGTAAGATATTTCTCAACAATATCGTATGGATGAGAAAAGAAACTGTACCCATTGTATACCCCAACCATAAATAAACGGCAACAATTTTGGAAAATAAAAATAGGTTTCTTTCAACAAATTATTTGATATATAACAACATTCTCAATCTTGTTGGGACATCAGTATGCTTAACAATTGGGGGAATATAAAATAAATTCAATGAACAGATATTGTTTCTTTTTTAAAATAAGGTTGCATTTATTTCTGTCCGTTGTCTATGCCGTGACAGATATATAATTGTACGATGCGAAACACGTGGTCGTTATGATAATTATACCCCCCCTTCCGCTATACTCAAGATGATTTATTATTATTATTATTAATTTTTTATTTTTTTACAAATGTGCTTTGATGCCATCCAAAACTATAAAGCAAACGAATATGTAAACATATAGTGACATATATATAAATAATAGCTAGGTGTGTTCATTCGAATTTATTGAAAATCTCCCTGCAGCCAAAAATGTATAATGGTTTTCGATGAGCAAGAAAAAACAGCCTCAAACTGTTAGCTATCAACACCTTGGTGGGTGAGTTTCCTGCCTGCATGCAAATACCATTGTAGTGTAACCCAACAATGAAGGAGAAGGTACTTAAAATAGTCCGCGAAGGATTGGGTAGAGTCTCAAATTGTTCCCATCGCGCTCAAAAGGTTAAACTTTCTGTTGTGGCCAGTGCCTTTTTGTACCCACACATATGCGCTTCGTGTTACACTGACGACAATGGAGGTTTAATCACTGTGCGGAACTCATCATAATAAAGTTCTTTTGTTCCCTTCAGATTTTAATTTGATCAATGTGGATTCCATTTAGGAAAGAAAACCAAACAAAATTCAATCAAATATTTATATTTAATAATTGGCAGAAGCGTGGTTAAACAGTAATTAAGAGGCAAAATTAATATAAAGTAGGAATGTAGGAATAATCACTAACTCATTTTGGGACAATTCATGATTGTTTACTTAGTCGTAATTGTTAGGTAAAAGTAAAAAAAAATTGTGATAAAATACAAATGTTGTGTAAAATAGCGGTAAACTGGGCCGGGGTGATACATCTTTAATTGAAACGGGATTCACCGTACAAATGGATCACGCAATCCTAGGCAAAATCGCCTGAGTGGGTGTGTATATGATCCTTTTTTGTATAATTCACATCTACTATGGTGTCAGAAGATTAATGTAGAACTACTAATTGTTCTGTGCTCCCTGTATTGATCTTAAAATGTCAGGAATCATAATAGCGTGTAACCTGATGACACGTGGAGGAGAAACTCGACAAAGAAAAACCAATAACAGATAACAATGACAATGATATAATGGCCTCTCAAGTTGGCAAAATTCTAAATCCATTAAAATGTGCTGCTGAAAGCGCTTCCTGTTTCAGGTATGAAGACAGTGATATTTTGCGAATATTATTTGTACACAGCTTTGCCGGAAAGAACACTCTTTCCGCGTTAAAGCCTGTATGGACGTATGGCCTACACCTTGGATTGCGCTTTTCAGAGTGGGTAAATCTTGTGTATGTTCATCCAATCTAAACTGTTTGTGCACATATCCACCATACCACAAAAAGGCTTACACAATGTAAGTTTATTATACCCAGAGAAAAATATAAATGCTTTAAAGGGCCTGTAAAAATACAACTTTATGGAGACAATGCTTAACAAAATATTGTTGACGTAAAGTGAACATTGAGTAGACTGTTTAAGTTTGTAAAAATGTCCATGTTTATCCATGACACATGAGGGCGCTGTTTTGTGAGAACACAGCAGGAACTCAGTGTTACATTAACACTGTTAAGAAGACACACAAAAAATTATTTAAATGACCTTTGAAAAGAAGAGGAATCCACTCACTTTTTTATGCACAAATGAAGCACGATGTTATCTGAACCCGCTGTGATATTATATGTGACATTGCTCATGAATATGTAAATCACCATTAGCATATAGCTTGAAAAAGCCAAGGGAGAAAACATTATTTGAGGCTTTGCGTAGTGCGCATCGGTATCGATTCGGTTTGTGGTTCTATTGACACTGAGGTTCTCTGACAAGAACCATAATATAAAATAATCGCTTCAAATCAGAACGATAATCTCGCAAGAGATAATAATGATAATAATGATAATGATAATGTGTGGACTTATATAGCGCACGTATCCACCAACTAAGTGGTGCTCAAGGCGCATTCTTTTTTACGTGCATTACACAACACACGGGACCTACGGCTTTACGTCCCATCCGAAGGACGAAGCAATTATGGTTAAGTACCTTGCTCAAGGACACAAGTGTCACGACCGGGGCTCGAACCCACACCCTGCTGCTGGCAACACCAGAACTGCTCGGCCACGACACTCTTAAAACTAAAGTGTTTTTAAAAGTGTTGAATTAACATTGATAAAGTTAGACTTAACTTAATTCAACACTTTCTTTGAGTTGAATTTAACTTTATAAAGTGTTGTCACTCACTGAACTCTTATATGGTTAATTCAATACTTTAGTTTTAAGAGTGTGGTGTTAACACAGACAGAATCTTCGCAGAAGACAAGCACCATTACAAAATATGGATAATGCTTATGAAATCATATAAATGAAATCAAGTCTAAATATTGTGTGACTACGAAGCAGCAGGTTTCCAGGTAGCTATTTATTATTCAATTGCGGCAAACACATAATGTATACTTGTTCTTGCTAATAGAATAGTATATTTTTTTCTTCATAATACATTTCGTGATGGTTGTATCCGGGTGTGTATTTGCATAGCCGTACCACTCTGTTGACCGAGGCATTTAACGTACACTATGATATTCTCTCTCGATCAAAAATAGCTGAGTTTGTGAAGAGTAACGTGGCTGTTGATTAGCAATATGCTGTCGTTATTGGACTTGTATTTACAGAAAAGTACACGTAAACTATTGCCTAATTTATTTGAGTCATGTCTTTTTCGTGTTCATCTTGGACTAAGTAAATATTGACCTTTTTTTATAAATCGTTGTTCTTGTTTTCTTTTCGGGAAATAACCAATGGTGGTGTACACCTACTATCAATGATATTCATAATCTGAAACAAAATATTAACCTGTATTTCAATATTTATTTAGCGGTAATTTTGGTGTACATTTTGACAAAGATTTTGATTATATTAAAGATGTATCGCCCGTGTTTTACATGCAATTTGTTTTATTATCGGGACATCGACAATTTCCTTCAAGAACGGAAACCATATACTTTGAAACTTTGCAAATATGTGCCTAAATGAATGTGTGACAGGACCCACTATAAAATGTTGGACATATTTACTTTAAAACCATACTTAATCATGGTTTTTTGAAAAAGTTGTACTTTTAAAACATTTGTTATCCTTTTTCCAAAGTAAAATTACAATGTTCTGAAGAGAAAGATAATTTTCGGAAATTGCCGTCAAAATAGCGGCAAACATGGGCGATAACATCTTTAAACCGGCCAGCGATTAAAGAACATTTCAAAATGTTCTAAAAAGAAAAAGTTCAAAACCCGCCAAAAATGTTATCAGATTTGATATCTACACAATGTTATCAGATTTGATATCTACACAGAATTAAGCTTCATGAAGTATGAATGTACGAAATTCAATTTTACCAAAGGTGCATTTTGAAATATTCAATCTGACGCCGTCTGTTAAAATATCTACAGGCAACAACAATATCATGCTACAGAGTGTCCAGGGGGCTGTACCCCGCGTCTACATACGAGTCCCACGTGTGACATGGGTCCGTCCCCGCTACAACTGTGTGGAATGTGCAAACCTCTGTACAATGATGAGAGAACGCCCTCTGTTGTTGATCACTCCACCATTTTTAAAGTGCATTAACTTGATGGAATGGGGCGTGGGTCGGGCCCTAAGGAGAATCTGAACTTCAGTTTTAGGTTGAAATTCACTTTTGCTGTTTAAAACTTGGGGAGAAATGTTTAAGTTTCAATCGACGGAATCTTAATCAAACCATTTACATTGACGGCTTTAATGTGTTTTTTTAGGCCATCACTTAACGAGCGAGGCACACATTCATTGGTAATAATAATAATAATAATAATAAGATGATTCTTATATAGCGCAGATCACCGTGAGGTCCCTATGCGCTTGAGGAAAAGAGAAAGAAAGACAAGAAAGGAGAAAACTAGTTTGCAATTCAAGTCTTCTCCACACAGTCAAAAGTTCACAAAGGACACTGAAAAAATGAGAGAATGAAAGAAGCTGAGAAGGCAGAAAATTAAATTAAATTAATTTAACTGTGATAACATTGATTGAACAGATGTGTTTTAACCTGGTACATCATTGCTTACTTTTACAACTAAACAAAAGATGTATAATTAAAAAAGGGCACAATGTACGACAGAACAATGGAAAACGTAATTTCGATATACATCATCACGGACACAGTCATAATTGTCAAACCGTTATTAAACGGTCTAACTCGTATTAAAAGCCTTGAGCGAAATAAAGATCTTTCAGTTCGTGGCACAACCCGTACGAATATTTGTAAAGCTGTGTTATGCTTTGATGACATTCACTCCTTCCTCCCGAGCGAAGTTCTCTTACACCTTGGCCTAACATTATTTTCATTAGCGTTATATCAAAAGTCAAGTAGAGAAAGAAATCAGAAAGCTCATCATGCCGTAATATTTGTGTCTAATTATCTCCATTGTAACTTCCAAGGGCAACTCTGAGCGGTTTTGCGCTAGAGTTGTTCTTCCTATTTGCAGTTTTGTATTCATTGACAGGGACATCATTCACCGTGTGACAGCTGTTAAAACGGTTGCCAAGGATTACCGATATGCTTTCATATTTTGTTTGCAGCCAACAACCCACGGGTTTTTTGATAAATTGTTTCCTAGAAATTGAAAGCTTATGATCCCACACGAAACAAATGTATAGACCCAATGGCGTTTGTTGGGCAATGAGCTAGCTGAAAAGTTGCGGAAGCAATCAATCAGAGACGCAATGTAACAAACACACCATGAATCTCGAACTTAAGTTATATATGTATATACACAAAACAGTTTGCGTTTATAAGAACCTTTGCAAATATTCCCTGAAAAAAACCCCAGAGATTAAACACCACACCAAATATTCTTAATATTTCTATTTAATTAATTCAACTGAAACTTGATGTACGGAGTTGACAAACTTGGTTGCCATGGAAGCCGGATGAGAATTTCCCTACTTAGGAAAGCCCAATCCATCTTAGCCAGTGATTGTCACGTGCTGAAACAAAATGTTCCAGTCTCTTCCGTCGCCGTTTTAGATGCCCTCCTTGTAAATCCCATAGGAGGAAGCTCTTTTATTCCAGTGGCAACCAGACTTCTGAATGGTTGATGTTTTGCACTTATGTTTCCAACTGATATTCGTGGGCGGAATGTCAATTATTTGGGGGTCTGGTTCATCACTATTAATTATCTTGTAATTTATGTGTAAATAACAGATTGTTTTGTATGTAGATGTGTATATTTTTAAATAATGTTAATTGTGGATTTTTAAAACCATTTTTACATTATTTCTTTTCTTCTTTTTATTGTTGTATTTGTCATCTAGTAAGCTCTAAGATGTCATTGTTTTTATATGGAGCTGTCCAATCACATGTAATTGCCTAATTAAGGATTTTTTTTTTTAAATTGAATTGAATTGAATGCCACATTTAATCAAGTACTTAGCAGAATCAATTTGTAGTTCAGTTACTGGAGATTTTTTTTTTTAAAGATGATCAAAAGGCAGTACTGTATTTTATTTGTATATTCAAATAATTAACTGTTTTAATTACCATCAGCTTGTTTTGGTCAAAAATGGGAGTTCCTCTTTATAGATGTGTTTAATTATAAGTGTGCTTAACGGACATCATGGACCTTTTTTGCAAGCGAGCAGTATTCTCTGGCGCCCTCATGTGGCCATTTCCTCGTGTGCATCGTATACCGTATGCCTACATTAGTTGTGAGATATGATTTGAAGCTCTGCATAGTGGAGCTGAAAATAATAAAACAAAATAACAATATTTTGTTCTTAATATATAGGGCATTTCACACAATGTCTCAATGCGCTTTACATAATAATGAGCAGAAATTGCGGGAACACCATGTGAAAATGATATCATCTTTGAAGACGTGTTATTCTGTAGCAGACCGGTTTTATAGGGCCTATGGAATAAGATTTTGTTTTAACATGCATATTCATGAGTAAATCAGTGATTTCAATTCGAGATATTAGATGAAACATCATTGTTGATTATTTTGTGCATACAAGTTAACTGAATTCTTCATCTTTTCAAAAACCATTTCAATTTTGTGTTTGTTTTTGTTTTGTTTTATACTGAATGTTTGGTTATCAATCATTAAACTTGTTTAGGTAAAACTTGTAGCTTTGCATGGTGAAGAGTATAAGTAAGACTAATTGCGGTGACACCATGTGAAATTCTCAATTGAGTGGTAATTAGTTCTGTAAAGAACTGGAGGTTATAACTCTACGTTTCGATCAGTATGCTCTGATCGTCCTCAGGAGAATGCCGGACTCTGGGAAATACTGCTGCTTAAACTTGTTTAATAGGCAAGGTATTGGGTTCTGATTTTGTGCTCTTTCAGTCACGGTGATATTATTACACTGAGTTCCTGTTATGTCTTCATGTAACAGCGCCCTCACGTGTCAAAGATAAACGAGAACATTGTTTAAAAACTATACACAATTTTCACTTTACAAGCAACAATAGAATTCCTATTTTGTTTTAACAGAACCACGGATATTTCCTAAAATATTTATCTACACAACATTGCATTCCATAGGCCCTTTAATGTCTGACTTTTCCTAATAGGCCTACATGTAATCCTGCGTATACTTTAAGGGGTTCATTTTATAATCAAATACATTTTTGACTGCTTTTGTTTTATGTGTATGAAAGTGACCCTTAGTGCAGTGTGACTATTAAGGAAGAGCCATATATCAATATCCTGTTGGTTACAGAATCTAACATCTTCAAAGACATATATTCCATGTGTCGTTTCCGCAATTGCTGTTCATTCTTGCCAACTATATATACAGAGCTTCAAATCATATCTCACTTTAAAAACATAATATGTATATATTTTGTTTGAGACTGCATGGTGCACATAAGGTGATGTGAATATTTCATTACCGAGTTCGTGAATGAACTTATTCAATGATTAATTGTTACCACACATATTATCGGGCAGTCTTGTTTATACCTCTCTGTAAGTAAACTATAGCCAAATGAGCTGGTCCGTCCATCCTTGGTCCAGCTGGCAACAGTCGTAGCTCTTCTCTAAAATAAAAACATTAGCCTACCCTGCACAAACTGGAGTTTATAAATAACACAGTGGTAAATAAATAACAAGTGGTATTAAATTTAATCTCACATGGTGTTCATAATAAATTGGTTGAATTGCCCAAAATGAACACCATTGGTGTAATTTTAACACCCTTATTTTGCAGTGTATGTATATTTTTTCAGGAGCGATAGCTTCCTTTACCATTAGTTCATCGCACCATTTGCACTGACCTACATTATCTACCTGCATACAACAAGTCCTTATAATGACAATTCACCGACCTGGCAAGTCGATTGCATCGCAGATCGACCAATATAAATGTAAAGCCATTTTCTAGTTTGCGCGTTTAACACGATAGTGTTGAGACAAGGCGTTCATGTGGGAAGATGATCGCATTGTGTGCTGAAGTACAGAAGTCTCAACTCAAGAATAAAACGACCAAATGTACTGCACTGCCAAGAGTGAGGTTGTGGACTTGAACAACAGTAAGTTGGGCAACAAGGGATGCAAACACGCGCACTCAAACACGATTCTCTCTCTGTATAGCCGATACGATACTTCACTGTCTGCTCTAACCAATGGAATTCTGCGACCCCCGTATTACACGCATGGTCTTTCGGTGATTTGAGGGCGAGGCCAAGTTTGCCTACGTGTTTCAGGCACCTTTTGTCAAGGTGCACACGGCAACCCGGAAATCCGACCCGAAAAAAGACCACACACAAGCGTCGGTTGGCGCGTGCGTGTTCTTTTTCGGTTGACGCATGGGCCTTGACTAAAGGGCCGGTCACACTGCAGCGATAACGAGTAAGGAGAACGAGAACGCTGCTAATGAACGCCATCGATTGGTTAAAATAGCGTGCGCGTATTCCGCGCGGTACAATTTAACCAATAGAATGCGTTCTTTTGCGTCGTTTTCGTTATCGTTACTTGTAATCGCTGCGGTGTGACCGGCCCTTATGCTATGGTCCCACAGGAATATTTCGATCTTTCTGTCGAAATATATTTCGATTCCTGTTTTTTTTGTTATTTTTAATAATTTCGTCAAAATCTCGTATAAATATCGACAAAATATCTGTTTTCCGTGAGGAAATTTTTATTTTTGTATTTTCTCGACATTTTCGATTCATTTTCGATTTTATTTCGACGACTTCCGACTGTTTAGATCATTTCGACTGGCATTTCGAAAAAATTCGACTGTTTAGACTGTTTAGATTGATTTCGATTTTTTTTCGAATAATTTTCGATTGTTTTAAAAAATTTGGACAAATGTTCCAATTTATTTCGACTGTAACGATTGTTTAGACTATTTAGAGAGTTCAGATTTATTTCGACTGGTTTTCGAACTTTTAGACTTTTTTGATAGTTTCGATAAAATGTCAACAAAATTTCGATAAATTTGATCGAAACTTTATCGAAAAATATTGGTCAGGTTTAATAATTTTCGATTAATGATTTTTTTTTCGACAAATCTCGACAAATATCGACAAATATCGACAGTTTCGATTTTTTTAGACTCTTTAGACTATTTCGACTTTTCTCGAGAAAATTTTGTAAAATTTTGTAAAAAATCTAAAATCTTGACGAAACACGATCTAGAGAGTCGAAATCTCTGTGGGACCATAGCATTAAAGGCTAGGCTATGCATTTGCTCTACTAGCCATGACGTCACGAGTCCATGCCTGTCCTCTTGCGCGTGATGTGGACGATGCGGACTGTTATTAGAAACAATCGTTCGGAGATTGTCTTTTTAAGTTTCCGTTTGTAGCGGAATGCATGATGCTGCTTTGTTTGATCACCTGATGAGACATCCGTTGCTAATAACAACGCAAAAATTCAGGTTATATACAAGACCTAGATACAGTAGTCAATGCATCATTAATTACTCTTGGCTACTATGAAGATCATCCTACGGATGTTTGATGTTGCCATGTCAAAGCAAGATTAAATAACTTGACTAACTAGGCCCTATTATGAAAACTACTTAATATGCAAACCACTGGCGATATCCTCTGATGATCTGAAACGAATTGAGCCTAAAATAATATTGTAATCAAAGCTGTTAGCACACATTGACACAGTATAGCATCCGACTGAAAAGTCTTAGCAAGAAAACCCCTTCTCACCCTGTCAAATGTTGAGCACTTTAATTTTGGCTGGGCGAAATTGAACCAAGGGAAATCTCAGCATTGTGGGGTGTGTCAACTGTAACTGCAGAATACTGAGATCTAAAGATCTCTTAACATTTTAGACAACTTTAATGGTGAAAAATGCACGAAACTATTAAACAAAAATTAATATTAAACATTTCCCATGTTCACAATTGCTCATGATATATTCCCTCGAGCCTATATGCATAAGAAATGCATATAAGGCATTATGCAGCACGATAGATGTTATCACAATAATTATGACAAACAGCGACTGCAAACCGTCAGCCAAGTGCGACAGCTCTTAGATATAAGAAAACACCATGTCATCACATTTTCTGATATCAACGCGGTCTCATCATGGAGGAAGGACAACACTTGAAGCATATGATTTTCAACATCAGTCCAAGAGTGGCCGTTGAAGTAAATTAGCGTCAGAGAGCGTGCGCCGGAAACTAGATCGATCCGTTAGCATTGACAAACCAGATTACAGCTCCGAACGAGTGGAAGGCAGATGTGTCGTGGAAAGTGCGTAAATAGAGATACAGGGACGTTATCACCAAGTGTTCTAAAGAGCCAGTTTAATTATGCTTCCTAAAATAAAAGTCCGATCCCCTTTGCTCTGACAGCGGGGTAAATGACGTGAATTCGATACACTATGTCGTCATAGGGTGTTTACGTTATTCCATGCCGTATACGTGGAAAGTGCCGAACTAGATCCGCAATCTTGATATGTTTCGTGTAAGCACGTTATTATCCACGACATGCACTAAATGAACTTGTAATACTGTCGGAATTGTAATAATTGTTCATGAAATTAACTTTTTAAGTATAAAGCCAACTTTAAGGCAAGATACACCATTGTTATTGACATAATTATTGATTGTTTATAAATGCTGTGATGACCATTATGTCAATCATCGTCAGAAATAATGTCGTCAGAAGTGCTCCCATATTTCAGAGAAAACTAGAGATTAAAATTAGTTTTTAAAATGGTGCCATTTTGAAAACTATTTAAGTTAATTAGCACTGTGGAAATGAAAGCTTCTATTGAAATTGATATTTCCCATCATACTTTTAAGCCAAAATGTGACCTGTTACAACGAAATGAGCGTAAAGTCGCATTAAACCATTTCACAGTACAGTGGGAAAAGTGAAAAATTGGAGGGGAGGTCTAATTTGTTTTTGTTATTATATTTGCAATTTGTAAATCTCCTTATATCGAATTCCAAATTTTCAGTTCCATCAATTAAAAACCTCAATTTCAGGCCAATTTCATTGGTAGCATTTATCGTGTTCTGACAAACAACTTGAAACAAAGACGGAAACAAAGCCACAAATCCCCCTCTGGTGCTCTGGGGAATCGCTGCAACCCCAAGTGTTATAATCCCATTGGAAAGCTCTTGTTCTACTGAATCCAGAAATATCAATAACTCAATTGTTTAAATTTCCTACTTTACGCTCATTCTGTGGTGACAGGTTACAAATGTCTCTGGTTTCTGGTCTCCGCGCGCATCGCCTCAGAACCACTCGTCGGCATTTTTAATTTTCTTTTTTTTGTGTGCTATGAAACGATGTCAAATTGCAGCCAAAATTGCTGGATCGATTGGAATTCTGCCGTGCTGTGCTTTAAACGATTTTTTTTCACAGAGGGGTATGAACGTTTGCCCGATTTGTGAGGCCTCTCTTAGCCATACTTTGTATATGGGGAAATTTGGTCCCGCGTAATACAATGTATCACGTATTTCCTTGTTGGCAAAAAAATGGCCGAAAAAAAGCGCGTCAGCGCACCGATTTTGAATCTAACCGATGACCAGAAACCGGAGACTTTGTTTGGCCTTATCACAGTGCTGTCATCTTTGTCAGCTTCCCTGTATACGCAAGTAATATTATAGCGCGAACTCTCAATGCATACAAGGTACCATACTATTTTCCATTCACGCCTCGGTTTGGTCACGTCGCAAAGGTGTGAATGGGTTTCAAGGCTTCAGGTAAGTTCCAAATATTTTATCATGTAAACGGTTATCAGCGAAGAGAATATAAAACATTTCTAGCGATGCATCGTAGCCTTGAGAAGCAGCGCAGTTGTGATTTAAACCCATACTGAAAGCGATGCAATAATTACAGTAAAGAGTCGTCGGATGTTTCATTAAGAGCGCGACGCCTACAAATAATTGCGGACGTTTTCACCATCCTGACAGAAACAAAAACTGTGGTTTGAAATAAACGGTGAATACTATCAACATAACATGACATCAATCTAGGTAACTAAAATGTGTTCACATATATGATCGCTTATATACGAATCATATGGTTTACAAATTCTGCACTCTTTGTATGCTTTAAATTTGCCTGCGTAACATGTAATGACTATGCATAATAAAAATTAAAAAAAAGTCTCCGGTTTTTGGTCATATGTCAGCTTGTCAAAATTGATGCGGCGACGCTTTTTTTATTTATTTTTTTATTTTTTTTATTTTTTTAAATTTTTTAAAGTCAAATACGTGATACATGTATACGCGGTTACTGGAACCAGACCAATTTCCCATACACAAAGTATGGTGGCTAAGAGAGGCCGCACATATCGGGCAAACGTTCATACCCCTATGTGAAAAATCGTTTAAACAAAAAGCGGCAGAATGCCAATCAATCCAGCTATTTTGGCTGCAATTAGACATCGTTTCATAGCAAAAAGAAAGAAAACTAAAAATGCCGACGCGTGGGTCTGAGGAGACGTGCACGGGGTACCAGAAATCGGAGACTTTTTTGAGGGGCCTAAGGGTCTATGAATTAGATGTGGATACACTTTTAGCAAATATCCATACTTCTGGACAGTTTAAAAACAATGGGAAGTATTTTATTGAGGTAAAGGGAAGATTGAGTACATGTATGCTTTTTAAAGTTTAAATTTGTAAAAATGTGTGTCCTTGACACACACGGTTGCTGTTTTCGTGAGAACACAGCAGGAATTCGGTGTCACAAGCAGCACTAAAGTCCACAAAATAAAAACATCAAATCTTGCCCCCAAAAAAATACAACAAGGTTCCGGATGGGTAACCAAACACTCAGTTAACAGGAGAACACAAAACAGTTACCCCAATCAAACATTTTTTCTGCATTCTCAGAACTGGGGGGATGTGCCTCTTTCAACCATGATTTCGCGGAAAATATGAGTTTTGCAGAAGGATCGGAGGGAGGAGAAGGCATGCATACACATTTGAGTTGTCACCGTGTGAAAAAGCACATAATGTATTCACCATTTATTTTGACATTGGTTGAACATGTTAAAGGGTCTATGAAGTGTGTTTTTGTCTTAATTTATTTGTTGTTATTTTATCAGTTGTTATAAATAAAAAACAATTTTAAGTTTGTTTTGTGTCTTGAGTGGATTTTTTTTATTTTAATAAATTTTTTTTAAAAGGTCAAATTTTGCACGACGCGAGGTGGCGCTATGCGTGACGTACACCTGGGCAGAGAACAAAGCAAACAAAGGTTTTCATCGTTTGCTAGCATGCTTTTTTAACCCATTATTGTTGGCCATCATTGTTGCCACTAGGTAATAAAACACAAATGAACTGCTAGCAACTTGTGTACACACGACTTACGTAATAAACATGTACTGAAGTAAAACTTGTAGCTTTGCATGGTGAAGAGGATAAGTAAAGACCGTTGGCATTAAAAACATCGTGAAACTTCAAGAGAAAAGCCGAAAAAATGGACAAAGGGCAAATATATACTCCAATAGGCATACTTTATTGTTTACACTGTTAAAACGGTCTATTTCATAGACCCTTTAAACATGGCTAATTAGAAGTGATTTCAGAGGAAGGACGCGACAATACAGTACTGACAGCGCTACTGACAGTGAATACTCGCTGATTACACAATGGGCAGTAATAAGAAGTTGGATGAGAATAATGTAGGCCTAATTGTGCGATGCATATAATATACGAACGAGTATTCTGTTGGTAACTGCAAATAACAAAACATGGTAACGACTATGATCACGATCGGTACTCAGAAGTGGGGAAGGGATATGCAAACATTGGCGGATTAAGGATCTGTCAAACTTGGGTGCGAATCCCGGGTTGCCACAGCCCTCACCCCAGCCCCTTGTTTTAGATATTATATTGTTTTTAGATATAATATTTTTTAGATATAATATTGTTTCCTATATATTTTATTTGGAGCCAATTGTCGCACATAAACGACCCTTTTGCTTTTACAAACAAGCTTTATCCGTGGGATTGTTTTTTTTTCCTTTAAAGCGAAGGTATAAATAACATTGGTTATTACAAGATTATCGATTGAACGAATTATTATCTAAAAAATAACTTGGTGTAAAGTTAATAAACATTATAATCATCCAAGTGCTTTCAGAGCAAAAAGGGAATTTTTGTGTTGAATTTACAAAAAAAAGTACCGCCGCGTATGTAGCCTTTTAAAAACAGTACTCAACATCAGTGCAGGTACATGTGTCAATCTAAATTAGTGGTAGGTTACCGTGGTAAACGACAACTAATCAACGCAGTGTCCTTGGCTACATTGACCTTGGTAGTGACTGGAAAAACGTTCACGATCTGAAACATCATCAGACTTTTACCAGAACTCTGAAACGGCGCGCACAACATGGAAGCCTATGTGTTTCTTCTCAAACTATGTCTGTTAGTCCTATTGACAGCCATTTTGAATTTCGTCACTACCAATGCGATCAACACGGGACAGCACCCTAAGATTCACGCTGCAGAAGTCGTTATAGGTGCCCCAAAAGACGTTATTTTCACTGGACACGTGAACTTCAACATATCCGCAAAGTCCCGCCTGTACTGTGCCACATCATGCTTGAGGAATACATTGGTTTGCAACTCTTTCAACTACTGCGGCGACACCAAAGTTTGTGAGTTGAATAATGCCACTCTATCCGACTACCCGAATCATTGGAAAACTGCAGAAGGTTGCATGTATTTCGAAATTAAAATGGGTAAGGAATATTTTATTCAATTAATTGGTTATTTTATAAAGACCTTATTATTTATATTATTTATTTAAAGTGATAATATTGTCACTAAGCTTACTGGGAAGTGTACTCTTAGCATTTTCACAATCTTCTCGTTTACAAACATGGCGTAATATTAAAGCTGTAAATTTATCAGGATTTAAAGTTGATGGAAGAGGCATGTGTATATCTTGGGTTTTTTTTTAAAGATCACAGATTTACAAAACATAAATGATCACAGATTAACATGAAACATATATGGTGTAACGTTGATGATGGTATCCAACATTTCTTGAAATATTTCTGTCTCATATGCTATAATTTTAGTACAATTTGTAAAAGTTACTTTCTGTGGCGAACATTTCACGAAAGGATAAATACGAAAAATCTCCATGCATTTTCACTATTTTGTCTAAAACGACATAATGAAATAAGCTGACTGAATCTTACACGGAGAGTAAGCTTAATCAGTTTTGCAATCGTCACCAATGCTTTATCGAAAAGTAAATTTCAGCCACTGTGTTCATGTTAAAACTGGGACACTAATTCCATGCCCTGTTGAGAGTCTGCTCTGATCGTCACGATATCGCCCCTTTAATATATACATGATATTGTAACTGTATTAACAAATGAACTGAAAAACTATTTATTTCTTGTCCCCCCAAAGGCAACTTCTCCACATAGGCCTACAATGGTCATCTCTAATACGACTTACCCAACTACTACTACATAAGTTGCAGGTAAGATAAAGGGTATCCCGTGACTTTGTTGAATGGGGAGAAACCAGTGACGATGGGTAGGGGGAAACCAACAAATTACGACGGTGACGAGATGCATGAAAAATCATAATACTGATGTTCACACTCTTATACAGCAGGGTTTTTTTTACAGTTATTTACAGTGTAAGTACAATTTCAGATAGAGAGGATGAACTGATATTAATTGTTATTAAGGGGAAAACTTAAATGGGGCCGAAGATGGCATAAATTCTCACTAAAATACTGTTGTATGATGTGCTGTAATGAAGACAGACAAAGAAATGTGAACTGAATTATTGCAAATAGCTTATATTTCTGGAAAAGTGTACTTTTTCTAAAATATCATATAAACATTAAAACTGAAAATATTCTCGGGACAAGAAGAAACTGAAAATTACTGGCTCGTGTATGCCGCAGCAACGGTAATATGACCTTATCATGTGGGGTATATTATTTTCAGTCGCTGAGTTAATCTTAAACTAGCACTCTGATTCCATGCCCTGTTGATCGTGACGATACTGCCCTTTAACGAAACAACGTGTAAGCTTAAACATATGTTGGTTATTTAATGTATATGTTAATTCAAAGAGAGTAAGCACAGGCTCACTCGTTAAATCAGTTTTGATAACATTTACCAAAATTACAGTATGCTTTTGGTACTCTCAAAAATCACAAGAATTACAAAGTTGTATATTAGTATGTCTAAAGTGGCATCGTTTTTAAGAATAGCCATGAATTTATGTAACGATTTGGAAAACAAACCGTATTAAAATACTGCGAATTAATACGAAATTTACGTTCTACGATCAAAAAACATTTATGCGTTGTCACTTTGTCATCACAAAAACGTTTTTAAAAAGTAATAATGAACTAAAATCTTCACACGCCAGTTGTTTATCTGTCTTTCCTTTGATTTGTTTCTAGAAATTGAGACAGTGACGGACACTGTTGTTACAACTATCGATACCACCCATCAAGTGTCAATGTCACGAGAATCGAGTTCTGATTTATAGCGAATGGAATCGCCCTTATTGCCGCAGATGTAGTATAATATGGTTATGTAAAAAAAATAAGTATTTGGTTGTATAATCTTGGCAACAAGGCTTTTAAATGTCTGAAACAATCGATGATAAAATTCAAGACAATCATTTTTCATCAATGTGTAAACCATCTTATAATGCACTTGTTAATTTGAAACTCGGCGGCTGCTTCAGTGTTGCCGGCAGGTGACGTAGGAGGTGACGTAGTCCGTGAAACAAACATGTCGTAATAATGTAGATTCACAGCGGCGATTTCCTTCATTCAATTCAATTCAATTAAATTCAACATTTATTTCCATTATGAGTATGCACTATATACATGATAAGTAATAACACAAAGTATGTGTGACAACAGTTTGATCAGTAAAAGAAAGGCGGGTACCAATGAAGTAAAGTATGCTCACACGTCTTGTATTACGTTTTCGGAACTGTTTTATTTGGGCAATTTAGACTGTTTGTAAGTGGTGACATTTCGTAAGCGGTAAATACTTCACATGATCGATTTAAGCCTAGTGACGGCATATTTGTATCTGCACAAATCATATTTAATTTAAATTTTTTAATTTTTTTAAAATTTTTAATAATAATACATAGTCGATCTACGGAAGCCTATCCGTGCCAGTTTTGTGACAGCAAAATCATTATTCTTTTAACAATATTTTCCGAATATCCGCAATACTTTTCATTTGTAATACCGTTTGTGCATAATTATGAGATTTTGTCACAATGAATGTATTTTGACAGAATCATTTATGCTCGGGGAAACACAGGTTTACTTCTTGTTATAGTTTAAATGGCTTTGTTTTACAATGTACACACCCCTGTATAAGTGATGTGTAAATGTTCTATTAGAACACTCTGTTGCCATTGAAACACATGCAAACTCAACTTTTCTTCAGAAGTTGGGATTCTGTGAAGGATCCAAGTATTAATTATTCATGATTTGGTCCAATCATAGCCAAGAGTTGTAACCAATCAGGTGCAGGTGAAGCACTTATTATGCATAGCTTTTGACCAATCAGGGCATAGCTTTGCAATCCAGTGTTGGTTTTGGAGGGAAAATGCACAGGTATGCTTCATTCTGTCACAGCTTTTTGTGCAAGCTGGATAATTTTACCCACCACCACCCCAGCTCCTGCCTTCTCTTGCAGGTTCTTTACAGTGGCGTCTTTAACAGGATTCGAAGACAGCCAACTCCTAATACACACATGATTTTACATGTATGATTAGTGTTATGGTTATTGTTACTCATATTGATAGTGTTTTGTAATACACTGTGATTTTAACTTTATAAGGGGTCAGCCACTCCCTCTTATGTACCTCAGGGGGTGGGATATGCTGTATCTTCCATAGCACAAACATGGCTGTCTCCCACAGATTTTGACCATATAATTTGGTTCTGGTCTGATTAGCCCTGGGCCTGGGTGCCCATTCATTAATGGTTGGCCTGGGTGCCAAACGGTAGTTACGTACATGTACGTTGGACCTGGGTGTCCATTGATGCTGTTGTTTCTTTGGGTCTGTTAGCCCAATGTTTATGATGCCAGCTTTCCCAAACCAATTCGATATCTGGCGAATAAATTTAATTACTTTAAGCTGTGGCGAAACTTCACAAAGTTGTGTATTGAGTTTCATCCATTAATGAGTCCGAATATAATGATAAGACATCCTCCCATTAAAGACCCACACATAATGCTCTTACATGTTACTGCATCACCCATTTCGCGGATAACGCCCTCATAGATAATAAGAGTATATTTCAAATATGCGCACAAGTATTGCGAATATTAAGTAAGACTAATTGCGGTGACACCATGTGAAAATCTCAATTGAGTAGTAATTAGTTCTGAAAAGAACTGGATGTAATTTCAGAACTAATTACTACTCAATTGAGATTCAGTTACATTAGTTCTGAAAAGAACTGGATGTAATTTCAGAACTAATTACTACTCAATTGAGATTCAGTTACATTAGTTCTGAAAAGAACTGGAGGTAATTTCAGAACTAATTACTACTCAATTGAGATTCAGTTACATTAGTTCTGAAAAGAACTGGAGGTAATTTCAGAACTAATTACTACTCAATTGAGATTTTCACATGGTATCACCACAATTAGTCTTACTTATCCTCTTCACCATGCAAAGCTACAAGTTTTACCTATTGCGAATATTCACAAACGTAATGCAAACATTCGAGAATATAATCACTAAACTGGTAAGACTGGGCCTCCGTATCTATTAGTTTTCGTAATAGTTGTCTGTATGCTGTTATTCCGGAGTTTAAGGTCTGACCTGAGAAAGTAGTGAACAGAGAACAGTGATTACAATGGAAAACATTCTCATTCTAATACAGGATTTAAAATAGCTCGAAATCTGGCGGCAAAAACACAACCAAAAGTGAGTCACGTGATCAAAATGCAAATAAGGCCAACGAGGATTACACAGTGGTGTGTGAAATTGTCTAGACCTAATGATAGTTGTTCTTGAAAGTATTTATCGTACAATATTTTATTAATAACCATTTCTAAGGTTGAACACCGGTATACATCTAGCGTTAGCCTACAACTCGTGACTATTTTTAACTTTATCAATTAAACGTGACTTGAAAATGTTAATTTAACATAACAGAAAAAATACAGATCTTTCAGGAGTGTTTAGGTGAATCTTTATTGGAAGATCTTTGTCCAATAATGTTCATTTTAAAGTTACTTTTAAATGGAATAAACAATGTACATCATTGGTATTTATATCAACCCTCGAGTTTTGAAGAAATATACACAAATGTAACTAATTTATGAAAAGATCTTACTTTTTTGAGAAAACAAGCAAAACTGTAATCAATCGTTTTTCACAAAAAATACGTAGACATAGTGCTTACAAAAATTCATGTAGCTGTAAACTAACTAGGAAGCTTACCGTAGTCAGGGAGACACAATGTTGTAGTAGAGACATCAAGATGGCCCTTGAAGGGACATCAAATTGCCTTAGATTTTCAAGACAACGTCAGATTGTTTTACATTCTTTTTTTGATATTGGTTATTGTACGTTAAAATGTTCACAAAATTAAGATGTCGCCCATGATAAATGTAAATATTGTGAAGTCCCTTCTGGGCCACCATACTGTATCATTATTTTACACGCATACATCATGCGGCAAACTGCACGTAGAAGTTATTGTACAAATACAAATAATGTGTGTACCATAAAATATGGCATACTAGTTTGCCTTCTCTGCTACTTATTCAATATATATATAATTATGTATATATTTTATATTTATTATTTTGTACCCGCAGTTAAGAATAATCCACTGCCGCGAACCACTATTATACAGAAAGACTTTGCTTCTGAATTAATTTGGTAAATTAAAAAAAAATACCAACAAATACAAAAAATAAATAGAAATTATTATGTCTTGGATTCGGTAACCCTTCTTACGAGAGGTGAGCATACCGAGCCATGCGAAAATTTCGGTGAAAGTTCTTTTTTAAAACAGTTTACATAAGATAATGGAAATTCTGGACTGCGTACACAAAAATATCGAGTCCCGTTCATTCATGAATAAACACGTTACTTGTATTTGTATTTATGAATAAGTATAAAGATGTAATGCCGCGAACAATTCATAATTTAAAAAGCTGGCCCACCAGGGGGTATGACTTCAAGGCAACATGCCCTTATGTTTTCCCTAAGGGATCCGAATTCCGAGAGGAGGGCACCAGGGACAACCCCCCTCTCCCCTCCCCTTATAATAAGACCAGAGAGCGAGAGTCAACGATCATCCTATGAATTGTTCAACCGTTAAATTTGATAGCTTTCGAGATTCAGAACGTTAACTTTACAGCGAGAAACACCTTACGTCCTACTTCTGATAAAAATAGTTTGTAATAGTGGTTGAACACAAACGTTTTGTTATGTTTACTCGTTACATAACGAGTACATAATTCATTTACTGGCTTCTGCACGCACATGATTCAGAAGGTTTAGGCGTGATTACAAGCGCGTATGCAGAAACACACGTGCGTTACCAACTTTTATTTGACTAATAATTGATCAACAAAATACCCAGTATTGCAAAAAGAGTGACATCGTGAGAAAAATGTTAACGGTACAATGATCATTGTTTTCTTAATGCATATTCACTATTTTCTCGTTAGGGCAAAAATAAAAAGTCTCCGGTTTCTGGTCTCTGCGCGCTTCGCCTCAGACTCGCAAAAAATTAACATCACCCAAAAAATTAACATCACCCAAAAAATTAACATTACCCAAAAAATAAAAAAGCACATCACCGCACCAATTTTGAAGCCGACTTATAACCACATAATGAAATTACCTGAAATGTTCATAGTTGGATTACTATGTGTAATCATATCTCTTAATTCTCATGGATGCATTTACAGACATTCTATTAAAAAAGTGCACTGTCTCTAACCACAGAGAAAGGAAAGCTGTAACTCTGATACGTCCTCAAAGTAAATGTTACACTCCCACACTTATCGACACATGAAATACGAGACACAATCTATGCAACTGCTTATGTACCATACGGTTTAACTACGGGTCAGTCACAGCCACAGTACTGCGCACCTTTGGATTGCCCCAGCCCCCATTTTCCCTGTTATTGACGTCATCGTCTGCTTTTGAACCACCTTCCGATGAAATGGTTATGGTTCAGTGACGACATAACATTCTTGATGACGTCACACATAGTGTATTGATCTTTATTTGATGTTATGTCATACTGCAATGACGTCGGTTGTTTCCTAAGAACATATACATAACTCTGAAGTGATTTCCGGTAAAAACATACATCTTAACGAATGGTTGCGGATGTGACAGAGGGGCTTTAGAACCCAGATCGATTTTGCGGCACGCTTGTGGTGAAGGCTTCGAAAGGTTTAGATGGTGTGCTTTTGTTTTAAGTAAGGTCTATTCAGGAAGCAAAATGACAACCAAAGGACTCCTAGTCCCCCATGGATCCGCCCATGGAAGACATTGTACGCTCATTGGGAATTCAACGCTCATTGGGAATTCAACGCGCATAATGAACCCTCAAAGATTCTCTTGGAACAAAGCATATACACCACCGGCAGTACAGTATAGACGAACACCCCCAAACTAATATCTGACTATAATTGGGCAATTCTCCATGGGAGAGAATTTTTTTTTTAAATTTTACATTAGCAATAAAGGAATATTTCATATTGATTCTAGACTAGAATTTCATAGGGAATCCAATCCAAGGGGTTAAAATTCGAAAAACTCCTGTTTTCTGGGAGAAATATGGATTTTTGCGTTATAAGTCACAAAATGTGGATTTTTTTAAAATTCAAATTTAATTCTTTTAGACATTGTGATTAGTGGAGGCCTGGTGGAAAACAAATTGTTCATGTGTCTAGATAGCCACTGTATCAAAGATAAAAAATAAAAATAAATTTTCCTGTTCTTCAGAAAAGGTAAAAATCAAACATGAGAAAATCATACGTAATTCTGTTACCAGAAAAATGCAAAAAATTATTTTTTTGTGAAGAAAATAAAGATAAAAAACAACATTATTTTTTTCTAAATATACAAGTATTATAAAAAACATTTTCAATTTTGGTCATTTACTTCTACTTTATATCCATTACAAACTCGTAATTCCGTTACTATTTACGGTAACGGAATTACAGTATCCATGATTACGGACTCACACTGCACTTATCCTCATGTTTTGTACTGTTAAGATTGTGACTTTTGACCTCTTCTGTGACAAACATTTAAATATTAAACATTTTTCAATAAGAAAAACTTTGAAAACAGTGTTCCCCAAAAACTATGACACAATGTTTAGTTGTAATGCAGAATTATGCTATTGTATATGTGTTTGTACAATGTTTTAGGCAATACTTGTAGTAAACGCTCATTAATTTTGTTGGAAACTCTTAAGTTGGCACAATTCAATTGGATTATGTATGTTCAGGATATGTACTTCATGATATACCTAAAAGTGGAATTCAAATAAAATACTGTTTTTCTACTGTTTTTGCCGTCCATTTAGCGCTATTTTTAGCGCTAAATGGACGTAATTCCGTTACCATGATTGAAGGGCATTTTTTCCAGAAAGGATTAAGATTTCAAATTTTGTTTTGCATTGTAGTTATTAACCCTATATGCTACAAATATTACCCATTTTGAAAATTAATAAACTTCACAGAAATTTATTAATTTATGCAAGACCTTGTTCATTTGTGTCCAATGAATCTGTTGGATCTTGGCTCCCATTCCATACACAGATTAGTTGTCTAGTACAAAACATATTTTCTAGGTGATGGCAAATGTTGGCTGGGTCATGAATGGGCGTAATTCCGTCACCGGGGAATTGCCCGATTGACACAGTCTATTGCCCGATCGCGAACCAGTGCCCACTTGTTGACAGGTTGTGGACGTGTGACCACTGATCTCTATACTAACTGGATAGGAGATGGGCGCTGATTGGCCTATAAAAAGTTGAAGTAACCGGCCACCATGTTGGTTCCCCCAAAAGGTCAAGAGTCAAATGTCATGTTAGCATACAGACAATAACAACAACTGGTTCAGCAGCACTTCGCATTGTCGCTGGTCGGGTAGCAGTAAACCTGTCCGGCCGTCACGCACGCGCCTTCTTTCTTGGGGGAACAAAGATGGCGAACAATGAGCTTCCGCCAATCGGTGCGATCTCCTATCCAGCTAGTATAGAGATCAGTGCGTGTGACACATGCAGTTTACGATTGGACGTGAAATTCAAGCCTTCCGATTGCTTCCTCACAGTGACGACTGATTGATGTATGAGGCAATCAGCGCTTCAGAGACGATCATAATGTCTTGTTACAAATGACAGCATTTACGTTACAGGAAGAAAATATCAGGCTCTGAGTGTATTTCAGTTTAATTTAAAAAGCATTAGTATATTTTGTTTGTTAAATTGTCAGCCTGGCTTTCAATAAAGGCAAAGCACAGGTTTGGTAAATAAAAAATAAATAAAATTAAAATAATAAAATCATTGGAATATTAAGGTAAAACTTACAACCAGTGTAAAACCGGTTTAGCTTAGAATTCAGGAAATATAACTTTTTCACAGTAGAATGAGTGTAAGATATCTACAGAAGCCCATTATTGCCACTCTAAGTATATAATTATATAAAATATATAGTAGAAGTCGTTTAAACGAGGTAATACGTTGAAAATATATACATAACATTTTTTTAAATATACTTAAAAAAACAACCCTCATAATATATACTTTGCGTGAATGCAATATATACTTAGGGTGACACTAACGGGCTTTCTTAAGATATCTGAATGTATTTGCTATATTTTTCTCGTGAACCACATAATATAATAACAGGCAAATATTATTGATTCAATGACGAGAATAAGCATATTCTAACAAGCAGTTTTGCAAACATGTAGGCCTACAAATTATGTAGGCCTACAAATTAATTTTTTTGAACATTACCATAGTTGTACCAATAGTTGGATATTTAGGCAATTACATTTACAATAAATGGTCTATGAAGCAAACCATGTTTATTACCTTTAAGTTTTCTCAGCCAATGTCCCCTTGAGGGCGCTGTTAAAATTGCACCACATCTGCGTTTCCGAACCTTTCGCTTAAAAGCCATCGTGGCCGAGGGGAAGCAAAAAATACCATCGTTTGTAAAATGGGTCCGTCCCTTTTTTCAAAATCAGTCATTAAATGGCAACTACAGCATTGACATTTTTGTAGCGTATGTTTATTTCAATCCTCAAGTTTTCAAGAAATACAACGTGAAATTAATTATGTGCTCCCGTTTTTGAGAAAATGCCCAAAACCTTTTTTTAAATTATATTATTTATGTTATTTTACGAGATACGCTCGGTCCTTTATCGTCCTTGGCCATGCGTCATGAACCCTCTTTATCCTGCAGTAAAGAGTCTTCGTCAAACCTGTATTCCCTTACTCCACATTCTAATGGGGAAATTTCTTGTTTTTCTGAGATCTAAGTAAATGCTCATTCCTGTATTTAGGCCTATCTTGTTTTGCTTACCTAGGCCAGAAAATGTTTACAGTCAGGAAAAATTAAACACTTGGATCAAACAATTGCCTAATGAGTGAAATGAGTCGATAGAAACAAAAATCAGGGTGATTGGTGTATTTTTTTAAAGCAGTCTAATTAATACTTTGGTACACAAGCACTAAAAAGTACAATTGTCTGGGCCAGGTAAGCAAAAAAAAGATCAAGATAGGATATCGACACAGAGGTGAACACGCCCTCTACCTTGCCACCTTCCATTGTCAATGTGTTTTTTCAAAACACTCAACAAACGTTTCCGAAATAATCCGAAAGTTAATCCCTGTCTTAAGAAGCAAACTCAGGGTCTATTTTATCTCTTATTTTTGCCATAAACCCGTTCCGACCCACTTCTGCCAGTGTAATGAATTACGTATGTTTTTTCGGATTTCGTTTCCGCCCAAAAGAGTTCCATTATTCTCGGTTAGGTCATACGAACTTACATATAGGATGCCTTGCTTAGAAAATAGGTTAAGTATGGGTTAATTCACAAAAAGCTTGCTGAGACTTCCATCTCATCTGCCTTATCCCACATACAATCCTCTTACTTATAGTTTTGTATTTCAAGTTTACAGAACGTACATTTTTGAAATAAATGAAATAGAACATTTATCATTATTTTAAATAAAAATGAAATGATTTCCAGTCAAATTAAGGAAAGGGTAGTTTTTCCTTAATTCCACGTTAGAATTAACACAAATTAATTAACGTATTTTCATTAGCCTGAGTTTTTCGTGAACGACACGTGTTTTTCGCTATTTTAACGGGAACATTCGCTATTGTAACAGAAATTTAATTTTTCATCGGAACATTGCTATTTTATGTCAGGACTACAAATGCTGTAAAATGACACGTTTCAATAATCATGTTTTTCATTAAATATATACCGAAATTAATCTATTATGTGGGTCCTTTCATAAAGCTTCTGACAACTAGTTTGTAAAACATCTCAAAGTTAATGTATTTCTTTCTAATATCCATAAATTGCTGGTATAACACGGGCGGTACATCTTTAAAGTATATATTGTTTCAAGGAGAGTTAGCACTATCTTAGAATCAATTTGGCTAACATTGCCAATGTTGTATCATCCCTTTGAACTTAATAACAGAAGTAGTAAAATCAAGGTTTAACGTGGAAGTAGGATAAAAAGGCGATATAAATGTGGGAAAAATATGTTTTACAATAAGGGTTCGTTCGACACACTACCAAAAATTTGGCACACAAAAAAAGTTTATAGCGGTAACAGGGGCATGTGCTTCCCGCCCCCCCCCCCTCCCCCTCCCCGCCACCCTCCACCTCCTGGATCCCTCAATACTGTACTGAGCTGTATTAACGATCAATATACCATTTTCCTCTTTTGGAACAATATCAGCAGTTATTATTATGTAACCTATTGGCCAATATTCCTCTAGAGTAGTTTGTAATATACAGAAGAGCTGATAATGTCCAGATAGCCCAGAGTGTGGTTGAAACAGTTATTTTGCGCCCTCTTTTGTCATGAACAGGTCAGGCTTGTTGAAGATTACCCTGTTGCATTTTCTTCGATGAAAAATGTTCAAAGTAATTAAACAAAATAATGTCGCTTTCATTTACACCCTTGACATTAAATACAGAAACAAATTTCAGTTTAACAAGTGTTACAATTAACAGAAACGGTGGATTAAATAGAATATGTAAAACGCTATTTCGTGGCAAAGTCACGTTATTTGCTTCTGCACATAATACATTACAATTGAAAAATAATATATAAGCTTAAACCAACAAGTGACTCAAATTACTTAGGATGAATATGCGTTTACATATACACAATTGATATATTGTGTATTCGCTTTTAACACAAAACATGGAAAATACCGATGTTCTAAGCGTGAAATATCAAAGCGCAACGAGAAAATATGATATAAACACCTCAAAAAAATAAAGTCCCCACCTGTATGTTTTAAAAATATTTTTAAATTTTAGAGACTTATGAGCATAAACATGATATGACGATTTAGCCTGATCATCGACACACATGTTGCAAGCAAGATTTGTGCGGATAACGTTGCGCATCAGTGCACACAACTCGGTTGATTGTGTGGGGGTACCTGTTCATTTCTCACAACTTTGCATTGTGGCTCAAAATAACGGCCCTGAACTCAAGCAAAATGGGTTATCCCTTTTGTCATCAGCTTTATTTGTCTGTTACATAATGTCTTGGAGCACTTTTAAACTAAAGACCTCATTATTGGAATGTTCATTTGCATGGGAAGGTATTGCATAGGTCCGCATCCGTCGCCTCATAAACAGTATGCACCGAAGGTGTCGGGCAGCAATCGACAATCGTGGCGGTTATACCCCTTACTGAACAAACCCAACATGCTGCTTATGTCTTAAGTATTGGTCAATAGGAAGCAGCATGTGAAATTCTCAACTAAACTGCAGTTTGCATTGCTGGAAAGTGGATGATACATTCATATGCATATTCCGTACGATTGGCTGTTTCATCGGCAATTTTGTTTAATTTAGTACAATTTTCCTTTCCTTGTTAAAGGGAACTATAATATAGTATTACTATAAATTTATTACAATAAAAAATAATAGTAACAACAAAATTACAAAAGAATTTTTGAAGCAGCAATGTTATCGTGATGATACATCATAAATGTATGTATCCATGCCATGATCAAGTAATTTGATTTATCTCTGCTTTATTTCTATTTGGAAAACATAAAAACGTAAAATTAATGCAAACAAGTAGTGGACAATAAAGCTCACACTAGGCATATGCATCTTTTACAGTTTCACACCAAACCAGCAAATGTCTGTTTTAAAATAATTACATGCAAGGTATAGAAGATTAAATTTCAAATATGAGATCACAAAATTCAGAATTTTGGACGGGAGAGAACAGTGAGTATTATTGATCAGGTTACCCTCGATAAGTAATCAATAAATCAATCAATCAATAAATTGCCGCAAGTGTAACATCACAATTCATCTGATTAGTTGTTACTGGATGCCCTTCCTAGGGTAAGATGGGGAGAATTATTGGTTCTACACGTTCGTGGAAGCTATTTTCTAGTCAAACCGACTGAGGGCGCGTCTACGACGCTGATGATTTATCGGAGAAGAATTGCGTGAATGCAGCAACTCAAAACAATGTCAAATTCCATCCAAATGAAAATGCACACACTATTGGAGAGTAAGCAGTTGGGGGTAAGTTAGACTGGTCCCCGTGTTTATCCTATCAAGGATTTACGAGCCTCAAAGCGTGACGTCAGATCTTCAGACTAGGAGTAAGTGAGCTTTGTGCGTACACTTTATAGTGTGTGTAGTAAACGGTAAACGGTACAAAGGGCGCGTATATATTCTGCCAGCCAATGATTGCTGGATGTATTGCGTGCGTACGCAAATCATCAACTGCAAAATACCCCGAACGCGGTACACCATCACTGCCCTATAAATCATCAGTGATCTAAAGTAAGCGCCCTCAAAAGCCTATGCACGGAGTTAACAAACTGAAGGAAAAAATAAGACTTAAAAATGTGCTTTACAAACTCCCAAATGGGTTGTCTATAGCGGCGTGCAACAATAGGAAAATGTCTAACATTTGTCTTTGTTTTGCGTTTCCGATGACGCCAATAAGCGATCAAGCATTAATGCATATTGCGTTGTATACAAGGCAGAGCAATGTATGGACATCAAGCGTGCATTTCAAGCAAAACTTAAATCACGATCAACTACCGGTATTACACTTTGCGCTTCCTTCTGTAATTCTATGAGGACAAAAGTAGTCAGTGTAATGTCTTTTGTTAGCAGAATATTGTTGAAACCACTCCATCTGAATTATGAGACGTGACCTACGTTGTAATGACACTTACCAACCAGATATGTGAGATAACATGACGTTTGTATGAAAGACTACACGCCTCGAAAATGTTTACGGGGCCAAGTTGACATACCGCAATCTGCGATTTTAGACACGCCCCTATGATTACCCACGTGGAAGTTTCCTCAGAGGTTTTTTTTAAATTTATTTATTAATTTTTTTTGCGATCGTGACAAAAATTATGTTTCGGCTCCAGTCACAGGCAGAGCGTTTTGGCAGGTTCAGTTGTGCTGCAATCACGTGACTGCTAAGACCAGACTTGAATTGCGTTTTAGCTCGGTTACGCTTGGTTCAAAGATGGAGGATTGAAGTAACGCATATGGAAGTTTGTTCACCAGATGTTTTCACGCATGGCATGTGTGATTGAAAGTGCTTTGATTACTGGATATTGTTTCATTTACATTCTGTTGCGATAGGTCAATTATCGCGCGATGAGATCACCTTCTCACCTTGGCCTAAGATTTTGGTGAGGACTAGGTAGACAATCAAACACTCAAACATAATGGGCTGTTCTCATCTTTTACAACAAACATCTTCCGGATCGCTCTCTGTTCCATGCCTCCAACTATACATTTCAAGACTAAGCTCCCTCAGAAATGTTGTGGGCATTTGTGGATAACCATAGAGCTAGGTTGTAGCTCTATGGGATAACTAACTGATATTTAAAACCCCGCCTGTTAAATGCACTAATGCTGTATACCGCTCCAACACACAGCTGACGATTAGCCTGTCGGTAATCCGTGGATTGTATGCTACCGCGCCTTGGGTCGCCTAATTGTAAGAGTCACGCTATTTCAGAATGACAGGCGTATCTGTGTGGCTTACGTAGGTAGTCAAAGCTTCTCAACCACTGAATTGCATAATAATTAATATTTAATGCATAATATTTAAACGTGAGGTTAATGGTAATGCTGGCAAAAGAGTTTAGTATGTTTACATGTTTTCAATCAAGATATACATTAACGAACCATACTGAGTGTGAAAGTTTTAGCTCAGTGAGTCTATAAGTCTGAAGTCTAAGTGATGAAAGCATTCATTATACTGGAGACTCTTGGTTAAAAAGTCGCCGTCTGATGGCATATTTTTGTAATGTGAACATTTGCCGTTGTTTTCCAAAAAATTTGACCACAACAGACATACATGTCTATATATGTGGTCAGACTGATTGATACCCTTACAACGTCACATCAAAATGGCTTTTTGATAATAATGCTGTAATATTGTGATGAGATAAATACAAATTGTGAACCTTCCCGTGCCTTTTGTATCGCCCGTTTTTTGGATTTTCTTTTTAATCGAAATGATGCAAAAAGAAACCTTACGCAAACATTTCAACAGCAATTTAGGTTTTATTAGCGCACTTTAATCCGGTGGATTATCACAGAATAATGTATATTTAGCCGTAGGCCTGCAATAGACTCACCGTAATCCTTGCGATAGATGACACCGAATCGGCAAAATACACTTATTTCCATGCACTCTGTTGGCTCAATCCAACAAAAATGCGACATGTAAAAAAATAACTGTGCCAGAAAGGCATTTTGCTGTCCTGATTTAAGCCGGGCTCATATTCGATGGCACAAAGCGATTACAGTCATTGATAAGAGTCATATAATGGACACGTCAAGCAGGTGTAGGGAGACGAATCAACTGTACATGTATAACTTGTCGTCGCGATCTAACAAGATACCACCGTGAGTGCTTTATAGCGCAGTTTGTAATTTAGTTCACCTTATTTGCTCAGAGGCTGAGGGTAAACCAGCAGAAAATAAGTTTTCCAGGTGTCGACAAATCACCAAACATTTTATTACAGATTCGCGTTCCATAAAAAAGCAGTAGCATAAATCTGACAAGGAAAATTTTGAGACGATAGGCTCGAAGGGCGTATTATTTAGTTTGTTATCAACAAAAGGGCTTTAGGCCTGTGTGCATTAGAAAATCGAAACCGTATGTTTTCCAATGATGGCGTGATAACAACTTTGTGGTTATAGTATCAACGTTTTAACATTGCAATTAATATGTCCATTCTTGTCAAAATACTTTCTAACTGCATAGCAAACACTCCATGGGATCTTATTGTGAGCTCTTTGGTAAAATGCCTGCAAATGCAATCATAGTTTATAAGATTCAAGATAGGCCTATACGTATTAGATCATGTGACTTGTTTACACTTTGTGTGACCTTTAGAGTACCATGGTAATTTGCCGCAGGGCAAAAGTATCTGTATTTGTATATTTGTACGTCAAATGATGTAATGTTAGTGTTTTAGTAAAAAAATTAATCAAATTAAAAAAATAATAACTTCTGCTGATATCTCAAAATATCAGCTTTTATGGTTTTTTGCCATAGTAGTTTGACAATTTGTGAAAAGTTTCATTCAGCTTATTTCATCTTTTAGAGTATACCATACAAGACCAAACTAGGCCTATTTAGTTATTTGTTTTGCCTTAATAAAGGGTGTGTAAACCATTGGTACATGTTTATTAATGCCTCCATACGTTTTATGCAACTTTTAAACATTTCAAATGTGTAAATACATTTTAAGTTTTCTGAACAATTGCTTGCTTGAAAACATGTTTTATGAGGCTGCCTGTTTCCATCAACATCACATCAAGTAAATGTTTTTTTATAAATCAATTATTCTGTCACTTTCTATAAATCATAACAACAATAATCCTAACGATACAAATAACAAAAAAAACAAGCAAAACAAATAAAGTCCATTTGTTTTTAATAATCATAATTTTTCCCGATATACATTTTGAAACTCACAGTAGCTATACGTCATACTTAAGTCAGTGTAGGGCAACAATATAAAATCATTAGCTAAATCGTAAGAAATAGGTTACACACTCTTACTGACAAGCCACAGGTGTATACGGCTGTAATTTTCGATTTGTTTCCGGAAAATATCAAATCAACATTAATTATATTTTTCCCACGAGGCTGTCAGTCAGTGTGCAAGGATATCTGATGCTTGCTAAGGCGTGTGGGTTCTGGCACAATCAACTCTAATTATTCAGATGGTTAAACAGCAACACGAATGTGGAATGATTTGCATAATATTCACCGTTTCTGCCTCCTCTAATCCCGTCCAAATTCTTCAAATGCAGGGTGTTGTCAATGTCTCTACCAACGAATTGGAGTTGATTAGACACATATATATATATATATATATATATATATATATATATATATATATATATATATATATATATATATATATATATATATATATATATATATATATATATATATTATACTAATGCCAATTGGTGGTTCAGCATAATGCACACGCGAACAAGTCAAATTTATCATAGTAACAGAATTACCGATGGTAGGTGACTTACATTAACATACAATATATATTAATTTTTGGAACAGCTCCAAATATTGCAGGAAATGTTAACTGATATGTCAAATTGCTCACTTTGATGAGAATACAACGAAATACATGATAACATAGTTATGTAGGACACAATCTTTTTTCCTTGAATGGTGTCCTCACAAACTAGTAGTAGTAGATTTGTGGTAATGCAAATAAATTTCATCTGAGAAGTGTCTGTATTTAAACTCGAAGTTTCGATCAGTTTTCTCTGACCGTCTTCAAGATAATTTGTCAGAGTATACAGGCCTATCAAAGCGAAGAGTGTCTACACCACTGAAGGAAAGAAGACTTTTGCAGTCATTGTTATCTCAACATTTTATATTACATTGTCACATTCCACCATCAGACGGACCCTAAATTCTTACTTTAGTAACTATAATAGAAATTTATAATGCAAGACTCATATATTATTATTGAACATTTAAAAGGAAGTGTACACTCAGTAAAAGACCGTAAATTCATCCATACTGGATAAGAATAAAGATAAATGGTACAGAAACCAACCTGCACAAGAATCAAATTGAAAATACATTTCACATTTTCTACAAAATTGCTGAATGCCTGCCAAAATAATGTTTCATAACACCTCCTTGACATAATTACCAACGGTGCAGACTCCCTTTCTCTTAATAAATGCATCTATCAGCAGTCAGTGGCTATTTCATCAGTAAGCTTATAATAAAAGAGGAAAGAAAACATGTCGTCAATTGTCGATACATTTTTTGTCAATGTCTCCAAGCCCGAAAACAACATCTAACTGCGTGGACATCAATATGTATAATAACAACGTTTATAATAACAACATCACCATGAAGAGCACTCAAAATATACATGTGTGTGTGTTTTTTTTAGAGCAGTGGCGTAACTCGAGGAAAAAATACTTTTATTTGTTTTATTTGTGTTATTGTTTCGTTTTAGTCCGTCGCACAGGTTGCCTGTGGGGGTAGGAGAGAAGTATGATAGATATTTCTGCCAGACGATCGAGGGGAGGGGTGCTGCGAATTTGATCCAAAAAATATCGGTTTCTTCTCCGGAACAATCAATGTGTTGCACATGATTGAACGACACTATACACTTAGAAAATATATTTTAAAGACAGCTCAACGAGTTTTATGGGACTCCCGTGCATTATGTTACACAGAGAAAAACGGTGAGTTTTCCGTCCTACTCTCAAAACTACATTGTTATGTGACTGGTTTGGAACAGAAAATATAATATTTTTTTGTAACCTCTAGAAATCTTACAAATTTGTGATTTCCTGTAGGCCTACCTAAAATTTGTTAGTGTGGAATTATTCATTAGTATCCCCATAGCCATGTTGCTTCAAATAATAATTAATGGTTATCGTGTGGGTAATATGACCCACTGTTGTTTTCAGATATAGTCGCCACGGGTAAACTTACAACTACAGTGGCGATATTGAACAATTACACGGATGCATTCGAGATAGTCATAATATTGGCAATTTAACACCGTCGAACACAAAAAAATATTTTTTTTCTTTCTAAAGGAGCATTCCAATTGCACTTGGGCTGGTGGATTATTGTCACACGATACTTGGGATTGCAGCCATATTCGATTGAATTACATTTTTGTTCGCGCCCAAAACTCCCTTTCAAGTACTTCGATTGAATGAGTATGTACTTCTGGGCGCTTCCGAAAAACGTATTGTGCTCTGATAAAGAAGGTTATTTTGCCTTATAATGCGAATCTCAATTTGACGAGCACCGAATTTTGGTAGTGTTTGTTTTATGTTTAAAGATACACGCCACTTGAATGATTCCTCAAAGTCAGCCTTTTTGTATCGAGCAGTGATGTCGGTTTCTTGGCGGGGGAAAAATAGCTCACCGTCCGATTATGTCCTTTTCAGGCTCTCTGTAGAGACATTGGCTCCACTTGCGAATGATTAAGGACCTTATGAATGTTTTCAAACTGAAATGTTTATCTGAAGTCATGATGTTATGATTTTGTTTTCACGAGACTTGGGGGGGGGGTAGGAAAACCGTCTTCACCAATCGCAGGTAGTACTCAGGAAAAGTTACTCATTTGTCTGGCGAGCACGGCTACGTTCAGGCACATATTAAGCAGATCTGAAGTGAAGACAGAAAAATAGGGGTTAAAAGATAAGGTATAGATGTTGTCATTTAGAACTAACCATGCGGTCGAATTGTTATGTGACGATTATTTTGTGTAAAGCTGCTGAGGACGGTACCAATCTTTCTTTTAAAAAATACACATGACAACAATCTATCAAGGGATGTGTTATAGCATCGTCGCTTACAAGATAATTGTGAAAATGCATTACGATTGTTCGTATAACTTCAAACGTGGAATTGGACGACAGAAAGTAATTTTGGAAATGAATACATTTACATGAGACACAAATATTTCAGGGGATAATTGTCACAATTCTCAATTTTACAAGAAAAGAAAGTTTTATGTAAAACTATGATGTTTTTCGAGATTACCAATAGTGTAATAAAGTGACTTTTAAGGGTTCATACAACAAAGCACAAGAAAGCCATATAGCTGATATGACATGCACAGGTGACAGTAATAATTCGGCGCTGGCGGCGCGGATCACACTGTCTCAAATGAATGTTTTGTTGATATATTTACAACATTGCAAATTAAATACTCTGAATGAAAACGTACACCATAGCACAGGTTTACACTCTCTCGTTGGTTAGATGCGGTCTGGGGCCCTAAAAGATTGGCGAAACAATTAAAGCTTCAAGATCAAAATCATGGATAATATTCAAAAAAGATTGTTATGTTTTATTTTCTTCATTTTGATAAAACTGCACAACCATTGTGCGTATATTCATAATGTATTGCAAATACAGTGAGTGCATACATCTTAAGTTAAAATTCACGTCAGCCCCAACTAGATTTTAAGATATCTTTCTAGGTACTACTAGTACTGTACATACAATATACAAGCTAATTCTACCCATACGCTTTACAGTGTGTGATTTAAGATTATTGCAGTACAGCGGCTTCAGTATAACAGAGATCAGATTGTTCATCCTGTGAAACGATGGGCGGTTAATACTGCACCTTCAATTGAGCAGTCAGACAGAGTGACTATACCTACCCTTTAGTTGACTGGTTTCCCAAGAACCATTGCTGTCAGAAATGTAATGTACGGCGTGTGGACAGGTACGCAATACTTCAAACAGTTCCGACACATCTGCAAAACATGTAATAAATAAAATTGTTTTTAATATTCACGAGGTTGCAATCTTTTGGGTTTTGTCACTTTTTGTGTTCCTTTGCTAGTTTCTCTCTTTGCAGCTCGAAGGCTTGAGACTTACACGCTTTACAACTATGAAAAAAACTACTTTTTAAGTTAATTATTTACAATTAGTCTAAACTGATTTGACTGTATTGCGAACCGTCTTTTTTTAATCGGAACATTTTATATTCAAATTCTCATGTGTAGTTCTTTTCCCAGACACTCAACCTATAATGTTGGTCAGCATCCATGTCTGTTAAAATGATCGACACCTTATCAGCCATTCTGTGGTATTTGACACCCACTATTTGACAAAGTAAAATTTTCAAATTTGATATTGTTTCTATTTTTCAATTTATTTTATAACTAGAATACCTAGTGCTTCCACTGCTACAACATATTTTAAAAAATACTTCCCATGATTCTCGCGGCAGCCTTGGGAAAAAGGGCAGTTGATGTGCGTAAAAATTAACAAAATTCATATAATTCAGAATTCATCATTTTTTCATACAACAATAGGTGCTTAGATGTAGTAATCATGCATACACAACCAAGGACCATTAGTGAGGATAACAGCAATAGGTGCTTAGATGTAGTAATCATGCATACACAACCAAGGACTATTAGTGAAGACAACAAAAGTAACATTTTTCTTTTTGGACATTTCACTTTCAAAATAAATTTTTTTAAATTCCCCTCTTTATCGTCACGCGAGTCACAAAAAAAGTCGTTTTAGTTGTTTCTCCTGAAAGATCAGAAACCATTTTTTTCAATTTGTTCAAAATAATGGTGTTTCCTAAGGGTCCTGTATGAAAAACCAAAAAGTTAATATCTGGTCCTTTTATTTTTCCAAAAAATCTCCCTTAAGTTATGTCACGCGAGTCACGCAAGTCATATTACACATAATATACTATTACACTGCAATGGTATTTCATAAAACAAAAAGTGCTTCTAAAGATTTACAAATTATGCATACACAATGAAGGACCATAAGTGAGCATCAAAAATAACTATTTCCCTTTTGTCTCTTCCCATTTGTGCAAAAAATAGAAAACTACCCTTTTTACTGTCACGCGAGTCACAAAAATGTAAAAAAAATTTCTCCTCCCAGTTCTGAAACTATTTTATTCCTTTTGTTAAAGTAATAGTATGTCCTTAGGGTTTTTATTATGCAACAATTGTTTTTCCCACTTGTCACGCGAGTCACGCTGCCATTAATGATATTTTTAAACTTGAATAATTGTTTTAAATAATTTTTAGTGGTGTCAGTTAGTGCATCTATTGTACTTTCAAATAAAGTGATCCAGAATTTAAAGCTTTCACTAATTGGCCACTTATGATTGATTGCATATCAAAATGTACGATTTTTTATTTTTTGGCCGTCACGCGCATCACATTTTCTTAATTGATATCATTTAGTGAGGTAAGTTTTTTCCAATTTTTCCCCAATAATTAAAGACCCTTCCTTATAGTTTGTAAAAACTGAGTTCATAACGTGATATTTACTGATGTTATGATGACGTACTTTGTTTTAGACACTACTTCACATTACGGGCTTTCATATGGTGCATGTTTTGTATTGATGTGACGATGTTAAGTATGACATCATCCATTGACAACTTTCACGTGTTAAACCTATGGGGTTTTGGCGGAAACAAGAAGAAAAAGAATCAAACGAAAACAATAGGCTTTCGGCGACCAGGCCGAAACCCTAATAAATATCGGGAAAGGGTAGCGTGGAGTGTTGTGACATACTTGTAGTAAATGTGTCGATATTGGCAACGTTAACCTTCGATGATTGGCCCGATGACGTTTGTTCCCAGTCCCCGTCTCTGGCTGTCGTCTCTCCTAGCTTAGACAGTTGCTCAAAGAACATATCTGAACGAATAAAAAAAAACCCATAAACTGAGAGTTACAAGTTACTACTAACATAACAACCTACTGACTCTACAACATTATTAGAAATAACATTGGTAATTACCAAGATTATCAAATGAAGGAAATATTATCTCTCTTGATGTTAACTTGGTACTCATATCACTCACACTGAGAAATGTTTTATATAAAGTGCTTTACTCTCAGAGAAAACATTGTTATGTCGAATTTTTAATTGTTGTTATTATGAATTTTCAAAATGTTGCCTTCTGTGTGGAACATTTAAGCCATAACAAAACATGTAATAATAGTTTTGTCCTCGTTTTCTAAAACCTATTGTGCACCTATTGTGATGAAATTTTCAAAGGTTTGATTATATATTTGGTAAAAGATACTAATGTTGTACCTTCTCTTTATATGATGGTGCAACATTAGTAATGAGTTGGCAAAACTGGTTTTACTTTTAGGTTTTAGGTTCGAATTAATATAAACATTAATAATAATTATTATATTTCATTCTTATAAAGTGTATTTCACATATTGTACCAATGCGCTTTACATCATTACCCCCTGGTCACTGAGCCAATATCATTCATGTAAACATTTTAAAGTCCCTGGTGGATCATATAGCCCTGAGCAACCGTAGCTGTTTTTCAAACATAATACCAACTTCTACCCTCACGGGTACCCATTTATATACGGTACTCCTTGGCGAAGAGAAGCAATTACAGTAAAGTGTCTTACTCAAGGACACCACGGTTGCGGCCAGTATTCAACATTCTGACAACTCGGCAATCAGAACTAGTCCATGAAACCAGTCTGATGCATTAAGCCTGTGATTGCACTTTTCTTACAGTGACATCACCTAAAACCGTTTGTTCATGGAAATGTGTTTAAATTAGGAAAGCAGGAACATTGGTATTTGGACATTCATTGAAAATAAAATTAACATCTCATAAAATTAACACAAGGGAAAGTGGTGTAAAGGGCCGGTCACACTGCAGCGATTACAAGTAACGATAACGAAAACGACGCAAAAGAACACATTCTATTGGTTAAATTGTACCGCGCGGAATACGCGCACGCTTATTTAACCAATCGATGGCGTTCATTAGCAATGTTCTCGTTCTCCTTATTCGTTATCGCCGCAGTGTGACCCTTTACACGACATTGTTTAGGTTTTTTATTTTTTTATTTAAATGTGCAAGTTCTGCAAGCCGGATTTTTTTCTTCAAATTTGACATATAGGATTAACATTGTTTTTCTCTCTAAAAGATGAAAGCACTTCAGAAGAAATAATGAAATGATGATTGATGATTGTACAAAATTTAAACAAAGTGAGCTTTTGTTGTACCTTTCCTTAAAAGATGTATCGCCCGTGTTTCTTCGTTATTTTATCGGCAATTTTGTGTTTTAATCGGATCATTGTTTATTTCTTTATTCAATTTTTAATAAGCTATTTTACAGAATATTTGTCAAAAGCTTGGTTTAATAGCAATTAATGGCGGGACTCATCATACCCATCATTTTTTGTTGTTGTTTTGTTTACTTATTTGTAATCTTGGATATAAATAGATGATCACAAGTTTAAATCAAACCTTGGCTTGGTGTACAGTTGATGAAGGTATCAAACATCCATTCACATTATTCGGTCTGAGGTGCTATCATGTTGTTGTTTTTTAAATTAGTAACATGAATTTTCGTGTTCCAGAGACGTAAATGCCACCTTTGAATGAATACAAATTTTCTGGATGCATTTTTACCATTTTCTCGCTAACGAAGCACCGATATAAGCTGAAACATCCACAGTTTAGTTTCTGTAGAATGTCATATTTATTATATTTATTATATTTATTATATTTATTATATTTATTATATTTATTATATTTATTATATTTATTATATTTATTATATTTATTACATTTATTATATTTATTATATTTATTATATTTATGGAGTGTCGTGGCCGAGCGGTCTAGTGCATCGGACTCAAATTCTGGTGTTGTCAGAATGTGGGTTGGAATCTTGTGTCCCTAAGCAAGACTCTTAGCCGTAATTGCTTCGTCCTACGGATGGGACGTAGGTCCCGTGTACTAGATTAAGTAATGCACGTAAAAGAACCCTGGTGTTTCTGGTTCACATAACAAGCGCCCTTGTTTACAGGTTTCCTGGGCACCTTTGAAAAACAGTGTTTCACTGAAATAAATAAATAAATAAATATTGGATTTACGTAGGCGCAATGACGTTTTACATTGCATACATAAACTAGCCGTCACTAATGATAGAGCGGTATCCCGAACAGAGATCACGGCGAGTGTGTCTCATTCTGGAAACGAACTGGTTATTTTCAACCACGTTTTGAAAATATATTATTATTTTAAGAAGATTAATTAATAAATGCAACTTCACCTCTATATGCCTATTTATATTCTTGTTCATTCTTTGTTAACTACTCAGGGCATAGTTTTATATGTTATGTAGCCCACTATCTCCACAACAAGGGGCGCAGCGAAGGCATTTTCTTTGGGGGTGTGGAAGCCAATTTACCGACTGACATCAGTGGCGTAGCCAGGATTTTCAGAGTGGGGGCAAACATTTTTTGTGGGTAAATTAATATGACCAAACAAATTTACTTTGTTTTTCCCCCAAAATGGACAATCTCTAAAGTCGATTCTTTATATGGACGTACGATCAAAGGTCTGATTCTCAATAGAAGAGCGAACTTCATTTTCTTCTAGCCCCGGTTTGGTCACATAGATTTGTGTTGAAGAAAAACAAGATAGCTGAACTGTGATGAAGGTTTATTACATAGAAGTTCAGTAAAAGTAGCATATAAATGAGTTAATGGCAGTCGCACTCGTTCTTCATTAGGTCCTCAACCGGTAATATAAAACTGTAAGCTACACTGTAGCCTCGTTGTTCCCCGTCTTTTTTTCTTTTTATTCGTAACGGCTACTCTACGACCAGACGATCTCCAGTGACACGATTCGTATACATTATTCACACAGAACTACTGCCTGTGACTAAAAAAACAACGGAACTAAAGCTGGCACGGATAACTTGTGCTACAGTTACACACAACAAGCACACTACGAAGGCTTTTCAGTGATACCCAATAGGGTGTCTTTCTTGAATGGAGACAATTTTAATCGGGATACATAATTTAAGAAATTTCAAAAACTGGAAAGGCCAACTCACCAGTTCTGATTGACACTGTACAAACTGGCATGTTCAACAGCTAGTGTTTATTTTGGGCAGGTCATGATGGACACCAGGTAAGTGCTATTTTGACGATGGTAGTTTATTAATACTGCCCCCCTTCGTTTTAATATTGTTCCCAACAAGCGCAATGATTCCAAGCAATAGGGTATACTATTCTTAATATGTGATTACACAAATATCTATCAAATATCTTCACAAGGCTTCTTGGTGTTCAAACTCTCACATTTACAGTTCTCAAGGAGATTGTTTTAACCCTCAAGAACACTCATGTAAACAGGTTGATACCATCATTATAGGGAAGGTACAACATTGATTACTATCAAATTATCAAGTTGACGAATGAACTTGGTGCTAAGTTGGTAGTATCAAATTTATTCATCTAAGAGAAAAGGGGAATAGTTGTGTCAAATTTACAGTAAAATTGCCGTCTGGCGACTTTCTGGGTTAAATATCAAAACATAAAAATCACGTAACCGTTTATCGAATTTTTCTCCAAAACGTGTGTGTGTGTGCGTGTGGAGTGCCATGGCCGAGCGGTTTAGTGCATCGGATTTGTGTTCTGATGGCCGAGTCGTCAGAATGTGGGTTCGAATCCCAACCGCAACCGTGGTGCTTGTGTCCTCGAGCAAGACACTTTACCATAATTGCTTCTCTCCACCCAGGAGTAAATGGGTACCTGTGATGGCAGAGTTGGTTTTTGTGTTTGATTAGCCCATATGCGCCGAAATGGCAGCAATTGAGCTGTATACAGTACTCCCCAGGGAGCTGAGATGGTTTCAGGAATGATTTATGCGCCCGATGAGCAGCGGTAATAAAGTACAGCGTTGTGATACCTCGTGTAAGAGCGCTTTAAAAATGCCCCCATTATTATTATGATTATTATTGTGGGGAAACTTTCACGGGTTAATTTTACCATATATGTTTTTAAATTAAAGGGTTAAAATTAATGTACGCTTCCAGATAATTATGCTGTATCGTCCCATTAAGCCTGCTTATGCATTGGTAATAGGTCATTGGTAATAGGTCATTGGTGATAGGTCATTGGTGATAGGTCATTGGTGATAGGTCATTGGTGATAGGTCATTGGTGATAGGTCATTGGTGATAGGTCATTGGTGATAGGTCATTGGTGATAGGTCATTGGTAATAGGTCATTGGTGATAGGTCATTGGTGATAGGTCATTGGTGATAGGTCATTGGTGATAGGTCATTGGTGATAGGTCATTGGTGATAGGTCATTGGTGATAGGTCATTGGTGATAGGTCATTGGTGATAGGTCATTGGTGATAGGTCATTGGTGATAGGTCATTGGTGATAGGTCATTGGTGATAGGTCATTGGTGATAGGTCATTGGTGATAGGTCATTGGTGATAGGTCATTGGTGATAGGTCATTGGTGATAGGTCATTGGTGATAGGTCATTGGTGATAGGTCATTGGTGATAGGTCATTGGTGATAGGTCATTGGTGATAGGTCATTGGTGATAGGTCATTGGTGATAGGTCATTGGTGATAGGTCATTGGTGATAGGTCATTGGTGATAGGTCATTGGGGATAGGTCATTGGTAATAGGTCATTGGTAATAGGTCATTGGTAATAGGTCATTGGTAATAGGTCATTGGTAATAGGTCATTGGTAATAGGTCATTGATGAACGTCTGAATTGTTTATCTCAATTGTCCAAAAAAATGTCTGTAACAAGTACTAAAACCCCGTTTTTATCGTTCGTGGAATTGTTTTGACAATAAATACAAATTCGATATAAATTCTGATGAGGTATATTTGATACCATCATTAACTTTACATAAAAGTGGCTAATAAAGATAAATGTTCATACGTTTTGCAATATTTTTTTCTTTTTGTTATAAAACCATTTTATAGAAGTTACCCATGTTGTAAAGAGGCTTTAAATATCTGGGCCACGGCCTAATCAAAAATGATGTGATGGCTATTTCCATGTAAGGTAGGTATTGTATGTTCGGAACAGGATACTGAGGACGACACCTTAATATCCGCCGTGATGTTTGTTTGTCGCAATTCCGTTCAGTTCGGACTCCGGTAATGAAATTGTCAAGGAATTACAGAACTACACTGAAATGTCTGTAAATACTGTCTTGTCAAGGCTATAAGTTTGCAATCCAGTCTTACCGTGGGAGTCTCTCTTTCCGATACCAACAGTTGCGTGCATTTTTGCCAATCTCGCCACCGAATTGGGTGTTGGTTTGTCACGTTTGCTTAAAACAAAGGCCTCTGCAATAAAAGACAGGTGCAAAAAGATATATGATTAGGCCTATTTGAAATTCATTAAAATGTCCAATTTAATCGGATGAAACGTGGGGATGCGTTAGCTTTCTGGTAATGACCGGTTTTTACAAATCAAAGCAGCGCGTACGTTCATCGGGCACACTTAGATAGATAGATATTCATTTATTCAGCCAATGATAAAAAATATACAATGGAAATCGAGCGAACACAAAGAGCTCTAAAATTTTACAAAAATAAATATTGTGTACAAAAGTATACAAATAAAACTATACAAATATACATATAAGGCAATAAGATTCAATTAATTGCAAATATAAAATGTAAAATTCAACGGGAATGGTGCACATTAAAAACCTTTACGGCAGAAGGATAAAAACTATCAATAAATCTCTTAGAGCCCCTAAAATTTTGAAATCTTGGGAAGTGAATACGCAATACGCGCATTGGTGGTACGGGCATTCTTTTTACTACTTCCGGTTCTAATTACTTTGTTAATAAGATTTTGAGTTTTAACAACACATATGTTAAACGCAAATCCCAAGCTTTTTTCTAATATCTTGCGTAAATCCTAAGGTAAAAGGGTGGTCAACGCATTTGCAATGGACTTCTGATGACGCGCCGGCACGTGCGAAGTAAGCGTGGGTTATGTTGGAATTACGTCACACACTTTCGTAAATGTTAAATTTTCCCCAAAAACGTAAATTCCCATTCCCTGGATATAGGTTCAAGTTTATCGTCCGCGACCACGCAGAACACCTGTCATTATCCACGCCCATGACCTCGCAAAGAACTTCTGTTTCTTAGTCATTCTCTGGATCAGGGAGATGATATCATTCCTAATCACCATAGGTAAATGTATCTTGATATCATTCCTAATCACCATAGGTAAATGCATCTTGATATCATTCCTAATCACCATAGGTAAATGCATCTTGATATCATTCCTAATCACCATAGGTAAATGCATCTTGATATCATTCCTAATCACCATAGGTAAATGCATCTTGATATCATTCCTAATCACCATAAGTAAATGCATCTTGATATCATTCCTAATCACCATAGGTAAATGCATCTTGATATCATTCCTAATCACCATAGGTAAATGCATCTTGATATCATTCCTAATCACCATAGGTAAATGCATCTTGATATCATTCCTAATCACCATAGGTAAATGCATCTTGATATCATTCCTAATCACCATAGGTAAATGCATCTTGATATCATTCCTAATCACCATAGGTAAATGCATCTTGATATCATTCCTAATCACCATAGGTAAATGCATCTTGATATCATTCCTAATCACCATAGGTAAATGCATCTTGATATCATTCCTAATCACCATAGGTAAATGCATCTTGATATCATTCCTAATCACCATAGGTAAATGCATCTTGATATCATTCCTAATCACCATAGGTAAATGCATCTTGATATCATTCCTAATCACCATAGGTAAATGCATCTTCCTTGTGAATGTAATTAACATTAAAACATTAAAGACACGCAGAAAACAAACATGATATCAGTTCACATTTTTCAATTCCAATCACTACTAAGACAATAATCCATCATGTTGCGGATTGGTAACCTAATTTTTCCATATTTATCAGTTCTTTAAGATTAATTACACTAGAGTTTTACATTACTATTTAAACATAGCATACGTTATAGTATATTTTTAGATCAATAAACAAATCTCATTTCAGTCTTGCTCTATGACAGAATCAAACGGAAATATGGATATCAGCCCACGTAGACAAGGCCCTGTAGGGATAGAACCACAAAGCATTTACTCAGCTATACAATGTGATGTTTTTGCGGTGACGGTTGGCATTTGGTATAAACAAAGCAAGTTCAATTTACTTCAATCAGCAAATTCTCAAAACAAACTGGTTATCAAGTCTTATATTTTTTTAAATGTTGTAAATTTGCAAACTACAAATGTAAATTTATTTAAGTAAAAGTATATTTACTTTGATAATACCCCTTATGTAATTTGTATAGCACGCTTTTGTGGACGTGAAGGATATTCAAATCTCAATCTGAATATTAAGAAAAAAATCATATTTTTGTTTTGTTTTTAAACTGGGATTCCTGGAAAATATGTTGAAGTTAAAACGGACGGTGATACAAAACATTCAGAAACTAATTTTTGGCCAGGATTAAAAACTGTAAGAAATGTTGGTTGTTTTCGAAAAATTTTCGATAAACCTAAGAGTTTTCATCTTTTGCGGTTAATATTTATCAGCTTTTTGTGTTACGCATAGCTATTTCTCTCTCGTGACCTTTTTATCGAAAATATAATCTGGATTAGTTCCTATTTTTCTTCAAAAAGCACTCTTTCACGTTTTCGTCAATGATTACACTTTAAACGGAGTCCAATCCCACGAGTTCCAGAAGGTGATCCATTGACAAACCTCTTCGCACCACCACGCTCACTCCACGGGGAGTTGCTGTTTATCAAACTTATAACATTGTTGCCAATAGAGTGTGTCGGTTAAACATACTTAAGTTGATCATGTTACTGTAACTAAATAGGCACATACACTCGCGCCCTGTGCGGGGTATTATACTGAAACATATACCCTAAGCTATACTATGAGATCATAAACAAATCGTCGTTCACCATTTACTTAATATTAAGGTTATCCTAACGCCCGATATGGCGATACATATCAGATCCTGACACTATTTCATGTGTACATCGCTGGCTCAAATCAACATATATCTAATAACATGTCATTGATATTACCTTTATGTGACTAAACATTTTCACTAGCACTGACATTAGCTGCAGGGTAAGAACAGGAGATTGAGCTGATTATGGCCGTAATTGAAAAGCTGCACATTTTAAATAATGTTTTATCGCCGTTTATGCAGTTCGAAAGGTGGATCGTAGAGATAACTATATGAGAGAGTGATGTAGGGATATGAGTGCGGGGGTGTTTGGCTGTTAATATGATTCAAATGGACCAGATGGGAGTCCTCTTTCAGTGTCCTCGGTTTCCCAAGGTGGTTGGAGAAGCTAAACGAACGCCTTTAGCTACATCTAAAGTTTATTTGGCTTAAATTGGTTTGCAAGATTCGCGAGCATTGCCAGCGTCAGCGAAATCGTCATCCCAGTCACATCAATAGACAATTTAAAAGCGTGTCTAAGCGTTTTGCAACACTCATGTGTATTGCTTGGAAATTATACACTACCACCATAAAGGGTGATTTTAGCAAAAATCACATGTATAGATTGCAATCGCTTTAGCAAATGAAATTGAGAAGGATGTGTTCCATCAACCTTTGCACATGCATGATACAAGTGTACGTGCTAGATGATATTCGGGTTTAATAACCACTCTATTTGCAGCCTCGCACTAAATGAAGCTTTTTGCTCAGAGTCAGTTTTCCGGGTGATCAAAATGCCTTCGAGAATGTCTTTGACCTCATGAGATTCAGACTTTTCGAGGGGTCTTTCAGATACAGGTGTGAATTCATGTATTCACGAAATTTAACGCGTAATAAAGGCTCGCATTACAAAACATATAAATACAAAATTCATTCTTAAACCTAACTCCCTAGACAACAAAGCCAGTTGGAGGATTTTGAAGGATTTTTATTGTTATAGAATAATGCCTAGGGAGTTAGGGTTAATGCATCAGATTAAAATCATTATAGGTTAGTGTGGGATAATCAATATTATGCAGTCAGTAATCCAGGTAGCCTGATCATTGGATTTCAATGTTCTTTCTCAGGTCACAGTTTTGAACTGTTAGAGACTGCAAGGTGAACCAGAAACACCAAGATAAACCCATAATCTTTCACGATAAGTATTAATTTATGTGTTGTTTAACGTGTACTCTATAGTACACTGGGCCTACGGCTGAATGTCCCATACCGAAGGACGTGGCACTGTAGATATTACACACAGGCCTCCCTGACACCAGACTTGTGTACGCAAACATCTTGGTCAGCCGCCTATGGTCAGCCAACGCTATTTACAATAAGCGAGCTAGCACGGTTGGAGTCCAAGCCAAACACGTCAACGTAGCTTAATTTTGATAGCGTGCCAACTAGCTGGACAGGTTTTAATAAAATGCTGCTTCAAAGAATGTAACCAAACAAAGCAATGTTTGGGTTGACATTACCTCAAATTTATTTAACTGGGCATAAAAGATGTACCTCCGGTGTTTTTCACAAATGGATCTTTTATCAAAAGAATATATCATTTTAGAAAGAAATCAAAAAAGATTTTCAGCAGTTTTCTATGAAACTTTGGAAAGATGTTGAGTTCAACAAGATCTATCGGACGAGGTCATAACAAAATACTGTTTTCAAATTTGTTGGCAATATTTTTATTAAAAACGGTATTATCCCAAATTGTTCCAATCTATGAAGAGACTTCACTTAGATAACCACTTAAGGATGCCATGGCCACCAATTTGGATCATTAACACAATCATTGAAAATTTGGAATTTATAAAACGCACGTATACACCAAAAAGGCGCTCAAGGCGTTATAAATTTATATATATATATATATATATATATATATATATATATATATATATATATATATATATATATATATACTTAAATGTAGCGGTCTATCTTGAAGTAGAGTGCTCAATGCCACATAGACAGAGCGTAATATACTTGTAGTAAAACTAGTGGAACGCTGGTAGTTGTAACTCCGAGTTTCACGCGTTATGCGATCATCAGACAACTGAGTTGTCTGATGATCGCATAACGCGTGAAACTCGGAGTTACAACTACCAGCGTTCCACTAGTTTTACTACAAGTATATATATATATATATATATATATATATATATATATATATATATATATATATATATAGATATATATATATATATATATATATATATATATATATATTTATATATATATTTATATATATATTTATATATATATATTTTTTTCTTTGCTCGCTACCCGTTTATATAATATTCAGGTCAGTTTCTCCCTATAAATCTACTTTGTGTACAACCACGTAAAAGGCTTGTGTCCCAAGTTATGTGATACCCGCTACTGCCGCTACTGCCGTTACCCAGGTTGTTTGCATCTGACCGGGGCTTTATCCCTGGCTACTCGGCAGATATGGTTTGGCCTCTGACCTGGCCCCATAGAGCAATAGATAATTGGCATAAGTGGACCGCCCACCAACATAGGGGTTGGTTAGCTCAGTTGGTAGAGCGCTCGTACGGTATTCGAGAGGGCGCGGGTTCGAGTCCGGCATCAGCCAATTTTTCTTTGCTCGCTACCCGTTTATATATATATATATATATATATATATATATATATATATATATATATATATATATATATATATATACATGGCAAGAAAACTTTCAAAACTCTCAAAAAATAATTGCGTTTTTACAGAGCAGCGAATTCCCAAAATGCACTGGAAGGAGTCACAAGACTATAAAATAGTGTCCAGATCAGTGTTTGAAAGTTGACAACATCGTTACTCATATTGGGGATACAAAGTTATAATGAGGTATATAATATAATGCACATCCCAGTGCCATGGCATGAGACATGTATTCAAATTGCATCCTAACCATGTTGGAGAGAATTAATGGACCGCAAAAGAATTTGCCCATGCTATGACACATTCACTATTTAAACGTAGATAAAGTCATACGGTGAATTTATGACATTGTTTTATGAAGGTTCAAAGTCTTGGGATCCAGTGAGGGTCTCGAAGAAGGGGAAACATATAGCATAAGAAGGGATGCACATTGCCAACAAAGAGGAAACTCAAAAAACATACGGTAATTTAAAATTTCTACATGTACGGCAATAAAAGGGGGAACATGACCCCTTCCCCGATCCGCCATTATGTATTCCCAAATGTGGTTCATTGTGTAATCACAGGAGTTGTTCAGATAAAACGCCAGCTGCTATTTAGTATTTCAAAGATGAATATATCCTTGATTTGGAGCCAGCAGTCTGTTCTCATTCCCAGTCATCGATTGATTTGTGGATGGTATAGATACGCTGAAAGATCACGATAGCATTGATCAACTAGAATGTAACGGATTGTAAGTAATTTTTTTAAATTCTAAATCAGTCTTACCTTCATAATCCCTCTTATGTAGTATTAAGGTCAAGAACATTGACGTAGCTTTGTTCATTAAAACTGTGATAATTAAACTTGAGGGGCCTGATTTTTTTAAGTGTCCTTTCTGTATTTTTAACCAATATCAAGACTTCATCTTCTTGGTTTTATCTTATAAGGGATAATGAAGGATTTTGAAGAATGGATTATGTAATCATGAAGGGTTATGGCAACTTACATTAGCATACTTAAGCATAAGGGTTGTTGAGCTTTTGTGTTCTAACATGCCTTAGGAAACTTGGACCTGTATACAATTATCTAAAGGGGGTGGAAAGAAGCAAAAATATTCGCCAATTTTTACGTAGAAAAGTGCGTTTTTAACGTAGTAAGTAGCCACATCCTTCAAAGAGGGTTTTACCATTCATTTGCAAATGGAATAATCTTTGTATTTTATATTTTAAATATAAATTCATGTAAAACAGAATGAAAAATGTAGCAATCGTTTTCTTGTATTTAGGTATTTAGGCTAAACTACATTATGAGCCACATTTGGGATTGTATTGTCAACCCGTTTACATGACTATGGGCCGCGTTACATTATAGACAGACACATTACATTATTAAGTAAAGGCTGTTTGCGGTGACACCATGTGAAATTCTCAATTGAGTAGTAATTAGTACTAAAAAGAACTGGTGGTTACAACTCGACGTTTCGATCAGTATGCTCTGATCGTCTTTACTTTTCACCATGCAAACTACAAATATTAATTAAATTATTAGACAGCAGTGCAATGTGACATTTTGTCAAATGCAAAATAGGAGTCTACATGTCTATATACATGTACATATTGGTAAGTCACAGGTATTTGAACGTATTCAGTGACTTTACTGAATAGTTCAATTTATAATTTCCTAATTGACTATACAACCAACAATTAAGATTATTCACATCGATAACAGAAACTAAACATCGATTTTGAGCAGAGATTTTGCAAACACAACACTTCCAGAGTCCGGCATTGTCCTGAAACCGATCAGAGCATACTGATCGAAACGTCGAGTTGTAACCACCAGTTCTTTTCCGAAGTATTTACTACTAAAAAGAAAATGTTCACATGGTGTCACCGTAAACATCCTTTACTTAACTTCTTTTGTTTTATGTTTTTGGACTTAATGGCTTACACCAAAATCTACATACATCCATACAGATAAATATACATTTAGAGGGACAACATCGTCACGATCAACAGGGTATGGAATCGGAGTGCTAGATTTAGATTAACCCATTGACTAAAAATATCATATTACAGTTTCTGCTGCTGCTGCACAGTATCTCTGTTCATCTTAAACTAGGACACCGATTCCGATCCCTGTCGAAAGTCTGCCCTGGTCTTGACGATACTGTCCCTTTAAAGAAAATTGCTTGATTCATACACTTCCTTTCAAAACATTTCAGAAATGTCTGCAATATAAAAAAAAGTCATGTGCAAAGTGGTCCGTAGGCCAATAAATTATATCAAATTGTAGGTCACTATCAACCATATCAGAAAAAACTCTTCCTGGCAGAGACCTTTTGAATTACCATTTAAGGTATGCCATTGTGGGATGGTATTAGAATTAGATTAACGTCGGGCCCGCCGAGCTCTGCTTCAGCAACTGAGTGGTAAGATCAAGATAGAGTGGCCGAATCCTATTATATTTCGAAGGTCGCGGGGGGAGGCGGGTGTTGCTGTGAAAATAAAAATCCATCTTCTTTTTTGCAGGCGATATTTTATATTGAGTCATCAGACGAGATTTGCCAGACTCCCTGATATTCATTACACTTAAGTAGTGAATTTGTTGCTGACTTGGTCTATGTTGTAGCAAATGCCTTAAACGTAATAAAGTCAAAGGGACGTTTGTTGTAGGTTCTTGTACGATAACCTTGCGTTCAATTGGCATTCAATTGACCAGCCTAAGGTAAACACCAACACTTATAGGGTATCACGCTCAATACGTTGATAGTAGCTAGGGCAAGGTACGGTATAGTATAGGCGATGTTAGCAAACCTGCCTCTGATAGTACTTTCTTTCAGGCAACCATTTACATGAAGCAACCATCTTATAAAAGTTTCAGCTTAATCAGTCTGCACGTTTTGGGGAATATTTGACGTATTCGTTTTCAAATGTGAAAGTTTGACACTAGTCAATAGAGGGCTTTATTTAGTCCTATTAGGACTATGGGCAATATTTTCACTTTGCACAAAACAAATTAAGCACGTGATGCCTACTTTTAGCCAATCAGCTCATATAATGTATAGTGTAGATTAATATTCATATTAAGTGCGCACCTTCCCGCCTGTGATGAACATGCGCAATGAAAACAAAACGACAATGCAGCTTGAAAGGCAAGCAGACTGCTATTCTTAAAAGCTTAAAAACCAGTTGCCAAATTTTAGCACGAGTTTGCCATTTAAAATCCCTTCAACCCTGTTATGTTCAAGGGCCCTTGATCATCTGCATATTGCTGGATAGGTTAATCCTTAAAACCACTACAGTCAGTGCGCAACGTCCGAGTTAATGAAGCTGACGCACAACGTTTATTTGCAAAAATGGGCCTCAAAACGCGCTCTTGAACCACTTGAGATTTCTCGAGAAAATGCGAGAAAGTTCTCCCACGAAAACTATCTGTTCAGTTGCAAATGTTTCCACTGTAGGACTGAAACTGATGGAACATTATCTTGAAATGTTGGTCTCACGAAATTAAAAATAAAATAATCGCTTTGACGATATATTTGCGAGAAAACTCTCTTCTTAAAATTTGGTATAAATTCAACATAATTTTGCCGGTCCCTTTGTGTTATCTGCGCCCCTGACTGTTTCCCGTGGGTTGGGGACTTAAAAAGGTTAAATATAGTATCTTGAAGTATTACGCTATCGTAATATAAAAACAAATTCACTGCAGTTCAACGGAATAAACCTTTTTTCTTTCCTTAAAAAAACCTTTTGTTAAAAGTTAAGACACGCTTATGACGTCAAGCTTGCAGAGAAAGATAAATACGGGCTTAACGCGCTGCGTGTCATTGTTACAATGTTCTATATCTATCGGTTTATTGCACGCACAAGATTCAAAGGGAGCGTATAATACGCATGGCTAAAAGGTGAATAAGTTTTTTTGAAAGATGAATAACCTGTCTATATCTATACATATGTTCAAATCTACTGCAGTAATTCAATAACATGTTAAATAATAATTGGGATCGAACAATACACTCGTTGGGTTTAATTATCAACTCAAATATTGTTTTAAAAGAATGGTTCAGATGTGACATAATTTTTAAAATTGACACTCGCAGCTTATTATATATGCAAATGACTGTCTATTGACCTTATAACAGATAGCCCAAAACAGGTCTGCGCAAAGCACTATGGGTACTTGTGTGTTCTAGCCAGCTAAAGCAATTCAAAACTTGCGTACTCGCGTACATCGTACGTTTGTTAAGATTTCTATCCTGAGTCGGCTGTCGCATCATTCTCCGATTTTGCATGATTTTGGATTGTCAGTAGAGCCGTAGACGAAGATGAGCATATACTGCCAGAATTACATGATAATATAGGTATACTTGAGGTAAGTTATTAATGCTTTTTTAAGGAATCTGACTCACAATTGCAAAAACAAAAAATCATAAAAACTTGCTCCGATCACAATAGGTGCAGCGTGTATGTTTTGAATGTGATTATCGATCTTTTGCCGATCATCCATCATCACTTCATGGAGAGCCAAAGACAAATCCATACAATTTGCTGCTTCAGTGATTCATACCAGAATCTGTCATTTGGAGTGTCGTGGCCGAGCGGTCTAGCTTACCGGACTGAAGTTCTGGTGTTAGCAGCAGAATGTGGGTTCGAATCCCGGCCGTGACACTTGTGTCCTTGAGCAAGACACTTAACCATAATTGCTTCTCTCCACCCAGGGGTTAAATGGGTACCTGTGAGGGCAGAGTTGGTTGATTAGCCCTATATGTGCTGTAATGGCAGCAATTGAGCTGTATACTCCCCAGGGAGCTGAGATGGTTTCAGGAATGATTTATGAGCCTTATGAGCAGGGGGTAATGATATAATGCGCCTTGAGCACCACTTAGTTGGTGGATACGTGCACTATATAGGTCCACACATTATTATTATTATTATTATTATAGGTTATTGACAAATAACAGGTATAGTTTTGATCTATAGATAGTTGACATCAACATATGTGACGATAATGATTATTATGTGAATGTTAGTCATGTTAGTGTTATGTTAAGCCAGCACCTAGCCTGTGTACATATGTGTTACTGTTAGGCCTACATCATACATATACATGTTTTATCCACGTGAAAAAATGGCGACACAAATAAAATAAAAAATAAATAAATAAATAAAAAATCAGTCTATGTGTCTCTGTGTTTCCTTTGTCAAAGTTTATGATTATGCCAAAAAATGTGATAAAAACAAGTGAAAGTTAAAGTGAACTACTTTGATTAATTTTCAGATGTGGTAGTAAAGCTTTGTACTAGTCCACATGAGGAATGAAGTCAGTGGAGTATTGTAGATGATTCAGTGCAAGCTTAAGTAAAACTTGTAGCTTTGCATGGTGAAAAGGATAAGTAAAGACTATTTGCGGTGACACCATGTGAAAATCTCTATTGAGTAGTAATTAGTTCTGAAAAGAACTGGAGGTTACAACTCGACGTTTCAATCAGTATGCTCTGATAGTCTTCAGGAGAATGTCGGACTCTGGGAAACGCTGCTGCTTAAGTAGACTACTGGAGGATTGCACAAAGACTGGATGCTGGAGGATTAGTGCGTTGAAGCGTGCAGGCAGGAAACTGGTGGGACTGCAAGCTTGTTGACCGACTAGGATTGCTGTTGTTGGTGACTCTCCACATTTTTGCTTTTATTTTAATGTAACATTTTATTAATCTATCTGTAATTTATATTTTGCATTTTTAAATTAGATAATAATTTTAAATTTATTTTTTCATTTATTTTTATTTTTATTTATTTTTTGGGAGGGGATAGTTATTTAGTCGACACATAGGATATTTATTAAAATAATAAATTATAGGCCCACACCCCTAGAAGAATAATTGCTCTTTCTAATAATCTTATATATCCCAAAGGGTCTGGTTTGTTTTCTTTAACTTTCTTTTCAAAATGGCATTTTTACTTTGCTGATCATAATATAGTTAACATTATTATCAAACTGTTATTTTTGTAATTTTATGTTTTGTTTCATTAATATATTTATCAGAATAAAGTATTTATTATGCTGATCAGAATTTTTTGTTCATGTAACATTCTTTGTGGAATGACTTCGTCCAGACTGTAGGCAATACCCTCACAGTTTAAACAAAATAAATTTGACTAATAAAACAAGATTGAAAGGGGAAAGAAAACCGAATCATTGAAAATGGAATGCTGTTTTATACGGGATTTATTTCTGTAGGTAAATTGTGGATTGGATTGTTTTTCCACTGTTAAAAACATATATATGCACAGGGTCCATCACACGGGCGCTTGCATCCTTGAAATCGTTTAAATCAATGATTCTTTGCAAGAACGATATCTAATAACAGAATTCTGATAATAGCTAAAATTAGCTAACTGCTCTAAATAGTAAAATACACATAATTCTCATGTCCAGGGTGTAGTTCATTACGCCCTCTTTAATTTCGGGGTCAATCTACATCGACACGAGGTAGACTTGAACGTAATAATTCCCACAGTCCTTTGCGCACGCATGCACAGTTCGAAGGTCTTTTATTCACTCAGTGCACATCATAGCCCTCTAGCAGTGAATTTGCACCCAGTGTCTTGATGATAGCCACTTTGGCATCATGTGAGCGTTGTGTGTACACTTTATGCGCGTATGTTATAGTGTTACACGCGCGCCAATGATCGCTGGAGATATTCCGCGCGTACGCACGTCAACTGCAAAATACGCGAAACGCAATGCGCTATCGCTGCCCTTTCGCCCAAAGTGGTCTAACAACATGTGCCCTCAACGGCTAATGCACGGTGCGGATACTATTGGTAATCTGAAAAAGTTACTTTGGTGTAAAGTTGATGATGGTATCAATTAAAACATCGCTTTATATATTTCTACCTTTAATGACAGATATTCTACCAAAAGCGTACGCCAGCCAGTTTGAAATGAATAAATAAACTCAGACTAATCGATTATAGACCTTATGCGTTGACGTCATCACGCCGCCATCTTAGAGGTAAAACGATGATGAAAAAATGGAAAACGCACATCTATACACGCGCGGCGCACAGATTGGGCCAATGAGCAACCTTCTTTTGACATCTAGCCGAGGGCGCCCTACTCAAATGACGTCATGTGCATAAGGTCTATTCACTCAGTGCACATCGTAGCCCTCTAGCGTGAATTTGCACCCACTGTCTTGATGATAGACACTTTTGCGTCGTGTGAGCGTTGTGCGTACATTTTATGTGCGTATGTTATGGTACTACACGCGCGTGTACTTCTGCCAGCCGATGATCGCAGGAGACATTCCGCGCGTACGCACATCAACTGCAAAATACGCCAAACGCGACGCATTATCGCTGCCCTTTCGCCCACAGTGGTCTAACAACATGTGCCCTCAACGGTTCATGCACGGTGCGAATATACAGATACACAAGGTCGCTTGACTCCTGATATGCACTCTTGTCTTCAAAAAAGGTCACCGAATATAAACTCCATATACTAATGACGATTAAAAGAAGAGTTTCGCTGTTTATAACATGGAGAGAAGTACATCAAACAATGCCGTGACTGTTCGCACCGCATCGTCACACACAAAATTGATTGAAGACATCTCTCCTTCACCATCCAATTCAGAGTGCCACTGGTATTATCACTGGTCGTAGGAGACTTTAGTATATGCTTCCTTTTGATTAGAAACGGCCTTGGCGTGCAACTGGCTATTAGTATTGGGCAGAACAAATACACGCGAAGTTCCACATTGGTTGTCACTAGTAACGTCGAGCATTTTGTTTATACCAATAAAAAACGAAATGGTGGCCCAGTTATTAGGGTTTCGGACCGGTCGCCGAAACCCTATTGTTTTCGTTCGATTATTTTTCTTCTTGTTTCCGCCAAAACCCCATAGGTTTAACACGTGAAAGTTGTCGATGGATGATGTCATACTTAACATCGTCACATCAATACAAAACATGCACCATATGAAAGCCCGTAATGTGAATTAGTGTCTAACACAAAGTACGTCATCATAACGTCACATTTTAGTGTGACGCTGCGGGGGTTAAGACGTCTCGACCCTTGTGACGACTCGACACGAACAACTAGGATCCACGACAGCATTCGAGCCTTGTGGCAACACAATCTTAAACTAGGACACCGATTCCTTGCCCTGTCGAAAGTCTGCTCTGATCGTGACGATACTGTCCCTTTAATGTATTGGGATTTTTCCTCTTTTTTCGCATCGTTAAAGTTGACAGCATATAACATAGAAATTGGTATCGATTTAGCCACTCGAAAGTGACAGGTATCCTCAACCGCCAAACAGAAGGACTGAATCGGATAAATTGCAGCAGGTGGCTTAACCAAAATAACGATGGATTCGTTTAATAATGATAACATCAACAACATTGCGCGGGAAAAGAGAAACAGACCTATTGAACCGTGAAATCATGTACATGTATACCAACCATGAAGAAAATACATTTGATATTTTCAAGCTGTTGAAAGCCATTATAATATATCGATTGAAAGCCATTATAATCGATTGAAAGCCATTATAATAAACAAATGCCTATATTGATTTGAATAAATTTGATTATAAATTTTACATTTTAGTGTTACTGCTTTTCATGGAGACCATAAGACCTTTGTAATGTTAATTCCTTAAAAGAAACAAGTAGGAATTAGGAATTCCATGATCCGCCCCCGAGCATACTCGTAAGAAGTAGCATAACATAAATTTTAAAAAGAGATCTGTGATTATTTGGGGGAAAAAAGCAACCAAAAATTATGCTATGTACCGATGTTGATTAATGCTGATTGTATTATTAGTTGTAGACGTTTTGAAGCCAGATACTATTTGGCATCTATATAATGCATATACTTTATAAGAATTAAGAGATATGTGCAAAAACCAACAGGTGTATGTTTCAGTTTATTCCATTGTGCCTCTAACGAGACATTTTGTATTCATTCCAACGTAGGTCTCTGGAAGACAAACATTAATGTGCAAAATTAATTGTACTCAAACAAAAGGATCTGAAACTGAAATAACAAGATGTATGACACCATCATCAGCTATACACCAAGTAAGATTTATGTAAAACTGTTATCGTTATTTTATGTTTTTTGAGATTACAATAGTGTTTAGGGACTTTAAAATGTTCCATTGGTATCGTAAGAGCGATAACAGCTTTTACACACTATACTTATAAAATTCTGTACACATTCGAGTGGTTTTTCGTTTAACCCTGGAATTAATCAAGAATAAACGAAAAGACAACAGTGTACAATTTACGTATTTGAATTTGAATAAATGTTTTATTCATGTCGTGCATAAAACGCTTGTTTATTTCGTAGAGGAAGGTCATCTTAAAACAAGACATACTATTCGACCCAATTATTCAAAGAGCAAGAGGAAGTCGTCTTAAAACAAGATATAGGCCCCTACTGCTTGACCCCATTATTCGAAAAACAAGAGGAAGGCCGTTTTAAAATACGACATATTACTCGACCCAATTATTCGAAAAGCAAAAGGAAGGCCGTCTTAAAACAAGATTTACTATTCGACCCCATTATTTGTAAAACAAATAGTAATTGTCTTTATAATGTCTTTGAATCCTGCATTAAACAGCTGACCAGTGTGAATTTCAGCTTAAAATGTGTTTCCCGATCGCCAAACTTTGTATTCATTTTAACACGTTCTTCTGATAATATAATTACAATTATATTTGACTATTCCTAAATATTTCAGTGGATGTTGAATATCATCATGACTTTTACCCCAATTATGTTTTAGGTAAAACGTAGATCATAGAACAGCCAATGTTTAAGTACATTTGTCTACATTAAGTTTGATCAAGAACGTGCTTGGTTGCTATACTGAAAAAAAAGCTTTTATAGATTTTACTCAAGGAATATCCACTTAAAATTTCAACACGTGCCCTATTCCATCAGTGATAATAGCCGCTAACGAAAACCACGGATTTATTAACTTTCATCGATACATGTCCCTCACGAAGGTACCTCTTGGTGCTTATGATGTAACTTGAATCGCAATCAAAAAAGGCTTATGCAGCAAAAGCAATTTATTAAATATGCGCGAAGATACGGAAACGGTCATGTTCTGCCACTACAACTACAAGTGGGTGTTTTTTGTTCTTGAACGACAAACTGAGTGAAAGATGGGATTTTGAGATGTACTTTGTTAACGAAACAGTATTGAAAATGCTGTACTTTGCCTTAAAAACTGAAATACTTTTTAAGTTCATTCATGAGCACAACTATGATGTCAAATCAGGATCAGAGGCAGACATGTTGTAATTTTTTTTCTTTATTACTATTCTATGGAGTGCCATGGTCGAGCGGTTTAGTGCATCGGATTTGTGTTCTGATGGCTGAGTCGTCAGAATGTGGGTTCGAATCCCAACCGCGACCATGGTGCTTGTGTCCTTGAGCAAGACACTTTACCATAATTGCTTCTCTGCTCCCAGGGGTAAATGGATACCTGTGATACCTGTGATACCTGTGATACCTGTGATGGCAGAGTTGGTTGTTGTGTTTGATTAGCGCCAATGGCAGCAATTGAGCTGTATACTCCCTAGGGAGCTGAGATGGTTTCAGGAATGATTTATGAGCCTGATGAGCAGGGGTAATAATATAATGCGCCTTGAGCACCAGTTTGGTGGATACGTGCGCTATATAAGTCCACATTATTATTATTATTATTATTATTATTATTATTATTATTCATTATTCAAATGAATTCATTGAACTTGTGTTTCCTTATTGGATTCATGATTGGTTCCCTGTCAGTAAACTTGTTGAGGTAACCATTGCATTCTTAGCCAATGTTTAGGGTTTTGTTGTGTGTACACTTTCAGTGACGCTGTGTGTGACATTGAGTTACTATTGTGGTCTAAATGTAATAAACAAAAATAGTCTGAAATTTAGGCCTACAAAATATAATTTTTTAAACGGTCCATACTTATTGGATATCAAACAAAAAATGGCATTATACAGACAATTTAATTCACTGTTGGTATATTGTATTTACAAAAACAAAATAAACATAAACATAAATAATAATAACTTTACATGAAATGTACTTGATGTATAGCTGATGATGATGAAACTAATTAAAGATAATATCGCCAGTTTTTTCCGATTTTTTTTCCGATTTTTAATAGCAATTTTGCATTGCAATTTTACATGAAGAAAGGAAAACAGATGCTTTACAGTGAAAAAAATCTGAAAATAATCATGAGAACCATGGTTTTACATAAAATTTGTACCGACATTAATTTATGGTGGGTTCCGTCATCAATTTTGGCACCTTACTGTTAAACCAAGCTTCTGACAACTGTTTTGTTAAATATCTAATTTCAAAGTAATTGTTTTCGTTTTGGAAATTATCAATATTCCAATGAAATTATACATTTCCGGAAATTGCCGGTTATTTCTGTCTGAGGTGCTATCATAAATGAATTGACTTATTTTTGCAAATCGACTTATTTTTGCAAATGGTTTCTTCAATGAAACCATAGCGATCCTTGCTCTATGATGAGACGTTAATTCAGTATTATTCATTGGAATGAATACGAAAACCTGAATGAATTTTGTCTAATTTCTCGTTAACGACACTCGTAATGAAATAAGCTGAAATATTCACAGGTATTGTTTGTTATACATATGTGATGTGATCTGGGAAAACCCTTCACATGGTGAAATTTGTCATTTTTGTGTCATATGCATCAAATTAACGAGCACATTGTGTTGTTTTCAAAACTGTTTTATTCATGATTCTAGGTTGTCTGTAACTTGAGTTATGCTCTCAGGAAGTTATAGCTGCCACTGTCATTAAAAAACAATGGCGGAAACGAAAAACAAAAGACGGCTTTTTAATTATCTGTCATCATAAAACTATTTTTTTAAATATAAAACGATGGAATTTTTATTTAATATTTTCAAGAATGATATTTTAGACTAACAATTAAAATGGTAACAAAAACTCAAATTGTCAACAAAAAAATTAGGGGACTATTTTGCCATTATCTTCAAAACAAGTTCGCCGACATCCGACGGGTTTTCCCAGATCGCATCACATATATCTTGATTCTTATACAGTAAGGAGATATTTACCAATATTGTATAAACTGGCTTAAACAAATAATTATAAATAATTTTTTTTTAAATACGACTCACCATCTCTGAATAATCCTCTTGTGTTCTGATCGTCACTGTAATTTTCCTGAAAGAAAACATTTCCAGTAATGTTTTTATAATTCAATAATTCTTTAACATTTATAGATTCGAAGGCATTTCCGTGTGGATCTATATTCTATGCTTATGTTTATATTTATATTTATTTAATTATTCTGGTAAAGAAATACAATCAAAATGGCGAAAGAAAACAGTAGAATAAAACCAGCGACGGATGATTTAAAACAAACAGTTTATATCAACAACAACAAAATCTCCTCATCAAATTACTCATATACACTGAAAGGATCAGCAGGGCATGGAATCGGAGTGCTAGTTTTAGATTAACTAAGTGACCGAAAATAATAATCCATATGATGAGGTGCATAATGACCTAGTAATTTTCAGTCTCTGTGTTTATCTTAAACACAGATTCCATGTCCTGTTGAAAGTCTGCTCAGATCGTATATTGTCCCTTTAAGAAAATTTAAAAAATACCGACGCGCGGGTCTGAGGCGACGTGCGCGGACACCAGAAGCCGAAGACTTTTTTTGCCTTAGCTTGCAGAATACATTTAATGCCAATAGAATTGCGCATGCGCAATGTGCATATTATTTGCGAATAAGTCTATACATGTATACTGCGCGGTTTTCCCGATCTATACCCCAAATTATATCTCTTCTTAAACTTAAATGATTTTATTGTCCCTCGATGATCACTGCTCACTTTACCCATGATAAATAAGATATAATTGTACAATACAAAACATCAATAAATTCATGTGATAAATCAGTGGCGAAGTTGTCATCGACAAAAGTCAAATCAACTCCTCATCTCGAGCCATTCATCATGCGTAATCGTCGTGGAGACCTTCCGCCTGCCATTCACGCAGTGCACCCGCGAATAAAAGGCTGTGCCCATTTTTTATCTGTCTAATTCTTCAACGTCCTCTATGGATATGATGAAATTGCGCGAATAGCGTTTTCCGTCATTTTCAGTTTTACAGTCCGGAAGGACCTGCCATGCTGGGCTACCACCTGCTACCCTTTGTATTGCAGTGAAATCGACATCAAATCAGTAAAAATAGCATCGAAATTGTTTTGACGTTTTTCAAAGACTTATAAAGCTTTTGTGCTGTCCATGTATTGGGTCAATTAATTTATTGAATAGTACTTCATATTTCTATTCAAACGTATGTGCCCCTATCCAATTCATTATGATAATTGTCCGTCCACGTTACTGGCTGCACACACTACGTGTTTTAGCAAGCTTCAGGGCTAAATCAAAGGTTGCTGAACTTCTTCGGAAGGAGCACACAACCAAAAAAAGCGTTAAATTCGACACAAATGTCCTCACATTGACAAAAATGGAAAAATATATAGTTAATTTTCTAAATTTTCCTTATGATCAGTAAGGTGCCTCTGTTCCCGCTATATGATAAAATGTTGTACACAAAGTCAAGTAGTACCGGTAGTGTTGTAATTATGTACGAACGTATTTAATTGTTATTAACAAATCATATATTGATGTGAGTGATTTGAAGCGGATATAAACTGATACTGCAGAAACAAAAGAAACTTTTTTACCGCTTAGTGTCTTGCAAAAACAACAAAAATAATATTGCAGAAGCATAACATATTCATTTTGTAGTATAGTGCCTCGTAAGTCTTCACCGTTTCAACTTAGTATATTTGATTCTTATTAAAATAATTAACTCTTCTTTTTAAATAATGTTGCTGTATTTATCATTAATATTACATTCGCTGAACCATTACAAATTCATTTCATCCTAAATATTTTATAAATAAATTTGGTACAAGCTTCTACATTGTTCCCCCAATTTCCACTATTGTATTGCTATAATTTATTTTGATGGTTTTTGTCCTTATAATGTGAAACAGAAATTAAATATTTAATTGACCTGAACTGAACTGAACTGCAACGATTGCTACGATGCATTACGGCTCGCTCCTGTTGTGTGTCGGAACGCATGAATGTTTAATATGAAGGATTGACGCCAATTTGCACCCTTAATTCGATAGACACCTAACGGTCCATTATCACCTGCATGTATTTATCGGTGTGCAATACATCCGTTCATCAAATCGTGGAAATTGAAGAGGTGGGAAACGCAACGCCATTAAAAATGTAACCAACAATAAGTCATTCTGTGATGTTGGCGCCAGTTTATAGAGAATAACTCTCTTCGTCATACCTTGGTAATAATAATAATAATAATAATGTGTGGACTTATATAGCGCACGTATCTACCAACTGAGTGGTGCTCAAGACACATTGGTAACTAGGAAGTACTTGTGACAAAAGAATTGTATTTTCCCCCTAAACGCAAACTAACTATAATGGTAAACAACATAAGATTCTGATACCCCGGGGGATATAAGTCACATTTTGTTATGATTAAGGAACGAACTGCGACACTGATTTGTAAAAGTACCGCCATTGGGTTAGGAATTAGGGTCAAAGCTGTCAGAATGAATCTGTAGAAAGATTCAGGGCAATACAACACGGACATGGGTGCATAATTTGATATTACAATCTACACAGAAAGCCAGGTAGTTTATAACATCGTTGGTAATTCAGGACAATTATACGGTCAGACTTCATTCCTTCATCGAATTAAAAGCCAGAATATTCTCTTGGTAAAAAGGTCATTTTATGCATCGATACGTGAAGATCAATACATCAAGTATAAAAAACTCATCTGTGAAGCTTTAGTTACATTAGTTCATACTTAATGATAATATATTTCAACAAATTCACTAATATTATTCGACCTCAGATTAATAGCTTTGAGCACTTTAGCTATAAAATTGTCACAATGGCAATCAATTGTAACTTGAATTTTGTTGTTTTTTCTTCCAAATAATTGATAACGCCACTCCACAGGATCATCGGTACGTTTTCCAATATTATATAAAGTGTTGAATTTTTAGATAAAATACTCAGTCATCTGATAACTGGGTAATTACCAAAGGATCTCCCTAGCCCAACCTATGATTAATTTGAGAACATCTTTAATTTTATATAAGAGACATTTATTTTGGTATATATATATACTTTCATTTTTATCAGTATCTTTTCAAGCACCCTTGTTTTAGATAATATCCAAAATATTCAAGAAATACAGCTTGAGAATTGGAGCTGTTGTATTGTTGCTGTTTAATTTCTAAAATATCTGGGGCATTCTCAAATTAGATAACTTGTTTAAAGAGTTAACCAAATGGTGAAGTAATGTTATTATATGATATTATAAAAGGAACTTGCTATTTCGATCAAGTGTTGTTTCGAATCAATGTAAATTAACAGTATTTTTTCTCATTTCTTGATTTGAAATTCAGAATGGAACCTCCTCGTCTCGCAGTCAGCAAAATTCAATCAAGTACAAGGATCAATTGAATTGCCGTGAAAATCGAAACCGTTTGCCCCCCTGGCGATTTCTGGCGCTATCCAGCCAGAGTCACGTCGCCAATGTAGCATAAGCCTTGTTAGTGTTTCAATAACTCATGAGGATGGGTCACCAGCGTTATAGTAGCCTGGCGTTGCCCGCCCATGCCTTCGAATCAATGTGCCTCGCGGACCAGGTCTACTTACCAGAAATCTTCCGTAGGGCGAGGCCAATGCCGTAGCTGCCAGGACGCACAGTAAGAGGAACCAGCTTTTTAAGCCCCATGTATTCATTGTCAATTTCATTCGGATCCTATAAAGTTGAAAGAGAAAGTAGTGGGTATTTAGTATGCACTACGGCATTCGCCCTGCAGCACTTTATTATGGCACAAGAAGGGTGAAATATCCTGCTGAATAAATGGCTTAAGAACATAGATAATGGAAATTATGGATTGACATTTCTGTTAATGTAATTATTGTATTAAAGAAAGACAAGTAGTTTCAGTGAAGCAGAGTTGTATCTCGGTTTAAACGCCTGCGCAGTAATTGTGAATAATGTGAATGATTGGGTTGCTTCAATTTTACTTATTCAAACCGATATGACCTGGGTTATCAATTCTACAAAAAGACATTCAGTTATAAGAACAAACACACTGGTTATTTTCTTTCCATAAGTAATTTCAGTAATATGAAAAGAAACATGCATTCGTATCGCTTGTGTTTTACCGGCAATTTCCGGAAATGTGTGTTTTCATTCGAGCAACGATAATTTCCTTGAAGAAAGGAAAACAAATAATTTAAAATTATATTTCACAAAATAGTTGGCAAAAGCTTGGATTAACAGTAAACAAGTGACACCATTATTTGTTTCATTTTGCTACATTTTTTTCGTAAAACCATTCTTTTCGTGGTTATTGCTTGTTTTCACTTCGCTGTGGTCTCAGTGAAGGAATAAGTTCATTAGCAATTTCCGGAAATGTATTATTTCATTGGAACATTGATAATTTCCTTTTAGAAACGAAAACAATTACTTTAAACTTAGATATTTCACAAAAAAGTTGTCAGAAGCTTGGTTTAACAGTAAGGTGCCAAAAATAATTTATGACGGAGGCCACCATAAATTAATGTCGGTACAGATTTTTTGTAAAGCCATGCTTCTCGCGACTATTTTCAGATTTTTGTTCACTTTAAAGCATCTGTTTTCCTTTCTTCATGTATAATAAAAAATGTTCCATTGAAAAATAATTGCTGTTAAAATTGATATGTATGTACAACAATTGTATTTTGACCATTTGGCCACGATATGTTCTTATATAAGAAATGATATTAAATATAAAAATGTTTGACATTCTACAAAACGCATCCTGGAAAAGTTAGCTGTTTTCTGTATAAATAATTATCAATAAATCAATTTAAGTTAATTTGGGTAAAGGTTTGAACTTGATGTTCCGATAAGCTCTGTTAAAAGAGGACGTAAATTTTCATCTGATAGGTATGATAACTATATCAAAAAAATATAGGCATATGGTTAAGGTACTAGGCACATGGTAACGTTTTAGTGAACCAAAATGTGCATCTCCTGATGGTAACCCCCCCCCCCCAAGCAATTCTGTAGTTTGGTTTCATTTATTATTCAAAAGGTGCCGCGCTGTTTTCATTCATGCACCCTTCCTTCCAATGCAACAGTTCACACACTGCTGCATGGTTAACCGAAATAACATTGTATGCAGCCAAGGATACGATGAACTTAATGTATGTTAATACAAGGGAGGTAGGTTCTATCAAGAGATATTGTGCGTTTACATTTTGTTTAAGAATATATTCATTTCAGTATCATTTTAGATTTAAAATAATTGATCGATTGATTTATTGATAAGCTGCGCACAAATCACCGAACCTTCATTCAGTTTGGAAGGTAGTTGTATCATTAAACAAAAACATCAAGCAGGATGAAGACAAAGGTAAAATAAAAGCACGAGTTGACTTTCTCCAAGTTGAGCAACAATAAACACAAATACCATTTTCATGAAGACAATCGGAGCATAATGATCAAAACGTCGAATCGTCAACTCAATAGAGATATTACATGGTGCTACCACAAAGCTTCCTCTTACTGTTTTCCACCATGCAAAGCTTCAAGTCCTACTTATATATCTTGTCAAAAGAGCTAAAACGTCAATACGAACTAAATTTAATTGGCGTTGAGACACAAACAAGGCCTACTTATTATCCTTAATTATTACATAATTGTTAATATCTTGCCACACATGTCAGAGGTAATAAAAGGCCTACATATATACATAAAAAGATTAATTTCGAAGACTTACCTGATTTTCATTTTATGAACATTTATACTCAAATGTTTTCTTTAACAAACAAAAAATGTTTTCTTCAACAAAAACAAATAATAAACTCAGATTTTCATAAAAGCAGACTTAATTTGCACTTGTCAGAACCTAAAATGTGTTTATTTTGTATTTCCTTCTATAGCCATGAATATATCATAATATATTAACAAGGTTACATTGCATTAGGCAATATTATATTGCATTAGGAATGCTGAGCAAAGAACGGCCTGAATTGGGTTAGAGTCGCAATCAGACGTAATCATTATATAGTTTCGAAAACAATATAAAATTTGACACAATTTACACTTATGAAACGTTGCGTATCTCACGCGCGTTAAATAGAAATGTCTCAAGAAATTAATTTGCTCAACTGTAATGAGAAACTATTTATCGGCTTTTCCATTCGTTTCAAAACGAAAACACCACACGATTTACAAACAAACAAGCAGAAAAAATATGTATACTCACAACTAACCGCTGTCGTTTTCCAATACGCTATTGCAATGTAACAACCAATTTACGATGAGGAATGAAGCTTTCCTGCGTCAAAAGAAAAGGACTTGTAAAAATCGACTACTTCCCGTTCAGGCGCAACAACGAACCAAAATGTTTTGACGTTAATTTCATCAACACTTAACAGGATAAGGAATGATCACGGATGACACCTACACACGATGAGGTTGTATTATACATCCCTCTCCTCAACTCTCCACATATGTAACGTGTCTGTTTTTTCTTCCCTTTGCGGTGACACCAAAACTTCTTCTCAATGCGCCACTCTGGATACCGCTGCTGACGTACAGAACGAAAGTGGCAATTGTAACCTGATGGTCAGTGGCAGGGATGAAAAGATTTGATGATTACGCAGGCGTCCTTTCAGATCACGCCTTTTCTTATTCTCACGTCACGCAGCTGAAGATAGCCTCTGCTGGTTGCCCGGGAATACAAGACAATTGTCTCATAAAGTTGCACGGGGAAGTTATACCTTCCTGTCAATCATCATTTCTAGAAAGGCACCACCCACGCTGCCGATTTTATTTCCTTATGTAATCATTCAAATGTTGGATGCCCAACAGTTTATCTTCGCTATTTTTGGATAGGCTATTTAAGATCGTTAAACCCCTTTTCCACTAAAACAATCCAAAATCAACTATCAACTTTAACAAGAGTGGTTATTTGAGTTATTTCCTCGTAGTAACGTAGCTCCGTGAAGTTTATTCAACCTGTTTTCGAGTCCCTGCGGAAATAAATCCATGGGCGACTCGAACCCACTATCTCCCGTTTACTAGCGCAAACGTCTTTATTGATACATTTGACACCTGGCCATGTTTTTGACAATATACCTTTATTCCCTATCCACAGGCACGATATGTAGCGCTAATTCTCAATACTTGAGAGGGACCAGTCTATGTTCCTTTCCAGCCTTGGTTTGGTCACGTGTATCACTGTGACAGAAAAACAATATGGCTGTACCTTGGTAAAGGTCTATTAGCCGGCTATATAAATACACAAGAAAGCAACGAATACGACAATGTTCATTATTGTAACGGAATTATTTCATGGGCGAGATCAAAAATTCAAATCAATTCATTTTTTCTCCGAAGCAAAACCAAAATAAGAAAAGCGTCGACGGTTTGTTATTGCAATGGGTTATCTTTTGTTGCAATTCATATGTTCAGATTGCATTTGTTATATGTTGGGTCCTGATAGATATAGCAATGTTGAGATAGAGAGATTTTATTTGATTTATGGTATGGAGGATCAGGAAAACTGAAAAGAATGTGAGTCCCAAAGGACACAGAGGATCATCTATCAACGGAACTCTTAGGTATGTATCCACTGCCTGGGATGAAATAGTTTAATCAGTATTATTCATGTTTTTACTGAACAATAAAGCAATACGAATTATTTTCAGTAGCGACTTCTGTTTGCGATAGATTCTGCTTTGCTGCAATTTACTTGTTCCGTTTACAATTTGTTATTAAGCTTGACCTTTTGATGAAGATATTAAAGGAATGTTGAGATTAAAAGAATTCATTTAATCCAGATAGAGAGAGAGAGAAACTTTTTGACTTTTCAATGAAAAACTTTATTTACAAATTCAAAAACAAAGTCAAAATATACATTAAAAGAATAGTGAATAATAACATATGATTATTAAATCACAAAGAACATTAAACAATTTGGGAAAACATAAATACATTTTTAAGTTAACAGAGAATGGCAAATATTAGGTACATTTTATTGAAAACAATAAACCGTACTAATTTTTAAGTGTAGAGATAGGCCTACACATTTTGAGTAAAAAAAAATTTTTTTTTAGTCAATACTTGAACCAATAAGTATAAATCTCCTCAGAAAAAGAGAATAATCAAGAAATGAGAAAAGAAAAAGAGGAAAGGGGTTCCAGTGCGGAGGGTGCGGCAACACGTTTTTTGGCGTGAGCCGAACCCACCGTGGTTCCCCTGGGGTGGGGAAGCCACTGGCGTTACTGGTGTGGGCCTTATACACACTAAAAAATAAAGGTGCAAATGTCCACCTTTTGGGGTGCTAAAAATGCAACACCACGAGCACCCTTTAGGGTGCATATTTGCACCCCAAAAATGGGGTGCAAGTTTGCACCCCATGTAAAGGTTCAAATACTCACCTTTGAGGTTCAACATTTAATGATTAGCCATTAGCTATTCAAATAATCTATGTAACGCTATCTATACAACATAAAAATATATGTAACGCAAATATGCACAGAAACTATTTCCAAAAGGTGCAGTTTTGCACCTTCAACTTCACTCCATTTTCGTATATCTTCAAAGAGGTGCAAAGTTGCACCTTTTTCATACAAAAATGAACTTTGCACCTTTTTTTAGAGAAAGGTGCAACTTTGTACCTTTTTTAGTGGGTCTGCACCTTTTTTGCACCTTTAGTTTTTAGTGTGTATCCCACTCCAGTGGCTTCCAAAGATAAGAGTTAGAAAAGAAGAAAAGAGAGGAAATCAGAAAGGAGGAGCAAAATAAGTAAATTTTAACCGAGTTTAAATCAGCCATGTCAGCTTGTCATTAATGATGATGAAAATTGTGTTATTTATATTCCATTTTTTAAGAAATTCATCATCATTATTGACAAGCTTAAAGTAGTTGTATTCAAAAATTATTTTGTTTTTGATACGGTGAATGAAAATTATGAGAGGATCAACGAAATTAGATGTTCGGTAAAGATTATAAATGACAAATTTGCAACTGACGATGAGGAAGTTGACAAGCGCACCGCCTCTCTATTGCGGCCCCTAGCACATGGGATCAAGGCCCAGTAGAGGTCAATGTTCAGAAGCAGGTCAGGAAGAAGACGGTGTAGAAGGCTGTGTAGACAGTTCAGTAGAGGTTGGATAGACGGACACGTGATGAAGAGATGGCAGATCGTCCCCTTGTCTCCGCACCATCCACATGTTGAAGAGATGGCCGGGTTGAGATGATATAGAACTTGGAGTGACGGAAAGATGTTGTGCAGTAGTTTATATTGTAGGTCCCCTCTTTTTTAGAAGTTGGGGGACTGTAGATACTGTTCCATTGTATTTTTGTATTAGTGTCCAGGACTCCATATTGATGCCAGTGTGATGTTTCGTTTGAAGGATGCGAGTTAAGGTTTGTGTTGATGACATTGTAGAGCGCTTAGGATGGTGCGGAGATAGCATTGTCCAAGTTGTTGATGGTGACGTTGAGGGGACGATCTGGGTTTGAAGGAACATTTTGTAGTAATGAGACAGGTAGGTGAAATCCCCTCTCGTCGAATAGAGAGGGGAACAATCTGATGAGAATCGTGTGCAGAGAAGAAAACTGTTTTTGAAGATGCCGTGAAGATGGAGGACGAGATGTACTAGAAGAAGAGATGACGTCATTAGGTTGGTTCCACGATCCAGAAGAAAAGTTCAGAAGATCCCTCACCAGGCCGACCCCACGCGTCGAGAGCCGCTCAGAGAGGGATGCGCCATCGTCAGTTGCATTTTGAATTAAAGGAATATTTATGGGTAAATTAAGGACATGGCTGACTGAGTCGTGTATTATTTCTAACCGAGCTCCAGACAACCTCCAGGCACGCATAATCTCACCGTAAAAAGAAGGCATTCCAATATCAAAAAGCGGATCCGTCTTCAAATAGAAGAGATGAAAATCATAATTTAATTTTTTGTAGCGACGGACGTGATATTGAAGAAAAACAAAAGAGTAATGAAAATTACCTTTAAGGTAACGAAAAATACGTGATAATCTAAAGGTGAGAACTCGTGCCTGGAGGTTAACAAGGCCGAACCCCCCCCCCCCCCACCCCGTCAGGCATTTGATACACAATTTGTTCTTTCAGGTGGTGTCTCTTGTTGGACCAGACGAAATCAACCAGCCGCCGTTGGAGTTCATTTATGAAATCGTCTGGCGGAGTGAATGCCGCCAGACAATGACAATTTTTTGATGCGGCTAGCTGGTTGGCAATCAAGACTCTCCCTTTAAATGAAAGGGAGGTCGAGATGCCGAACCTGCTAGCGAGGGTTTCAGATAAACGGTTTTTACAAATATTCCAATTTTTGTCAGTGTACGTTTTAGTATTTCCTAAGTGAACTCCGAGGAACGACAGGCCATCGTCATTCCACGAAAAATTAAGCGGCCGGTCGCTTCGTCCGATCCACGACCCAGCCCACAACCCCTGGGCAAAGAGATCGTAAGTGTCTCTGATCGTAAGTGTCTCTGATCGCGTCAAAGCCGCGCTCGGAGGTGACAAAAACGGAGACATCATCTGCATACGCAGACACTGAGCAAGAAACGTCAACGCCGGGCATTCGGAAACCGTCGTCCCCGACTTCGCCCCTTAGGCGATTTAGAAAAGGTTCAATAGCAATCGAGTACAGCAGTCCCGAGAGTGGACAGCCCTGACGGATGCCCTTCTCAACGGAGAAAGGGGCCGTCAGAGAACCGCAGATTTTGACTAAACTCTCGGAACCGCCGTACAGGATTTTTATATAGTCGAGGAAACGGTCTCCGAAGCCCATAGCTCTCATGGTGTCGAAGAGGTAGTCGCGATCAACGTTATCGAAAGCTTTTTTTTCTGATCGAGGTTGACCACGGCTAAAGGGACACCAATTTCATTGGCATAGTCAATGATGCCCCTTTTCAGACCCACGTTGTCATGGATTGAGCGTCCAAGGACGCAGTAGGTCTGATCCTCACCTACGACGCTGCCGATGCACTCTTTCAGTCTGTTGGCGAGCAACCTTGCAAGGATCTTATAATCATTGTTTAGAAGGGAGACTGGCCGCCAATTGGCTATGTCTGCCAGATCCCCCTTCTTAGGTAAAAGAGTGATAACCGCCCTCCTGAACGAACGAGGAAGCGAGCCGGTGAAAAAAGAATGATTTAAGATAGAAAGTAGATCGTTTTTTAGAATATGCCAACAAGTTTGATAGAATTCACCGGACAAGCCGTCCAGGCCGGGCCTTTTATCCTTGCCAAGTTGCCCAACAGCTATTTTTAATTCCTCCAGAGACAGAGGGCGATCGAGGTCCTCTGCCTCGAGAGGATCAAGACGAGGCAGGCCCTTTAAAATGTTTTTGCGGGCGCCCTCATCGGTCGAGTTTTAGTATAAAGCTTTTTGTAGAGATTTGACACATGATTTTTTGTGAGAGAGATATTTTGAGTAATTTCTCCAGAATCCAAACGGATTCTGGAGATAGTTTTGGAACGAGAGTTGGATTTTTCAAATTGAAAAAATATGAAGAGGAGGTATCTACCTCGCTGACGTGTTTAAATCTCGACCTAATGAGGGCGCCTTCCGCTCGATTTTTTAGGATAGAGTTAAGTTTTTCTTTTTGTTCCAAAAGGACCTGCCAGGTCTCCGGGGTTATTTCCGGCGCAGACTGAAGGTCGTCAATAGTTCGATTTATTTTTAAAAGAGCTTCACGTTTTTCGTGAGCAATTTTTGTGTGATTGATTTGATGTGGGACTTACCAAAGTCCCACCAAGATTTTAAATTGGGGAAATCGAACTGTTTTTGACGCCATTCTCCCCAGAAACAAGTTATTATTTGTTTGTATGCTTCATCCTGAAGAAGTGAATTATTAAAGTGCCAGTAGGCGCTACCCCGGTGATTTGCCGAGGGTAGCTGAATTTTTAAAGAAATGGCGGAGTGATCAGAAAGAGAACAGGGTGTGATTTCGCATGAATGAATCGATGATAGCATATCAGGATGAAGATACAAACGATCTAACCTGGCTTTGGAAACTCCACAAACCCTGGAGGCGTTGTTCCGCAGCCAGGTAAATTGTTGTTTCTGGGGATTCAGTCTACGCCAAACATCACAGAGAGAGAGTGCACCTACAGATTTCATGAGAGCTGCAGCGACTCTGGATCTACGCTCGGTGGGCGCGTACAGACGATCTAAGGCGGGATTTTCTGTGCAGTTGAAGTCACCTCCGACCACAACGACACCTTCACTGTTACATGTGGATAAATGATTAGAAAAAGAGTTAATGACTTCAAAAGCAAGAATGTCACTCTGGGGAACTAAAATGTTGTAAATGTGGAAAATAGTTTCATTAAATTTAATTTTAGAATAAAGGACATGGCCTTTAAAAATGTTACAAGAAGAAAGAATTTCTAAATTTTTATTGTTGATAAGTGTAGTGACCCCAGAGCCACGTGAATTGGAAGGGGGGAAAGGGGTATGGGGCCATAGGCTCCAGCAGGAGCTCATTTCCGTGAGGTTATAAGTCTCCTGTAGGAGCACTATGTCAGAAAAGGGAAATAAATTTTCAAAATAAACATTGATGGCGGCATTTTTTGTGGGGTTGAACAGCCGCCGGTGTTCAGAGAAATCAGTGACAGTGTCATTGTGACCAAACTAATCAAGACCCTCATAAAAGAAAAGCAAAAAAAAATTACTTATCTAAAGTCTTGATCAGCTTGGTTACGCGTTGTTGTAGGCCTCTGTTGATGAGAGGCACATTAGCGGTGAATCTCTTGGCCACCTCAACAGGCTTTTTTCGAGTTTTTACGGAGGTCAAGAAACCCATGAGCTCTTTAGAAGACAGAGGACCTTTTGTGTTGGAAATGCAATCGGGTACCGCCTCGTCTTCGGTAGCCCGAGTGTCTTCCCACATGTCATCTTGGTCGTTCGTCGACGAGGCCGGGGTAGAGAGAGTGGAGGTTTGTGAGTTTAGGACTTGGGTAAGGGAGGGGGAGTCGACCATCATGGGCATCGCCACCTTTTTCACTAGTTTACGAGGAGGAGAGGGTGTCTTCAGAAGGGTCGGAACAGGTGTATCTTTAGGAAGGGCTTGAGGGGAGGATTTTCTCTTGGATACAACATCCGAAAATAGTCTGAACGGTGGTGGTGGCGATCCCCAGACAGAGCAACCGGGTTTGGATGGGGTATGGGTTGGCTGACGGGGGACTGAGGGTTGGGAGGGGGAAAGGGAGTGGTGGGAGGGGGTAGGGGAAAGGTGGAAGAGGGAAGTGGATGAAGGAGTCGCGGATGACGCAGGGGCCACGGACGACGCAGGAGCCCCGGACGCCGGAGAAACCACAGGAAATGAGGGTCCCACAGATCCCGCCGAGCCGCCCGCACGAGCCGAGCCTCCCCGCCCTGGAAGAGAGCCCAACCCCTGTTGGGCTCCCACCGGAACGAGAGGCCGACAGGCCGGACCCCGCACCAGCACGTGAGGCGCTTCGAGTCGAAACACCCCCCCCCCCCCCGACGCCGGCGCGGCATGTCCAGCCTTCGCACAGGCGGCCCCGACAGGACCCGAGGGCCCCCAGAGGTCCGGACACCCGATGATCTCACACGATCCGCTTCCCTGACGGCATCCAACGGACCAGTTTGTTTGGAGACTTTAGGTGGGTGTTTGGGATCGGATTTTTTACGGTTGGAGGGGTTGTGTATGAAGGTGGGGGTGGGTTTAAGGGATTGGTCTCGTTATTGTCAACGTCATCGGTCCCCCGTCTCTTACAAGCACGGCTAATGTGGCCGTACTCACCGCACAAGAAGCAGCGTACCGACTCGGTCGACAGAAATACACGGTAGTTAGTGCCTAAATACGAGAAATTTATGTGTTCAGGCGGAGTGATGTTCGCCTGAACGACATAATATGTGATAGGTGTTTTTCCTTGAAGCCCAGGGGAATGGATCTTACCTGAGACACTACTTTGCAGAAAGATGACAGATTGTGTATCAGTACTGTGTTCGGTATCTCTGGATAAGCATTAGAAAGCGTGAGCCGGGTGGTTGGCTGGACCAGTGGTGTGAGCTCGATAAAGGTGCCATCGTAGGTCAGTCCGTTTTGAACGGCCTCGACGACAGCCTCCTTCGAGCTCAAATAAGCAGCAATACGACCATTGGAAATTCGTGAAGCTGAGAGTACTTTAGAGTCTAAAATTTGTGAAACTAGAGAGATAAGATATTGTCATACGGAGACCGCGTCCAGCGCTTTGAACACGATTCCATTGTCCCTGGTAAGTGGGCTGTTACCAGGGACAATGGAATCGCGTTCACCAGCCTTGCTCACGCTTGGGTTAATCTGAATAGGCCGCTGCGCTTGACTGGTCATACCAATGTTGTACCTTCCCTTCAATGTATATCTTGATTCAAAGCGAGTAAGCATACTCTTAGAATCAGTGTTGCCAACATTAATACCAATGTTGTACCTTCCCTTCAATGTATATCTTGATTCAAAGCGAGTAAGCATACTCTTAGAATCAGTGTTGCCAACATTAATACCAATGTTGTACCTTCCCTTCAATGTATATCTTGATTCAAAGCGAGTAAGCATACTCTTAGAATCAGTGTTGCCAACATTAATACCAATATACCTTCCCTTCAATGTATATCTTGATTCAAAGCGAGTAAGCATACTCTTAGAATCAGTGTTGCCAACATTAATACCAATGTTGTACCTTCCCTTCTATGTATATCTTGATTCAAAGCGAGTAAGCATACTCTTAGAATCAGTGTTGCCAACATTAATGCCAATGTTGTACCTTCCCTTCAATGTATATCTTGATTCAAAGTGAGTAAGCATACTCTTAGAATCAGTGTTGCCAACATTAATGTCAATGTTGTACCTTCCCTTCAATGTATATATTGATTCAAAGCGAGTAAGCATACTCTTAGAATCAGTGTTGCCAACATTAATGTCAATGTTGTACCTTCCCTTCAATGTATATCTTGATTCAAAGCGAGTAAGCATACTCTTAGAATCAGTGTTGCCAACATTAATGTCAATGTTGTACCTTCCCTTCAATGTATATCTTGATTCAAAGCGAGTAAGCATACTCTTAGAATCAGTGTTGCCAACATTAATACCAATGTTGTACCTTCCCTTCAATGTATATCTTGATTCACAGAGAGTAAGCATACTCATAGAAGCAGTTTTGCCAACATTACCAATGTTGTACCTTCCCTTCAATGTATATCTTGATTCAAAGCGAGTAAGCATACTCTTAGAATCAGTGTTGCCAACATTAATACCAATGTTGTACCTTCCCTTCAATGTATATCTTGATTCAAAGAGAGTAAGCATACTCATAGAATCAGTGTTGCCAACATTAATACCAATGTTGTACCTTCCCTTCAATGTATATCTTGATTCAAAGAGAGTAAGCATACTCATAGAATCAGTGTTGCCAACATTAATGCCAATGTTGTACCTTCCCTTCAATGTATATCTTGATTCAAAGCGAGTAAGCATACTCTTAGAATCAGTGTTGCCAACATTAATACCAATGTTGTACCTTCCCTTCAGTGTATATCTTGATTCAAAGCGAGTAAGCATACTCTTAGAATCAGTGTTGCCAACATTAATGCCAATGTTGTACCTTCCCTTCAATGTATATCTTGATTCAAAGCGAGTAAGAATACTCTTAGAATCAGTGTTGCCAACATTAATACCAATGTTGTACCTTCCCTTCAATGTATATCTTGATTCAAAGAGAGTAAGCATACTCATAGAATCAGTGTTGCCAACATTAATGCCAATGTTGTACCTTCCCTTCAATGTATATCTTGATTCAAAGCGAGTAAGCATACTCTTAGAATCAGTGTTGCCAACATTAATGCCAATGTTGTACCTTCCCTTCAATGTATATCTTGATTCAAAGCGAGTAAGCATACTCTTAGAATCAGTGTTGCCAACATTAATACCAATGTTGTACCTTCCCTTTAAAGTTCCTTCAGTATTCGCGAGTTGATTCTGGGTAATAACACTTTTTAAATATACCCCGTATTATTTGTTCAAGTGTTAAAGAATGTGCATAATGATTAAAACATTATGAAGCTAAAATTCCAAGTCAAGTAATACACTGTAGGCTGAGTTTGTTTCATGTATTCAAAGAATATAAACACTGAAAAAAGTCACTGGCTGAAGGATTAATTTTTATTTTTATAATTTAGGAGAAGTACAACGCCAGATTGGGAATTATTCTTAATCAGAATAGCTTATGTATGCAAACTTCCCCTGTCAAACCATAAGGCATGGTCGGGCCAGGAGAAACGAAGAAGTGTTATTTCTAGACAGATTCAAAAGCAGGTCACATGCAAATCCTTCCTAACGATTGTTGTGTTAATATTTCAACACCGTGACACTCACATCTCATATGATATTTACTGTTTACGTATACGAATTCGAGAGCGGAAAACAGTGATCACCTATGAAATTAAAATAATAATAATAATAATAATAAGAGTGAGATTGATCGATTTTTTCTTTCTTTTCCATAAACTACTGTGTGCCTATATATGCTCTATACTAGAGAACACTCGTGTAAAAGTATCGCCGTGCTGACAAAAAAGTGAGCAGTGTTTTTTTTTTTACATTAGAAGAATATTTTGGGAACCACTCCGAGAAAAGGAGGCGTGGCTTATGTTGAAATGACGTCACCATTTCTATCAACCGGATACCTATTGGTCGATCTGCGCTTTGATTGACAGGCCGGACAAGTGTTGTTAGTGAAAAAATCCATACAAAATGCCATTTGACAGGAGGCTTTAATTAGGCACTACTCAAATCTTATTATTTTTTGTTGTTGAAACAATATTTTACGAATGTTAATCTTCACTGGGATACATCAGGCCTAATGAAGGTGTCATTGGTGGCATGGTGTCCTTCCTTAGTCGTGTATTGTTACCATGAAACAACTGATTTCTTGTCTCTGTACGGTTCATGATGAATCGTATACTTATACTTAGAGCTTAGAAACCATTGATGCGTTTGATAAAGAATAAACCCTCCTGAGGAGTTCTAGTTTAATACGTAACTACCTTTCACAATTGAGTATTTCTGAGCTGTACGCTTAATTCCGCTACCCTGGCCCCTTCCTTCTTTTAGTAACCCTTTAAAGGGATAGAGTCGTCACGAGCAACAGGGCATGGAATTTTAGATTATGTGAGTGACTGAACATAATACCCCACATGATAAGGTTAGGTTACCGTGGCTGCTTCATAAATGTGTTTATGCAAAATAGTAGCAGGTTCTTTCTCAAAGGCAAAATGGACCATTAGAGTATGAAGATACAGTGAGAGCAGACGAAATCAAAAGATGAGTGAAAATGAAAGAGTTGGACAGAGAGAGAGAATGATAAAACAGACAAATAAACCAAAAATGTGTTCATCTTAAACTAGGACACCGGTTACCTGCACTGTTGAAAGGCTGCTCCGATTGTGACGATATTGTCCCTAAACTAATTCTGAAGTTACAGTTGGGTCTGAGACTCCCATACGGCAAGTAGCTATAACAAACAAGTGCAAGAGTCCCTAAAAGGTTAATATCTGCGATAATGTAAAAGGTCATGACATACATTATTACTTAGGCCTTAGTAACTGTATAGGCCTGATATACAATTAGCCTGAATAAGGTACAACAAATGGACAAGTATACAAAAAGGCGCGTTACTTTAATAATCATTGTTGATCTGTGTCACTCTACAGAACAGGATAACTATAAGAATAGTGCGAATGGGTGTGCACTATTGCCGAGCGAAATGCTGTCTGCATTAGATGGTACCAAATTAGCTTAGATGGTACCAAACAGTCTGAGACATTATTTCCGTCTGGCATGCTGTCCTTTTATAGAAAATGTGTAAAAACGATACCATTCTGAAATTAATACAAAACATCTGATATTATTTATTTTCAAGCTAACGACACCACAAAATTAACTGAAACTACTAAATGTTGGTCTTTGCACATATCACTTGATTCCTTTTAAGTATGGATGCATTTACAGACATTAAAAATATAAAACTTGCTTTAGAGCCAGTTTAAACTGTTTGTAAAATGTTTATTAATGTGGACACGGAGGGGCCTATAGACCTATTGTTCATGTTCATGGCGCATGAAAATGATTTCGTTGTGTAATTAACGAGAAAATAAACATTCGGGTTGCTCGTATTCAATCCATTGTTGAATGTTCGGTTTCAGAAATATAAATTATTTCACTTGATTTCTACTTAAACGAGAGCATCTGGGATTGAAATCTGTCAACGGATGTTTCATGTTACTATCAACTTGACACCATTATTTTGTAACTCAGATCGTTGTTTTAGATTACATAAAACATTTAATCAATTGTTTTCAAAATTGTATATTTCATTGTTACACTGGTTTAGAATGAACCAAACCCGATTTACTGAAATTGGCCGGAACCTACGACTTCAAGATTAACATACTGGAATTCACCGGTTCAAATATCTGCATCAGTAATTACTTATCTTTGTCCACTCCAAAATATACATTGTAAGTCAGAGTGTTATCATAGATGCGTGTCGTCTGTGTTTTCCGCTGTATTACCGGCAAATTTCTTTCTCAAGGAGAAGAAAGCAAATGCTTGAAAATTAAACATTCTCAAAATAATCTTGATAGCATGGTTTTAATGTCAATATACACTAAAAATGTATGTATTGCGAAAAACACGGGCGTCATACAAGGACCTTTTTGATACGAGTGTATAATATTATCACACAAAAAATTTTCACACAAAATTCGTATTTGAATAATCCACAACTTGTTTTGTGCTGATTTTCTTCCAGTAATCATCATATAGGTTTTGATAAATTAATCAGATTAGTATTGGATTATATCTTCCATTAGGTAAGTATTGTTATTGGTTAAGCGTTTACACGTCTGAACTCCCAAAAGGTATGTGGAATTTTGTGAGTACAGGAAACCACCTGTCAGACTCAGATAGGCTAGTAATGCAGTCGTAAGAAGATTTCTTCTACGAGTATTCAGACTCTCTTTGAATTAAGATATGTACATTAATAAGCAACTTACCTGTGAAAGCATTACCTTACATGTATATTACGATATGCAGTTAGCAAGAAAATGGCGACAATGCATTCACATATTTAAAAAAGAAATCACTTGTTTAAAAATGACAGAACCTCAGGGAAGTATGCTAACACCATGTAATAATAATAATAATAATGTGTGGACTTATATAGCGCACGTATCCACCAACTGAGTGGTGCTCAAGGCGCATATTATTACCCCTGTTCATAAGGCTCATAAATCATTCCTGAAACCATCTCAGCTCCCTGGGGAGTATACAGCTCAATTGCTGCCATTACAGCGCATATAGGGCTAATCAACCAACTCTGCCCTCACAGGTACCCATTTAACCCCTGGGTGGAGAGAAGCAATTATGGTTAAGTGTCTTGCTCAAGGACACAATTGTCACGGCCGGGATTCGAACCCACATTCTGCTGCTAACACCAGAACTTGCGTCCGGTAAGCTAGACCGCTCGGCCACGACACTCCATTTGCTTTAAATCAAGTTTCACCTTAAAATTCCACAAGTTTTAATTACCAATCTTATATCCTATTTTTAAAGTCTTCTTTTCTTCTTCTTTTTTGAAAAAAAAGAATAAAATATATTGAAGTGGGAAACGAGAAGGAACTTTGCAGGGTCTCGCAAAGGGGGTTCACTGCCAAAAAAGGACCGGTAATATGGCAAATGTACACGTACGATTCCGCCATTGCGTATATACCAACTTTGGTGGACTATCAAACCCTGAACATACTGTTCGGAAAATCATTCATATACAAAATGTAAACAATATAATTATATAAATCTGTAAACAATATAATTATATAAATCTGTAAACAATATAATTATATAAATCTGTAAACAATATAATTATATAAATCTGTAAACAATATAATTATATAAATCTGTAAACAATATAATTATATAAATCTGTAAACAATATAATTATATAAATCTGTAAATGAAATAATTATTTCAAAGAAACCAATTTGGCATAGGGATTAAATGTGAAGGGCTTTCAGAGCATGGTTTTCACACACTAACGGTTCATGGAGTGCCATGGTCGAGCGGTTCAGTGCATCGGATTTGTGTTCTGATGGCTGAGTCGTCAGAATGTGGGTTCGAATCCCGACCGCGACCGTGGTGCTTGTGTCCTTGAGCAAAACACTTTACCATAATTGCTTCTCTCCACCCAGGAGTAAATGGGTACCTGTGAGGGCAGAGTTGGTTGTTGTGTTTGATTAGCCCATATGCGCCGAAATGGCAGCAATTGAGCTGTATACTCCCCAGGGAGTATAATAATGTACAGCGCTGTGATACCTCGTGTAAGAGCGCTTTAAAATGCCTCCATTATTATAAATAGAAATTATTTTATGCATCGCACTGCCAGTATTCTTACCATTAGGGCCTAAAGCTTTTTTTTATATAAAATAAGAGCAGTGCAGCCAGAATAATTTATCAGGAAATACAGTTTAATCAACACCTGTACTCCAAGTAAGATTTCAGGAGATATTTTTCTTATAATTACTAATTGTGAAGGGCTTTCAGAGCATGGTTTTCACACACTAACGGTTCACAGAAAGACCAAACAGACAACTACAGAAAATACAAAACTGTTTGTAACTGGGATTTTATCAGCAAACACGTTGGTTCTTAATTTTCAATTCAAATACTCAGTAATAACTAATTGGAATAAGATGTTCATCCCTTCGTCGTCGGACTGTTTCTAACTTTTTCCTTTTCGCTGGAAAAGAAAAAAAAGGATTTCTGTTTGCTTTATTTTGTACGTGTATAAGTTCGGGACGATCATGGTTTATGTTATTTTCAACTGTTTTTGCCAAAATTAATGTGTTGTGATGTACTTTTTCGCTGCCGGAGTTAAGAGAGCACAAGAAACTTGAGAGTCTGTTTCATCTGATAATAAACCCTGGTATCATTTTGTACACACGATTAAATCTTCCATTTCAGTACAAGTCTCTGTCCTTACAGCAACCGTCTAAGAGTAAATATCGACTGACGGGAATCTGCAGAGTAAAGCGCATCCTCCACGCTTAACCCAGATTTTGTTACTCGTTATCAGAAAACCACGGAGCAATCATTTAATCGTTCCGTAATAAGTGCTGCTATGCCCGAGTCCGATGTCTACCGCGACGTATCAAGATGTTGAGATGAAGTGTTATTTGCTGAACTTCTTGTCACCAGATTTACTTAAAGTTTTCTCTAGTATTAAAACCAGTATACCCTTTTAATAGACATTTCTATAACTACATCCGTACTTTATAAGAATCCAGATATCTGTAAAAGTTTACACGTTTATACAATTAAAACATTACCTGAAAAAAGCATTGTTTGTATTCATTCTAATTTAGAATTTCTGTCTTCATGAAGACAGATATTAATTTTAGAAAATATTTCACTCATTTTACTAAAACGATAGGACCTTGGACCAAATGGACATAAATAATTAAATGGATGTTTGATGTTTGAACCCGTGAAGTCCCCCGGGTTCTCCCTGAACCACCCGTGAAGTCCCCATGGTTCTCCCTGAACCATATTTCTCACTTAGCGACAGTAGAGAAAATACGAGTTGCCCGACATTGGTTCTCCCTTGAACCTTTCTCACTTAACGAAGGTTGAGATACGAGTTGTGCGATAAGGTTCTTTTCAGAACCTGTACCTCAGCTTCACGTTAGTTGAGATAAACACGTGGTGTTACCGCAAACCGAAACGATATGTTTGATACCATCTTCAACTTTACTGAAGCTGTTAATGATGTCTGACATCCTGAGTGAGTTCGCTATTTGAAAGGCTATTATTTCAGAGAAAATATGAACATAGAAAAAAAACATCCTAAAGTTTCCAATTGGCATTTGTTTTTTCTTTCCGCTATGAGGAAGAATGCTGCCCACTGCTGACATGCAAACAAACAAAGATATTATACAACACTTTCCCTTACTCCGCACCGGTGACATTTGTGTTTCTAAATGTTACAATATTTATAACTTGGAAGAACCTAATAATAGTCCCACTTCCCACTCACAGGTCTTTATATTCCAGCATCCGAAAGCTTATACACAACAATAAATATTTTATTCATACACAAGAGTAAACGCTCAATGTAAGTATATCATGTCAAATGATTTTCCCTTTCCTAAAATGACTACTGACTGTCATAAAATCGATGATGGTTTGTTCCTTTTCTTGTTCCTTTTTCCAATGACGTTCAACAAAAAATGTATATACATAATTATGTAAGGTGGAAGAACTAGTTCGTCATCAGTAGATAGCGTCACTCCGTAATATGCACACACAAAATATTCCAATGTTGGATAGAACCGCTTCTGAATCAATAATATTGAGTGAGTTGCCTTCCGTTACGGTGATTTGTGGGCGTTTTGAGATGACAGTTGAACAAGGTTTCAAAAACCCTCCCAGACCCTCAAGGGATGAGAAGAAAAAAAAAAGAAAAAAATTGTTGTCATTATGTGTGACTCATTATAAAGGATGGGTGGTTAGTGAGAGGGGAAACCTGGATTACGTCATTCCAAAACTGGGTTTACTGAGTTTTATCTTGTCCTATATTCCGCATTACATCTGTGCATGAAAGTTGATAAACATGATGGCCAAAATTGTCCTACTAAAAATGTAATTGTTTGTCTTGTTTCAATTCATCCAGTAGAACCAGTGCTTACATTCCAAGGAACTCGGGTGCGTTTAACCCTGAGATACAGTGTGAATTTTCAAATTACCATTCTCAATCTTCAAATTGATTTTCATAAATATAGCAAAAGACCACTTTTGCTAAATTTATTCATTTATTTTTCTAACCCTAGAATTCATGTGAATGTTGTAAAATCATTCTCAATCCTGACACCTATTGCATGATTTCCTTGGTGGTGCATTGCTATTTTTGTTTCTTACCTAACTGGCTTGATACCCGAATTCAAAATCATGTATGCGTGTATGCTACCCTTACTAATCAGACACACGTATATATATATATATATTTGGAGATTTTTTTTTAGAACAACTATGCTGTAATTTGCAGAAGCGAAAAACACTCATCTTGCTGCTGACTGAAAAGCTAATTTTGTCAAATATTATCTAATAATTACTTCTAGGGCAGTAATATAGTCTGATTTATAAATACGAAATGGCCCCAGTTTGGCGAGCGCTTTGAGCAAGTGCATCCCAACATAAACCCGGCCGTGGAGAAAATGAGTAAAAGTGCATACAATCATGTGGTGTGCTTTCCAATTATTATTCAAGTGCTAGCGCAGCTGTGGCCAATGCCTAATGAAGGGCAAAGACACTTCCAAAAATCAAAGGTGGTTAGGGAGCCGAAAGGCGGCTTCCCTCCGGGGAGATGGGGGAGGGGGCGGGTGTGGAGAGAGAGAGACAAAGCGCGGCAACACGGCAGAGCATTATGCATACACAAACACGCGAGGTGAAAATTACAGAGTACCTGATGTGAGAATGGACAGGCTAGGACTGGCTAATCATTCAATTTACGGGAAAGTGGCGGTTGAACGATAGTGTACTCGCTGGGGAGAAGGTCGACTCATGCTCCAGGCGCATGGGGTCTGGCAACGAAATGATCTGGTCCCTATAGCCGTGTACATCTGCTGACACGGACTGCCTATTCTATCCCGACAGCCAATCGTGTTAATCAAGCTGATTGGGAACGGGCGCAAGGTCATTGTCATAATAAGGTTTCCTGTGAAAACACCTTGTTTCTTTCGAAATCGCGAGCTGAATGCATTGACCGTCAGGAGGTTCAAGAGGCTGACGTGGATGTTGTGACCTTTGACGTCACCTGTTTATTTATCGAGTACACTCTCTTTTTAAATCCAGTGTACACTTTTAATATAATGTAACACGCATCCATACTTATAGACCACGTGACATGTTTACTCTTTGCATGGGCGTCAACAGGTGGGGGACGGGGGGGACATGTCCCCCCCACTTTTGAAAGTGGGGGGGATATCATATCGTTTGTCCCCCCCCCCCCACTTTTCAGAACAATAATATTAAAAAATGGCAGGCATATGTTCGATTTTTTTGTATCAATTGCATGACTCAAATAGAATCAAACTCGATATTAGTGAAAACAGCCATGAAAACCTGGCTACGTTCCACTATGACACAGCAGCGTCTTAACCACCTCATGATCTGCCATGTACATCGCGATAGGCTGGCAGCACTAAGCCCACAGAATATTGCAGAAGAGTTTGTCAGATCAGTAGACAGTCGTACACAGATTTTTGGCAAATTCTAACTCAGGTAATGAGGTATATCTTCATCGCTAACTTACTGCTGCCATTTCGATCTGAAAAGACTGAAAATAAAATGCTGGTAACTTGATGTAGAGCTTCAGTTTTGGTGAAAGACAACATTCATCAGTTTAACATTGAGATGACTCAGATGAGCATGTGAAATACTAACACAAATGTTGGGACAGGCAAAAAGTAGATATAATCTGAATTATTCGTAGAATTATAATAGAACTAGGACCTTTAATTCAGGAGCGGATGATCGCGGATCCAGGGGGGGGGGGTCAGTTTTTTGTAGCATGATTAGTTTGAACAAATAGTATAAATTTCAATATTTTTTCTTCAAGAAATATACACTACTCAAAATAATTTAGGGAACAAAACAATTTAGGGAACACCGGATTTACTGCAAGAGGTGGTCACACCCGTTATTGGAATGTTCCATGAACCGGGATTTTCATTTGCAACCCCCTCTCTCTTTCAGTAGTCATGTCATGAAATGTGTAATCACTACATGCATCCTTTATCATGAGATTATTCCCGTGTTCCCTAAATTGTTTTGTTCCCTAAATTATTTTGAGTAGTGTACAATTATTTAACAAAATATAGCACCATTTAGCACCTAAGCACCCTTAATTATGCAAACAATCTCTAAGGGCAAGGGGACACCCCCTCCCCTTAGATAACTCCCCAGGACACAGATCACTAATTGGGGCTCATGTCCCCCCACTTTTCATAAGCTGTTGACGCCCATGACTCTTTGCGTGACCTTTAGAGTACCAGGGTGTTTTCCCACCGGGCAAAAGTGTGTGTACTCGAACGCAGAGTTTGTACATTTTGTATTTCTCCATATAACATCCTGATTTTCAATGTTCAGATGAATAAGATTTGAAATGTCAGATAATGTCAGATTATATGGTTTCTTGTCATAGACCTGTGTACATTTTGTGTCAGGTGCAGTTTGATCTTTGGGGCTCTTTTGTAAACATTATGATGTCATTGGTCACATCGTAAGAATCCAAACATTATGTATATATTAAAGCTAACCTGTGAGAGTTTTAGCTCATTACATTGTGTCGTTAACGAGAAAATAGTGAAAATTAACATTCTAACGTGAAATTTCTTTCTTCGATGACAAATTAAATTTTGGAAATTATTTCACTAATTTTACTTAAATAGCACCTAAGAGAGAAATATTTCAAGGGATGTTTGGTACCAATACCAAGTTTACACTAAGTACGTTATAATTTATGTTTTGTCGAAATTACCAAGAGCGTATATAGGGACATTGGCAGGCAAAATTTGAATTAAATTGTTTCCAGTGGCAATCATAATAAAATCTCATTACTTTCATGAACTGCCAAATTTATTGAGGATATTTACAGAAAAAACGGGGAAAATTAGTCATTATACACCTGAAATCTATTTTTTTTTTTTTTAAATTAATATAAAAAAAATTCCACAATTACCAAATGTCAAATGGACATCTAAACACAGAATGTATAAGCCTAAATTGATTAAAGAAATGTGTAGAATTGGTAATTTAAAAAGAACACTAAATAAGTGTGGTCGGGCTTCAAAGATCATGTGTAACTTTTACGACAGTTCAGTCATTCTAAACATAATTCAGTATGGACATTCTGAATACCGTCTTGACGACACACCCGATGTTTTTAACATAAATTGTTAAGTAGATACTTAACACCTAATGCGTTGGACTGGGTTTCAGACAGCTTGTAATTCCAGTTTAAGAGCTTCTGAGATAGATTCTATCATCTTTGGTCAAAAGAAGAAAAAAATTGTTATAATCCTAAGCTTATCATTAGCGCCGGATTATCGTGCATAATTATTTCCATTACCTTTGTTCCCATCTGAACAATCCAGAAAGCCCATACATCAGGCCTATGGGATTGCCGTCTTAGAAGAATATGCAATAAGACAGTATTATAGAGATTGTAACAGCCCTCTTAAGCTTGGGGAACATTGATATTCTGCTTATTACCTGCATTGTACTTAATAAATAATGTACATTCATTGGTAGGGTTGGCAAAATGTCTTCATTGAATATGCTAACTACCTTTAAATCGATTCATTGATGAAGTCCTTGCGTCAGAATACTAAACATTTGATTTATTTTTTGCCCTATACATCCCGTATGTATGAAGCACTGTTTAACCTTTTCGAGTGTCTGCGTAAAAGACTAAATTTCCTTCCACAGGCGAAGTACTGGAAGCAGACCTCACCTTTGGCCATGGTTCATTTCAAATGCTTAGTACATGTCACATGTCAGATGGAATCATTTCCCATTATATTTGGTACCATCATCAACCTCACAACAAGTGAATGTGTACTATTCAGTCATTTTGTGAGTAACTGAGTCACCAAAGGTTTACACTCCTTTGAAGAATAAAAGCATATGTGATGAGCAGGATCTCTCGTCTCTCAATTCATCTGAAAAGCTGGGGAGCTGAATGTCGCCCTCTTGTGGCACTTATGGTCTACCACAAAAATACGATCTAGTTGCAAGGTTTAACTTAGCCCGAAGATCTGACGTCAAGCTTCGAGGCTCGTGAATTACGCCAGATGCCTCCCTTTCAGTTTGGAGGAGATTCAACTTGAAGCGTGACGTACGGCCCAGAGCCTGTCTCTATCTTTGATAGGATAGGATAAAGACAGGGGACCAGTCTAGGTTTAACTCTGCGAGAGAGTTAATACACTGTAAATATTGTATAAACATTTAAGGGACACAAGTAGAGTCATTTATAGGATCCAAATATATTTCAAATCAAACTGTGGAAATGTAATAACGGTACATTTCGTGCAGTAAAACTTCAAGACACAGAAAATGGTGGCGGTATACTCTGATTGTTAAAAGAGAAGGTACAACATTGGTTTTTGGAAATGTACATTTATTTAACCCATCTAGTTCCCAAGAAATATATCATAAAGCTAACCTTAGAAAGTTTCATCACAAAAGGTGCTCACGTTTTTGAGAAAACAACGACAAACTGATAGGCCTACATGCTTTTTTTATGTTTTACAAAAAGTTGCCGGCTAGCAAAGTTTTAAAATTCGATATAATAATACCTTTTTTCGCTGAAAGCACTTCATACATTTTAATTTACACCAAAATCAGTTAAGAGGTAATAATTTGATATTCTGGAAACAACTAATGTTGTACCTTCCCTTTACGTAATAAATACCATTTGAATTTCGCATGGTGTCACCGAAAACAGTATTTACTTATCCTCTTCACCATGCAAAGCTTCAAGTTTTACCATTTGTTTTCTATTAGATTAATTAATTATTATGTAAAAGATTTTTCTTAACGGCCTGTAAAGGGATAATATCGCCAAGATCAACAGGACATGGAATCGGAGCGCAGGTCATAATATTATCATTTCCAGTCAGTGTGTTTATCTTAAACTATAGGCCACTGATTCCATGCCCTGTTGAAAGTCTGCTCTGATCGTGACGATATTGTTCCTTTAAAGGAAATGACATTTCACTAGAATTCACGAACCAACGCATCCTTTAGACCGTCCAGACGTTTCTACTTGATGAAATTCCTTTTCAAGAGACAATGTTCACACAAAACGTCAATACTCGTAATAATTATTCGAAACTTTTGCCCACGGATAGTTTATCAAAATCTAATATCAAAACTAAATGTTATTCAATTTCTAAACGAGTATCTAACCCTGGTTATTCAAAACCTCTGTTGTTGGCACAAATACAGATATGATGGAAAAGGAGGTATTCGAGTGATTCAAGTCATTCTTTTGTATATGTTATACACTACATAATACTGGGGTGTTTAAATAACACCGGTTGTTATTATCCCGTGGTGTTCATATCAGGCGAGTTCAACACCCTTGGTGTAGTTTTAACACCCGTGTTTTTGCAGTGTATTGATGATGCTAAACATGACATCTATTTGTCTTACATTACGAGCGCCCAAGTATTCTGGCCTGTGGCAGGCAATGTTATTTATTTTAATGAGATGCTTGCAAAACATTCCTTGTATAATAATTAATTTGCAACTATCTTTTCAATTATTCCTTTCTTCTGTTACTTCGCAATCACGTGTCGGCAAACTATGGGCGGTTATCAGTGAAAACATAGAAATTCATCGTTATTTTGTTTGACAAATAATTTAATAAAATTACCGACAAATCAACAGACAATACCAAAAGCTAAATGAAGAAAACTTCCTCTTGATCATAATTATAAAGCGCATTTTGTTAGCTGTCCTGACTTACTTTTTACCCACTAATGGTAAATGTTTATAAATACAGAAAGAAGGGTCAATCAAGGACAAAAATGCCAGATATCGACCACTCAGTTTCAGGGAGATTCAACTTTGAACGTTTGGTAGCTAGCTCGCCAGCCTCTAAGCGTGACGTCAGATCTTCGGCACAAATTATCCAATGAAAAATCCTTGGATGGTATGCCCGGAGGCTATTTTTCTCCAGCATACTTCGTCAATGGCTTAGAAATTGGCGTAGAAATCTAATTTAAAAAAGTTCTTCAATAATAATTCACCGTCAAATTCCAGTGGCATGATAATCTAGTGGTTAGAACGCTAGCCTTGCAAGTAGGTCACGAGTTCAATACTGGGTTTTTCAACATTTTCATTAAAAAAATGTATAGGCCTACATTTTTTAAACTAAAAAATTAATTCCGAAGCAAAGCTTTCTATAGAATAGTAGTTCACGGTTATGGAGGATTTTATTTAAGGAAAATAAGGTCAAAATTGGATTTTTTTTTTAAAAATTACAAAATTATTCAAATGAATATAGTTGACGAAGTGTACTGCAGTACAAAAATGTTGGCCAGCAGCGTGTTTTTATCCTTGATAAAGACAGGGCACCAGTCTCTAATCGCTCCTGCAAGAACAGTGAAATCAACAGAGGGCGCTTCAGCTACAGCCACGGTTCTGAACTAGTGTTCTGAACACAATGTCTGAACTGCTGATCTCTGTACGAGTATGTAGATCAGAGCTCTGAGCCTCAGTCGTTTGTGCATAATCAACCATTGCAACTACAATTGTTAAATAGCGCCCTCCTGTGGTGTTGCTTAGAAACATTTTCTTCGAAAAAATATTTAGTTTTTGCTCTTTTTTCGCTTCGTTTGGCATAAAACACCCAAATCCCTAAACCCTTTCGGTATTAAACTTAACCCTCTAGGCAAGAGACGCGTTTCTGTTATGTAACACGTACAGTTGTGGATACGTAGCTAAATTCAATTAATACAATATGTTAACGAAGCTGTAGAATTAATTGTTAACTATTTGTTCAGACAATGTCCATGTTCATTTGAGGCCTTCTTGAGCGTTCCCATTATTTTTCCATGGTATCAAATGATGATGAATCTCCTTTCATTGCAAACGGTCAGATGAAGCGGTGGTCTAGTGGATAAGACGCTTGACTTCTCAGGAAGCGATACCGGTTCGAATACCGCTTGCATTTTTTTTTAAATCTTATTTTATTGAGTAGCAATACAATTCAAACCCTTTATTTAAGTACGTTTAATTTAACCTATCTAATACCAACATGCTCCAGATGGCGCAGCACGTTGGCCGGACCACTGGAAGTGTCAATCGCAGGGTTTCCTGAGCTGGGACGCACCGGTTTGGAGCTAGCACACCAGGGACATAGCGCTGCAACAGCGGCAACAGCTTGGGGACCGCCATGTCTTTCCACTAGTCGAGAGTTGTTTATGGGCGGGTCCCGGAGTTCTGCCGTTTCCCCCCGATGAGTGCTAAGGATTATGTCGGTTCGCCCGATAGATTGAATTCTCCCGAATACCTGGTCTGCACTCTGAATAACTTTCTGCAGAAATTAGTTTTGAATATAATAATGTTTTTATTAGCCTATTATGTTTTTGTTTTAACCTAATTGAATAAATCACAAATCATGTCACTTTAAAAGTCAGGTGTGAAAACAATTGATTAAATTTTTGCCCTACACCGACGTGTGTATAGCACCGTATACTCAGTGCTTTCCGAAAACAAATGTATCAATTGTTTAACACCTGACGTAAGAATTTCAAAAATCACTATAAATATCGCGGCACCCGCTGCTATATAGGATTCTAGCCAGCCAATCGTCATCGGCACCGGGCAAGCTCGGTGGTCGAGAGGCTAAGACGAAAGAGGTCGTATAAGCAGTAGGTCGTGTGTTCGAATCCCACCCGAGTCGCCTGTGTAGTTTTTTTCCATAGACACTCGGGAAGCACCGAATATACAGTGCTGTACACACGTCGATATAGGGCAAAAATTTAATCAATTGTTTAACCCGACGTAAGAATTTCAAAAAAACATATAAACTTTAAAAGTCGCCGAGTACGAGAACGATTAGCAATAGCTACTCGCGAGTACTCGAGTAATCGTACCACTCGCCAGCACCACAAAATAATGAGTAGCCTGTGCAAATAAGTTGCTGGCCTCTGGGCTATTTCTGACCTGACCTCCATGCTTAATCACGTGATAGGAAGGAAGTCTAATTCATGTCTTTATAATTATTATAAGAAAGTTAACAATACACTATAATGAAAATCATATAAATATGTAAAAATGTTTTTGTTTGTGTGTGAGAGGGTGTGTTCGTATAGCTACGTATCTACTCCCTATACCGTGTCAGTCTTACCGCCTATTTTTGTCGTAATTCGGGATTAAAAAGATCAAAATCGCGAAATTACTTCAGGAACAAGAAGATGGGCGAAAACAAACTAAGTCAAGGTCAGAAATGTGTTTCAGACTGCAACTTTTAATACGCCCACAAAAAAACCACAAAAAAAAATGATCACAGGTGTAAAATTTGTCAAAGTAAAAATTTTCCTGAGAAATTATTCTGTTTGATAAACGATAAGTTTAAGTGTTTTGACAACAAATAATTTAAAACAGTGTTTTATATATAACTTACTTGTGGTTTATCAGGGCATACCGGTACAACAGCCCTTGAATATGTCTGTCTGATGAGGTGCTATTATTTTAATAATTGAGTAATTTACCAATTGAATTTACTTTTAATAATAAAAAGCAAAATTTAAGGTAAGAATTAACACAAAGCCTGTGTTTGCATGCCGATTAAAACATTTGCATGTATTTGCACTAAACAAAATTAGAAAAACATTCACAATATTATTATTATTATTTCCACTGGTACGTTTTGAAGTATAGTTATCGAAAACTAGACAGTTGAATGAACGTACGTTACCAAATAACGATGTTGTGTGTTTTATGTATTAAAGACTATTATAATGACCATTAGGAACTACAAGACAATAAGCTTAAAATGTTGTAATAATTTAGAGATGTTTTCTAAGGGTTATTATAGGGTCAATTCTTAAAGGTAGCTTCTTCTTCTTCTTTTTGTCATAGTTATTGTGTATTTTATTTCCACTGAAAGGACGTTTCTTTACAATGAACAAAATCCTATAGTTATAGAGTAGGTTTGGGTTGACAACATGTAATTAAATAAATAAAAGGGGTGAGAAGAAAGGTCAAATAAAATCAACAATTATGTACCAGCAACAGAAAGTTGGTTCCCCCAGCCGCACTTTTAAATGCATTTCTTTCAGCGATTAGCCTTCTTAATAGCGCGGGCAATATCAAAATACTTTTGACGTCAGCGGTTGGGGGAGAGCGAATTTGACGATCGATGTCGGAAACGGCCCCTTGGCCCCGTATGGCATCAGATAAGACATCCTACTGTATTTTGACACCGTTAATAAAAGAGAGCATACCTAGTGTATGCGAAAAGCATTGCATGTATAGTTGATGATCTATGAACGATATAGATCTATGAAAACTTTGTTGTTTTTGTGTGATGATTAATTTTGACCCAATGTCAATGTTTGTGAATGGATCGGAGAGATAGATATATATAGGCTACCTAATATGTGATATTTTGCTTTTCACTAATAATTTCAGACGGACATACGGTACATGATTTGGATAGATGCTTTGTTCTTTCTAATTGCTAATTGTTGATCTACCGTCAGACGTTGATTAAGACAAGAATAATTGCGTAAATTTTACAGATTTTACAAATCTGAAATTTTGAGGAATGTGTGTTACCATTATTATTAACCTTACACCAAGTACATTTTGAATAAAACATTAATCATTTTAGCTATGCTTTAAGTTCCATATAAACATAAACATACTACGGGCTATTTTTATTGTAGAAATCTATATGGTCAGTTGCGTGGCCAGAAATTGTTTGTGGTGAGGGATTACCGCCCGGAAATTATTTTGATGATCAATCAATCACATCACATTTATTTCCATACTTCCATTAAAAAAAATTAACAAACTTTATATTAAAAGTGCATTAAACAATGAAGCTGTAAATATCAAATTAATAGCAAATAAATGAAATAAATAGAGCATGGGGCTGTTTATATAAGCAGAAGCTTGTTAAAAACAGCCAGACAGACAAAAAACACAAAGGACAGACAGACAAGAGACAAGACAATAGGTAGTTGACACGAAACAGAGTAAATATACTGATGACAGAGGCAATTAAAATAATGAAAAGATATCAAAAGGCTGTTTAAACCATGAAGATACCTGAGCAAGTTCAATGTTGAGTGTGTTGATCAAGGAGGAGAGCTGAGGGCTAGAGCAGAAAATAGTTGTATCATCAGCAAACAAAGTAAAAGATAAAAGGGGAGGAGTAGTGGAGGTCATTAATATAGACGAGAAAGAGGAGTGGGCCAAGAATTGAACCCTGAGGAACTCCATGTTTAATGTTTAAACGATCTGAGTCGCAACCCTTGATTGAAGTAAACTGGTATATATTGGCAAGGTAGTCAGCAAACCATTGCAGTGCGACTCCCCTGATGCCAAAATGTTCAAGTTTAGAAAGAAGAATATAGTGATCAATGGTATCAAAGGCTTTAGAAAGGTCAATGAAAACACCGGCAGCAATTATTCAATGCCTGGGTGACACTATCAACAAGTTTAATGAGGGCCAAGTCAGTGGAATGTTTAGATCTGAAGCCAAATTGATGACCAAAGAGAAGATGGAAACAAGAAATGAAACAAGAAAGACGATTGTACATGAGCCTTTCAAGAATTTTGAGAAACAAGGAAGGATGGAAATAGGCCTGTAGTTACTAATGTTGCACTTATCACCGTTTTTGAAAACGGGAATAATTTTAGCAACCTTAAAGGTCCTAGGAAGAGTCAAATTGTGCTTATTTATTTTCTTTTGTTATTTTATCAATTGATATGAATAAAAAACAATTTTACGTTTAATTTTTGTCTGGATTGGGCTAATTATTTTTAATTTGATTTTTACAAAAATTGCCTCATCTAATTTCAAATGCTGCCCAACGCGCGGTGGCGCTGTTCGTGACGTAGACCTAGGAGGCCGGGGGCACGGTAATTGTGGTTAGCATGGAGCAATAAACCATGAATAAACTAAGCTCCAATGTTAGGCACCAATGTTGCCACTGTGTTTAGTTGCTCCATGGTTAAACCGTGGGATTATAAAAAGGGTCATAAACTGTGCGCAACGTACACATGTACAGTGTATGTGCACACGACTTGCAAGTTCCATAGTAAACATGACCGTATAGCACCGATAAATCTGTACTGTAGGCTCTACCGTAAAACGAAGCGCAAGGCCCCGTCGAATCAATGGCATGGATACACGGGCCAGGAGTCGTGGTGAATTGTAAGCCGTCGTTATGACCGTTTCAAAACATAATTCTGCGCTCGATGATTTTGAAACAAGATCCAAAATCACACACATAATTAACATTGTCAAAGAATTGTACAATGACATCTTCAGTGACTTCACAATGAAACGACATTTTTAGCGTTAATGTGGTGTGCGAAGTGTAACAATCGACCTCGAACGTTAGTAATAAGCCTATTGCTTGTGGGTGCATGCACGTACACATGTAAGTTACACGGAAAACAAAGCAACTTATCCTCTTTTCTTTTCTGGACGTTTCTTGGCCTTCTGACTTAAGGAAATATTGTTGGCACTGCATCAGGGCGCAGCATGGCTTTAAATCTCATGCCAAACTGGCTCTGGAGCCCCCGGTTAAAGTATGTTGGCTCAAAGTGAGCGCTACATATCATAGAGTGCTCCGTTGGTCCTGACCATTTCGCCCTGGTCAGCTTCACACTCGCCGTCCAAATTCGCCTGTATTTAGGGTCTGGTGGAAATCGGTGAAGGCTGACACCTTCCTTTGTGGTGTTGCTACACCCAGCAACAACACACCTACAAGGCATTTCCCAAAAATGTGGGATATCTACTAAATTTAGCTGAAAAGAAGATCTAATATGACACATCCGATAACTTCATCAACTAGTGGTTTTGAGTACGACTTCACTGAAACTTCATCGCAGGTAGTGCTGGAACTTCCTAGGTCTACGTCACGGATTTGCGGATTATAATATGATAATGAGGAGGTAGGGGAGGAGCGTGGCGCCCCCCTAATGTTAGAATTTATTTTTTTAATGGTGCAAAGGGGCGGGGATAAAATAGACAAATGACAAATATATGTTCCAATAGGTATACTTTATTGTTTTCACTGTTAAAAATTTCTATTTCCTAGGACCTTTAAGATTAAGAGGCACAGATCCACTGACAAGGGAGAGATTAAAAATGTAAGCAAGAGGTAAGCAATAGAGGGAAGGTCATATTTCACAATGGTAGAACAAATGTTATCAAAACCGCAGCTTCTTCCTCTCTTCATGTCTTTGCCGATACGTAAGATTTCTTGAGCGTTAGTAGGGGTTAAGAAAAAAGAATGACCATTTGGGTTGTGCAAATAGTCGGAAACGAGGACTCTTTACGCTTACCCAAAATGTTATTTATTTCACGCCACGTATTTTTAAGGTTGCCCTTATGATGATTGAGCTTAGTAGCAAAATATTTTTTCTTGGCGGAACGAATAGTGGCATTAAGACGATTACGGTAGATCTTATAAAACCGTTCGTTTTCTTCTGAGGGCTTGCGCAGATACCGCCTATGGAGTCTATTTTTTAATGAACAAGAATTCACTATAGGCTGGGTGATCCATGGTTGATTTCTCTGTGATTTCCCAGTAAGTTTGGTGATAAGTGGGAAATGATTATTATAACGAGAGGTAAAGATAGAAAGGAAAGAATTATAAGCAGGGTCAACCTCTTGAGCTTCATAAACTTCGTGCCAATCAACACTGTTAAGATCACAGCTGAATGAATAAAGGGAATTGCTATTAATGTCCCTAGTAACGAGGGTTTTTTGAAGAGGTACAGAATTCTTAAAGCAAGATGCTGTCAATTGGAAAAGAGGATAATGGTCGGAAATGTCCAAATATAAAAGGCCAGCTGTGATATCAAGATCAGAGTTAGTAAGGATGTTATCTATCAGAGAGGCAGTATGTGGGGTGATACGAGTGGGTTTGGTAATCAGAGGGAGGAACCATATGAATAAAATGTATTAACAAACAAGTCCGTGGGTTGATGACCTTCACCTTTTCAAGGCAAGAATCAAAACATCTGTGAAAGTTATTAAGACAAGATCCAGGAGCCCTGTAGACATTCCCAACAATTAAGTTAGAAGCATTGTCTCGCTGAATTTCAATGAAAATTGCTTCGAAGTCATCTTGAGATAGCATAAGATCTTCACGAATGTGGAAATTCAGCGAGTTGCTTATAAACATGGCTGCCTCTCCGCCGGGTTTTAAAGAACGCGATGTCTGAACAAGTTGGTAATTATTCATATGGACATACGACGGAGGGGCTTCTTTGAACCACGTTTCGGTAAAGCCATAAATCGAAAAGGAATGGTCTAGAGTGGCCAAGAAATCTTGAATATCGAAGAAATGTCTACAAAGGCTCCTGGAGTTCATGTAATAAATGGAGAAATTGCCTGGAGGAGAATTAATGGTATTGAATTGTTGGGAATCAAAATAATCACAAGTATTATTTACACGATCATTATTGCCATCATCTTCAACAGAACTTAGAAAGTCAGTAAACATCAATAAGTAAAACAAAAACAAAAAACAAAAAGCAGGTTAAAGGAAACAAGAATGAATCCGGTGAAATGTTTCCCGAACTCCAAAGAAAACTAAACTGTAAATGAAGTGAAACTGTAAAAAAAAAATAACTAAATAAACAGGTATTGCAAAAGGCCTAACCGGGAATAAACTAAAAGCTACAAAAGGTGGGCCAAACGACCAAAAGTGAAAGACGCATTGGTGAATAAATTACTAAACTAACAAAACCAAAGCGTCTCACGGCAGATTTTTGCGAAATAAATTAAACAAAGTCAAGCACAGTTAACGATGCAGGGACAGTTAAGCAAAGGTAGACAATATAGGAACAATGATGAAACATGGGCACCAAGCACAGTCTGTACTCTGTGTAACAACATGTCCCCAGGGTCGTCATTAATATTGCTGATTAGTAAATATATTATTATTATTGATTATTGGCTGCAATTATTCCCTTAAGAGACATTTATTTTGCCCTGATGGGGATTTACAGACGCGTCGCCCGTGTTTTTGACTAAATCACCAGTGATTTCCCGGCAATTGTTTGGTCAAGGTTATCCCCTCCCCCTGAAAAAATCTCAAGACTTATCAGTTGGCAAATTGCCCCCCCCCCCCACCCCAAAGATTATGCCTTGCTACAGCCATGACTGCTTTCTTGGGCAAGATTCTGGCGTGAACTCACAAAACAGCGCCCTCGTGTATCAAGGATTAGCATGAACATTGCTAATAAACTGTACACTCTATCTTTACTTTATGTCAAAAATATATTTCCAGTTTTCACGCCAGGAAATGATATTTGCTAAATGATATTTGCTAATGATATTTGCCAGAATATTATTGATATTTGCTAAAATATTATGCAACTATATAAAATTGCATTTCATAGGCCCTTTTAAGCCAGTATATGCTTGCAGTATAATAAAATGTCTGTAAAATATATCTTGATTCTTATGAAGTATAAAATACTTCATAAGAATCAACTATATGTACCAACTCACCAGTAATAATTTACCTTCTTCCATTAAAAGTATTTTTTTCCGGAATTTTGAAATTCATTCTCACTTCACTCGTCAAGCCTCAAATTTTCACATTCCATATACTCGCACTTCTTTTGCCCATAAAACGGTTAAACACGAGGGACCCATGCTTTGGAACTCATATACTGGCAAACTTAAATCCTCAAAAAACATTTCTACTTTTAAGCGTATATACAAATCTATTATGTTGGAAGCTTATCGCTGAATCTCTGTAATGCAATTGTTTATTTTAAATTCAGTTCGCTGGCCTATTGTATTGTGTAGTCCATGCCCCAAGGTACTTGTCTGTTTTTGTTTGTTCATATCTGTATGTTTAAATTAGTTTTTGAAATTAGTTTTTGTGCATTGAGTCCTGTTATTTTGTCCTCCCAATGGTATGCTCTCTTTTATTTCTTTTTCTATAGGCTCAATGCACGTGCATGCTTTATAGGGACCATTGTCTATAAGCTTTGCTTCTTAATGGTCCCTCTGCAGTATCACATTATTCACATCTTTATATATTTCACACATGTAACTTTCTGTGATTAACTTTCTTTGGTTTAATACTGTGGAAATAAATAAACCTGAAATAAATAAAACCTGAAACCTGAAGAATCAAGATATATTTTTAAACAATAAAAAATAATAAAACTTGAAGCTAACAGCCCTATGGGCCTTCAATCGATTCGCAAGCCGAGCGCGATGGCGTAGGCCTATGTATCTATATGTTTTGATTTTCGGTGATAAGACGAGCTGTGACCGTCGGCCCTGTACTCTCTTGATGTTGTTGCGTAAATGTGTTTTTGTGCCGTATCGATTGTTTAATTGGCTTATTTTCGTTAAAATTGCAAATATATGAATGACCATGAGTTCAGATATTGTATTGTATGTAAGATAACCTTAAGGAATATGACAGACAATTTGTGACTTTACAACATGAAAGAAACTGACAGAAATGTGATCAAGCATAACACAGAAAAACACGGAAACGAAAACCATTAAGACAGACATTCATCCAAGAAGCCAGATTAAACAAACAGATAACAGAATCCCTACTCGACGGATAGACAAGCCAATAAACAGTCAGCGAAAAAGACAAATAAGCAAGGAAACTATATTCAGAACGAGATATAACAAGCAGAAAAGTGTTAATTTTGCCCAAAACTGGCGGCACACTTTACGAACAGGTCTCGCAAGAAGTATACCCCACCCCCCCCCCCCCCCCCCCCCCACCCCCCCCCCCCCCCATTACCATTCATAATGTTAAGGGCTTTGAGTTAAGGGCTTTGTTTTATTTAACATTATAGTGGTAGTTCTGTCCGGGATTTTAGCAAAAACAGTAATCAATGGGATTTTTTAAACAACAACAGTTGTGTTCATATTGAGGAACATATTAAAGATATGTCGGCCGTGTTTTTCGCTATTTTAACCAGAAGTGTTTTTTTTCATTGCAACATTGCTACGTTACTCGAGGAAGGAAAACTAATTATTTAAAATTATACATTTCTCAAAATAATCGTGTTAAGTATGGTGTTACAGTTAATATGTACTGAAATTCATCCCGTCATAAATTCGTTTTGGCTCTGTTAACCAAGCATCTATAAGATCTTTGTTGTGAAATATCTCATATGAAAGTATTTTGTTTTCCTTTGTACAGGAAAGAAGCATTTCTGAAAATTACCTGTAAAACACTGACGATACATCGTTAACATCGTGGAATAACAACGTTGACACCACAAAGTTAACATCCCCGGCTTTTGCACCGGCCAAGTTGCCAAACAAATATGTGCAACACAAATCTAGAAAACGCTTTTAAGAACAGTGTACAGCGTAACCGTGTGCACTGAACATTAATAAACAATAACTAAATTAAACTAAAGGATAAGAGTAACTGCATTAATGTCTGATGGAGGATTGGAGGCTTTGCATGGTGGAGGTAGATATTGTTAAGTTCTTTCGGGTACACCATGTAATAATCTCTTCTTGAAAGAAGTGGTGGCTCTGAGAAGAGCCGGTTGGTTTGTTCTCAACGTTTCGACTTGTCTGCTCTAGCCGTCGTCAGGAGTCCTCTTCTCAGAGCCATCACTTCTTCCAAGAAGAGATTATTTTATTGTGTACCCGAAATAACTTAACAATATACATTGATATCACTGCGAGATTTCTATTGTTGAAAATACAGTAGTGTTGGTTGATATTAATATATGCCTGTAAGCTTATAATAATACAAAACACCTTGAATGATGAATTAACACCAATGGCTTTGTTTTAACTCAGTGTAGTAATTAGTATAAGGGGTTATGATAACCAAACATCCTGAGGTTATTCCGTCTGAATATTATTCTCGAGAAAATATGAATAAAAATTCAATTTTAAATGGATCATAATGAATACAAACAAGTCTGAATGCATTTTTGGCATAGTTTCTCGTTAAAGACTCACAGGTTGGACTCACTCTTCTTTCGTATACACGATGGATGCATTTATAGACATTGTATCCATGGTTTACAATCTCTTTACTTTAAGATTTGACGATTGAACAACATTGTTTAATGCCAGCGAAAACACGGAATATGAATCTTCCAACATTTGCTTTTGGTTTTAATTGTTCATCGTGATGCAAGCAGTACTTTGCTTATGTTAATTACCGATCAATCCACTGACGCCTTTCACGTCGGCGTCAGTGAGCATTGGCATGGCAACCAACTTCGTCTCAAAGTTTGACAGGCGCGTCTCTGATGACGTCTTGCCCAAAGGCTGTCCCATCATACCTGGCCAGCAAGCGACATGCTAGACATTTGTATCCCGGCAAGTCTCACGAAACGGTTGGGTTTGGTAGCTCTGTGGCAGTTTGAAAACGAAAAATAAAAGAACAACTGTCTTTATAATTGATCAACGGCAAAATCTGCTCAGACTAGCAACATCTATAAACCCAGAGAGTAAGAACAAGACTTAACGCTACAGCGAGGATGACCAACTGGACGGTTAAGCAACAATGCACAAGGTAAGGCATTCTTACAAGGAGAGATATTTTTTTAATTAAGTGTTCTCACAAGACAAGGAACACTTTTTCAACGGATGTAATTGGGATAGTCAATTATGCTATCTTATGCAACCATCCGTATCAATCATCCTGATTAATTGGTCTGTCTGGTGAGCTTTCATCTTAGACTAAAAAAGGAATTATTATGTGAAATTTACACAAATGTTGCCGTCTAGAAACTGTTCGTAAAAAAATGTGTTTTTTTGCGTTTTTTTCAAACACATGAGCACCTATTGTGATGATGCTTTCACCAGTTAGTTTGATGATATAGGCATATTTCATTAAAACTAGAGACCTGAAATGAATATACGCTATCAAACACCTATATTGTACCTTCATTAGAAATTTCATTTGTAAGTTAATTTCGGTGAATTGTCCCTCTTTAGTGTTGTGACTTGATTTAAAAACTACAACATTATCTATAATATTTCCCCATGCCCAATTCTAGATTCATTGAAGATTTTGTTGGACTGTTGTGCTATTTTATCCTTTCCAAGTTTGAGAATTTTAGCGCTCATTTTATTGTATTCCCCAATTCACACCGTGCGATTTCAATCAGGACGTTAAGTGCATGTCCGTGATCTGGCCGTGATCCATTTTCAACATTAGATTGCATACAAACAAATTTGAAAGCACGTTCACTATTTTATCGTTAAGTAAAGAATTAGCCGTTGCAAACTGCTTACCAATCAAATGGACCTGTAGTATAAATACAAAGGAGTAGTATGCGGCCTCAGGTTTCGACCCTAGCAGAGTTCACAAAGGCGGCTACCCTGTAAAACTAGGGTGTTAAAGAACTACACCAGTGGTGATTATATAAGGATAGCTCGCCTGATATGAACACGATGGTAGAATAGAGTTGACACCTTTGGTTTTATTCACAACCCAAGTTTGTTCGTAACGAGCCACCTCAATGTTCGTAATAAGTCACCTCTTTGCGTAAACAAATTTTAAATAGCCCTCTTCATTGGCAATTTGCTTTGACACGTATCGGTGACTTGTGTATGGTTTCGAAGAGAAATCGACAACAAACAAGCTACACCGCACAATACATTAAGCGGAGCAATACAAGGTGTATCGCACCTGTTTTACCGGTTTTTCATGGCAAAATTCACAAATTTCCTATTTAAAGAACAACAAATACTTTGAAATGATTTTTCACAAAATTGTTGTCGGATTCTTGGTTTAACAGTAAAAATAAATGTGCCAAAATTAATTAATGACCCGACCCACTATTAATTAATTTCGGTATTTGCTTTTCCTTCCGTATTAATAAAATAGTTCCGATGAAAAACAATCTTGAAATTGCCGTTAAAGCAGCGAAAAACACGAGCGATGTGTCTTTAAGCTGATGTTGGTATTAAACATAATTACCTTGAAATCTTTCTATCTGAGGTGCCCTTGTTTTAGTTAAGACACGTCAAAGTTAATGTTATCTCCAATTATGCACGTCCGAATTTTGGTAGGAATTGCAGGCCTAATTGACCTCAATGTTCGAATGAATAAGAAATTTGTGTTCGCTGATCGAATTTCTAAATGCATTTTCACTATTTTCATGTTGACGAGAGATGAAACTTGCACAATCTATCGCCCGTTTTTGTGTTTTTTATATATATATTTTACTACAGAAAAGAAAAGAAAACATTTAATAAATGTACACATTTCTGAAAAAATAAGAAGCATTGTTTTAAAGTATATATAAAATTGATTTATAGAGATTCCAGTGATTAATCCAAGCTGTTGACAATTATCTTTTGAATTAGGCCTAAATAAGTATTTGTTGTATTTTCTTAAAAGAAAAATAGCGGAAATGTTGAAAACATTTTGTAGTATCCACGCGCGGCACCGGTTCTCACAGTCAAGTAACACATGACGAACGAGAAGGCCAAATAACAGCAATGGGTAGGCCTAATTCCACAATTGATTGAGGTGTTTAAAATATTGTTGAGTATTGAGTTTTTTGTTGTTTTATTCATTAGTGTTATTAGGCCAAAAAAGTCTCCATGTTTCTGGTCTCAGACCCACGCGTCGGCATTTTTAATTTTCTTTTTTTTTGCTATGAAACGATGTCAAATTGCAGCCAAAATTGCTGGATCGATTGGAATTCTGCCGTGCTGTGCTTTAAACAACTTTTTCACTTAAGGGTATGAACGTTTGCCCGATTTGTGAGGCCTCTCTTAGCCACCATACGTTGTGTCTGGGAAATTTGGTCCCTGCGTATACAATGTATCACGTATTTCCTTGTTGGCAAAAAAAGTTGGCCGAAAAAAAAGCGCGTCACCGCACCGATTATGAAGCCGACCGATGACCAGAAAAAGGAGGGGGGTTTTTTTGGGGGGGGGGGGTTAGTGGTTTTAGCCTAAAATGTTTACGGGATGGGAGTTAACATGTAACAAATTATACCAATATGTTTATAGGCATCTCCCTTCTGATTTGTACACGCTTTTCAACTGAGGACATTGGCAAACAATAACTACCAACCGAGGGCCCATTGTTTCCTTTTGATAATGCGTTATCGGTTTATGCTATAAACAAACCCATCGCGTGTGAGTCAAGATGGACGTACAGTGTTGGCCCAAGGTGCATGCAATGCACTAAGTCATAAACTTGTAGCCTTTAGTCAGGGCGCACGTGGCAACCCGGAACTAAAACGTCCACGCACACGAGTGGCGAAACAAGGAGCATTTGTACCAGTCCGTTCTGGTACAAACCTCCAACAAAATTAATAATTTATGTATGCAAAAGTTATTTAAACCAATCACCGTACGCTAAATGTTTGGCTCGTTTATATTAAAATAAGTGATATCATAATAAATATACATTTCTCTACCAACTCGGTACAAATATAAAGAAAAACATAAGACCACCAGACTCGCTTTTATGGCGTCGCCACTCGTGGGCGTGTCTCCTTTTTTCGTGTTATGTTGCGGGTTGCTGCGTGCGCCTTGTCTTAAGGCTATGAACATATACATGTACACTCATTGTATATCTTGTGCATGCGATGTACAATCAGCAACATCTTACCTCCCAACCTGCAGACCATTTAGGCTTAAACTTAACTAACACTACCCAACAATACTGAACGATGTTTAACCATCAAACACCTGCTGAGGAAACCCTTACTAGAACTTGGAATCAAAATATGTAATTTGTACCGAATTGGCCCTGTTCAATTTCATTTATCAAACAATCAGCAAATTAATGTCCTTAGTCTCTCTTACCGAGTTGCACTTCCTGACCCAATAATTATATTGGTATCTATAAGGTCAACTATTTCCACCCAACATCCATGCCATAATGGCAAACTGAGGAAATGGTCAGACATGGACTCACCTTAGTTTTGTACCACAAATACTATTTGAGTATTAAAACAAGTCAACCAATTTGAAATGTCACTAAATTGGATTGCACCATTATTTATCTTCTTCTTTTGTGTTTTCTTCTTTTTTTAATTTACATAGAATATAATTTATTATTACCTCACAATTATGTAACAGATATTATGTAATACCTGATATTATGTAATACCTGATATTGAAGTTGTATTTTATATAACTGTTCGGAACCATCCAGGATTATCTAAAATAGGGAAAGATTTTACACGACCTGCGCTTTTTCCCCTGAGTGCATGATTTTTATACACCCTTGTGTATCCTCTTCAACCGAGAAGTTATTTTCTCTGCAGGGACCGATGTACTCGGACAATTCCGCTCTGTTTCCGTACTGTCAGCGGCTGAGAATCAATTTGATTTCTTTACAACTTCTCCCGACGCATTTCAACGCGGCCGGCCCCGGCACACGACAGTCTTCTTGTCCTTCTCAGCTTTAAGACTCACCAAATAACTGTTGTCGCGACCGGGGCCAGCTATCGATTGGATGCTAAATCAGCGATTCATAACGGCATAATCGTGCTCAGAAATCTGCCGATTCGTGAGGCTGCATTCTTTAGGCATATTTGAATAAAAGGGCGCGCAGTACAAAGCCGGCATTGCCGTGTGACGAATTCACCTCTTATCTTTATTAAATATAGAATGGCGAAACCCAAAGCCAACTGTGGGAAAACAGCACAAAATTGCTCAAATCTAATAGAAGAAAAATATGGGGAAATAAATTAAATGTGTGATGACTGATCGGGCTATTGCACCAAGTAAACCAATAATTATACACTCTACTTCGATTTTATCAAAGACATGACATGGCGGGGACAAACGAGAATGACGATCCCTTTTTGCATTTTTCCATAACAATTGTGTGATGTACGGTGCTTATCAGTTTGAATATTATAATGCAACTCTAACTGATTGTCATACGATCCCTTTTGCCGATGTAATTTCAGAAAATGAATATTTCGTCGTTTTGCCCTCACGTGTACCCTTTACGGCCATTGAGCGCAATTGGTAATCAGTACAGAAATCAAATCAAATTAACACTACAAACATTCCTTGAAGTATTTCAGTTTATTAACCTAGTGCTTTTATTTGAGTAAAACCGGTCAAATTACATTGATTTGTATAGTAGCAGCTAACAATTCAAAGATTTTAACATTGCAAGTGTGAGAATTGTAAATTTGATGAAGTTTTAATAATAGCCTAACAACCTTTTACCAACAGTGTGCAGATAGTTAAAGGGAAGGCATAACATTGGTATTAGGTAACTTACGTTCATTTAAACCCTTTTGTTTTCAAGACAAATATTATTTCATCACAATAAGTGATCACGTGTTTGTGAAAACGACGAAAAACTTGTACATGTTTTTTTTAATATTTTACAAAAAGTTGGTGGATGGCAACTTGTTTAAATTCGACATAATATTATTGTTTTCCCTTAAAGGAAATCTATTCAGACGAAATGATATCTCAAGACTGTTGATGCTTGTACCAACTTAAAACCTAGTACTAGTAGGCCTAAGTTTTTAAATAACAAATTGATAATCCTTTTCAACCAATTCATAAGAGTTTATGAGAGAACTAATTATATCTGTTCTTTCATATTCAGACACTAAACTTTTATTTCTATTTTAAAGGTGTTTAAACACTATTTAATTGAAATAATGTTAGGTGTTCTGTCAAACAAATTAATTGCTAAGCATATGACCATTTGATTTAAACAATCATTTCTGTCCAATAGAGTGGAAATAGCATTAATTTTTATTGAATACCTTTTTTCCTTGTCCTTTATTCAAGCTGAGATAAATCGATATAGTGTTATGCTAAAATAATCCAGAAGTTAAGAGACGGTGATGAAGGAAATTGACACAATAATGTTATCAACGGGAAATACAACATTAGTATTCTCGTTTTAAATTAGAATCAAAATGATCGAATAGGGTCGGTTCCAGAAGGAGGGCCAAAGGTAGAACAGAAACGTACTATCCGTTTCTGTCAGTGTGCCCTCCCCTTTATTTTTCCAATGTCCCCTCCCCCTTCTGTTGAGACTCTGGTATACACACCTAATCAAATAGTAAAAAACAATGAAAACACAATATTTATTGTAATGAGAAGAATGATTCCCGTGAGAACAAAACCAGCGAAATGATACGCCAAAAGTTATTGAGGACTCCCTTCCACCACGAAACCTAAACCAATTACATAAGAACTTTGGGGGAAAATGTTGAACCAAACACGTGTGAAGTCGTAGGTGACGATAAAGGCCAACACAATAATCGAACTGTTTGTCTGTCACATTAGAAAAATAAGGTCGGAACTCGGATCCTGTGGGACACGTAGAGAAAATATGAATCTGTAACTAAATCCAGTTATAGCACACAACTCCTTGACAACCGCGCGGGAAATCAAACATCTCCCAATCGTCACTGAAGTTCAAACACCAATGGTTCATCTGTCCATATAGTTGGAAATCCTATTGATCCGCGTCACTGCATTATAAAAGTCAGCGCTGGTGCATTTTAAAACTCAGCGTTGTCTTTTCTGGAGATGCGACGAGCCGAATTTTATATACACTTTTTTATTTTTGGAAAGAAAAAAACAAAAGAGGGAGGACAAATAATGATTCAAGAGTGGATAAATTGATTACTAAAACGTGCGTTCTGTTTGCTCGACTTTGGCTTCCTTGGCTTTATCGGAACTTGGGGGTTGAGGGTTTAGTTCGATTGACTTTCTCCTTTAGAAATGATGTTTCCGGAAAGTGGTAAGTGTTCATCGAACTGGTCTGTCACTACGGACGAGAGTAGTGTGGAAACTTCGCGCAGTGTTTCCTGAAAATCATTAAAGTGACTCATTGTTTTGTGTGGTTGGAAAACAGCAACCATTCTTTATGTAATTCATCAGCTTATCTTATCTCGAAATAATCACCATCACTGGGATAATTAGCTTTAAGAAAAAAGAAAAGGGGGAGGGCTGGGGATATGGGGTTCGTTTCTCAATGTCTCAGTTTCTGAACATGGGTTGAAGTACGTCGCCCCCACGTACGTGCCGAGCCTGGGATCTTTACAGCACTTGACATAAAGCACATCCGATGGTCAGATCTGATTGCTGGTTATCATTGACGCAGCGTGAGTCGTAATCGTGCCGGGGCATCTCGTAGCGAGGACAACGCGCAGCACCCGGGAGATTTCCAGGCGGGTTACGGCATTAAGGGGTGTGTGCGGTCTCGTGCTGCTATTTATCTGATCCTAGCTGGCGATTATTTACGCTTCATTTCAAAACCTGTGCTTGAATTTCGTCAATTCTGTACACTTTGAACCGCTGCCAAAGATATTGGACAGTTCCGTCAGACATTTGATATCAGACGAAAGACGGCAAGCTCCGCGACGACTAGCGCATTAGCATTTCTAATGGAGAAACTGAAAAACTGAATTAAACAAAGTATCTTAAGTTAAGTTATACTAACAGATTAGTGACGGTAAATCAAACAGAAAACCTCTGCTTCATGCATGGTTCGAGTGATTTTGTGAAATAACACGCACGAGGGATAGACGAATTGATTTCATTTGAAAGAAAAATACTTTATATATGTATTTTTTCACAAAAACCCACGCATTAAATCGCAATTAATCATCTCGTTACTTTAATTTTAAACAAGAAACTGGGCATATTTTGATTAATCATACAATATACAGCGACCAAAGTGCAACGGGGGCTTATTAAGAACATTACTCTTTTGTCTTGTCTATATCACATTATATTTTTTGAGCGGGGACAGTCTAGGGTAAGACAAAAGGTAAGGGTAATTTAAAAAAATGTAATCAAAAAGATAAGTCCTCCCAGAGCAGTGCTCATTAAAATACATACAAATTAAAGCAGTTAACACTTCAGAAAAGCAACAGTATGTTTTCATAGTAAACATTCAAAGGTATACCTTTAACATAACAACAAATTAAATGTGGGTTTTGTTTGTTTGTTTGTTTGTTATTGATTACTTTTGTATTCTCCTGAAGACGATCAGAGCATTCTGATCGAAACGTCGAATTGTAACCACCAGTTATTTTCTCTACTTACTTTTGTTTTCAATATGCCACGAAATACGTACTAATCCTGTGAAAAATAGCTTTTTACACTGTTAGGCCAAAAAAGTATCCGGTTTCTGGTCATAGGTCGGCTTCAATAATTGGTGTGGTGATCCGATCGATCCAGCAATTCTGGTGGCAATTGGACATCGTTTCATAGCAGAACTAAATGCCGACATGCGGTTCTGCGGCGACGCGCGCAGAGACAAGAAACCGAAACATTTTATATGTTTGCCTTAAACATGGGTTTTAAAAATACTCTTCTAATTATTTAATGTTATATTTTTGTTTAATCCACGCCCCCTATACGCTATATTGTACTCTTGAGGAAAAAAAACATGATTATTTTGCAGATAAATTGTTTGCTTCCGGAAACGTAATTTCACTTTTGAATGAAGAATAATTGAAACAGTATGTAGATGTTTTACCAATATTGTTTAATAACGTACAATGGTCGTCCATTAAGTAACCAATAAAACAGTGAATAAAACCTCAAACGAACATTTTCTCCCTATTGTGCAGTAGCCAATCAATATGTTATCAATGCCTCCCCAACACCCCGCCCCCCGCCCCCCAGCCTTTTTTACGCAATATAAGTGCGCAATAATTCAGGTCAAAATGTGAAATGCAATCCGGAAAAAACAACCAAGGGCGACGATTTGTCGAAATATTGGTGAGATTCCTGAGATACGGATCCGTTCTCCGGACGGAGTGAACCTTCAGAGATTGATTCAATCGATAACACGTCAACTGAACACGTCAAATTTATCATTGCGTAATATTCCATTTGCTTTCTCCAATGAGATCAATTGACAGCTGTCAATCAAAATTTCCCTTATTTCCCCATTGGATTTGTCAGACAAGTCTGATATTGAGTACAAGGCTTTTTGTAAACGTTTGCTTTAGGCTGATAAGCTTTGTCGGAGTTTTTCCAGAGGAATTAAAAGATGTCAGGAGTTTCTGTGAAGCGTGTTTAAAACCCTGTATAAGATTTGAGTTGACAAATTGCTTGTAGGCCTACAGCATCATTGACTTCAGGCTATAGGGTGCATCTCTGAGAAAAACCAATAACAAAATTACTGAATTATTTTCGAAAAGCTTACTTGATTTGAAGTAAGCCTAATTGGTAAAGGTGCTAATAAAACCTTCTTTCGTTTCGGAAAAACACGCTGTTTAAGCGAGTGTTTTGTCACCCAGTTCTATGTGTTCTTATTGTCCTTTCGTTAATGTTTTTACTTTATTGCGTTCTTTTTGTGTTCTATTTTCGCCCCAGTATAGCCTTTTTACCTCCAGTGGCTATTTCTAAGCATTGTAAGGGGCACATTCCATTTAAAAAATTGTCAAACGACCACCGTTTTGGCGATCGTTTGCTACGTCCCAGGAGCTTTTTATTTATATGAGGTCACAATCAGACCTCTCATAACATTGTGAACTAATTTAGCTGAAACGTTTCACAGGACAGTTTATTGCATATGTTTGCAAAAACAAATTGATGCATTTAGAGTGTATGAGGGAATTAAAGTCAGACTTGTTGGGTTTTGTCATCCTGCAGGGCGGGCAGCGTGACGTGTCCTAGTGTCGTCCGCTTCTGTGCATGGCTACTTCTGACGCTACTGGTGGCGCAGGTACTCCTCGGAAACTCTGCCACGGCAGACGAGAAAAGCAGATACCCCAAATTCATGAGATGGGGTAAACGATACAACCCAGGTAAGTAAAAGTGTCCAGTCTAACTATCAAATACCACGGATCAACCAATCTGTGCCGACTGTTTCTATCTGTCTTTGCCTCAGTCAAGCCTTATCTGACGCGTATAGCTTGGTGAAGGGGGAAATAATGCAAACTGAAAATGCCCATAGCATTTGTACCCTTTAAATAAGAGGTTAGTTGGTTTTTGACTGATTTTTTAAACCTATTTAAAGGTTGAAATTTTGCACAATAAAAAACACTTATTGACTCGGACTTCGAACCGGGATCACTTTTTGTTTGCCAACCAATGAAATGCGTGATACATGTCTACGCGGTTATTGGAACAAGACCAAATTTCCTGTACACAAAGTATGGTAGCTAAGAGAGGCCTCACAAATCGGGCATCTCAGAAAACGTTATGTCCTGGAGAAGATTGTTTTTCTTTTTATAAATATCCATCCTTAGGTGAACTCACAATTGGGAAAATGTATGCGAATATTTTTAGGTTGGTAGAGCATTTTGAAGAAAGGTTATTTTGAAAAAAAGTTACCTTGTATTTGTTTCCTTCCTCCGCGATGTAACTTAATACAAGATCATTATCAGAAAATCAGCCTCTTAATATTCAGTCATCGTGTTGCAGTAAATAATAAAAAGATATAGGTCTATGTTATAAAAAAAGATATATATCCTTTAAGCCATCATCATAGTTAAGCAAACATTCCTAGTGTAGAACACTAGTCCCACATGTTTGAACAAATATTAGCCATGGACCTTCTGCCGCAGTCGCACATCTAGCAATCTTTGGCAATGATGTCTCTCAGCAGACCTGACTGATTAATTAGGACATTATTTGATAAGTACATAACGCTATCTTGTTAATCTCGTTGCGTAGGCTTTGTTCTTAGCGGTTATTTCAAGGTAATTGAGATGGCGGGGCCACAGAGGTAGCTCGTGATCTAACAATCTACTTTGGAACCTAGGCAACGCCACGCAGGATTGAATCGCATCTTGCCGAGACCATACCGATTGTTCCCCTTTATTTTTTTTGGTAATATTTTTTTTTCAACGCAAGGATATTTATAGTGTGTCATTTCTTTGTGCCTAGTGTATTCGTGCATAATATTCTGGTTCAATGCAACACATGGTCACTTACTTGTACAGTATTCTGAGCTAGACCAGGGGACAATTTCATAGATCTGCTTAGCAAAAATAGGTTACCAGCCAAATTGTCACGTAATGTATATTACTTCTGGCTGGTTCTCAGCTAAATTTGCTAAGCAGTATTTTCTGCTTAGCAGCTCAATGAAATTGCCCCCCCCCCCCGCAATACGCTAATCGGCTTGCGCTTGCGCGATATGGTATTTGAGAACAATTATGCAAATCCAGTGCGTATTACTGTGACGTTGACAATTAAATCTCTTTCACCAGTTGTTTACGTCATAAAATTCGCTGCGCTTGGGCATTTGCGAACTGGCCCCACATAAAATACAGGGACAACAATCAAGAATTAAGTTTTAAAAGTCTTTTAAAGTTTATGGAAAAACTGCTCTTGTTCCGCTTAGTTATTGGTTCCAAAATATACAGCTATAAAGAGGACATGAAATGGATTAAGATTGCCCCGTAGATTATCTATGACAACGAGGCCCTCAGGTGCTCTTCAGCTGTCCTTGAAATTTAATGCCTTAACGCCTTCAGCATCCAGGTCTTGACTTTTTGGCATTTTGCGATCCTTCATGGAGATTCCTACGCCCCCGTCTTTAGTTCATTACAACCACTTACACAAAATTAAACAGTCGGTTGAGTTCAGTTAATGCCAAACTAAAAAAAAAAGTGCTGAGCTTCTGACGGTAAATTTCACACCACAAAAACACAACGGATTCCTAGATTGTCCAATCTGCAACTGTCCATCAGAATCTATTTATAACCAATCGGACTATGATAAACACGTGTTTTTGTACATGTTTCATATATCAAAGAGTTGTCTTTTCCTAATTTTTTCCAAGGGGTTTGGCGTAAAGACTATTGTTTGAATTTGCACTTTTCGTAAACAAACACCTTTCTATTAAGATTTAAATGCAAAACTCAGTGAACAAATTATGTTTTCGCTAATCAGTATTGTGTGTTAGGAAATATTTACTTTTATATTACGATGGTCAAACATCTATGCAGAAAGGGAAGGCTAGGGAAAGAGAAAGCAAATCTTTAAGACCTTCGAAGAGGTTAAGTAGTTCGTGTTCCGAGTCTGTCTTAATCCCTTGTAACAGATATAATCTACAGGGAATCGTCAAGGTCCCAGATGTAGCGAGGCCTCAAATGTGTGTGTGCCTGAGTGAGGGGAGTCTAAAAAAAGTCTGAAAAGGGTATAATGGTGGCCTTTCATTTATCCTTGCTGATTGTTTTTCATAAGACTCATTCTGCATAACTCATGTTGCTCTCTTGTTTATTTCCATATCCTTCTCCTTGCTGGAAAGAAGAACATATTAATATAATTACATAACAAGTATGTGGATGGGGTGCAACTCTCACAATGTACATATTACTGAAGAAGGCACGGTGTCTAATAACATACTCGTCCAGGAAAGTTTATTTTGCTTGGAAGTGTTTTTTTAATTTTTTAAAATTTATTTTAACGCATCATGGAATCATTCATACCATCTTCGTAAACAATGCGTGGTATGCCCTATTTTCATTATTATCCAAGAAAGGCGCAAATTGGGTTTTCACGAACATTACATTATAAAGACTATAATGGGCGTTATGGCCTCATTGGTAAAAGGGAGCCATTGTTTTAAACCCCTGGTTCAAAATTTACATGGAAAAGGTGTCAAACCCATTTGTATGTCAGACAGATCCAAAGTCAAGGTTAGACTGACACGGAAAGACCAAGATTCCGTGTCCATCAGACGCAAAACTTGGTCTTGTACCGTAAGGCCCTTTTCAGGGTAAATGTAGAACTGGACATTCTAAGAGAGTATGCTACCCAACTCCCTTTTGTTTATGTCCCTTGCAGTGTGCCCCGTTTAACCCGTGTCCACCGCCCTCCCCCCCCCCCCCCTTGTCACTTTGGACTCACCCTTTTCTGATATTATTTCTTTGAATTTTGTCTTTTTACTTTTCAGATTATGTGGTAGTAGACGACAGCGAATTTAAAGATGAACTGAAAGTCACCGTATTTGGTACTGATGATGTTTTGTGCAAAAACGTGGCGTCGGGAGGTTTTTACCGTTGTGGGAAAATACCTACGGCCGCATGAGGTATGAATACTTACTTCCTTCCATATCAGTTGCTATAATTGTTATTATAAAGGTACAAGGGTAGAACATTGGAATTCTCAGCAAAAACAAAATGATCACCATTTTATATATATAATAACTCAGTGTAAAGTTGATGCTTGTAACAAACATCTCTTTATTATTTTTGAAATTATTTGTCAAAAGAATTTACATTTAAATTATATCAACATTGCACGAATAATACGAAGTTCTTGTTTGCTGATCGAAAAAGTCTGAATGATTTTGTACCGTTTTAACTATTTTCAACTTCACAAAAGTAATGTTACCTGGCCTTCTTAGAAACATTATTTTTTCACAAATTTGCAGGAAAGAGTACGGTAGTCTTTGCCAAATTTGTTATTATTTTACTTTTCTAAAGATTTCAGCACCACAGAAAATAAAATATTTCTATGGAAGATTAATACCATTATCACCATTACACTAAGTATGTTTTTACATTTAAAAAAAAATGATACATTTAATTTGCTTCTAGGGATAAAACGTGTGCGACCAAAGAATGCTCTTGATGTAAATGCATTGGTTTACTATCGTGGGTTGCCTGGCTTTTTCGTAATAATGTATTTTTAATGGTATATAAGTTTGGTGATTCAAAAATAACAAACTGGTAGAATTGTATTATGAAACTTTATACTTGGTGTTAAGCTGATGGTGATATCGATCTTCCCTAGAAATAATTTTGTGTGAGGTTGCCACTATGGTGACATAATTTTCAATTTGAATTTAAATGAATAGGAAACATCTAAATGCATTTTCACTATTTTCTCGTTCATAACACAACGAAATAAACGCTTACAGAAATTGCTTTTAATATCCTGATTCAAACGAAGTAAAAAGCAATTTCGTCAATCCATTAATGCATTTTGCTACTCTCGTAAAAGGAATTGTCCTACTAGCAATGTACCTTTCAAAATTATTGAATTAGAATCTTAAAACTTGCTTGATGTGAAGTTGGGAATGGTGCTAAGAAGCCTGATAAAATCTGTCATTTTTTTTTATGTAAGTCGCCCATCACAAGGCCAAAAGGCCACTCAAGGTGAGGGCTAACAAGAAAATTAGTCAAGTTAAGAGAAACCTGTTGACATTACGCTTGAACTTAAATGGATTGTATGCAACAGGGAAACAAGATGAAGGAAGAGAATTCCAAAGTGAAGCAGTACGTGGGAAGAAACTTGTTGAATACATCTTAGAATTGCATTTGGGAACTGTGACTGTATGAGGATGCTGTGTCATGCTGTCATTTTGGTGAAAACGTGAAACGTAATATTAAATCTGAAATGGTTCACGGCCGTGATGCATGTGAAACCAAAGCATGTTGAATTCAAACAAATCTTCATGCATTCTTATTTCTATATTTGTTTTGTGGTTAAAGTTCGTGTTTTTTCGCTATTTTAACGGCTATTTCCGGATATTTCTTTTTCATCAGAACATTGCTATAGGCCTGTGTTACATGAGGATGGGAACACAAATACATTAAATTGAGACATTTCTTTAAATAATCATGAGAAACATGGTTTAACATTTAACATGAACCAAAATAAATTTATGGTGGGTCATAAATTTTGGCATTTAGTTGTATTGTTAAACCAAGCTTCATAATGGTCGATTTGCCCGATATGAAAACCACTTTTAGGCACCTGAGTTCGCTCTTTTCAAAGCAATACTCATATGGAGCACATTTCTTCTCTTTGTTACAGAACCGTTATAAACACTGAACCGAAACGACGAGACATATCATAACGGCGGCTTTGCACCCCTGACGGCAAGAAATGTTCAACTACGACCGCAGACCTGCGACGATTCTAACGATCACCGTCATTACGTTATATCACCACACTGAATAAACACGGGTGTTAAAACAATACCAGCGTTGTCAAGCCATTCTTCCATGGTGTTTAGATTTCACCGAAAACCAAACATTGATACCGCTGATGTTGTCTTAACACCATCAATTTCCAGTTTAATATCCACAGAAAAAGAAAAAACGCATGCCCATAGGGCTATGTTCTTTTATTGGATACTCATATTACATGGCCAGTTTTAAAATCGGATTTGTCATCGATAGATTGATCTTGCTATTGCTGATCAATAGTCAGCCATTCTTACTGTTCTTTGCAAGTAACTATTACGCTGCAAATAATCGCGTGTTCATTTTATTTTAACACCCTTGATGTTAGCATTGTATAATATAATATTGGACTTACTATTATAGCAACTTCCACCATCTGACTTGACTGGTTCTCAGATTATCAAGACGGAGTATTATTTCAGATGATTTACATTTTTGTTTCATTTGTACTATTCTTTAGAGTAATTGTAGTGGTGTACCATCAGCATATAACATGAATATTTTATCAGTTGCCCTTCAGAATAATACACTCCAATGTTAAATAAAGAATGATTTAGTTTAATGTTTGCTTTTTATCCTATAGCTAATATGGGATTACTTTTTGTAAATAGTGTTTTCCCCAAGAAAAAAACCAAAGATATACAGAGGTGGGTCGAATATACCGCTTATTTAACTTCCAATTTGTGGAGGTTTTTGTATGTTTGTTTTTGTTATTTCGTTTTGAATTGATCTGTTTTACACTCAGTCAGAACAATAACACTTACAAAAAAAAGTGGTGTTTATATTGGCTTTCGGCATAAAATAAACGTTACAAAAGAAAGATAGATTTAAACTACTGGTGTTATTAGAACTCCCCTGCTTTGTCAGTGTAATTGAATTGATTCCAACAGTTTCGCTCATAGTGGTGATATATAATGATTCGTATGAATGTCAATTAAAAATAAAGCATTGTAAAAAGACAATAATTTTAAGGATAACATTAGGATCTGATGAATGTTTAGAGCTCACACTCTTAAAACTAAAGTGTTGAATCAACCTTTTGATTCTGTGAGTTCAGTGAGTGACAATACTTTATAAAGTTAAATTCAACTCAAAGAAAGTGTTGAATTAACACGGAGTCAAGTTAAGTCCAACTTTATCAATGTTAATTCAACACTTTTAAAAGTTAAATCCAACTTTATAAAGAGTTGTCACTGACCGAACTATTTCAAATGTTGATTCAACAATTTCATTTTTTAGAGTGCAGTATAATTCGAACTACAGTTACCACCAATGAACAACTCTAATTATGATAATGCTACCGTTGGAAATTGAATTCTCTATTACAATATTCTATATGAGGTAATTATTTTTGAAGGAAGTTAATTGTAGAAGTTTAAGTTGTTGGCGTCAATAAGATGACAAGCTGTGCAGATGTACTTGTTCGTTTCCACCCAACCTCATTAAAATAGTCATATGATTCGAAATGAAACCTATGAATCGAAGTAATGATGTGTTAGGACGTCACGCGGGCTATCTAATAGCCATTTTTGAAGGAAGCATTTATCTGGATTTTTTAAATAATTCTCAAAAAGAAAACTGAAAGGGTACATAATTTCGTGAGGTTAAAAACATAATCTGTACCGGTGTTCTTCCAACTGAGTTGTCCATTGGCATTTTGTAATCGCCCTAAAGAAAGATATTACAAATTTGAGAGACTGTCAAGTGTCTGAGACTAAGTCTTTTTTACAACAATCTCTATGATGATCTCCATAACGTCATTGAGAAGATCACGGTACAGAGGTGTGTCCATTCTAAGGGTCCTTGAGTACTTTCCTTATAGTTTCCATAATAGTCTCCATATATATATTGTCTCCCGCATAACATTGGGTTTGCCACGTTACACAGGTCCGACAATTCCAAAGGGACCTTGAATGAAAAGAGATGAGTAAAAATAAACACCTCTCTTTAATTAATCTTTATGTTTATCCAAAACAGTTATTTACACAGTCTGACTGGATGAAACGTGATTATGTGGGGTGCATTAATGACCGATAAAGACCGGCGCTCTATGTGTTAATGGTGATAAAGACCGAATAGCCAGTATGCACCAGTTATTAGGCACGCAACGTTGTAATGTTATTTGTTTCTTTCTGACTCTTAACAATACAAATTAAAAAAAAAAAAATTATATTGAAATTTTGAATACAAAATTGAGATGGCCACTCATTCATGAGAATAAAAGTTCGAGGTTTAGTCTTTCTGGCAGGATAAAGACCTCTAGATCGTGTCCACGGGCGATAGGACCTCGCCTTCGACCGCGTCACGAACTAATAGCAGCTTGTTGTGTGTGTTCGCATGTGCACCCATTTTGGAACTTGATATGGAAACTAGTGCTCTGGCAGGCACACCCGTGCACCCACACGAGTAGAGAAATTAAGAATAAACGGATGTCAGTTAGCAGTAGTGACGGTGGAAAAATTGACCCAAAATGCAGATTTATCGAATCCCTAAAACAAAATAAGGAAAAAGTATAGCTTGACACATGGTGATTGGGTATTTTTTCTGGCTTCTTGGTATCTTTATCTAAGAGTGATAGTTAACATTGAGAGCCAACATGGCAATGCTTACGTAAAATATTAGAAACAATTAGTTATAGGACACATATTGCACGGCATAAAATGAGCTCCTATATAGCAATGATATAAGATAACGACTTCCAATATTTTGGTTTATTTTGGTATTTTTAAAGATACTTAAACATGCTATAATTGGACTGAATAGTTGCCGTCTGTTTTATTTGAAAGCAATGTAAAGTAATCAACGCCTGTAAATATTTCACAAAGAAATTATTTTGTTTATTGCTGGCTATCGTACTTAATTTATTTCGTGTAAGCTGTTGCAATGAAACAGTAAGTAATAGGAAAACGATGATAATGTATGTTATTGTATCACAACATGTTAGAATAGTGCTGCACCATATTGTATACATATTAGCTTCAATTCACATTAAAAATGGAGATTAAATCGACAAATGACAGACATTGGAATTTAATTATCGTGTCTTTTTCTGCCTCTTTTTTCAATATTTTGGTGTTTACCACCTTGCAGACATGTTCTTTCCCTGACGGAAACGATTAGTCGTCATCCGCATGATTTTTGCACTAAACGCCCATGACCGTACAAGTCATTATTCACCGGACTTAACGCCGGCTTATTCGGGGGGAGAAACGGTCGGTCTGGACAGTATAAAATGCATCGCATTAATGGCACTTCTTCCCTCGGTGTTGACAATATCTTTGCCCGGGGCAACTTCAGCATCCATAATTTTAATTCGCCAAAACAAATCGATCCTACCGAGAATGCGTACCCAGGGGTGGAATTATAATCATAAACCTGAGTCATCATTTCGATTAAGCTGGTTTCTCGTTTCTCTATCTAATGCTATCAGAAGTCTATTACCTATAGGTAAAAGACTTCTGATGTTATCTATTAAAGGGGACGTACAGTTTGGTTATTACCAGATTTTCAAATTAACGAATTATTTTCTAAAAACGTATTTGATGTAAAGTTGGATCATGTATCAATCATTCTGCGAAATGATTTCGTTTTAGAAAAATTAAACAAAACTAACAGCAGTTATTTGTACATCATCAAGGAAATAAAGGATGAATCTGCTATATATTCCTGAATAATTCTATTTTAACAAAAATATTAAAGAAAAATAATTTGCTAAATGCATAATCATTTTCATTTCAAAGAGATTTGTCGTAAATAGATATGTAGTATATATGAAGACCTTACATTCAACTATGCTTTACACTGTAAAAAAAAATACATATATATATACATAATTAATGGGTAGGGCTCATGCACTTCACTGGCGGGGGGAGCGTTTGGGTTCATATATTTGGATTGATTTCCCTAAATTGCTAATATCGAAGAGTTCTGGGGTGCTTTTTTTAGTCTCGGAAGACCAACCAGGGCTTCGCCCCTGGGCTCGACCCAAGCCACAATGCTTGTATATACGTGATTGCTTAACTCCATAAAATAAAATAAAATGTTAAAAACAAAACCATGGTGACGCACATGGGGTGAATCCATACTTCAAAGAGGTGGCCCTTGAAAACAGTCCGAAATTTCACTTTTTTCACAATCCTTTGCCATGTATATAACTTCTGTAAAATTTCCTTTTGGGGATTTCCGAGATTCTGTTGGTGGAGGGGGATGGAGCACGTTGAGTAACCCCATGGATCCGGTACTAATTCCAACTGTACGGGTTTCAGAACTCCCTGAGAACATTTTTGTTTTACATGGATAAACAATGGAGTGACTTTTCCATTTATGTAAATTACCCTTATTCGTGAGTGATTTATATGCAAATTATAGTCTGATGCCGTGTTATACCGCAGGATATCGTGCTACATGCAGTGAGTGATATAGTCTTGTACTAAGAACACGGTGCACCATGCAGGTCGAGATTAATGTAACACGGTTTGTACTCGTCCCCAAATTAAGTTTGACGTCATTGTGAGCACGCTATGATGAGCGGAGGAATTCTGGCCCTGGAGTGCTTCGTTTCTAAGAGCTTTGGAGACTATGTTTATGTTAGACCGGATTACATTATGGGCTTCCTGAACATCCGTGCTTCAGGGGTGTCAGCGATGACGGACGGAACTACGGTTGTGATTGGCGAAAGAATGCTTCAAAACATGAGGACAAATTTAGCTGCAGATCCAAAACAAACACTTGTTAACTGGGCATGATTATTACTATAAACAACAAGCTAAGCTGTTTGAGAAATTGTGAAGATTCCAACTGCTATTTCCAAATATTTTTGACTTCAAGGGACAATCAACATTCCACATTATAATGAACACGAAACATTTAGAATGTTTTTTTGTTCTCATAATCGATACAATGAAATAAGCTGAAACGTTCATATGTTGGGTTTGTGCACATTATTTCGTTATTTGATATGATTTTGATACCCTTCATCGACGCGTATAGAAAGTACTGTATACTCCCAGTGCTTTCCGAGTGCCTGTGTGAAAGACTACATGTATAGTTCAATATGCGGTACTCAGTGGTCAAGCTTAGTGGTCGGGAGGTTAAGATATATGCACTAGTAAGAAATGTAGAACTTTTTCAGCAGACGTCGGTAAAGGACAACAATTCAATCAATTGTTGAATATCCTGACGCAAGAATTTCATCTATTAATGTATGTCGAGATACTTAAAGGCACCTGGCACTGGTATTTTGTCCAAATGTAGCTTTTGTCATAAATATATACATTTTTATGAGTGGAATGTGAATAAACAAGTAACTAAGGTTACAGAAATAGTGGTTTTATTGTATTTACGACTTTAGAATAGGCCCCCCCTTTACATTGACACATGGTGGCGCTGTTCGTGACGTCATTCGAGGCGGGGATATTTTCACGATATAGGTGCAGCAATGCCGCTAGTGCTACGAAAACGGTACCTACACTGACTAGTAAAAGTAGTATAACGTTACATGTACATAGTATGTATAAAGAGAACACAACATGCACTTCAAAGTTCAAACTTACCCGGATTTTGTCACGTTTGGCAAATGCTCCTGTAGGTTTGTCACGTCTTTCGGGTTGCTTCTTAGATTTCCCACTAACTGGGAATATGGTTGGGATGGCGTCATGTTTCAGAATTACTTTTTTTGTCATGTCAAATGTGTGGTACATCCCGGATTCGAAACACGACGGCTCGAAGTGGTCACTGCATAGCGCTGAAAACGACGTCGGACCGGACCACTTTGCCCTCGTTATCCTGACTTTCGCTGCCCATAACCGCCTATATTTGGGATCAGCTGGAAACAGATGCAGGCTGACCCCATCTTTAGTTGTTTTGTTGCATCCAGCAGCAATACACCTGGTCGGCATTGCTGGGAAAATGCCGGAAAAATGCCTTTTTTTATAACAAACCAAACCACACGGGTCACTACTTGCACGTGTGTAAACACAGGCAATTCTCGAGGGCGTCGAGGGGGGTCGATGTTCCATCAGCGGCGAATCCTTCCTCGAATGACGTCACAAAAAGGGATGGGCGGAGTCACCCTCCAAACAACTTCATATTTTTTTTAAACATATAAATCCTGACAAATAATCACTCAAACAATTTGTTTATTGTTAATACACATATACTTTATTGTTTAAATCAATAAAAAACCTATTTCCAGGTGCCTTTAAAGACGATGTGACCAATAACATCACCTGTTTACAAAACAGCCCCAAATGTCAAAACTGCACCAGACACAAAATGTACACTGGTCTATGACAAGAAACCGTCACATCTGATATTTTGATATATCAAAGCAGAAAAATTCTTAATTTGATTTAGGGCTGTGCTGGGTATCCGGGTATCCGGATACCCGACCGAAAAGGTTATTACCTGGTTCCATTTTTCGGTTCCAATTACCCGTAAATGACTTTTTAAAATTCGGACTTAACATTTGAGCGGTGCGAACAGAAATCTGTGACTCTTGAACAATGTAATGTTTACACTTTTACAGACAATTATCTTTAAATTCAAGAGATTGCACTCCAATAAAGAAAAGATCGATTTAAGTATGGTATTATAAAAGTCAATTTGTTACCATTTACAGTACATGTATTTGTACACCACCGGAGGCATGTTTTCAACAAAAAAGAAAACGGGTATCCGGGTATCCGAAGTTTCCTGATTTCGGGTATCCGGTTCCAAAAATATCCGAAAACGCACAGCCCTAATTTGATTTATTGTAAATAATGTTAATAAAACACTAACATTACATCTCAAATCTGATTCATCTGAAAATATTCTTGATGTTATGTGGAGAAGTAGAAAATGTACAAACTCTGCATACAAATACACACATTTTTGCCAGGTGGGAAATCACCATGGTACTCTAAAAGTCACGTAAAGTCAGTGTAAACAAGTCACATGGTCTATAGAGTATGGATGCTTTCACATACATTTTACCAAACGTATGTACTGTCCTTAAGCACAGTGTTTTAAAAGCTAAGTCGTCTATATTGCAGCTCCAGCTCTTGGAGAGGGTTTAACGAGAATGAACCAAAAGAACACTTGCAAACAAGAGAATAAGGGAGTTTGGATGTGGGCCACGCTGGGGCCAGACATCCAAAGACGGCCGCGGGATGGCATTAATATGTAGGCCTAAATCGTGTTATTATAAATGCCTGGTAATGCAGTTATGCAAGTGTATGTAACTCATTAGCCTGAAGCAACCCGCGAAAGCATCATGTGAAGAGAAGACGGTGTAATAAAATTGGGAGGAAAACCACAGACAAATACTCTATGAAACCCCATCACATATGACCCCTTAATAGCTTATGAAGAGTGAAAAGCTTATCCACGTGTCGACTCGGGTCCGTATAGGGTTCGAACCACTGATCTCTATTATGTTGTTGTCCTCTTTCGGCTGCTCCCGTTAGGGGTCGCCACAGCGGATCATGATCCGCATATTTGATTTGGCATAGGTTTTACGCCGGATGCCCTTCCTGACGCAACCCTCCCATTTATCCGGGCTTGGGACCGGCACTAAACATGCACTGGCTTGTACATCCCCAGTGGCTGGGTTCAATTCGGCCCTCGCAGCAATTATGGTAAATTGTCTTGCTCAAGCACTGATCTCTATTATATTGACTGAATATCATGTGCTTTCGTTGAAAGCCACTGTATGCCCACTGTATGCCATGTTGGTCCTCACACAAACCAGGCGTCAACAACGTGCATTCATTTGTGTGAGCATTCCTCTGTATGTGCATTCCTTTGTGAATTCCTTTTGTGTTCCTTTGTATAGTGGAGTACCAACATGGCGATTTTTTGGTACGCTGTTCAAAATTGACATTATCTTATACAAGTTATTTTTAAAGGTTCTTGTATAATTAATCCTCAGATTGTTTTTAATGGCTTGTTAACCGAGTTCAAATCCACGACAGTTAATACTCTTATTTATTTTGTTATAATGTTGTTAACAAATGATTTGATTTTGCCATTATCCCGTCATAATATGTGAAGCACCGCGTGCTTTTCGAGTGTCTGTGAAAAAAATCCACAGGCGACTCGAGCGAGATTCAAACCCACGACCTTCTTCTTACCAGTGCAGACTTCTGCACTGAGTATGCACTGAGTATGCAGTGTTTCATTCATACGTCGGTGTTATGTCAAAATCAAATCAATTGTTTATCACCCCACGCAAGAATTTCTTCATTCTATGTAATGTTGTTAAATTACAAAATTAATTCAGAATGGAAGCTTTTCTGTATAATAGTAATTTACGACTGAAATATCAGTCCTTAATTACAAATGTACATGGGTCAGTTTACAATGGCTATTCTGGACCACAGAAGACGAAGACTAACAAATTCGCTACCCATGACCACTGTAGTGAAAAGTGAGGAAAGATACCGTTTTGACAATACGAATAATATATTAATAATGGACGCCGGTATCTATCTGCCAAGTTTGACGCTCATGGCGGAGACATATTTTTACCCCTGTCATCGGGAAAGCAGTCGTTTAGGTGACGTCATGATACCATACTTTGCTAGACTATAATGATAAATATACCTTTTACCTGAACAGCTGCAGCTTTGTTAACATGTTAAACAGGTGAACTGAGACATAATTAATACATCTAATTAAGCAATGTGAAGAACGCTAACACAATTCTCAAGGGAATGTGCACTGCGCCGATGTAACTGTTTACAATTCGTGCTTCTACTATAATATTGTCATAACGCTGTGTGTGTATGTGTGTACAGCTGGAGTGGAGGCTAAATTTGCCTGCGAACCATGATTATAGTAGGCCTGAGGGTACTCAAAATTAAACCAAATTTTGTTTTTTTCCCCTCAAACAAAATCAAGACACATCTGAACTCTTCCACGCTAAGTATTCTCAAAACCGAGAGTTCATAATATGAGAGTACATGATCCCATGTAGGGGCGATGGTTTAATGGGAAGGTACAACATTGTTAATGTTGGACAAAATTGCTTCTCAATGAATAAGCCTATTTTGTTGTAGTCAGTATATATACATTAAACAACCAGCCTGTCAAAATGTTCTGCTCAAATGCTGAGTCTAAGTCACGACGAAAATGTCAAAAGGCATTCATAATTTTTACAGAAAACACTTGGAGCAACAAAATGACCACCTGGCAATTTTTTTCAGAATAATTTGTCGGAATGATTGGGACAAACTTCACATCAAGTTAACTTTTCGGTTGATAATTTGGTGTTTTTTTTTTAATCGGGTTAACACCAATGTCCCCCATCCCCCACACCCACACCCAAACCCACACCCACACCCACACTCACCAGTATTAATTAAGCTGGGTTTCTATATTAGGATGGGATGTTTGGACCTCCACTGAAAAAAAAGTTGTATCAACTACACCTGTGGTGTTTATATTGGGCAATTCGTCCAATATTTACACTATGGAATAATACTTAGACACCAAAGGTGTTATTTTTACACCCTAGCATTTGCTGGGTCTGAGCAACCTTAATACACCAATGAATACCACTGTGTCTGATCGAAACGTCGAGTTACATAGCTCATAATTCGTTTCAGAACTACACAGCTAACAAACAAGATTTAAATTTATTTACTTTTTTAAATCCCTCTTTCAGGAGTGTGGCCCATCAAGGATAGCTTATCATTTGGGGGCCCTCATTTATACAAAATTCCAACATGCAAACATCCTCAAGTCTGGAAAGGTATATCACCAATACTGATGGCCCCAAATCAAACCAAAACAAATAATGGCCATAGTTTGGATCAGGCGGGACAAGGATGCTGCATATTATGTCATCAGTGATTTACACTGGACCTCTCCGCCATTCTAGTATGCTACGCCTACCCTGCAAAATTGTTAAAATAACCAATATGAACAAATGCGTAGTTTAAATACCCCGGTGTTTGTTTTGTAATGACCTAAAGCATAAAAATGGTTGCCTAACAGCTATTCGTGTAATCGCTCGTAGAACATCATTCTAAACATCTAAAGCCTGTTTATACATTATGTATCTATTATTGATCGTTCGATTATGTCGCCAATGTTCGCCATGTCCCTTGAGTGGGTGCTGCCAGAGAAGCGATGCAATCGACCACATACATGATTCAGGGAATAAGTGGCGCGATTCCCAGTGTGAGTAAATTCTCTCAATGGAGTTGGCCGTTGTGTCATGGTGAGCAAGAGGCACGCGAAGTCCCATGACACCGTGTTCAGGCGAGGCTCTCCAGACACCGCGCCTCGGTTGACTTGTAGGGGGTTATCTCACGCGGATGTCCCAAACCTTACCACGGACGGCTACGTCGGTCGATTCAACGGGCTGAGTTGGGGAGCTATCATTTGGATTTTCTGAAACGGTGACTTCATTGGTTCAGGGCGGGCGCTTAACCACAGTACCACACGCTTTAAGACATTAATAGCACAGCTATCTTTGTACAATCGCATATCGAGCGTGCGAACATGATGAAGTCGTTGAACACACAGAAACGTGGTCTGCATTTCAAACGGGATCTGCATTTCAAAGTTAAGATGGGTGGACGCAAAACGCGATTGTCCTATCATTGTGTTTGCTTGACAAATATTTATTTGTCTCTCGTATTAATGTATCTGGCTAACACAGAAATAGACTTTAGGACATGATGTATGGTATAATGACTCTTGTACTAGAACTATTTGTTCATAAATCATGCAGGTTTTTTTCCATTTTTGTTCATTGTATTTCCATTGCTTGTTTATGGGTACACCAACAAAACGCTATAGTGGCCACGAGTACCAAGAAGACATGAAAATACAAACAAATAAGTCAAAGGACTAATTTAAAAGTGTAAAGAGAAGGATATTAAAAGTGAGAAAATATAGTCCGTACGGTTGTGAGAGTGACTTAGTACTTGCACCGGAATCGATGCAGGCAGGAAAGATCTGCGTGCAGGTTTGGAGAAAAAGATAGCAAAACCTTCATACACTACTGGTTATATTATTTCAAAAGAAACTAGAGGTTAAGCTTTTGATGAAAACGCTGACATGGGTTTCGGATGTATTGATAATATTGGGCACTGATGTCCCAAGTTCTTTGTTTAGTGTTATGAAAGTTATTGAAATAAGCTGAAAATGCGCATTAATTGTAGCCATTGTATACAAAAGTTGTATTGTGTGTTCCTTAGGCGTCCAATTAGTACTAATTGGACGCCTAAGGAACACAGGGGTTCGATGAACACAGGGGTTTCGGCTATATGTATATTGATATGCTGTGCTACCGTGAAATAAGAATAATAGTGATAATAATAAGAATAGTTGTAATAGTAATAAATGTGGATAGCAAGGACAGAAGTCTGTACCTAGAATTAGGGAACACATAATTTGATATGATCTGGAGGTGATTAGGGAATTAGCTAATTATTGCATGTAACGTTATACGTTATAGTTGCGTCGGTTCAATTTCTTGCATACACTCCCCCGTGTACAAAGTATGTGTGTTCTCTCCAAAATCACCGATTTGTACAACCATGACTACTTAGATACACTTTCACAAGCACAAACTTTCCAGTAAATCATACCATGCTGCCTATTCAAAGGTCGAGTTGTCTCGTGGGTTGAGTTGTCTCGTGGGTCGAGTTGTCACAAGTGTCGCGTTGTCTTATGACCGCTTGTGACAGGGTTAAGACAACTCGACCCTTATGACAACTCGACACAGACAGCTTGATCCACAAGAAAACTGGACCCTTGTGACAACTCGACCCACATAGGGTCCACATAAATACATGATAAGTTGACAGTATTGTTTGCAGTATTATATGTGCAGTATTATATTAGCACAACAGTACAAAATGGTACGTAGCCCCTAAAGGCCAGAAAATATGGGACAGGTAAAAAAATGTATTTTGTCCTTCGAAACAACATTTCATTCCCTCAAAGTATTGTTTTGTTCTCTCGAAATCATTTCGTTACCTCAAAATATTATTTCGTTCGAACGAAATATAGTATTTTGAGGAAACGAAATAAAGTATTTCGAGGTAACGAAATCACGAATATTACCTCGAAATAATTTAGCTTGTACGGAGCCCTTGATATGTTCTCAGTATTAGAGCAACCTCGGAAAGGCCACACTAAACAGTTTGCATATCCCGATAAATCAAATTATGTAACGAAATGATTTCGTTCCGTCAAAATACTATATTTTGTTTGAACCAAATAATATTTCGTGGTAACGAAATGATTTGGAGGGAACAGGAAGTAACAAAATCATTTTGTTCCTTTGAAATCATTTCGTTCCCTCGAAATCATTTCGTTCCCTCGGCTACGCCGAAAAAGAGAATCAGAATGGACAAAACAAACAAATATGGAAACGTACTGCCGTTTCATTATTAAGCGTTTACAGAAACTGTGTAAATCAAATTAACCATAGAGGGTTTAACACACATGTTATTTAAAATTATAATACAGCAAATTATTGGTAATAGAGTTTCCTACATTTTGCTGTAAATTTACATGTTTTTTTTTACAGTATACAGATATTATTACACTAGTAAAAAAAAACTGCAATAAATTGGGAAGCATATTCTTTATGCAATTGAATGCTTCAGTTTAGTGCGAATGTTTTAAATGTAACGTTCAATGTAATGCGTCGGTTCAATTTCTCGCATACACCTATTCGCCCCATTTACAAAGTGTATGCGTTCTCGCCAAAAATCTTCGCCCCAACACTTCTTCCTGTGTACAAAATTCTCGCCAAGCTAACGTTATACGTCCCAAAGATTACACTGAAATGTTCACAGAAAAATTTACAGACGTATTAATGACGTCATTGGTTTTAGAAACTGAGTCACATTACGAGCTTTCATATGGTGTATAATGTGACCCGCTCTACGAAAAAGGGTATTAAGTCGCGCTATGCTATTACACGTAAAGGGCTGTTCTATGTTGAAACTTGTGAACAAATCTTCACAAACTGATTTGTTTAGTTTTTTTGGTTTGTTGGCTTCTAGAATATCAATATTTTCATAATTTATTTTCAGAAATATTAATATTGATGAATAAAGATGAAAAAACAAACGTTTTTGTGTGCATTGTTTTCGTCTTTTGTTTTACTCTTTAATAATAATAATAATGTATAGATTTATATAGCGCACGTATCCACCAACTAAGTGGCGCTCAAGGCGCATTATATTATTATCCCTGCTCATAAGGCTCATAAATCATTCCTGAAACCATCTCAGCTCCCTGGGGAGTATACAGCTCAATTGCTGCCATTTCTAGCGCATAGAGAGCAAACCATCTCTGCCTTCACAGGTACCCATTTAACCCCTGGGTGGAGAGAAGCAATTATGGTTAAGTGTCTTGCTCAAGGACACAGGTGTCACGGCCGGGGCTCGAACCCACACTCTGCTGCTGGCAACACCAGAACTTGAGTTCGGTGCGCTAGACCGCTCGGCCACGACAATCCACTTTACGTGCATTATACAACACACGGGACCTACGGCTTTACGTCCCATCCGAAGGACGAAGCAATTATGGTTAAGTACCTTGCTCAAGGATACAAGTGTCACGACCGGGGCTCGAACCCACACCCTGCTGCTGGCAACACCAGAACTTGAGTTCGGTGCGCTAGACCGCTCGGCCACGACACTTTAGAGGAAAAAACCACCAATGTTATGCTTTCGTAGCGATACGGTTTTAACACCCGCTATCAATAACATAACTGTTGCTATGGGCATTCAAGAGAGTTTATTTTTAGCTCATTTCTGTTTTCACTTAGTATGTTTAAAGGGCTGTATCTCTGAAAGCACTTTCGTTACATTGTAAAATATGAATATGCAAATTATTAATATATCTCCAGAATATAAAATACCACAGGGGTCAAACCTGTACCAAATTAAAGCTTGTAATGTGACCAATTCAACTATATATATAACTAATGTTTTTATTTGTGCGACATAATACCCTTTTTTGTAGAGCGGGTCACATATTTTGTATTTTATGTGAACATGCGAAGTGATGTCGAGTTTAGGTCGAGTTGTCACAAGGCTCGCGTTACGGGTTGTGGCGTAGCTCAATTGTCCGTGTCGAGTTGTCACAAGGTTCGACATGTTTTCACCCCAGCATCACACTAAACTATGAATAAAATGATATTTATTGACGTAATATTGACGTCATTTGTTTTAGAAACTAAGTCACATTACGGGCTTTCATATATCATGCTTGTTTTGTATTTATGTGAAAATGCTAGGTCGAGTTTTGCGTAGGTCGAGTTGTCACAAGGCTCGGGTGCAGTCGTGGATCCTAGTTGTTCGTGTCGAGTCGTCACAAGGGTCGAGACGTCTTACCCCCCGCAGCGTCACACTAAAATGTGAATAACATATTTACTGACGTTTATGACGACGTACTTTGTTTTCGGCACTAATTCACATTACGGGCTTTTATTATGGTGCATGTTTTGTATTGATGTGACGATGCTAAGTATGACATCATCCATCGACAACTTTCACGTGTTAAACCTATTGGGTTTTGGCAGAAATAAGAAGAAAAACTAGATATAAGTTTTTGTCACAACAAAAACTAGGTGTTCGGTTGAAGTTAAAATGATGACGTCATCAATTTGAAGTGTTGTAGAAAGTCAAATGTTAACGTCTGTTGAAGTTCTCGCAAGAAGTTTATTTGAATACAATACAATACTGAATTTAGAAATTATTTTAATATTAAACTTTGACTTCCGGTTTGGACAGGAAGTAAAGGTCAAATTGGGGTCATGTTTTTGTAAATACTTTTGACAATTAACAATCTATACAATGGTACAAAAAATGTCAATTTACCTCTTGTGGTTGTTGAGATATGATTTTTTTAAATATTAAAGTTTGACTTCCGGTTTGGACAGGAAGTAAGGTCAAATTGGGGTCACCTTTGTGTAAATATGTTTCGACAATTAACAAACTATACAATGGTGCAAAAAATGTAAATTTACCTCTTGTGGTTGTTGAGATATGATTTTTTTAAATATTAAACTTGACTTCCGGTTTGGACAGGAAGTAAGGTCAAATTGGGGTCACCTTTGTGTAAATATTTTTCGACAATTAACAATCTATACAATGGTGCAAAAAATGTCAATTTACCTGTTGTGGTTGTTAAAATATAATTTTTTTAAATATTAAACTTTGACTTCCGGTTTGGACAGGAAGTAAGGTCAAATTGGGGTCACCTTTGTGTAAATATTTTTTTTACAATTAACAATCTGTACAATGGTGCAAAAACTGTGAATTTACCTGTTGTGGTTGTTGAAATATGATTTTTTTTAATATTAAACTTTGACTTCCGGTTTGGACAGGAAGTAAGGTCAAATTAGGGTCACCTTTGTGTAAATATTTTTCGACAATTAACAATCTATACAATGGTACACAAAATGTCAATTTACCTCTTGTGGTTGTTGAGATATGATCTTTTTAAATATTAAACTTTGACTTCCGGTTTGGACAGGAAGTAAGGTCAAATTGGGGTCACCTTTGTGTAAATATTTTTTGACAATTAACAATCTGTACAATGGTGCAAAAACTGTGAATTTACCTGTTGTGGTTGTTGAGATATGATTTGTTAAAATATTAAACTTTGACTTCCTGTTTGGACAGGAAGTAAGGTCAAATTGGGGTCACCTTTGTGTAAATATTTTTCGCCAATTAACAATCTACACACTGGTACAAAAATGCCAATGTACCTCTTGTGGTTGTTGAGATATGATTTTTTAAAATATTAAACTAGATTTTTTTTTAAATATTAAACTTTGACTTCCGGTTTGGACAGGAAGTGAGGTCAAATTGGGGTCACTCACAACTCGTGTTTCATCTACTTGTTAAGTTCTAAGTACATGCCAAGTTTCAAGTTCATGTGAAGTTTGGAAGTATGTGTTTTTTTGTAGACAATCTATCCGGAGAAGAAGAAGAAGAAGAAGAAGAAGAAGAAGAAGAAGAAGGAAAAAGAAAAAAAACTAGATATAAGTTTTTGTCACAACAAAAACTAGGTGTTCGGTTGAAGTTAAAATGATGACGTCATCAATTTGAAGTGTTGTAGAAAGTCAAATGTTAACGTCTGTTGAAGTTCTCGCAAGAAGTTTATTTGAATACAATACAATACTGAATTTAGAAATTATTTTAATATTAAACTTTGACTTCCAGTTTGGACAGGAAGTAAAGGTCAAATTGGGGTCATGTTTTTGTAAATACTTTTGACAATTAACAATCTATACAATGGTACAAAAAATGTCAATTTACCTCTTGTGGTTGTTGAGATATGATTTTTTTAAATATTAAAGTTTGACTTCCGGTTTGGACAGGAAGTAAGGTCAAATTGGGGTCACCTTTGTATAAATATGTTTCGACAATTAACAAACTATACAATGGTACAAAAAATGTAAATTTACCTCTTGTGGTTGTTGAGATATGATTTTTTTAAATATTAAACTTGACTTCCGGTTTGGACAGGAAGTAAGGTCAAATTGGGGTCACCTTTGTGTAAATATTTTTCGACAATTAACAATCTATACAATGGTGCAAAAAATGTCAATTTACCTCTTATGGTTGTTGAGATATGATTTTTTTAAATATTAAACTTTGACTTCCGGTTTGGACAGGAAGTAAGGTCAAATTGGGGTCACCTCTGTGTAAATATTTTTTGACAATTAACAATCTGTACAATGGTGCAAAAACTGTGAATTTACCTGTTGTGGTTGTTAAAATATAGTTTTTTTAAATATTAAACTTTGACTTCCGGTTTGGACAGGAAGTAAGGTCAAATTGGGGTCACCTTTGTGTAAATATTATTTTTTACAATTAACAATCTGTACAATGGTGCAAAAACTGTGAATTTACCTGTTGTGGTTGTTGAGATATGATTTTTTTAAATATTCAACTTTGACTTCCGGTTTGGACAGGAAGTAAGGTCAAATTAGGGTCACCTTTGTGTAAATATTTTTCGACATTTAACAATCTATACAATGGTACACAAAATGTCAATTTACCTCTTGTGGTTGTTGAGATATGATCTTTTTAAATATTCAACTTTGACTTCCGGTTTGGACAGGAAGTAAGGTCAAATTGGGGTCACCTTTGTGTAAATATTTTTTGACAATTAACAATCTGTACAATGGTGTAAAAACTGTGAATTTACCTGTTGTGGTTGTTGAGATATGATTTGTTAAAATATTAAACTTTGACTTCCTGTTTGGACAGGAAGTAAGGTCAAATTGGGGTCACCTTTGTGTAAATATTTTTCGCCAATTAACAATCTACACACTGGTACAAAAAATGCCAATGTACCTCTTGTGGTTGTTGAGATATGATTTTTTAAAATATTAAACTAGATTTTTTTTAAATATTAAACTTTGACTTCCGGTTTGGACAGGAAGTGAGGTCAAATTGGGGTCACTCACAACTCGTGTTTCATCTACTTGTTAAGTTCTAAGTACATGCCAAGTTTCAAGTTCATGTGAAGTTTGGAAGTATGTGTTTTTTTGTAGACAATCTATCCGGAGAAGAAGAAGAAGAAGAAGAAGAAGAAGAAGAAGAAGAAGAAGAAGAAGAAGAAGAAGGAGCAGGAGAAGAAAAAAAAAACGAACAAAAACAATAGGTGTTTCGGGTACATACCCGAACACCTAACAAAAAAAAACGAACAAAAACAATAGGTGTTACGGGTACATACCCGAACACCTAATAATCGAACGAAAACAATAGTGTTTCGGCGACCAGGCCGAAACCCTAATAAACAAACGAGGTTTCACAAAAACCAAGAAGTCAGAGTGATAACGGTCACATCGATGTCTCAACTATACATGAGGGTAAAAACTTTGTTCTAAAAATGTACATGACTGAATTATCAGGATTTTATGTCATAATATATATTTATGATCTTAACAAGTTGAAACTTTCACCGTCTTATGTCGTCTTCTTTACATGTTAAAAATAAAGTAAGATAGGCGGGACTCAGCCTGTGAATGTTTCAGCTCATTTCATTTTGTCGCTTACGACACATTGAGAACTGCATTTTTATTATTATTTTTTTTTTTTAATACATCACGGCAGTTAACCCGTTCAAATGTGTAATACTTTTCACATTTCGTAAAAAAAAATTACAGTATGTCGGACGGAATAGTTTATCAGAAAGCTGAATGCATGTTCACTATTTTCTCGTATACGACACAACGAAATGACTTGAATCTTTCATATGTTTTTGTTCTTTATATAACTCTTCATTCTTTTAATGTATAGATGTTTAAGTTTTTAAGTTGTTTGCACCAGTAACGTAAAGGTGAAATATTGGTCATTTATTAATTCTTAAATTGCCAGCGTTGTAACAAGGCTTTAACATTTGACCTTCTTAGCCTGCTTAAAAACCCTGCGGTGAGTTAGCCCTACTGTTGTTTTAAGGTAGTATGAAGCTGATGATTATCAATCATTGTTGCAAATTATTTCGACTGGATAAACATAATTATTTTATCGAACATCGCAAAAGAATATTGCCTGATATCGTGAAATTTTGATGTATTCATAAATGCCCAAGACAGTTTGGACAATATGATTGGACACAACGTAGTCACATGGGGGTGAATTTAACGGTTGGTAAAGGCATGGCTTATCAAAATCATAGCAGTGCGTATGTGTCAGCTGTTCGCCAGCTGTTTTGTGCGACACACGACGCGGATTTCAACCAATTGGAGTGACGAAGATTGGCATTACGCGCCTGACTCGTGTACTTTGTGTCCCCAAAACGTGAATTTGCCCACTTATATTTGGCTTTATTCCACACAAAATACATTTTTTTACCTTATCGCCTGTTGCCCAAAACCGGTCATTAACCTGCGGTAAAGACCACGAGATAAACTGTTATATTATATACTGTTTTCTCAGAAACAATACTGAATGACTGCCCTAAAAAAATTAATGTAGGTTTCTATAGTTAATGTGGCACTTGAAATTAAATGGTACCTTCAATAGCGCCCTCTACTGATCAGTCGCAGGCATAGGCGATTGTATTGTCGAATGTTTTGTATTTAGATTACAGGCAAGTGGTAACGTAATTAAAAGCATGGAACTATAGACACATATATCTTATATATTATTAATATACTCCCAAGACTGGGATTGAAACTTAGCGGTCAACAGCAGCGTGTGAAAGGGTAAAATGGCTCCGTACTAACAAACTGCCTTGGCCGGTCTGTACAAGGCACAACCTGCAGAGAGTTAGCCTTAATGTCGACAAGTGTGACATTGTGTGTAGGCATATATCTTAATCCTCGGGAAGTATGAAAGCATCTGAAGCCCTTCTACTAATGATTTCAATTTCCTTAACACACAAGCCAGTGTCCATCATCTTCTAGCAGCGAATCGCTGATAACAGTCAGCGATGGGGATGATGATTACTGGAATTACATTCTAATAGATGAGTGGATCCTTGATAAGTCAAATCTACATAAATCCTTCACCTTGGTGATTTAACGATTTGACGGGTGGGCCGCCGATAAACTTGAATATTGCCAGTGTATAACTTGTCACAAACTGAAGGGCGCCCTCAGAGGCGCGTTTCACGTACCATTGCCTTCTGCGTCCTCACTGTATGCCCTCTAAACGTTGCCGTGTATTGACGTTAGTGCATAAAGTCTATAATATTTATGCTATATATGTGATCCCTTATCCCTTTACAGAGCATTCGGGAGAGTAGAGTAAATAAGGACAAATTTGATAGATCATGGATAGACACAGGGTTATAAACGTAATAGGGATCTTGAAGATGATACGGATCACGGTACTGAAGGATTGTTCTACAACTATGAATAGCCTTGTTCGACAATGATGTTACATGTTGGAAGTCAAAACACAAACCATGAACACAAGTGTCAAGCACGCGGCGCGCGCTTAATAATTTAAAGAGAGCTTGCAGTCTGTTTCCTCAAGATGAAGAAAGCGTGACTATTATAATCACCTCTATCATTCTGTCAAAACAACACACGTGATGCCCAGGGCCGTAGCGAGCGGGGGGGGGGGGGGTGGGGTGTGACCCCCCAATAATTTTTCTCAGTCAGCATTTAGAGCCTCAGTCGGTAAATGAAGCATCAAAGGTACTAGAACAAGGGTTGGTCCAGAAAAATAATTTTCTGTCGGCAAACCTAGAGCTATGGTTTTTACCGACTGCAAATGTATCGTGTTTCTAAGCACTGAATATTTGCTGAGTTGTTTGTTTGTTATATAAGTTGTATATAAGTGGCAGTTTCGGCGGTTTTAGGTGGCAGTTCGCCGACAGTTGGGACAGGCCCAACTGTAGTGTTGTAGTGTTGTAGCGTTATAGTGTTGTAGGCCCACCTGCAACACTGTAGTTGGGGACAGGCTCAACTGTAATGTTGTAGTGTTGTAGGCCCACCTGCAATGAGTTAGGACAGGCCCAACTGTAGTTTTGTAGTGTTGTAGTGTTATAGTGTTGTAAGCCCACCTGCTACACTGTAGTTGGGGACAGGCTCAACTGTAGTGTTGTAGTGTTGTGTTGTAGCGTTATAGTGTTGTAAGCCCACCTGCAATACTATAGTTGGGACAGGCCCAACTGTAGTGTTGTAGAGTTGTAGCGTTATAGTGTTGCAAGCCCACCTGCAATACTATAGTTGGGACAGGCCCAACTGGAGTGTTGTAGTGTGGTCGGACCATCTGCAACACTATAGTTGGGGACAGGCTCAACTGTGGTGTTGTAGTGTTGTAGTGTTGTAGGCCCACCTGCAATAATATAGTTGGGACAGGCCCGACTGTTGTGTTGTAGTGTTGTAGTGTTGTAGGTCCACCTGCAATATAGTTGGACAGGCCCAATTGAAGTTTTGTAGTATTGTAGTGTTGTAGTTTTGTAGGCACACCTGCAATAATATAGTTGGGACAGGCCCAACTGTAGTGTTGTAGTGTCATGTAGTGTTGTGGTTTTGTAGGCCCACCTGCAATATAGTTGGACAGGCCCAATTGAAGTGTTGTAGTATTGTAGTGTTGTAGTGCTGTAGGCCAACCTGCAATACTATAGTTGGGACAGGCCCAACTGTAGTGTTGTAGTGTTGTAGTGTTGTAGGCCCACCTGCAATACTATAGTTGGGACAGGCCCAACTGTTGTGTTGTAGTGTTGTAGTGTTGTAGTTTTGTAGGCCCACCTGCAATACTATAGTTGGGACAGGCCCAACTGTTGTGTTGTAGTGTTGTAGTTTTGTAGGCCCACCTACAATACTATAGTTGGGGACAGGCCCAACTGTTGTGTTTGTAGTTTTGTAGTGTTGTAGGCCCAGCTGTAACACTATAGTTGGGACGTAAAAGCATTGCTCCAACCAGAGCGAATAATTACCCAAATGCTTAGCCTATTTGGTGTGAGGCTGTTGATGATATCGAACATAGTAAAGTAGTTTGCGATGACACCTTTATGAACGTTATCTCTCTTGAGTTATGTGTTATCGACGTATCGATCAGTACGCGGCAATTACCTTCGGGTGATATCAAACATCATAATAAATAATTAAACACTGGAAGTGCTGTCATATAATTATGATAAAATATTCTAAATGTTTGTGATAAAACTACCCGTTATGGGGGGAAAATTCCCTGTATAGACCCGATAATGAAATGCTTTACCAATATTTTACGGAAACATTTCCAAAAGTTAAGCATGTTGCAAGGTTGCCGTGAAGTAATAACCTTCTGCTGAAGATGGCGCCGGGCTTATAGAAAGTCAGTTTCATGTAACTGGAGTTAAGCCGTTTTTTTCATAAGATCTTGGTTGACGACGATTTTGTTTGGAACTCTCTCGCAGACTATTGACGTTGAAAATAAGGGCTATCCATTCGCGTGTTTGTAAATATTAAGTAAATATTAATGTGCAGTCACTGAATTTGTTTCAGAAACAAAACTATAAGAAGATAGAAATGGCTAGTTTTGCTAATTACTCTTGTTCATCATAGGGTAAAATACGCTACTTGTCCATGTATGTTTCTATAATTATTCGCTCGTGCCCAAAAGCGGTGGGGACGAGCGATATTGTTGTAGTGTAGAACTATTCGTCAGTAGAGGGCGATATCTTATCCATTCGTGTGGATGAAGCTCCGGAAGAAGCTTGATGACACTTGACACCGTCTACACGGACATAATTCGCTTTGTTTTAGGCCTACGTCTACAGTTGTTGTCTAAAGCTATCACACAGGAAAAAAGAACAGATCCACTTAATTTTATTCAGAAAAGATAATCCAAATGATCAGCTGCTATTTGAGGGGGACCAGTATCTTTCCCCCATTCTAAAAAATTAAATTGTTGAATCGATCTTTTAAGAGTTTGTTCAGTGACACTCCTTGAGACATTGGATTTAATTTTTAAGAAGAATGTTTACTGTATTACCATTCAGGCGCGTAGCCAACCTTCTTAGTGTGGGGGGGCAAATCCATTTTTTTTCCCCATTTTAAGGTTCAGAGGATTTAAGTTTAAGTAACACGTGTACTGATATGACCTTTCATGACATCATGTGTAGGCCCTACTCTTCAGTTACGCTGCAGGAATTGTAATGAAAATTAGTAACTAAAATACACAATCACATCCTCACCCACCCAAGATATCAGCCAGTTATGTTAGCGATTGAGCTCCATGCAGTCTGGGACCGAGACTACGGGGTTTGTGGAGTAGTATGGAGGTCGAAAAGTGGACATCTGCTTTTCAGCTTTCTAAATAATGAAAAAGCAGATTGAACATTGTTGGCTAGTGCATTTTTCTACTTTTCTGCTTTTCTTCCACCTAAAAAGTAGATTGAACATTTTGGTAATATCCATTTTTTTACTTTTCTGTTTTTCAGTTTCAAATCATTCAATCTGTTTTTCTTCAAGCGCAAAGCAGACTTGTCCACTTTTAGGCCACTGTTGAGAAAAAGTTCGATCCGCTTTTCGGGAAGCAGGAAAGCAGAAAAATGGATTTGTCCAAAACGTTCGTTCTACTTTTCGGGTTGTGGGAAACCAGAAAAGCAGATGTCCACTTTTAGGCCACTGTGTGAAAAAACGTCTAATCTGCTTTTCGGGAAGCAGGAAAGCAGAAAAATGGATTTGTCGAAAACGTTCAATCTAATTTTCGGGTTGTAGGAAACCAGAAAAGCAGATGTCCACTTTTTGACCGCCAGTGTAGGTGAAAAAGTAAAATCTGCTTTTCGTGAAACAGAAAGGTAGAAAAATGGATGTTACCAAAATGTTCAATCTACTTTTTAGGAGGAAGGACAGCAGAAAAGTAGAAAAATGCACTAGCCAACAACGTTCAATCTGCTTTCATTATTTAGAAAGCTGAAAAGCAGATGTCCACTTTTCGACCTCCATAGGAGTAGGCCAACATGTCAGAACTTGAACGTGCCGTACAAGCATAAACTATACATGAACGAGACTCAGCCAAGTAAGTACCGTCGGCATCACCATACCTTCCATAATATAAAATAATGAGAAGCAGATCACATCGTGGTATAAAAACAAGTACCGTGTATAAATAAATGGCTATTTTTTCTGTTCCAATTTGTCTTGTCTTTTGCCAAATATTTTCCGTCCCGATTTTATCCCGGAAAATTTCTGTAGGGGAGTTCCCCCTGCCACCCCACCCCACTGGCTACGCCACTGTTACCATTATTTATTCAACACATTTGATAAATCAAATTAATCTTTTTAAAGAGTTTTTTACCGAACTGTTAGGTTGAATCCCATTGAATCCGCCATTAATCACCCCGACATGCGTACTACAAATACACGCCCCTGCAAACGATTTAATCATTTTAAACAAACAACAACATTTCAAAAACAGCTGGTGTAATTTTCAGACATTTTTAGATTGATAACATCTCGCCATTGCAACGACGATGTCGTGATTAGATTTGTTTGTCCTTTAAATTAATATCGTGATCCGCGTCTGAATGAGACACAAGTGATTATTATATGCACATTCTAATCCTGCGATATTGAGAAAGCTTGGGCCCTGAAACTAGGGGGACAAGGTTAATGAGGTCGCATGTAAATTATTGCCGTGCATACAATTGCGTAAATATACGAACCCTAAAACTAACTACAATTTCTTCTTGACGATTTCTAAGTTTCAAAATAGTTTCACTTTCTCTAAAAAATAATCCCCCCCCCCCCAAAAAAAAAAAAAAAAAAAAACAGCATATGGGCCGGAAACAATATATTATTTCTAACTGTTATTACGAGGGAAAACCGGAATTCATTTTAAGCTGTAAGTTATTTAAGGTCTACGAATCAAGCCTTGAAACCACTTCATGAAGTGTTAGAGTGTTATAGTGTACAAACTCATGACTGAAAATGTTTACTGACTCGTTATTAGGGTTTCGGCCTGGTCGCCGAAACCCTATTGTTTTCGATTATTTTTCTTCTTGTTTTCACCAAAACCCCATAGATTTAACACGTGAAAGTTGTCGATGGATGATGTCATTAAACGTAATGAGCATCGTCACATCAATACAAAACATGCACCATATGAAAGCCTGTGATGTGAATTAGTGCCTGAAACAAGTACGTCATCATAACGTCAGTAACTTTATTGTTATTCACATTTTAGTGTGGCGTTGCGGGTTGTAAGATGTCTCGAGCCTTGTGACAACTCATACTACGCAAAACTCGACCTACGAGTCATACTTCGCATTTTCACATAAATACAAAACATGCAGCATGAAAGCTTGTAAAGTGACTCAGTTTGTAGAACCAATTACCTCATCATTACGTCAGTAAATATTATTTTATTTAACATTTTAACATCTAATCTGCGGGACGTATATATTGGCGAGAACGGACAAGTCGACCTAAACAAATAGTGTGACCCTGCGGGGGATTAAGACATATTGACCTTTGTGAAAACTCGACCTAAACAAAACTCGACCTACGAGCTGTCATATAAGCACTTGGCATTTTCGCATAAAAACAAAACATGCACCATATGAAAGCCCATAATGTGACTTACTTTCTAAAACCAAATACGTCATCATTAAGTCAGTAAATATTATTTCATTACCATTTTAGTCTAATCTGTGAAGATTATGATGTAGTCAATATAAACTTATATAATGTAAATAAAAATGTTATTGCTCGAATTAATGTGGTACCATCTTTTCTTACCCTTTATCATGATAGCAATTAAAAAAATACTGCACGTTCTGTTGTCATTCGACTCTTGTCGGTGATGGTTTTGTAGAAAGGGAATTTTCCAGAAGGATTGTACACGTTGGTATGATTGCAGAACGACGTAGTGTTTGTACATAGCGCAAGCTACAGGGTTTGTACACGTATGGATTGATTCTACCATGGGAAAGGGATTTTTTTCTTCGTTAGTTAGCACATTTGCCAAATTCATAATTCAACTTAGCCTCTTCCAAAATTTGTTTTTTCTTTAGTGGTGGTAGGGGTGGGGGGTTTGATTTTCACTGCCCTTTGGCTTCTTTTTGTTTTTGCCTTGCGGATTGTGTCTGGGTTTGTTAGCATAAATTTCCTGGAGCTATAAGGTGAGATGCAGTTCTCGTGGGGGGGAGGGGCATAGGATCAGTAGGGGACAGGTGCCCTTTTTATGCATGTTTTTCATCTTTTAATATTTTAATTTAGATGGTATAGGGTGCAAGTTCCATGTGGGTCCCCGCTTTGCCCAAATGTTTTGTTCTCAAGTCCATAGAGAGAATGGTGGCAAAATTGGAACCAACAGGGACATGTCGTTTAATATACATGTTCATCGTTAAGTTTTATAAATTATTTTAATTTAGATGGTTAGAAGGGTAGGCTACATGTTTCATGTGGGTTCCCGTTATGCCACAGATTTTTTGTTCTCATGTCCGTTGAGAGAATGGTGGCAAGATTGGAGCCAGCAGGGACATGGGTCCTTTTAATATACATGTTTTTCGTTTTATCCACTATGTGCTTAAATCGTTCTTTGTGTCTTTATATGTCTTCTCTTCCTTATTGTGATGTAATGTCTGGTTGGTTTTGTCTTTTGTGCTTAAAGGACCCCATTGGAAATAAGTCGCAAGACTTTTATGGGCTATCCTGATATTACCGCCTTCATGTGCAATTTAAATTTATATATGTTTTTATTTGTTTATGCAATGTGTATTTTTATAATTTATTTTGAATGGTGATATCAAATAAAACATAAAATTGTACAATACGATGATGTTCTTTGTTTTCGTATGTGTGAATCGTTTGAGAATCGTTGGCATACATTTAATGGAAGGGAATTAACTTGATTCGTTACATCCTTTGTTACATCCATTCGTTACATCCTCCATTTATCCACATACAAATTGTCTAAAATGTCTAGGGGACAAACAATGAAATTTGTGTGTACAATGATTACAGTTCATGCGTTTTAAGTTATTTTAATATATCGTAAATACTAAACAAAGAACTCAGTGTCCCAATAATTATCAATATACATGTAGCCGAAACCCCTGTGTTCGTTTTCATCAAACACTTTGTTGCAATTTTGTACTATTGTAGATAATACTGCAAACAATAATGTCAATTTCGAACAATAACAAACACCTCATCAGTCTCCTGCCACCTACTGTCCCAAAAACTTCCACTCACAGTCTCATCTACCCACCCGTCCTGTCGATCGGGTCTTGCCTAAAATTACGTTTAGACGAGTTAGTACAACTTGGACGCCTAAGGAACACACAATGCAACTTTTGCATACAATGACTACAATTAATGCGCATTTTCAAATTATTTCAATATAACTTTCATAACACTAAACAAAGAACTTTGGACATCAGTGCCCAATATTATCAATACATCCGAAACCCATGTCAGCGTTTTCATCAAAAGCTTATCCTCTAGTTTAAAAACGTGTATTTATTCTGCATGTGTCGTTCCCATTACTCCATTACTAATGGGATCCAGTTAGTCATCAAAGATAAGATAACTAGTATAAACTGGAAATACTTCTGGAATATCTACTTTAATCGCTGCCACATATGCCTATAAGACTGCATGTTGAGCTTGTCTGATATTGTACAGTTCGTGCGCATTAATTATTCTAAGAGGACAATCACTGAAGTCTTTCTTTGCCAAATAAAGAATTACCATTCCACCATGAAGACGTTTGCTTTTCTAGTTGGAGGTAAGAGTAAATCATGGTTATTTTCTTGTCGGAGTGCTTCACTATTTTTTATTGTTCAAGGGCGTAATTTGTCAGAGACTATCTTGGGATGGGGTTTGCCAGGAGTCGCCGAATCGAAGGATTATAATCAAACTCAACTGAAATAGTTTATTTATTTGCATAAATTTACATAAATAGCTAATACTATTGTTATTTTACAGCTGTTCTGCTAATGAATGCCTGCAGAGCTCAAGACAGCGATTGGAAGGTAAGGGAACGTTTAGCATTTAGCAACTAGGGGAATCAGGGAATGACAACGGAGCCAGAATTAGTGTAGGTCAGCTGCTTTCATAATCAAAATTGAATATGCTGGTTCAGTTCCACCGCTCCTTACACATCATAGCCCTCTCGCAGTGAAAGTGCTCCCAGTCTAAGAGGCTAGGGCAATGTATGTGTACGCAATTCAGTAGCCGGTACAGTGCACTGTACACTGTACTTTGTATAATATTCAATGAAAACTGGTCCCCGGTAACCCTTTACACTTGAATGTAAATTGATCCAGTAGCGCACGAATAACAGTGGGGCGGCTGCTTGTCTAGAGAGGGCCCTCAACAGGGTATGCACGGAGATACACTGTGGGTTTCCCCGCAAAATTCGTTTTGCCATAATATGATGTTAAGATTTTTCGATGGCACCAATGGTGGACCATGCACATGCAAGATTTAGACTTTTAAGGCATTTCTTAGTAGGCCCTATATAAAAAAAAAACTTCCTTCCAATACCCCCCCCCCCCCCTGAAAAAAGGAAAGGTGGTTACTGTTCTCTCATCTACAAAAGAACAGGCTATATAAACACATTCATTCATTCATTCATTTTATTTTCTCCAGTATTGAAATAATTTAGACTTTTAAGGCATTTCTTAGTAGGCCCTACATAAAAATAAACCTTCCTTCCAATACCCCCCCTGAAAAAAAGAAAGGTGGTTACTGTTCTCTCATCTACAAAAGAACAGGCTATATAAACACATTCATTCATTCATTCAATTATTATTACATTCAATTATTACTACTCAATAGAGAATTTCACATGGTGTCACCGCAATTAGTCTTACTTAAAATACAAAAATAGTTAACAAAACACAGAGAAGTAATACTGAAGAGGAGGCCCACTCGTAAGCCAAGCTTGTAAGCGTGGGTCCCCATGCGTGCATGTGCTCTCAGCTGTATAAAACGAAAGGGTGCACAAAAATAAAAATACTAAGGCAAGCCAGCTCAGGGCACATGCTACATCTATGAATAACAATACATGTACTTGTAACTTATTTAATACATTAAACACAAATAAACAAAGGACTATGACAAACAATAGACAACACAGGAAGGACCAGTCCAGGAATGCACCATTGAATTATAGAATTAGTAAATACATGTACTTTACATAGATTCACAATAAATATTTAATAACAAAGATTTGTAATCCCGTTTAAAAAAAAAAAATATTAGTAGATTTTCTTAAAGGTTCGGCAAGTGACTTCCATAACCTGGGTCCCTCATATATCAATCAAAGCATACTGATCGAAACGTCGAGTTGTAACCTCCAGTTCTTTTCAGAACTAATTATTACTACTTAATAGAGAATTTCACATGGTGTCACCGCAATTAGTCTTACTTAAAAGAAGTACGAATTAATGGGAGGTGGAAATGAAGTGCCTGCCGAGTGGAATAGTTGTGGATCTCATTGTTCCGCCTGAAAATTGCATTAATAAGAGTAAGTAATGTATTGGAAACAGAGAGATACATGAGGGACCAAAGTTGATGGTGATAAATATCCTTAATCTTCAAAGTCCTATGTTTAAAAAAGAGAGGATCGGTATGGGCATAAAAGTCAACAGAATTAATAATACGAAGAGCCCTCTTCTGCAAAATAAGTAACTAATGAAGATTACTGATGGAACAGTTACCCAAGCAAGAATACCATAGTTAAGGTATGATAAAATTAGTGTATTATAAAGAGAGATCAGAACCGAGGGAGGAAGCAATTGTTTAATTCTATTAATAACGCCAATATTTCTAGCGATAATTTTACTTACATATGATTTCTCCAAGTTAGTTTGGAGTCGATAAAAAATCCAATAAATAATCTGTATGGATCTTATATTGTCATGAATCATACTGATCATACTGATCGAAACGTCGAGTTGTAACCTCCAGTTCCTTTCAGAACTTATTACTACTCAATTGAGAATTTCACATGGTGTCACCGCAGTTAGTTTTACTTACTGGTCTTATATTGGTTTTTAAGAGAGTGATTATTGGGGGATATTCCTGTTACTGGTCGTCCCCCCTTATAAATATTAGGGGGACATGTTCCCCCCCCCCCCGTCCCTCCGGGATCGCCGCCCATGGGTTTACCATTGAAGATTTATTGAAATTATTTAAAATTTCCGCTTACTTATTTTGTGAATAATTTACAGGCTCCTGATTTCTGTGAGGAATACACACGCCCAGCCTGCACATACGAGTATGATCCAGTGTGCGCTGATAACGGTGTCACATACGGCAACAAGTGCTCAATGTGCGCGTTCATAAACGCGAATCACCTGGACATTGGCTCATACAAGCACGGAGAATGCGAGAAAGCCGAGTATGGATGCTGAAAACAAGGGACGCAGGAGATTTAGCTCAGTCTGAATGACTGAGCAGATTCGTGTTGGGGTTTGGAGAAACTCTTAAAACTCAAACATTAATTGCAGTAATTGCCCATGTATTTGTGGTCAACAACAACTCAGTCGTTGTTAGGTGCGATACTTGGGCACCGAAAAGAGGCAATAATGACAGGATTTAGTGGCGATACCAGCCTTTTTTTCCGTGGGGTAGGGGTGGGGGCTCACATAACAGGTTCCCGAGTAGGAAAAAGCTTGCATTCGGGTACATAGAGCGTTCAGGTTGACCTCAAGATTCTGGGCATAATTTTACTAGTTTGTGACGACTTTAAAGCATTAAAGGGACAATATCGTCACAATCACAGCCGACGATAGGACATGAAATTGGTGTCCTATTTTTATATGTATTCAGTGACTGAAAATAATACCCCACGAGCGCCCGTTGGCCCAGATAACAGGACAATAATAAGATGATTTCACCATGGCTTATGCATAAATAATGAGCCAGTGGATGCATAATAATGACATTTATGCAGCAGCTATGGTAATATGACGCTGATTCCATGCCCTGTCGAAAGTCTGCTCTGATCGTGATGATATCGTCCCCTTAAGAAACTCAAACTTTCGAAACAAACCAATATCCACTCCGTGCACATCGTCGCCCTCTATCGGTGAAAATGATCCCAGTCTTCCAAGCCCACGGCACTTCGTGGCGCCATCGATGGTGTGTACGTATTATCCGTATACGCTAGAAGTACATTACATCTATAGGTATCAAGCGAAAACTCTCCCCGGTAACCCGTAAAGCTCTTGAATATAAATAGATTAAATAGCACAAGCTAACCAGCGATATTCTAAACAGCCCTCAAGCTGCTGCTTTTCGTGTAGGGCGTCCTCATCAGCCATGCACGGAGCGCATACATCAGACCAACTAGCGCCTGTGGAGGTCAAACATAACATTTGCCGACGCAATACTGGAAAGGTTCACCTTGTAATGAGATGGCTGGAATACACGCAGGTGTATTCGTCTCTGTTGAGTATGGTGTCGAACTTCGTTAGCCAACGTAATTATAATTATTAAGAATTAATAATAATAACAATATTGTTCGATTAAATGTATGCATTCACAAGGGGATAAATACTCTGAGTCAATCCCTTGGGAATAGCCACTTGAAAGGATGTGGCTGAGAAGAAATATTCATATAATAAACAATTATATAAACAGTACCCCTGAAATAGTTGTTATGTCTCAGTTATTTTAGAATTGCATCACGTTACTTTCCACGTTTGAAATTCACGTGTAGTATGGACGCTAAGTCTTAAATCACAATGAATGCATTACACACAAAACACAGGGAACAAGACTTGTCAAAATCATTTGTTATTGATTAATAAACGATAAAATAGAGAGGAATTTAAAAGGTGCAACGTTGCTTCTCAGAGTTTGGTTGGGGTGGGAGATGACAACCTTCACGTGGTCCACCCTGTTTCAACTAATGTCATCAAACCGATGTATGCAGCTACTAGCACTCTAAGCTGCTCATCATCATACGAAAGAAGAAGAAGAAGAGTTTGGTTATTTTCTTTGAGATAAACATTAAACAACCAATCTGTGAAAGTATCAGGTTGTGTCATTAGGGCAAAAAAAAGTGTCCAGAGTCTGGTCCCTGGTTTATTATTTTTTTTCGGGGTTTTTTTTCCGGTTTTTTTTCTTCGTTTTTTGTTATAAAACGATGTCCAATTGCAGCCAAAATTGCTGGATCGATTGGAATTCTGTCGTGCTGTGTTGTAGACGACTTTTTCACATTGGGGTATGAAAGTTTGCCAGATTTGTGAGTCCTCGCTTAGCCACCATACTTTGTATATGGGGGAAATTTGGTCTGGTCCCAATAACCACGTGTCATCACTATTTCACACGTTAGCCTAGATTTTTTTTTTAATTACCAAAAAAATCGTTTCACGGCACCGATTTTGAAGCGGACCTATGACCAGAAACCAAAGACTTTGTTTGGCCTAATGAGAAAATATCACAATGTTGTTGAACGGCATAAACTCTGTATCAAATCTGACGTGGAATGTTAATGCATATGTGTACAGCTATTCAAACGTAATATATTGCAGGGTAATATATGACTTTTCAACCAAAAAAGAAACCGATTGCACCTTAGATTTTAAGGGATGTTTAATAGCATCACCACATTTGCGCCAAGTTAGGCATCTAGCTTAAGGTCGAACTTTGATCATGGATATTGTTTTTAAAATACCAAAGATGTTCCTTCCACTTTCAAGGTGTTAGATGCAAATTAACAATATTATTAATTTATTTGGGTTGAGTGTAAAATACAAATACTTTTGTTGTTTGCCTGCTTGTTGTTATTCGCAATTTGCAAGATTGTCTGAAGATAAAATAGCAATCTCAACAGATAAGAGCAGATAACATGTTAATCATTTACTCATGTGAAAGGCCTAAGTGCAATAGACTCTGATAGAGCAATTACTATTATACATTCCATCTGAATCTTTCATTTGTTTGTTCTGTTTATTCGTGCGTTTTAATATTAAATGGTTAATATAATATAATATCATATAGCATTTATACATATTCATACATATTCATTTTGCTATGAGTGTTTCCTGTAAACAACTGTGCACGTTGTTCACACTTTTCTCACGATTAATACCCCACCTTGAACTGGAACCTACACAGGTTGGTTGTTTATTGTATATCTTGATTCAGAGAAAGTAAGAAAATTCAGTTTTGCCAACATACCAATGTTGTACCTTCCTTTAATACCAATACTATAACGCGTACTTATAAAGCACACGTATCCACCAAACTGGTATCCACCAAATGTATCCGGCCACCAAACTGATATCCACCAAACTGGTATCCATCAAACTGATATCCACCAAACGTATCCACCAAACTGGTATTCAAGGCGCAACGGGTACCGTATTAAACCTGTCATCATATCCCACATATCCCACACACACACACACACACACATATATATATATATATATATATATATATATATATATATATATATATATATATATATATATATATATATATATATATATATATATATATATTAAATCGGGAGGGTGGCCTTGTATGATTTCTTGTTTACTGTAAAGCGCCTTGAGCACTTATTGGTGAATATGTGCGCATTATAAATCTTCTGTATTATTATCCTCATCAACTTCGTCATTACCGTAATGATGAGGATAATGAGCATGAAGATGACGTCCAGCGTCACCTACATCACTGGCATCATCATCATCATCATCATGAGATGATCACCAGCACCATCACTTGCCTCGTCCCTCAATGTATTGTCCCTGAGACAAAGACAAAGACTGCGGTTTGTCCGCGTCTGGTCACGGCTTCATAGATATTAAAACTAAGAGAAAATTCAGACAATCCCGGCCAAAATAGTTGGTACACGTGTCAATAAACATACCCTCCCCTGTCCCCCGCTCTCCCGCTCCTCCCACCAATGTTGTTATCTCCAGCTGGAGCACAGACTGCGCAATGAGAGCCAACATTGTCCGGGGGCCGGGGGGGGGGGGGGCAGCGAGATTTGCCTGGGATTGATCCCGGCAAAAATAGTTGGGACACGTGACAATAAACATACCCTCCCCTGTCCCCGGCTCCCCCCACCAATGTTGTTATCTCCAGCCGGAGCACAGACCGCGCAATGAGAGCCAACATTGTCCGGGGGCCGGAGGGGCCCAGTGAGATTTGGCCGGGATTGTAGAACTAACTCCGATTCCATGACCTGTTGATCGTGACGATACTGTCCCTTTAACGTCAGCTAAAACTTATTCTTGGGAAAATGTATGACATCATCAGCTTTACACAAATGAAGTTTGACATAAAAATATTACATTTTTATCTTTCACACTATTGAAGTATGTTGTAACCCCCATCAAACAGTTCAGTTTTAAATAAGGCAATACGTTCATGATCATGAATTATGGTTATTGTGAAGTCTGATTGCCGATGGAAAAACAACATTTGCGAATTCCATGCTTGGAAACCAGTTCCTGGGCTAAAATAAGATAAGAACTGACTGACTACTATAATAAAGACACCTGTTTCATACACATGCCCACAGCTCGCCTGATATTGTAGACTACGCACTCATAACAATAGCGCACAATCTCTATAAAGCCGTTGCCAGATAAAGAATCATCGATCCACCATGAAGACGTTCACTCTGCTGTTTTTCTTCGCATTCGGAGGTAAGCGCAAAAGAACATTCCAAATGTTTATAATAGGAATATTCTTGGGATAGAACCGGGGTTATGTCATGGCAGGCAGCACTATGTATGTTCACATGTGCACTTTTGTTCACTTGTTTAATTGTTCATTTTGATCTCCACAAAATGAAAAGTGTATCTCCACAGCACAGATGATTAAGATTTGAAATGTTATGTCTCACATACAAATACCACAATGTTATCCCCACTGTAGTTGGGCCTGTCCCAACTGTAGTGTTGGAGGTGGGCCTACAACACTACAACACTACAACACTACAGTTGAGCCTGTCCCCAACTATAGTGTTGCAGATGGGCCTAGTACAACACTACAGTTGGGCCTATTTCAACTGTAATTGAGACCGTTGCTATATTTGGGATGTGACATAGATGAATTAATGGTGTCTGCCATAAACTACTGTCCGATTTTTGCATATCACTGTTTGCATATCGCTTGTTGGCTCCTTTGAAAACAAGTGACGTCGTGTGTGTGGCATGATCTCTGTATATATGGTTCATTAAATATTTCCCATGTTTTCGCTATTTTTTGTAATTTTTGTGGTACTTTTTACTTCCCTCCTTTTTGTTGTTGTCGTTGCTGTCGTTGTTGTCGTTGTTGTTATTGTTTATGGAGAAATCAGAACTAAAGTAATTAAGATTATGTGTAGGCAACAGTGGAAAATCAAATATATGATTTATTTTATAGCCGTCTTACTGATTGATGGCTGCCGAGCACAAGACGAAGAGTGGGAGGTAAGTAGCAAGCCAACAATCCGATACCAAGTAAAGCTTCTCTAATCCGATATCAATAAGTTATGCCCCTGTCCCACTTAGGCGATTTTTAGGCGACTACAGGCGACCAGGCTGTCGCCACATGGTCGCCGGGGTGTCGCCTGTATGGTCGGGAGTAGTCTCCTCAGTCGCCCAAAGAGTCGTACCCTCTTTCTGGTCGCCGCGGGATTTTCAAAATGTTCAAAAATTTTCGGCGACAGTGGGTTTGACGCCAATGAGCGTAGCTTGACTTTTACTGACGTAGGTGCTGTCGTAGGTTGTCGCCAGGTGACGTAGGTTGTCGCCGGTGCTGACCTCGGTGAATTCCATTGTCGACTACTACGTCAACCTACGTCAACCGGCGACAGGTACTGGCGTCAAGAGAAGTCAAGTGAATTCTCTTCATTTGTCTTCAGTTGTCGCCGACAGGGTCGTAGCTTGTCGTAGCTTGTCGCGGGTGGACGTAGGTTGACTTCAGTTGTCGTAGGTTGTCGCCTGTGTGGTCGTAGGTTGTCGTAGGTGTGGTCGTAGGTGGTCGTCCTTAGTCGCGACGATTGGGTCGCCGGTTGTGACGGGTTGTCGCCGTAGCTTGACGTCGACTAGGTGGTAGGTTGTTGTAGCTTGTCGTAGACATTGTCGTAGGGGGGTCCAGTCGCCGGTTTTTCGGCGACCTGCTACGACTATGATGGTCGCCGGCAGTCGCCTAAAAAGTCGCCCAAGTGGGACAGGCCCTTTAGGCTACTCTAATCTGACAAGTAAGGCTACTGTAATCCGATACCAATGAGTATTCAAGGCTACTGTAATCCGATACCAAAAATTTAGGCTACTCTAATCCGATATCAATAAGTTAGGCTATTCTAATCCGATTACCAAGTTAGGCTACTCTAATCCGATACCAACAGGTTAGGATACTCTAATCCGATACTAACAAGTTAGGCTACTCTTTTCCGATACCAACAAGATAGGCTACTCTAATCCGATACCAACAAGTTAAGATACTCTAATCCTAGTATAGACTGGAAAACATCCGAGTGATATATAATATTCAAAACATATTTTAGCAGAAACAACATTGAATATTTACATGGTTGATGGAGTTAAATGGCCACTGACACCGATATTGGGTTGAGATATTGGTTAAATATCTCAAATTAAAGGGAGTGAGAAATAAGCTTCCTCAAATTACCAGCAAGTTCAACACTGTTCTCCGTTCATCCCTTGAAAATGTTTTGCAACGCTCCACGCATTGAATCCAAATCTCACGCATTCTGAAACACATTTCACGAATATATTACTCGTTGTACTTGAAAAACAGATGACGTCAATTTCCACGTGCTGTGGGAGTTTGCTTTTATTTATTATATAACACACACGCAGATCCTTGTCATTTGATTGGTGGATGTTTAATCAGTCCAATAGAGTAAGCATACCTGTAGGCTTGACCTTCCTCTTAAATTGACATTTGAAAAAAAATAGTAAATTATTGCCATAATTTGTGCTAGCACAGTTTAAAAATGTTTGCAAACATTTGTTCCACTTTAATTTAATGTTAACCATTAATTTTTTTTTTTTAAATACCTTGTGAGTTAATACATTCTCCCATTGGCCTCTATTAAGTCACCTAGTATTTGTATACAGTCCAAAGACATGAAATATACATGCTATTTTCAGATAGCTTTGTGTGTCTCTCATCAGCCAATATAGTCGGTATTAGGGGAGTGGATTCCTGAGGTGAACATCTTTCTTGACCACACCATCTTAATTTTAATACGGGCTTCATTCATCTCCAAGTAATGACGTTGTGTGTATTTTCATACCTTGAGTTTTTATTGTCTCCCTGACTAGCTTCCTGCATTTTGTAATGAATGGAAAGATCGGCCAGGTTGCCCCAGGCATTATGCGCCGGTGTGCGCTGATGAGACATTAGAGTTTTCCAACATGTGCGTCATGTGCAAAAAGATACAAGAAGACAAACTCCACGTGCGATCATACAGGGATGGAACGTGTGATGGCTCAGGGCGTTGGTAGGGCCGGAGAGGTATCGGCGGCAGTCGGAAAAACGGAGGTTCAATCGGAGTTTTGCTTAAGAAGAAATATTTCCGAAATTATCAAAGTATTTGTATTTTAAAGTCATCTCTATGAAGAGCCGAAGTTATGGCGTCATGTTAAGAATACCATTTAATCACTTAATGAGTGTTGCAACATAGAACATTACCGAAACAAAAAGTGATAAAAGTGATAAAATCACTATAGCAGCAATGATGTGATTGTGACTTAAAAAACAATATCTTGTTATAGATTTCTTGTATTAATTTGTTTAAAGAGGCATATCACGTGAATTTGCATAATTCGAAGCTCAAATATCAAGTGCCATATGGACGATAGACGTACGTCACACGCATAACAATATTAGCTATAGACCATTTTGACATCTGTTTACATTCGTTGTCAGGCATTTTTGTGACAGGCAAAAATCACGTGTTTATTTTGTTTTAATAATTATTGTGACATCCAAAATAGTTAATATTTTAATAGTTAATAGTTAATAGTTAATAGTTAATAGCAGTTTATTACTTTTTCAGTGGGGGGCACAGGGGGCATTGCTTTTCAGTGGGAAATTTGTGGGGGCACGTGCCCTCCCCCAGCCCCCGTGGTTACGCCGCTGTTACATTCATTTGTATCTGATGGATCTCATCAGAATAGAAGATGTTATGGTTGCTATAATTTTTATTATAACTGTATTTGCTTGCTACAGTTTGAATGAGGGCGCTGTTTTGGTCAATAATTTAAGAAGACACACAGGCTCGTGACAAACCGACGACTGTTGATTTCGAAATGATCACAGTTTTACCTATTGGTATTAAATTGATGACGGTGTTAAAAATTCCTTGAAATCTTTCAGTCTAGGTTGCTATAAATGAATGTTTTGACTCTGTAATTGATCTGTGTGTGAGGCTATTGTAAATGAATATTTGCACTTAAGTATGAACGCACAAAATGACCTTCAGCTTGATCATTCATCGCCTGTGGCCACGACCCCTCAGTTATTATCTTACGGTAAAGATCGTGCGGTGAACTCGTGTTTCCTTATTATAACTCCACCCAACAGAACCTCGGTTGTATTTTAACACCGTTTTAATGATCGTGCAACAAATGATAGGCTGTCTCCAATTCAGCGGGCGTAGCCACGGGGGGCCTGGGGGCACGTGACCCCTCCCCCACAAATTTCCAGTGACCCCAGGTGCCCCCCACGAAAAATCCCGATAGTGCCCCCAAAAAAAGAAAAGAAAAAGAAAAGAGAAAAAACCCATACCCCCTAGGCCCCCACTGAAAAGCAATTCCTCCTGTGCCCCCCACCCCCCCTGCCCCCACTGAAAAAGTCCTAGCTACGCCGCTGCTCCAATTAATGAACCTTCCATCCAGATGACATGAAGTAACGATACCAAAATCACTTAAAGGATCCCTGACATACCAAGTTATGATGGCGTTATTTTAATAAACTCGTTTTTTCTTTTTGATTTAGTGTTTATTAATTATCACCTATAAAATAACGCCATCATAACTTGGTATGTCAGGGATCCTTTAACTGGAGAAGATATAGGATTAATGTTGATGCTGGATAAACTGTTTTTACGAGTAAACTTACTTTCTTTGAATCAAGATACCAAGCAACCAACCTTTTACGTGATGTCGTTCACGCGAAAATGGTGAAAATGCATTCAGATTGTTTGACGTATTCTAATGCGGTACTCTTTCCTTAAATTCAAATTGGAAATTATTAAATTATTTTTAAAAGTGACAGCACCTCAGTCCCATCGTCAGCTTTAGATTAAAGGGACAGTATCGTCACAATCAGAGCAGACTTTCAATATGGCATAGAATCGGTGTCCTAGTTTAAGATGAACACATTGACTGAAAATTACTGCTCATTTATGCAGCAGCAACGGTAATATCACATTACCGTGTGGGTATTATTTTCAGTCACTGAGCACTCCGATTCTTTGCCCTGTTGATCGTGACAATATTGTCCCTTTAAGTGAATTCCACATAATTAAAACTTTGCCTCGTGTTGCATTATAGAAATATGATGAAACACAGACGGTATAGAACCAGCGAGCCGACCTGTACATTTTAAAAATGTGTTTAATGCCTTACGATTCGCCCCGAACAATCTACTCTAGGTAGGCCTAGCCTACGGGACTACAACAGAAGAAAAATAAAAGAGTAAAAAGACTCAGAGGAGTTGAAGGTGGGAATTGAGATTCCATCGTAGGAAGGAGGGAAACATGCACCAGGCAAGCTTTGTGTATTATGTATTATGTTTATCTACGGTTATGGGTGTGAACAGGACGGTATGACGAGATGACGGTATAATGGCCCACTTCGGAGGTGTCGGCCAACTGGCGCCGAATTCCAACCTTTCCTTATAACTCACACCCACACATTATTTGGTCTTTGGGTCGATTTACATTAAATGGAAGGTATATCATTGGTAATATTGGCAAAACTGCTTCTATGAGTATGTATCTTTGCTCTCTTGGAATTACTGTCATACATTAAACAACCAACATGTGAAGGTTTCCGCTTATTAGTAAAACGTTGTGTCATTAACGATAAAACAGTGAAGATGCCTTCTGATTTTGTGTATTAAAAGCGTTGTAATGTGGCATTCAAGAAAGACTACTTTTTTCCTAAATTCGAACTGGAAATAATTAAATTTTGCTAAAAAATTATTTATACGGAATTTATCATCAGCTTTACACTGACAAAAACATTATGTTGTTGCTCCTTTCCCTATGTGGCTATAATTACATGGTGCTACCGCAAACGTCCTATGCACAATTAATGTTTCACATTACAAATTAACCATTATGGTAAAAAGAAATTGAATTAACAATCTTATACCTTACCTTTAAACTAAAAATATGTTGCCTTGAACGAAATCTGTTTAAATGGGATCACCTTCAGCGAGTGTCACTCGACCTATTTGTTTACAATAATGACGACTCTATGCCACATGACATAAAACTTCAAACAGCTGTTGCCATGAAAATCCATAAAAACCCAGGTTATGTTTATTATCACTTATCACTGTGGTTACCGATATGAGACATTTTAATCATGGACCAATCTCTTCGGTTTCAATCGTTATCTGTACGAATAAAATTCAACTTGACTTTCTGTCAAAAAGACAAGACTTGAGGCAGTTATTTATTTGCCATGTATTTATTGATAATGGAAGCGAATTAACCATTACCAGATAGAGAGAGAAAACAAAATCGTTGCTCCTTAGTCGTACATACGAGAAAACAACGTAGGCCTATGTGAGGCACTGGGGACATAAGGTTTTTCAGGAGTTTTCTGTGTTTTTTGCTATGAAACATTATCCAATTGCAGCCAAAATTACTGGATAGATTGGAATTTTGCCGTGCTGTGTTTTAAACGACCTTGCCGGATTGTTGAAGCCTATGACTTATTTTGATATTAAAGAATTTTTACAAGAGATAGATTTGCTCGGGCTGGGGGCGAATAGGACGGAAATCGGGTTTTCTTCTCCTCCATACAACAGCAACTTCAATAAGGGAATAAACGTTCAATGTGCGGTCTGTTATCGCCAGTGGTCACGACCCCATCGGTCTTTATCCTGTTGCATTCCAATTCATAATGTACTCCTGAAGAGAAAAGAAACTTATTTTTTTCAATAACACATTTAGGATATACCAGCTTGACCAGTTTTCAACCAAATAATGTATTTTATGAAGTGTTTTAACACACCTATACAATTATGTCCATAGTACTCTCCCATCCTTAGCAATGACGAAAACTCGGTCACGCTACCTGCATAAACGCGTGTTACCAACATAAAAACAGTAGTCATGGAAAATAACATGGCGGCCGCGCGGCCAGTATCTGGCGTAAGTCACTAGCCTCAAAGCGTGACGTCATATCTTTAGGTTACTTTGATACCAGCATTAACTTTACACAAAGTAAGTTTATTGTATTATCTGTGATAAATTTTATGCTTTTCGAGAACACCAATTATGTAGGATAGGGGCGTAAACCTTATTGGTTTATCCGTGCCGTTGGATTGAATTGTTGGATCGATATTTTGTCACACGGCATGTTTTCTACAATATGATCTCTCCGACTTCTCGCTGACAATAAGCGCTCAAGGTCTGTGTCTCGGAACAAGAATGATGTGCATGAAATAAACTCCCATGTCCACGAGTTAATTTATATTTTCCCACGCCCTTCGGATTTAATCTTGTTTTATTTGATGGCATTGGAAAGAAGGTTAATCCCTAATGCTACTACTCATCAGAAATGTTTTACGTTTGGGAAGGATTTGTCGATTGCAATATTGATTATCCCTCAGCCAGCTTTTTATTGAATGCGTCCGATTACCATGGTGGCAAGAGAATTCTTATTGATCAATTCTACACGGGAACCAGTTGCTTTAGAATAAGATAAAAAGAACTGATTCACTCCGCTAGATCAAAGGGCCAACCTCAACTATCTGGAACCCACGCTCCTGTGTTTGTTCTGATATTGCGAAAGTACACGTATATTAATTACAAACAAAGAGAACAGTCACTATATTGTCTGCCGTCACCAGGTAAAACCACACACTCAACATGTGGAAGTTTCTGCTGTTAAGCTTCGCAGTCGGAGGTAAGAGTAAAGTTCTTACAAAGTAAAGTTAATGATAGTCGCAACATTTCCTTGAAATAATTCTTTCTGACGTCTGAGATGATATCATGTAAGTAAAAATGGGGGTACAGCAGTGGTAATGTGGACGAAACTGTTTCAGCTTATTATAATGTAGTTGTGTTTTCAAGCTTTAATACGTTTATTAGGTAATCGTCACCAAGAAAATAGTGAAAATGCATTCGTTGAATTCAGTCAAAAGTGGAATTTAGAAAAGAGTACTATTTACTAAATTCGCACTGGATAACACACAATTATGACATTTTGAAAAGACAATGAATCCAGTCAACTTTTATGCGCACATCAACCACGCTATATGGAGTTTTATTATGGTGCAGCTATCTTGCTTTTCTCTCATTTAAATCAATGTAAGCAAACAGAGGCTGGAAGGAAAAAATAGTCTGGTTCTTTTTTAGTATAATAAGGATCAGTGTTTATGGTTGCTGTTGCATACAGGGAACATGACAAATATGGTGGCAGCATAATAAAGGTCTATTGCATCTGATCCTGCTTTGACATTACTGATTTGCTCATGAATATGCAAATTGTCATAATTTATTGATAAGTATTGATTAAAAAAAAGGTCTAAAAGGTATCAAACACATGTGGCGGCGCCACGGGGGGTGCAAGGGGGGATTTTCCCACCACCAGTTAATTTTCCCCCAGTTTACCCCTCCCGTCCCCAGTTTTCCCCAAGGGCAGAGCCCCAACCCTGAACTACTGCCCCTGGAAGCATGATCCAGATAGAAAAGGAATATAGAACACAATCATTGTTGCTGAGTACCATGGCCGAGCGGTTTAGTGCATCGGATTTGTGTTCTGATGGCTGAGTCATCAGAATGTGGGTTTGAATCCCAACCGCGACCATGGTGCTTGTGTCCTTGAGCAAGACACTTTACCATAATTGCTTCTCTCCACCCAGGGGTAAATGGATACCTGTGAGGGCAGAGTTGGTTATTGTGTTTGATTAGCCCTATATGCGCTGTAATGGCAGCAATTGAGCTGTATATATGGTTTCAGGAATTATTTATGAGCCTGATGAGCAGGGGTAATAATATAATGCGCCTTGAGCACCAGTTTTACCCCTCCCCTCTTGAAATCTCGCTCCGCCCCTTTTTCATGACTTATTGCTACGAGTACGTCTTTCTTTTTATTTCAGTATGTTTCCATAAAATTCGCATCCCTTTTTTGAAAATCCTGGTTATACAGAAGTCACCCAGTAACTTAAAGGGGTCTGCAGATTTAAGACCTATGTTTGGGTCACAGCGACGAGACCCGGACTGATCCGTAGATTTGAGAATCCTTGTCAGATCCGTATTCCAGGTCAGTCTGGCACCCAGACTTTATGTACCCCCTCCTTATTAAGGTTGATATTTTCAGATATGATCATTTACCCGTGACACCATCAAATGGTTTAATTATACCAATAATCTTGTTATTTGGCAGCTTTTGTGTTGATGGATGGCTACAGGGCAGAAGACGAACAAGAGAGTGTCACTTCAGAGGTATGGATCATGGCGTGGATGCACAAACACGGGCATTAAAAATCCCTGTGGATGCGGGGATATTCCCCCCCCCCCACAGGAATTTTTCCATGCGGTAAAAAAAAAAATAATAACAAAAGCAAATAATCCATGAAAAACAAGCAATAAAAGGGGAACAATAAGTTTTGTTTAAATATTTATTGTGTGTTTGTTTCTTTGTCCGTTTGGGTGTCATCTTTATTATACCTGTGGGATTCTGATTGGTTGTGCGTTGCAGTACTTCTTTGTACATTATCCACACAAATTTCAATATACCGCTCCCCTCCCCCCCCCCCCCCACAGGGATATGGATCAGGGGTGGATGAAGGAATAGGGTTACCAGTGAGTCTCAATACATGGGTGTGGATCAGGGATGAATGCAGGAATAGGGGAACCAGTGAGTGTCAATACAGAGGTGTGAATCAGGGGTGGATGCAGGAATAGGTGAACCAGTGAGTGTCAATAAAGGGGTATGGAATAGAGGAACCAGTGAGTCAGAATATAGGGGTGCGGATCAGGGGTGGATGCAGGAATAGAGGAACCAGTGAGTCAGAATATAGGGGTATGGATCAGGGGTGGATGCAGGAATAGAGGAACCAGTGAGTCAGAATATAGGGGTGCGGATCAGGGGTGGATGCAGGAATAGAGGAACCAGTGAGTCAGAATATAGGGGTACGGATCAGGGGTGGATGCAGGAATAGGGGAACCAGTGAGTCTCAATACAGGGGTGCGGATCAGGGATGGATGCAGGAATAGAGGAACCAGTGAGTCAGAATATAGGGGTGTGGATCAGGGGTGGATGCAGGAATAGAGGAACCAGTGAGTGTCAATACAGAGGTGCGGATCATGGGTGAATGCAGGAAAAGGGGAACCAGTGAGTCTCAATACAGGGGTGTGGATCAGGGGTGGATGCAGGAATAGGGGAACCAGTGAGTCTCAATACTTGGGTCTGGATCAGGGGTGGATGCAGGAATAGGGGAACCAGTGAGTCTCAATACTTGGGTCTGGATCAGGGGTGGATGCAGGAATAGGGGAACCAGTGAGTCTCAATAAAGGGGTCTGGATCAGGGATGGATGCAGGAATAGGGGAACCAGTGAGTGTCAATAAAGGGGTGCGGATCATCAGGGATAGATGCAGGAATAGGGGTACCAGTGAGTGTTAATAAGGGGGTGTGGATCAGGGGTGGATGCAGGAATAGGTGAACCAGTGAGTGTCAATAAAGGGGTGCGGATCAGGGGTGGATGCAGGAATAGGGGAACCAGTGAGTGTCAATATAGGGGTGCGGATCAGGGGTGGATGCAGGAATAGGGGAATCAGTGAGTGTCAATATAGGGGTGCGGATCAGGGGTGGATGCAGGAATAGGGGAACCAGTGAGTGTCAATATAGGGGTGCGGATCAGGGGTGGATGCAGGAATAAGGGAACCAGTGAATCTCAATATAGGGGTGCGGATCAGGGGTGGATGCAGGAATAGGGGAACCAGTGAATCTCAATATAGGGGTGCGGATCAGGGGTGGATGCAGGAATAGAGGAACCAGTGAATCTCAATATAGGGGTGCGGATCAGGGGTGGATGCAGGAATAGGGGAACCAGTGAGTGTCAATATAGGGGTGCGGATCAGGGGTGGATGCAGGAATAGGTGAACCAGTGAGTGTCAATATAGGGGTGTGGATCAGGGGTGGATGCAGGAATAGAGGAACCAGTGAATCTCAATATAGGGGTGCGGATCAGGGGTGGATGCAGGAATAGGGGAACCAGTGAATCTCAATACAGGGGTGCGGATCAGGGGTGGATGCAGGAATAGGGGAACCAGTGAGTGTCAATATAGGGGTGCGGATCATCAGGGATAGATGCAGGAATAGGGGTACCAGTGAGTGTTAATAAGGGGGTGTGGATCAGGGATGGATGCAGGAATAGGTGAACAAGTGAGTGTCAATAAAGGGGTGCGGATCAGGGGTAGATGCAGGAATAGGGGAACCAGTGAGTGTCAATAAAGGGGTGCGGATCAGGGGTGGATGCAGGAATAGAGAAACCTGTGTAGATTTTACATTTACAAATTCTGGAATGACCACTGCACTGGGCAACTGCACTCCTGAAAGGTCTACTTCGAAATGATCATCACTGACTATTGTTTTTCTTCATTTCTCTGATGTTTGTCCTCTTTTTTCGATGATAGGCACCTGATATATGTGCGGATAATCAGAATCCCTTTTGTACGAGGATTTATATGCCGGTTTGCGCCAGTAACGGAGAAACGTATTCCAATAAGTGCGAGATGTGCAGAATTCGACGTGAAAAGAATCTTGAAATCACCTCGTATGAGCAGGGAAAATGTGTTGAAGATGAGGGAGACACTGAGAGGGATTTCATAAAGTTCCGGCCTAAACCAAGCAAATAAATAAATGAACAAATTATTTCTTCTAAATATGAATTGCCAAAATGAGCAATGTTATTGTATTTATTACAGGGAAGGTAACAACATTGGTTAGTACCTGATTACAAAAGAATTGAATTATTATCTAATAGCTCAAAGTTTATGTGAAGTTATCAATCATCCTGAACAAATATTTTGTCTGAAGTACTCTCAGTTTAAAACATTGTTACAGGCTTGTTGTTTAAATTTGATCTTGATTCAAAGAGAGTAAGCATACTCATAGAAGCAGTTTTGCCAACATTACCAATGTTGTACCTTCTCTTCAATGTACTGTATATCTTGATTCAAAGAGAGTATAAGCATACTCATAGAAGCAGTTTTGCCAACATTACCAATGTTGTGCCTTCCCTTCAATGTATATCTTGATTCAAAGAGAGTAAGCATACTCATAGAAGCAGTTTTGCCAACATTACCAATGCTGAACCATTTCCTTTAATCACACACTTTTTACAAAATGTATCGGACGGGTACATTCTTCATTATTCTACCGGCTATTTCTAGCACTTAAATCGGAACATTACACAGACACTGTAAAATTAAATATGAAAATATTATTCAGAAGCATGGTTTTTATCCTGCAAAATTGATTGATTCTTCCATGGTGTTAATTATGGACAAGTTATCAAGTTATATGAGTAGTTAAATATTCCCACATTTTTCATTGTACAGTAATTAAAGGGAAGGTAGACCGTTGGTAATGTTGAAAAGAATGTTAACTCTCGTTGTCAACTAACCCTCTGAAAGTTTCAATTTATTATGTTATGCTCCCTCTCGCAAGTTACGTTCCAGGGCCAAATTTTTGCTGGCTGAACAAAAGTCAAAACATGGGGTGACAGATCTTTTGAAGTTGTGGCTCCACGCCTTTGGAATGATTTACCTCTGTACATTCGTGAATCTCAATCTGTTGACTCCTTCAAAAAAAACTTTAAAACTCATCTTATGTGTACTGCCTTTAAGGACTACTGACATTCATATATGTATTTTTTATATTTTGTTTATTATTATTATTATTATTATTATTATTATTATTATTATTATTATTATTATTATTATTATTATTATTATTATTATTATTATTATTATTATTATTATTATTATTGTTACTAAAGAAATCAGTGAAAATGGAATTTTACAAAAGAGTAATGTTTCTTAAATTCCGAATGACTTGTTTAACTTTTGTAAAGTGACATCACCTCAGATAGACGTATTTCTAAGGAAGATTATAACCAGCATCAACTTACGTTTCTCATGACATATTGGCCATTTGTTAATTGTTTAATTACCAATTACATATATCAATTTAGCGTTTACTCTATTGATACATTGATGGCGGGTCTCTTTCATTAATTCATTTGGACAATAATCACCATACTTCCTATACAATAATTACTTTGTAAACTGTTTGCGTTCCTTTATTTAGCAATGTTCTAATTTTGTTCTTGCCAGATTTTGCCGGTAAATTAGAGGAAAACATGGTATTTTCATCTTTAATAAGGTTAAACAAATAAAGTGGAATATATAATGATTATGTAACAAAAATATAAATAACTACCAGTGGTATAACCACACCGCTGAAACGTGAATCATTTTCGGTAATTTTTAAAGGAGGTATATCAAAATAGTTTTAAGGGCTAAAGTCACGTGATGTCGTTCGTCGCCTTATTGCTAAACAAGGACACAAGAACAGGAATGGTGGTTTTTCTCGTTGATTTAGAAGTAAGCCTTCCTCCTTCATTATCAAAATTCTTTAGGGTTTCCATTGACCATGTAAACGTAATAAACACCTGTATTTAACATCATGACCGTTTCTGCTTATTTTCTTTGTAATTAAGAACAATGATGCAGTCTTTGCCCTTTCACCGACGTTCTCAGCACTGTAGACTCAGTATTTATTAATGTCTGTGGGGGAGATACACAGTTGACCGGGGGCTTGAACCCACAACATTCTGCTTAAATACTTGAGAAGACCTCGAAAGCATTATTACAGTTGTGTATTTTTATAGGTTATAGGGCAAACGAGATTTGTTGACGAATTTACGGACAAACAAAGAATGAACCGACAACACTCAACTGTTTCAGACGGCGTTCTCATGCCAAGGATTTAGCAAACACGGAGTTATCACGACCCAATCCCCTTGTGTGGCTTATTTTAAGCCGTGTTGGATATTTTATAGATCATTTTTTAAACCGGACAGGCTCGTAACGGGTGTGGTCCGTCGGAATACTGATGATTCCGGTAGTACCGACTCACTGTCCATCCCATCATTGAAATTGGATCATTTGGTATTCCGACAGCCCATAGGTTCCACTGCCTGTAAGAAAATACAAAAATCAAATAAAAACCAATGAATGGGATCTTGGCCCTATGGTCTTTAACCTCTATAACCATGTTTGATCATGGAGAGTTCACAGTTCCGACAACCCATTGTTCCTGTGATTAAAAGACACTATACCAAGCAAAAACTGAGGTGTTAAAATAACACTAGTGGTGTAAACTTTACTCTTCCATGGTGTTTATATTGTGCGAGTTGCCTAACATAAACATGGTGTAGTTTTTAACACCACAGTTTTTGCAGTGTATGGCCGAGTTGAAATATCAGGTATCAAACAATGAGCTGCTCAACAACTCGTCTGTCGCATCAAAGGACTTTCTGAGTATTATCCTTTGAACATCTGACTATAATTTAAGTTTTGTTGGACGGACTTTTATATAATGTTCACCATTATATGTTTATCATCTCCTAAGAAGTAAAATATGCTATAAATATTGAATTTATAAAAGAAAAAATAGAATGGGTTAAAACATTTCATTTCAAGGTCTAATGGGGCATTTGAATTATACTGTTTTTATTTGAATCCCAACTCGTCCACTTATTTTTAATTGTATCCTCTATTACTCCCAGACTTCATCACTTTTCGAGGACAGTCCAATATCCTTTATGATCTATCACAAGGGGGCGCTGTTGCACAATTTGCCATATTTTCAAAAATTATTTGTTTTCTACATCCGAATATTTATGTATAATCACGAACTTCTGTTTATGCCACTAACAGATCATCGCCATAGCGCCCTCTTGGGTCACGCATGAGTGTTACTAGGATTTTTTTTTGCGGGGGTAACCAAGAGGCAACTGGGTTAGTACTTGGGACAGTACTTGGTCACCGCACCGATTTTGAGCAATGCTTTTAAACAAGAATCTGTAATTCATTTAATTCAAAAGATGGAGAAATGTTTATAAAGAAGACGACGGTCCACCTTTTTTTTAAAGTTATTTCTCCTGGTGGGAATTAAGGGCCCCATTTATCGAAGTTAACTCTTAAAGACAGTATATACCTTTGGTAAATGTCTGTAAATGCATTTATTCTGTTTAAGGATGTACAGAAACCAACCTCAGCTTATCACATTGTGTCGTTAGGACTCTTTGCATTCATTATAATGTGGAAACGAAACACCAGCTAATGATCTATTTCAGATTTGAATTTCGTGTTTTCTCGTGAATGGCAACATGGCATACGAATTAATTTCTTAGCATGTTTCGTGCCATTGCCATTTTAAAACCAGATAAACTAATAAATTGCTCATTTCCTTTTCCAGTAATTACTAATGATGTATATCCCCTTTCAATTGCTGTCATGTTTTCTTTAATTGTTCTCATTGTTCACTACTGGGATGTTTGATTAAAGGGGCAGTATCGTCACGATCAACAGGGCATGGAATCGGAGTGCTTGTTAACTCAGTGACTGAAAATAATTCCCCACATAATAAGGTCATATTACCGTTACCGCTGCATAAATGAGCCAGTAATTTGCAAGTCACTGTGTTTATATTTAACTAGGACATCGATTCCGTGCCCTGTTGAAAGTCTGCTCTGATCGTGACGAGTGCCCCTTTAAGCTTTAGGTAATATGCTTCTAGATAATATTTTGATTATTCGGTTAATTATACCGTGGACCTTGAAAACGAATAATCGGGCTTCGAGCATGAGGTCATTTGCAACGTGTAACTACCAACGTCCACAAATTCCAAATATTTAATTACAGACGCAAACCAAATTCCTTGGATATGAGATAAAAGGCTCACAGCGACATTGGAACAAAAGCAATCTTCATATAAAGGCCTGCAGCTCTTCCATTATTGCAAAATACGTCATTATTAACAGAACAGAACTACCGTTTTAATATTATCAGCCCCAGACCCGTCGAATCCGTCATGCGGACGTTCGTTCTGCTTTTTTGCTTCGTAGTTGGAGGTAAGCTCAACATTATTATATTTTCGTTTCGTTTACAACGCTCAGTATTTATTTTGTATTTTAAGGGAAACAGTTGCGTTGCCACAGGTGGTCAGTGAGGTCCATATCCCCTACCAATTTTCAGCCGTGAGGAGTCATTGGCACATTCAAGAATTTCAATTCCAGTGTAGTTCTTGTTTGAACTGTGAGGAGTCCATGGCTTATTTCTAATCGGCCTTTTTCCTTATTTTTATTTTCTCTACCGTACTCTGCATCAATCCCCAAATGCCAAGTTTGTATTCTCATAACTGCCCTTGTGTGACGGGCCACTCAGATGACCGAGAGCATAGAACCAGTGCTTGGAATCGACACTCAATGTACGACATATGTTGTATCTTCGTTGATCCTTACTTTTTCATCCATTCATTGTTGTCTTTTAATGTTATACATGTATCTCTTTTCCCGCCGTAGTCATATTTCCTCTTCCCTTCTCTTTCAAGACATAATTATGTAGGAAAGAATGTCGTATCCGACCGCCACTTTTTAATGTTTTTTGGAATTTGTTTGCAACCACTAACCAGTTAAAGAATTATTATATCGATTTTTGGGGGTACAGAAAGCGAAAACTATCTTTAAAATCCACTTTTATGATGGTTTTCGGACTTTATTTCCCTTCTAAAATAAAATTCCCCTAAAATAGAAAAATCCCATTATAGTTGCCACTGCGCATGTACGATGACCGTGTTGGCCACTAATGGGAAAGGTTACAAGATCACAATGACATGACTGAGGAAGTCATCGTATACCAAAAATGACTAATTTTTCATAAAGCAAATTCTGGAATAATTTGAAGTATATGTCCATCGTCATCTATATGTTCCCCCACCTTACTGAGTAGGTAAGATTACATTATTGGTTATAATGAAGGAGAAAAAATGGCGGTTGGATACGACACTCTTTCCATTAAAACCATTAAAACCATCTTTTGAAAGTTTCAGCATATTTCATTGTGTCATTCACGAGGAAATTGTGGAAATGCATTCAGATTGTTCATAGTCATTCCAACAAGGAATATCCGTCTTCTTCAGATGACAGAAATAAATTTTGGAAATAATTTAGGGCTGTGCATTTTCGGATATTTTTGGAACCGGATACCCAAAATCAGGAAACTTCGGATACCCGGATACCCGTTTTCACTTTTGTTGAATACATGCCTCCGGTGGTGTACAAATACATGTACTGTAAATGGTAACAAATTGACTTTTATAATACAGAGGATACCATACTTAAATCGATCTTTTCTTTATTGGAGTGTAATCTCTTGAATTTAAAGATAATTGTCTGTAAAAGTGTAAACATTACATTGTTCAAGAGTCATAGATTTCTGTTCGCACCGCTCAAATGTTAAGTCCGAATTTTTAAAAGTCGTTTACGGGTAATTGGAACCGAAAAATGGAACCGGGTAATGACCGTTTCGGTCGAGTATCCGGATACCCGGATACCCGGCACAGCCCTAAAATAATTTCACTAATTTTAAGTAGAACGATAGTACATGAGACAGAAATGTTTCAAGGGATGTTTAACACCAGAATCAACTTTACACTAGATAAGTATTTATGTAATGCAGACATCATGCATGTTCTTTTTCCCTCGAGATTAACAATAGTGTAGGCTATATCAGCTTTGAAGCTGGTGATGTTAGCAATCTTAGAATAAATGTTGTCTTATGAAAAGTGAAGTTGCAATTTGTGGCCCGTTATACTAGAGCTAACAGTATAACTCTTATGCATTGTATTCGTCGAGCTTGTTATATGAAAACATCAAAGGGGTAATTTATGCTTTTATTTTGTAGCTTTGGTCCTTATGGATAGCTGCAGAGCACATAGTGATGGAGAATGGAAGGTAAGTACTGTTTAGATAAAGTTCAGCCAAAGTTCTGTTAAAAAAGGGGCCACAATTATGGTTCTAGTTTAGTAAAAAGGCCAGGTTCACTGTTACATATTTAAGTGTTCAGTCTACCGTTTAAAGGTTCGGGCAGTGAAAACTCTTCATGTAGTTTGGTTTAACTTTTAAAAGGTGTCATCTAACATTAATTAATTAAGATTAAAACAGAGAATTAGCTGTTGCAAACTGCTAACCACCCTAAAGGACCCGTAGTATAAATGCAAAATAGTTATTAAGATTAAACTTGTATTTACTAAAATGTTAATAAAACACTTCCTCTGGTTCAAGTCCCCACACCCGGATAGCGCTTTGCCATTATGTTAGTGCTTTGCCATTATGGTTCTATGCAGCGTAGTGCGGGATACTGGTGTTTCGCAAATCTGTCTCTTTTGAGTAGAGCTGGGGGTTGTAGTTCACGCGTACCAAGGGTGGCCATGTATTGTTTCTGCCTGTTTTAAATTCATAAAGCCCCAGTCACATACATTCACGATTTTTGCCCCGAATTCCCACGAGTTGGAACCTCGGGGATATCCGTGGTATATCCGTGGTGAGAACCTACTGACAACGTGGTCATTTTTTAGTAATCTTGAGTGTTCTTGGAACATCTTGATAGCCTCCCGATAGTTTTAGACATGTTCAAAACCATTGTGATTCACCCACGATTTTTTGAATTCTTGAGGAATTCTTACACCAGTCGTGAGGGGATCGTGAATAGCCGTACGGGCACCGTAGACAAGGTCGGGATACTCGGGGATATTCTTGGGGTAATCATGCCACCTGGCAAGTACGGTTGTTTCAAGAACCACCAAGAACTACTTCGACAGCACTACGAGTTACGTACGACTCCCCCACGGTTTGCAGTCTTGCGGACGTCGGGGTAAACCGTAACGCTGTCGTGAGAAGTCGTGCTGTAGTCGTGGTAATTCGTGACGCATTCGGGATAAATCGGCTTGGATAACGTACTGCATTCTTAGCATTGACTTACAACAGTCATGAGTACTCGTGAGGGGATCGCAAGTGAAGCCGATTCATGCTGATTTTTGCTAATAATCGGGAGCAACCGTGGCAGTATAGGATCGGCGCTATTCGTGGGAATTCGGGGCAAAAATCGTGAATGTGTGACTGGGGCTTAAGAGACAAACCAATTCCTCCGCAACAAATTTGTTGGAATGGTTTCTCACTGGTTAAGTGGGGCACACGGCTAAAATCATGACAGCGGCAGCTCGTTCTAAAACCGTGCACCAAATACTCAACTACCACGGGTTTTTTAAAGTTTTGTTAAATATTTCTGTGCGAGGAGAACCGATGTAATTCCATTTTTAGAAGTTTGCCATTTTATTGAAATAACATTCCTTTATCATGGGAGGGGGAAGCTGCCGTCCGGTGACATATAAAATGTGTACCGCCATAATAATTCTACCCCTTTCATTTAAGTGCATGCATACAAACTACGTGTGTTCCTTGGTTATTCCCTATCTCGAGTTTGTCGTTTATATCCATCACGAGGTACACACATTTTATGGAGTTAACATTGCACACGACACCGTTTTACCTCCAATGAAATGATTGCAGACTCTGAACATTCGATTCTGAATTTTTTCCCCCTACGTTATAGATCCCTAGTTTCTGTGATGCGGAGAAAGTCGCAGCCAAGGGTTGCAATAAGATGTACCTGCCAGTCTGTGCTAACGGGAAGACGTACTCTAACAAGTGCGTGATGTGCAGAGAGATCGACGACAACAGACTGGTTGTTGGCACATTCGTAGAGGGAAAGTGCGATGACTATTAAGCCTAAAGAATGACGATCGACAGCTGTTTTACATGCAAAGTGCCCTCTGTTGTATCATCTGTTTTATGGCAGGCACTAGTCATGTACATGCTTGTTTTTTATGGATAACTTGTACATCCATATAACATCCATGAGTCGTGTAGTTAATAATTAATTAGATTAATAAAAATATCATGACCTTAGTTATTGTTATGACATTTTATCAAATAAGACGATTTATTTTTTGTATTTGCCTTCCATAGACAGGGGCGTTGCGAAGGCATTTTCTTTGGGGTGTGGAAGCCAATTTACCGACTGACATCAGTAGCGTAGCTAGGATTTTCAGAGTGGGAGAAAAACATTTTTGTGGGTAATTTTACCGACACTAATGTGACCAGACAAATTTACTTTGTTTTTCCCAAAAATGGACAATCTCTAAAGTCGCTCGCCGGGGATATACAATGAGTAAAATACAATGTATTACAAAGTAAAAACAACTGATAACAGTCAACTCAGCAAATATTCAGTGTTTAGAAACACGATACATTTGCAGTCGGCAAACCCATAGCTCTAGGTTTGCCGACTGAACATTTATTCTGGACCAACCCTTGTTCTAGTATACTTTTGATGCTTTGTTTGCCGACTGAGGCTCTAAATGCCGACTGAGAAAAATTATTGAGGGTGCCCCCTCGCTACCGCCATGTCCATAGACCTTGATCACACTGCAGTAATCTTCGTCATTTTCCCTGTATACACAAGTACAATCATAGCACTGATTCTCAATGCATTCAAAAGGTGCCAGCCTATTTTCCTACCAGCATCAGTTTGGACAGGCGTATTTATGTTGGAGAAAAAACAAAACAGCTTCACCATAATAAAGGTCTTTTGGCAACAATAAAGCTTTTGTCAGCCACATTTTGACAGAGGGCGCTGTTTTTTGTAAACAAATAATGTCATCATGTACAGAAATGGGCGGGGTCTCACAAAGTGTAAAGAGGGAGGGCTCAATTTATAATTTAAGAAACCTTATACTTTGGGGATTTTAACATCCTACTGTTATAATTTTTATCTATTTTAGCCAAAAAGAAACAGTAATTAATATTTACCGGGTATCTGGTAATTTCCAAATTAATAATTGTTATCTAAAACTTTACTGGTACTTAGTATAAAGTTGGTACACGTATCAATCATCGTGAGAAATGATTTCGTCTGAAGAGCTTTCCTTTTAGAGAAAAAAAAATTATACTGAAGTTACAAAAAGTTTCCGTCTTGTAACTTTTTGGCAACTAGTAAAAACATTTGATTAATGACGCTTTTTAATCGTTTCTACTAGTCCTATTGCTTGATGTGTTAAAGATACAACATTGAAAACGTATGTTCATGATCATGTATGTTCATCATAAAACAGTTTCATTTAATTTGTTTCCTCTGTTAAAAATGTAGATCTATCGCCCGTGTTATTTCTTAATTTACCGGCAATTTCCGTAAATGTTCTGCTTTGGCAAAGAAAAAAGAACAGACACTTTTTAAAAGATTATTTCGCAAAATAAATAACAGAAGCATGGTATAATATGTTTTTATTTATTTACCTTTCTTTCTTTGTGCGTGCGTGCGTGCGTGCGTGCGTGCGTGCGTGCGTGCGTGCGTGCGTGCGTGCGTGCGTGCGTATAGAAAATATTGTACCCCACAGGAGAATTCTAAGGAAAAGGGATAATAGAACGTGTGCGTGCGTGCGTGCGTGCGTGCGTGCGTGCGTGCGTGCGTGCGTGCGTGCGTGTGTGTGTGTGTGTGTGTTGGTATAAGCAGGTGTGACCTGTGTTTGCAAAACTATTTGCACTGCTGGTGTGACGTTGAGGGCGACGCATGATACATTCAGTCGCGATTCTGGCAGCCAGCAGTCGACACGTCCATTTTAGTGCTCTGGCGGGAAATCTGACTGTGTACCACCAAATGCGAAGAAGTTGCCTAAAGCTTAGAAGATGTTAGAAGAATTGAGGTTTGATTAGCAATTGATGTATGGGACATTGGTGGATATAAGGTAGGAGGAAAATATTTCGCATAGGCCTACAGGGTATTGCATTCCACGGCAGTATACGCCTAATAGAAGTGCCCCAGGTATGGCATTATAAAGGAGGTCGGGCCTCCAATGAGATGTACTCCGCTATTTAATAGTGCGGGTAAAGCAGAAGACGGGCCTCTGCAGTTGCCGTGTTGTGTCGTGTTGTGCCACTGGATACTGAGTTTTGATATACTAAAAACAAATAATAATAATAATAAATAATAAATAATATTGGTAATAGTGGTAATGGTAATGGTGATCTCCAAACACGGCAAGGTGGCAACTTGAATGTTGTTTCCCAACAAGATCGCAATGAGAACCGTATGTTGTTATGGGGAAACCAACAATAAAAATAAACCTCTCTTCCGACCTAAATCTTTAATTATTAAAAGGACGGTCACTAAAAAAAAAATTGCCATGGCCTTAAATGGTGGGTTACGGAAGTAATTGAGAAAGTCATATGCAATGACGCAGTGTGACATCCTTATTATTTGTCGGATAATTTGCCTGGCTAAGGTTGAAGGGAAGTGTAAACGGATAAATGTTCACATAATTGCACAGGGAAAGACAGAAATACATCACACGTATGTCTATGGATTGCAAAGAGAAATACTTTTATTTTAATATCACATAATTATATATCGTTTCATGTAGATAATGCTCCTTGTTTAAGGATTTTCCTTCTCATAATTATTCCACTCTCTTCACGGTACATCCTCTATACATAGAACATACATCCATGACTCAATTCATCTACATGTATACCTTCTCACACACTCTATGTCTTCTCTTTAGAACAGTCTCCCTCTCAAACTCAGACAAGATGACATAATTAATCTCATCATGTCACCATGTAAAACCAATCTAAAAACCCACTTATTCCCAAAACTGTAATTACTGCCATCTTTATGGTTCAAAGTAGAGTTATTTTCGTTGCATCAGGAGTGTCTTTTTTGACAGACATGTCGCATTATAAATGCCCAGTATTATTATTCAGCAAGAACATACCGTAACACCCCGCAACACATAATGATAACTGGAACGTCGACAACAGATTTTGGAATTGCATTTTCATCACTGATGGTATGGTCTTAACAAAAATGCACTCGATTTGTGTATTCAGCACCCCCATTCCAACAATGTGCCTCTGTCATATCTCGCATTCTCTATAGACTATGTGACTCTATAAACCATGTGAGTACCAAGGTGATTTCCTGCCGGGCAAAAGTGGATGTATTTGTATGCAGAGTTTGTACATTTTGTACTTCTCCAATAATTCAAATTAATAAATTTTCTGCTGATATCTCAAAATATCAGATCTTATGGTTTCTTGTCATAGAACAGTACACATTTTGTGCCAGGCGCAGTTTGAACATATGATGTCACTGGTCACATCGTCCATTCGATTACTCTGTTAACTACCGTATTATAACTACTAGGCATGCATAAAATAACTACATAAACAGAGCGCCCTCTACCGGCAGCTTATATAAACCGTAGCGCTAGGAAATATTTATATAATAATATTTCTTCTATTGGATAGGTTAATACAAATTACTTAAAATTAATTAAATTACAAATTATTTGACATATCTATATCAAGATCTTATAGTAAAGGTGAAGCCATTATTTTCTTAGAATGCGTACAGTCGTTTAACATTGTTTTTAAATTTCATTGACATTTTTAATCAATGAAATCGTCAACAAAGTAAACTATTAGTACATACATTTTCCATACAACTGGAGCAAATGACATATAGTTCTATATCTCTACCTGTCCCAATCTTTGACGAGGCTAATATTTTTGACCCACATTCAGTTTCACTAATGAGTTATATTCTGATATCATGGAGGAGGGTACCATTAATAATAATCTACAATTATTTATTTTTCCTGTGTTAGCCAAAATGAGCCCGAGTTTAACTAATATTATTGATAAGGCCAAAAATTTTCCGGTTTTGGATCTCTGCGCACGTCGCCTCAGATGTCCATAAAGTGTTATCAGAAAGGTGTTTATAAGATGTTTAAACATTAACACTTGTTTTTACAGTGCAGGTTGGGAACAAACAAATTTTAAAGTTAAATATTTCGATAAACTGTAGTCTACAATCTAATAACAAAAAGGCATGAGTAAACACTATAAAAATACACCAAATCAAGTTACCTTTTAAATTTCCAATAAAGAAATAAGTTTGTTTTGACCAAAATCACAACCATTCACCATTATTTTAACGAACAAATTGTATATATTGAGTGACGTTTATTGAACAGTTTGTTGAGTAGTTTGTTGAGGAAAGGACATGGGGCAATTTTCTCAACTTTAAAGGACAATATCGTCATGATCAGAGTAGAATTTTGATAGGGCATGGAATCGATGTCCTAAATGTTTAAATGAATTCAGTGACTGATAATAGTACGCGACGCATATGCGCTTGCCTAGAACACAGAGCGCGATAATATCATATTTATTACCATATTATGGCTACTGCATCACGCCCTGTTATGTAGACCAGCGCGAGATCGTGGGGGTATTATTTTCAGTCATCTAAAACTAGGACACCGATTCCGTGCGCTGTCGAAAGCTGCTCTGATCGTGACGATATTGTCATTTTAAGCTCTGTCCCTCAAGAAAACCATAATATAATTATACATCTTATTTCCCTCTTTGACCCCAAATTTGATTAATGGTTTAGCAAACCATGTCAAAAGAGTGTTGATTTTTAACACGGCTTTACTTATGCATGCTTAACGCTTGCATCCTATCACCTCAAAACGCATACTGCAATGGTTATTCCACGAAGTAGGCAGAATGCGCAAAAATCTTGTAAACAAAACCGTCGCAAATCTATTGGTCACCTGAGTGTCTCCATCAGTGTTTCCGGTGAACTGTGGAAAATAATTTAAAGAGTGCCATTAATTTGAAAATATTTTATTCAGTATAATTAAGGGCTATTATTTCTAAATATTATTTCCAATAATCACGTGGTTTAATAAAGCGTTGGTATAGTACTTATATTCCAATAGCGCAATGTCGTTACCCCTGATAACTTTGCCAATATCTTTTCTGTACATTTTCTTAGCTCATGGGAAAATATACAGTCCCGAGCTTCCTCGGTCGGCGCTTTAGTGGTTTTTAAATACAACTCAACCCCTTTACGTCACAGCTATATCCATGGTTGAATAGAAACACTTATGTTGACAGTAGGGGTGCACAATGTACTTCCTCTGATATTTTTTGTTATATCTCCTAAAGTCTACGAACGATCACTGTGTACGGTCCTATTAAACTACTCATTTTTGTCAATCATGACATAATGTTTTGAACCAAAACTGCACGTTTCTGTCTGTCGGTATGCACGCGCATTGTGTTTTGGTTTAGGCGTGATATCATAGATCACATCGCCTACGCATTGATCTCCATTATAATGATGATGGAGATCAATAGATCAATAAGACGATGAGACCTGTGACGTCATGTCTTAACCAAAACAAGATGAGCGCGCATACCGCTGGCTGGGCACTAAAACGTGACCGCGCCACAATTTTGTACACACAGGTCACATCGTCTATAAAATGTATACGCCTTAATTTGTCTCTTGAGATTATAACTTGCCTCATTTGGTGCCCCATCTTCATTAGTCAAGTAACGCAAGTTGTGGTCATCATCACCGTACTGTACTTTGTAAGCCGTGACCCATTGGTCTGTGTTGTCTGCGCTATCCCGGCCCTGTGTGATCAGACCAGTGACGTATACCTTGACACCAAAGTCAACTTGTATCCAAGGATTAGCGTCTACCCGGTCAACAGCCCACGCACTGGAAAAACCTGTTTATTCAGTACAAATGTATCGGTTATATACGGAGCAACGGAGTACGGAGCCCCTAAGGGGACAGGTAAAGAAAAAATAGGACAGGTAAAAAAAAGGGGGAAATGTATTTCGTTCCCTCGAATTAATATTTCGTTCCCTCGAATTAATATTTCGTTCCCTCGAAATAACATTTCGTTCCCTCGAAATAACATTTCGTTCCCTCGAAATAACATTTAGTTCCCTCGAAATAACATTTCGTTCCCTCGAAATAACATTTCGTTCCCTCGAAATAACATTTCGTTCCCTCGAAATAACATTTTGTTCCCTCGAAATAACATTTCGTTCCCTCGAAATAACATTTCGTGGGAATGAAATATTTTATTTCGAGGGAACGAAATAAATTATTTCGTTCCCTCGAAATAATGTTTCGTTCCCACGAAATCATTTCGTTCCCTCGAAATCATTTCGTTCCCTCGAAATAATATTTCGTTACCTCGAAATAATTAAGCTGTACGGAATCCTTGATATCCCATTTAATTTATTGGGATATGACAATTATTTCCAAGGTCGCCGTAGCACTGAGAGCCCCTTAAGGGACAGATGGAAACAAATAAATAAAATAATATTATTTTAGTTATTTGTTTCCATCTGTCCCTTAAGGGGCTCTCAGTGTTACGGCGACCTCGGAAATAGTTTTCATATCCCAAAAAATTAAATGGCATATCAAGGATTCCGTAAAGCTCATTTCGAGGTAACGAAATATTATTTCGAGGGAACGAAATATTATTTCGAGGGAACGAAATGATTTCGAGGGAACGAAATAATAATATTTCAAGGGAACGAAATGAATTCGAGGGAACGAAATGTTATTTCGAGGGAACGAAATACATTTCCTTTTTTTTTTACCTGTCCTATTTTTTCTTTACCTGTCCCCTTAGGGGCTCCGTACAATGCTATAAGGTATCCATAAAATATACTCACGGAATTTAAAAACGCATCATCCCAATATTTCACCCTTTTTTTTCAACAGCAGATTATTGCAGTCAGAAATAAGAACATAGGTTAACAATTTATGATATTTTAATCAATACTTTCTCAGTCAAGCATGAGCGCAAATTTTCACATCATATATACTGACACAATAAAAGTGCTATGTACAATTATGGCTTCAATTTATCACTGCATATAAGTTATACATATTTATTGAGAAATATAAGTTGATGCGTTTTTAAATTCCGTGAAGGTACAACAATTCGAGTACATTTTGTTTGTACTTGTACTCGTACTAATGGAAATTTACTCATATTTTGTTACCATCAAAATGTACTCACACTACAAGTGACGAGTAATATCTTGTAATATCAACTCTCCATCCATACAGTAAAATCAGGGGGTGAAAAAACAGTGAGATGTGCAGTTCAAAATGTACTAGCAATTTGTATATAGCCACAACCCTATGTACTTTAACACAAAGAAGACACTTTTACAAAATAATTGTACAAGGCATTGTTAAATTGATTGACAAAATGACCCGCCGTTATTTGGTGATTTTGGAAATTCTTATGTTAAGAATGTATGTGGCTTTGTTTAATAAGAATCGATACGTAAAACTGTAGTTCTGTAATACATATACATGTAGATGTAGCTGTATTGAAAAGCAGCCACCATTGTAATTTGAAAGTCAGTGCGTCATTATAATTATACCCCTTCGTTCAGTAATAAAACGTGCGGAGAGAAGTTTAGAACTTTCTTTTTAGTGATGATGTAATGTATAAAAATAGGTTTTGAGAGAAAGCTTAATTCTACAAGTATACAAGTTCAGAATTTGCTAGAAGGATGATTTTGGTATAAAAGTGGGACACATTTGGTATAGAGGTAGGATTGGGAGTGAGTGTGTAAGACTTGTGGAGTAGTTTTTGTGGTTCTGCACGAATTCAGCGGCGGTTAAGAAGACAGTCTATTGAATATTTTCCTTCGAACTGTGCGTTTTTATGGCGAGACGTCCAGGAGTTGAGTTTTAAAATCAGAACAGCGCGTCTGTGACAGCTTTGCAAGCTGTTTTGTGCGACGCGCGACGCGGATTTCAGCCAATCAGAATGACGAAGCTTGGCACCACGCGCCTGAATCATGTACTAATAAGTGTTTCGTGTGTCCCCAAAACGTGAATTTGCCCATTTCTATTTGGCTTTATTACTCACCATTTAATTTTTTTTTTTAATTATTTAATTTTTGTTTACGTTTTGAAAACGAAATCCACGCGGGCATTTATGAACAGTTTAACGCTTGTGGCCTTCGGCTCGGTCCTTATCGCCTGTGACCACGCCCAAAACCAACCGTTAACCTGCGGTAAAGACCGCGCGACAAAACTGTTAGTTATTCCCTTGTTGTATTCTCGCATACATATATTTTTACTGATGGAGACTCCATACACTGTAAAACTGGGTGTTAAAACTACACCACCGGTGTTTATATGGGGAAAATCAACCAATAACACTATGGAATGCAACCCGAACAATATAAACACCATGGAAGAATGAAGTTATTAACACCATTGGTGTTATTTTATGACACCAGTTTTTGTAGGGTATGGAATCCGAACGAGGTGTTAATTAAACACTGTAATTAAACACAGCCAGAATAGTCCCATGAAAACCGAAACTTAAACAAGATCTGCCTATGCTCTATACATTACGAGTAATACCAGAAGTTTATTACCTCTAGTATTAAGTCTAGCTTTTTGCGGTCCATGGTCTTCACGGTTTTCCCAATACGTTGAAGCTGTAATTTTGTCATCTGGGATGTCACCACTCTCCATACCAAGAGGTGTCTCAATCGAGCAACCTGCATTATAAGGACATAACAAATCTCTTTTATCATGTAAGTGCACTATAGGTTCACAAGATGGGTATAAATTGAATAGGCCTACAAATATACAAAATTAGTTTTGCTGGTGACAGTCCGTTATGTTTTACCTATACAAAGACAGGGGCGTAATTACCGATAGAGTGAGACAAATTGAGGCAAATGGGTGAGAACACTGAGAATGGGGGTAGTTGAGCGCACTCCCCTCAATACAAGAGAGAATAGGCTATCGTTTTGATGGAAACTTACACCTGGAGACCGCACTATTTAAATAACTGTGTTCGCAAAGGCTTTGAATATATAAAATAACTACCTTATCTCAAGAATTATATAATTTCTACACTTGGGGAAGAAACCCTTATTCAAACTTGATTTCTTAAATTGAATAGGAAAAGACGGTTCGTACCATTTCTACTGTGATACACGAGCAAAGATGCACCTATTCCGTATCTATGCAGGAATTAATAACTTTATTGCGATCGAGGTTGAAAACATGTTAGGGGTCGTTCATTTCCCGTTATTATACAGCGCTTAAAATGGGTTATTTTTTAAAACCCAAATTCCTCACTTTTAAAGGTGTACGCAGTAATATTTTATCATTATTTTAAACATTCTGATATAACGGTATTGCGTATACCTGCGTACGTTTGTACGCCTTTGAAAAAAGACGAACATAAAAATGAGTTTAAACTTTGACTTTACCTTGTTCATTAATGATCCTAGTAGTCAGGTCCGAGACTGCCAGTTGCAGCTGCTCCAACAGGCTTCTCATGTCGCCTCGCTCTCCACAAACAGGCTGGTTGACTGTTACGACAACATTCGCAGAATCGCCGCAGTGTTCAGTGGTACTCACAGTATCGGAATTCGAATGTACAATAACCAAGGCTAGAAAGAACAATAGCACCAAGTTGAAATGTGACGACCCCATTTTTGACAAATTCACGACAACCAATTCTTGAGATTATTCTTGGATGGTACGCAGAAAATTTACGGAATGATTAAAAAAATGAATTGCCGAGATATTTATACAATTTGAAATGTACAATAGATGTGCCACTTTATTATTTCTATACACGAACCATCACTGCTAATGGTTCATGTGTATAAAAAAAAGTGTCACTGCAGTGATTGTCCAATCAGAAAGGATGTGAAAAGCCAGCGATGTCTTGTACGGAAAACAGCACGTGATTCATCACTGCTATTGATTAAAAATATATCACCCATGTTTGGCTAAGACGACTCACAAAATAGAATTTATAAGGCGAACGAATTTTGAAAGATAATATTTCAATTTCAATAGAATTCAATTCAATATCACGTTTGTTTGTTGTTATACAATAGTTAATATGAAATTCGGATATCGGAAACTGTAAATAAAAGCGATATCTCAAACGCGCTTGAATTTGATTGACAGCCTTCTGCGGGTTACATTATTGTGCGGTGATATTCAACCCGAGGACCATAAAAACACGGGGTCCTGCGGCATCATTGACGGATTTTTTCGTTCAAAGTCTGAAATGAAAGCTTATAACTTCCTTAACCCCAGACAAATCTGGTAAATCTACCTTTACCATCAAATTTGCCCAAACACATAGTGGCATAGATAGTTGCTTTCATTGGTTCAAACTATAGCATACAGGGTGACATAGATAGTTGCTTTCGTTGGTTCAAACTAGCATACAGGATGACATAGATAGATGCCTTCATTGGTTCAAACTAGCATACAGGGTGACACAGATAGTTGTTTTCACTGGTTCAAACTAGCATACAGGGTGACACAGATAGTTGTTTTCACTGGTTCAAACTAGCATACAGGGTGACATAGATAGATGCTTTCATTGGTCAAAACTAGCATACCGTAGGGTGACACAGAGAGTTGCTTTCATTGGTCCAAACTAGCATACAGGGTGGCATAGATAGATGCTTTCGTTGGTTCAAACTAGCATACAGGGTGACATAGATAGATGCTTTCGTTGGTTCAAACTAGCATACAGGGTGACATAGATAGATGCTTTCATTGGTTCAAACTAGCATACAGGGTGACATCGATAGATGCTTTCATTGGTCAAAACTAGCATACAGGGTGACATAGATAGTTGCTTTCATTGGTTCAAACTAGCATACAGGGTGACATCGATAGATGCTTTCATTGGTCAAAACTAGCATACAGGGTGACATAGATAGTTGCTTTCATTGGTTCAAACTAGCATACAGGGTGACATCGATAGATGCTTTCATTGGTCAAAACTAGCATACAGGGTGACATTGCTTTCATTGGTTCAAACTAGCATACAGGGTAACATAGATATATGCTTTCATTGGTTCAAACTAGCATACAGGGTGACATAGATAGTTGCTTTCATTGGTTCAAACTAGCATACAGGGTGTCATAGATAGATGCTTTCGTTGGTTCAACTAGCATACAGGGTGTCACAGACAGTTGCTTTCATTGGTTCAAACTTGCATACAGGGTGACATAGATAGTTGCTTTCATTGGTTCAAACTAGCATACAGGGTGTCATAGATAGATGCTTTCGTTGGTTCAACTAGCATACAGGGTGTCACAGACAGTTGCTTTCATTGGTTCAAACTTGCATACAGGGTGACATAGATAGTTGCTTTCATTGGTTCAAACTAGCATACAGGGTGACATAGATAGTTGCAGTTTTTTTCTTCTCACTCTCTATGTTTGTGGAGAGGGTGAGCAGAGGCCCCTGGATCTGCCACTGGATGCCAGCATAAAATAAAACATGATACTGAAAGTACCATCTGTGGTTTCCTGTATTGTAAACAAATAGGGCCGAAACGGAAAAACAAATACACAAGATAAAAACAAACATATCCTCACTTACCTTTGTTCTAGATCACAAGGAAAGTGAAGCACAAATTGCGAATAGATCAACTCCCACTGTTACATCTGGCTCTGAACCGTTATAATTTAAACAAACATGGCCTAAACGGGAAAAAACCATATCCTCACTTTCCTTTGTTCCTGAGCTGGTAAATCTACCTTTATCATCAAATTTGCCCAAACACAGACATAGTTGCACAGATAGTTGCTTTCGTTGGTTCAAACTAGCATACAGGGTGACACAGATAGTTGCTTTCATTGGTTCCAACTAGCATACAGGGTTCATAGACAGTTCCTTTCGTTGGTTAAAATTATCACACAGGGTGACATAGATAGATGCTTTCATTGGTTCAAACTATCACACAGGGTGACATAGATAGTTGCTTTCATTGGTTCCTGCTAGCATACAGGGTTCATAGACAGTTTCTTTCGTTGGTTAAAACTGTCACACAGGGTGACACAGATAGTTGCTTTCGTTGGTTCAGACCTTTTGCCCTGTAAAAGTTATACGTTTATCACACACGTACAACCAAAAACTGTTTGAATGCTTAAGTGTTTTATATTTGGCGTCCCATAGCAGTTTTTTCTTACTCTCTATTTTTGTGGAGAGGGTGAGCAGCGGCCTCTGAAGTTTTCCCTTTCCCACTCTGAAAATCCTGGCTACGCCACTGATGTCAGTTGGCAAATTGGCTTCCACACCCCCAAAGAAAATGCCTTCGCTCCTGCCCTGAATATTGGAAGGCAGGCCCCTATGTCGCGGCTACGCGCTCGCACAGAGGCGAATCTACAATCTTATAGACTTGTTTTGACACTGGAATAAGAATCGACCACCTCATTTCTCTGTTGGCGTCTATTGGTTTTGTAATTGAGGCCCCTTGAGTTGGGTTTTATTGTCCGTATACGCTTTTGGTAAAGTGTATCCATACTTAATAACAAAATGTGAACATTGCGGGGGGGTGGGGGAATCAGGCAAGTGAAGATAAAACGGTGTTGGGGTCTTGGGCCCACCCAAGAGCCCCAGAAGTTTAATGGTTCTAGATGCTCTGTGATTCAAATGTGCCAATGTTTTAAACATAAAAATCATGAAGAATTATAAATTGTTCGAAAATATAGCAAACTTTTGTTACAAGCAGGGAAATATTGGCGAGGGGGATGATTGCATTGCCCCCCCCCCCCCCGTCCACCTCTATAATCATCCGAGGGATTTCAGCTTGTTTGGATAGATTTTTCGGGTTCATTCTAACGAGGAAGTCAGGATATGATTATTTTCTCTTAGTTCAATTGCCAATTGCCAAATCATTGTTATTTTTTGCTCGTGTTAAGGTAATTTGCTGTGAATTAAAGGGGCGATATCGTTACGGTCAGAACAGACTTTCAACAGGGCATGCTGCTGTATTATCTATCATAAATTAGGCCCTACTGTTGATTCTCATGTAACTTTGAAGGCATCATAAAAAGTTACAATAAATAAATAAATAAATATAAATTTCACATTCAAATCGTTCACATTGTCCATGCGCCTTTGATTTGGTTTTCAGAGAACGTACAGTATCTCATTAACCACAACAGATAATTTCTTTATTTTGTCATGATCAACATTTAAATTACATGATATTATTGATAATGTACCTGACCCTAACTTAACCTTCAACCCGGACACCATGCGTCCGTCTTGAAAAGGTTACTCACTCAAAACTTCCGAAATGAAATGAACTTGTTAAACTGACAATGTTTGATTATTTTCTGGCAGGTATAGTAACAGAAAATCACACCTTCTGATACACTTTTGAGTAAGTAGGGACTTTGCGTGACTTTTAAAGTACCAGGGTAAAAGTGTGTAATTATTATGCATGCAGAGTTTGTACATTTTGATCAAAACTGTCTGTCCTGGTCTGGGGTAGTTGGTAAATTGTCTAACGAATTGTTTTAATTTTACATTTGAGATGTAATGTTAGGATCTTATTAAAAATTAATCAAATAAAGAAGTTTTCTACTCAAAATATCAAAATTTGATGGTTTCTTGTCATTGATGACCCCAGCTTGGAGAGGGGCAACTTGGAGTCCCTGCATGGCAAATCACTGCAAGAGTTACATGTCACTGGAGGTACGTACAGCCACTGTGAAAAATAATATCTCCTCTGTGTGTACCTCACTTTTTTTGTTCTCTCCCAATTGCCTAGGTGACTGACATTTTCTCATCCCCTCTCGCCCCCTCCACCGTGGCCAGCACATTCTTACGCGAGCAGAAATACTTTAATCATGTCTTTGTTGTTCTTTATTTATTTGCAGAGGGCTTCACAACTGATGACGGCAGCAGTGATTCTTCTGACTACTGTGACTCGAGTGATGATTCTGGTGATAACAGTAAGTTGTGGCTTTTATTTTTTTGTTTCCATCTGTTTTTCAGTCCATCTATTTTCTCTATCTTTCTTTCTATTTCTCTTTCTCTATTTCTCTTTCTCTCTGTCTCTAGCTGGCTGCACCGAGAGTGAATGATTTCCAATGTCTAAATTGTCTTTTTAATTACTTTGTGTTATAGGAACTTGTGAAGCCAGTGTCCCATCCACTAGTCGGGCCTCCCCGTTATCTCGAAGAGGGCAGCATCTTCCATGGACTGTAGAAGAGAAGAGAGACGTCATGGAGGGACTACAGAGATTTTTTCTGATGAAGAAACTACCCGGCAAACGTGACATTGAAACGGCCTGTCCTGTGGCACTCGCGACTCGAACGTGGCGGAACATTAAAGACTTTTGCAGAAACACAATGAAGCTCTATCAAAGTTGAAAGTTAGAGTGAACTGAAAAAGTATTGTACGCCTTGTGAACAGACAATAGAAAAACAAGTTCAGCCAAAAAGACAAATGTACCTCCAAATTGCCCAGCGAGCAGATTTATCATTCCTGTGTTCATTGACTAATTATGCTGACTAATTATGCTGACTAATTATGCGGAATAATAATAATAATAATAATAATAATAATAATAATAATAATAATAATAATAATAATAATAATAATAATAATAATAATAATAATAATAATAATAATAATAATAATAATAATAATAATAATAATAATAATAATAATAATAATAATAATAATAATAATAATAATAATAATAATAATAATAATAATAATAATAATAATAATAATAATAATAATAATAATAATAATAATAATAATAATAATAATAATAATAATAATAATAATAATAATAATAATAATAATAATAATAATAATAATAATAATACACATCGCTTTTGCATGTAATTTCCCCTGAAACAATACAACTTTTCTCACAATTTTGTGATGATAATAATGAATGCTATGCAGCATCAACTCAACGGTGAATCAGCGACAAACTCTCAAAGAGGAAGTCCATCGCCCGTTCTGGTCGGTATGCTTGAGCAGGTACCGCCAGATCGTACACACACTGCTCAGAACAATAACAGAATTCGTGCTGTAAACAGGAGAAAGTGGAGTAAGGACGATAACAGAATTGCAATGGAATGTTTTATAAGGAGCAAGCCAGAGAACAGAGGGTACAGAAGGAGAATGATTAACATATGGCAGGATAAAAGCATGTTTGAAATAAGCGAACAGCGGCTTGCCGACCAGGTAAAACAAATCAAACATAATCAGTGGCTAACGAAAGTTGAGGTGGAAGAGATGGGTAGAATAATATCACGGACAGAGGCTAGGGATGAAGACGTACAGGAGGAGGAACTGGACAACGTGGTCGCTGCTGAGCTGGCAAGTTCCCAGAGTGCGGATGAGGTCAGTGGAGGAATAGAAGAGGAACAGAAGACTTGACGGAGGAAGAGCTAGAGATTAGGAAGAGGATTGAAGAGGTAATGGTATCGGTAAAAGGGACAGGTAAGTGGAGTATTCCTGCATTAGGCCAGGTCCCAAGGAAAAAGCTGACAAATGTGTCAGCTATGGTAAGTAGAATCCTTGGGACGGTAAGTACTACTAATCTTTCTGAAATTAACGATCTTGTCTTTGCAGGTGCAGTTGTAGTAGCGGAGAGATCAGGGGTAAAATCTTCACATTCACAATCACGACATCAAGATAATAAACCTTGGTGGAAACGCAGACTTGAGGGCCAAATTAACGAGTTACGCAAAGATCTCAGTAGAATAGAGCAAATGGATAGAGGTGCAATGAAAGATTCAGATATGAGGAACAGATTAATGAAGAAGTATCAAGTAAAAGGAAAGGGGATGAGTGTAGTTAAGGAAGAAATAAAGCAAAGGGTTAAGGCGAAGGCTGCGAAAGTAAAGAGGTACGATGACAGAGTCAGGCAGTTTCATCAAAATCGCCTATTCAGTACAAATCAACGTCAATTATTCAAAGAAATGGACGGGAAATGTGACAACTCACAAGTGGGCCCAGAGCCAGCACAGGCAAGGAATTTTTGGGGTGGCCTTTGGGATCAGCCTGGTGATCATAACAGACAAGCAGAATGGTTAGCCGACGTGAAAGACGAGTTAAAGAATGTACAACAACAAGTGGGATTTCAGATTGATGTGAGCAAGGTGAAGAAACAGTTGAGGAAAGTGCCGAATTGGAAAGCCCCGGGACCAGACCAAGTGCACGGATACTGGCTAAAGAACTTCAGTAGTCTTCACGAAAGAATAGCCCAGCAGCTGCAACAATGCTTAGTGCGTGGCAACGTTCCGACGTGGATGACTGAAGCAAGAACGGTTCTCATCATGAAGGACATTAAGAAGGGTAACGTTGCAAGTAACTATCGACCTATTACATGTCTACCCATGATGTATAAACTTCTGACCGGTATCATTGCAGAAGATCTGTATAGCCACATAGAAGATCAGCAGTTATTTCCAGATGAGCAGAAAGGTTGCAAGAAGCGGTCAAGAGGAACGAAAGACCAACTCATCATTGATAAGACGGTGCTAAAGGACTATAGGAACAGGAAAACTAATCTGGCCATGGCATGGATAGATTACAAGAAGGCATACGACATGGTATCACACTCGTGGATTATGGAATGTTTGGATATGATAGGGGCAGCTGATGCGGTGAAATGTCTCCTGGGTGAGAGCATGAAGACATGGAGAACAAATCTGATGGCCAGTTGCTTTCATTGGTTCAAACTTGCATAGCAGTTTTTTCTTACTCTCTATTTTTGTGGAGAGGGTGAGCAGCGGCCTCTGAAGTTTTCCCTTTCCCACTCTGAAAATCCTGGCTACGCCACTGATGTCAGTTGGCAAATTGGCTTCCACACCCCCAAAGAAAATGTCTTCGCTCCTGCCCTGAATATTGGAAGGCAGGCCCCTATGTCGCGGCTACGCGCTCGCACAGAGGCGAATCTACAATCTTATAGACTTGTTTTGACACTGGAATAAGAATCGACCACCTCATTTCTCTGTTGGCGTCTATTGGTTTTGTAATTGAGGCCCCTTGAGTTGGGTTTTATTGTCCGTATACGCTTTTGGTAAAGTGTATCCATACTTAATAACAAAATGTGAACATTGCGGGGGGGTGGGGGAATCAGGCAAGTGAAGATAAAACGGTGTTGGGGTCTTGGGCCCACCCAAGAGCCCCAGAAGTTTAATGGTTCTAGATGCTCTGTGATTCAAATGTGCCAATGTTTTAAACATAAAAATCATGAAGAATTATAAATTGTTCGAAAATATAGCAAACTTTTGTTACAAGCAGGGAAATATTGGCGAGGGGGATGATTGCATTGCCCCCCCGTCCACCTCTATAATCATCCGAGGGATTTCAGCTTGTTTGGATAGATTTTTCGGGTTCATTCTAACGAGGAAGTCAGGATATGATTATTTTCTCTTAGTTCAATTGCCAATTGCCAAATCATTGTTATTTTTTGCTCGTGTTAAGGTAATTTGCTGTGAATTAAAGGGGCGATATCGTTACGGTCAGAACAGACTTTCAACAGGGCATGCTGCTGTATTATCTATCATAAATTAGGCCCTACTGTTGATTCTCATGTAACTTTGAAGGCATCATAAAAAGTTACAATAAATAAATAAATAAATATAAATTTCACATTCAAATCGTTCACATTGTCCATGCGCCTTTGATTTGGTTTTCAGAGAACGTACAGTATCTCATTAACCACAACAGATAATTTCTTTATTTTGTCATGATCAACATTTAAATTACATGATATTATTGATAATGTACCTGACCCTAGCAACCTTCAACCCGGACACCATGCGTCCGTCTTGAAAAGGTTACTCACTCAAAACTTCCGAAATGAAATGAACTTGTTAAACTGACAATGTTTGATTATTTTCTGGCAGGTATAGTAACAGAAAATCACACCTTCTGATACACTTTTGAGTAAGTAGGGACTTTGCGTGACTTTTAAAGTACCAGGGTAAAAGTGTGTAATTATTATGCATGCAGAGTTTGTACATTTTGATCAAAACTGTCTGTCCTGGTCTGGGGTAGTTGGTAAATTGTCTAACGAATTGTTTTAATTTTACATTTGAGATGTAATGTTAGGATCTTATTAAAAATTAATCAAATAAAGAAGTTTTCTACTCAAAATATCAAAATTTGATGGTTTCTTGTCATTGATGACCCCAGCTTGGAGAGGGGCAACTTGGAGTCCCTGCATGGCAAATCACTGCAAGAGTTACATGTCACTGGAGGTACGTACAGCCACTGTGAAAAATAATATCTCCTCTGTGTGTACCTCACTTTTTTTGTTCTCTCCCAATTGCCTAGGTGACTGACATTTTCTCATCCCCTCGCCCCCTCCACCGTGGCCAGCACATTCTTACGCGAGCAGAAATACTTTAATCATGTCTTTGTTGTTCTTTATTTATTTGCAGAGGGCTTCACAACTGATGACGGCAGCAGTGATTCTTCTGACTACTGTGACTCGAGTGATGATTCTGGTGATAACAGTAAGTTGTGGCTTTTATTTTTTTGTTTCCATCTGTTTTTCAGTCCATCTATTTTTCTCTATCTTTCTTTCTATTTCTCTTTCTCTCTATTTCTCTTTCTCTCTGTCTCTAGCTGGCTGCACCGAGAGTGAATGATTTCCAATGTCTAAATTGTCTTTTTAATTACTTTGTGTTATAGGAACTTGTGAAGCCAGTGTCCCATCCACTAGTCGGGCCTCCCCGTTATCTCGAAGAGGGCAGCATCTTCCATGGACTGTAGAAGAGAAGAGAGACGTCATGGAGGGACTACAGAGATTTTTTCTGATGAAGAAACTACCCGGCAAACGTGACATTGAAACGGCCTGTCCTGTGGCACTCGCGACTCGAACGTGGCGGAACATTAAAGACTTTGCAGAAACACAATGAAGCTCTATCAAAGTTGAAAGTTAGAGTGAACTGAAAAGTATTGTACGCCTTGTGAACAGACAATAGAAAACAAGTTCAGCCAAAAATACAAATGTACCTCCAAATTGCCCAGCGAGCAGATTTATCATTCCTGTGTTCATTGACTAATTATGCTGACTAATTATGCTGACTAATTATGCGGAATAATAATAATAATAATAATAATAATAATAATAATAATAATAATAATAATAATAATAATAATAATAATAATAATAATAATAATAATAATAATAATAATAATAATAATAATAATAATAATAATAATAATAATAATAATAATAATAATAATAATAATAATAATAATAATAATAATAATAATAATAATAATAATAATAATAATAATAATAATAATAATAATAATAATAATAATAATAATAATAATAATAATAATAATAATAATAATAATAATAATAATAATAATAATAATAATAATAATAATAATAATAATAATAATAATAAATCGCTTTTGCATGTAATTTCCCCTGAAACAATACAACTTTTCTCACAATTTTGTGATGATAATAATGAATGCTATGCAGCATCAACTCAACGGTGAATCAGCGACAAACTCTCAAAGAGGAAGTCCATCGCCCGTTCTGGTCGGTATGCTTGAGCAGGTACCGCCAGATCGTGTACACACTGCTCAGAACAATAACAGAATTCGTGCTGTAAACAGGAGAAAGTGGAGTAAGGACGATAACAGAATTGCAATGGAATGTTTTATAAGGAGCAAGCCAGAGAACAGAGGGTACAGAAGGAGAATGATTAACATATGGCAGGATAAAAGCATGTTTGAAATAAGCGAACAGCGGCTTGCCGACCAGGTAAAACAAATCAAACATAATCAGTGGCTAACGAAAGTTGAGGTGGAAGAGATGGGTAGAATAATATCACGGACAGAGGCTAGGGATGAAGACGTACAGGAGGAGGAACTGGACAACGTGGTCGCTGCTGAGCTGGCAAGTTCCCAGAGTGCGGATGAGGTCAGTGGAGGAATAGAAGAGGGAACAGAAGACTTGACGGAGGAAGAGCTAGAGATTAGGAAGAGGATTGAAGAGGTAATGGTATCGGTAAAAGGGACAGGTAAGTGGAGTATTCCTGCATTAGGCCAGGTCCCAAGGAAAAAGCTGACAAATGTGTCAGCTATGGTAAGTAGAATCCTTGGGACGGTAAGTACTACTAATCTTTCTGAAATTAACGATCTTGTCTTTGCAGGTGCAGTTGTAGTAGCGGAGAGATCAGGGGTAAAATCTTCACATTCACAATCACGACATCAAGATAATAAACCTTGGTGGAAACGCAGACTTGAGGGCCAAATTAACGAGTTACGCAAAGATCTCAGTAGAATAGAGCAAATGGATAGAGGTGCAATGAAAGATTCAGATATGAGGAACAGATTAATGAAGAAGTATCAAGTAAAAGGAAAGGGATGAGTGTAGTTAAGGAAGAAATAAAGCAAAGGGTTAAGGCGAAGGCTGCGAAAGTAAAGAGGTACGATGACAGAGTCAGGCAGTTTCATCAAAATCGCCTATTCAGTACAAATCAACGTCAATTATTCAAAGAAATGGACGGGAAATGTGACAACTCACAAGTGGGCCCAGAGCCAGCACAGGCAAGGAATTTTGGGTGGCCTTTGGGATCAGCCTGGTGATCATAACAGACAAGCAGAATGGTTAGCCGACGTGAAAGACGAGTTAAAGAATGTACAACAACAAGTGGGATTTCAGATTGATGTGAGCAAGGTGAAGAAACAGTTGAGGAAAGTGCCGAATTGGAAAGCCCCGGGACCAGACCAAGTGCACGGATACTGGCTAAAGAACTTCAGTAGTCTTCACGAAAGAATAGCCCAGCAGCTGCAACAATGCTTAGTGCGTGGCAACGTTCCGACGTGGATGACTGAAGCAAGAACGGTTCTCATCATGAAGGACATTAAGAAGGGTAACGTTGCAAGTAACTATCGACCTATTACATGTCTACCCATGATGTATAAACTTCTGACCGGTATCATTGCAGAAGATCTGTATAGCCACATAGAAGATCAGCAGTTATTTCCAGATGAGCAGAAAGGTTGCAAGAAGCGGTCAAGAGGAACGAAAGACCAACTCATCATTGATAAGACGGTGCTAAAGGACTATAGGAACAGGAAAACTAATCTGGCCATGGCATGGATAGATTACAAGAAGGCATACGACATGGTATCACACTCGTGGATTATGGAATGTTTGGATATGATAGGGGCAGCTGATGCGGTGAAATGTCTCCTGGGTGAGAGCATGAAGACATGGAGAACAAATCTGATGGCCAGTGATGAATGTCTTGGTAAGGTAAACATCAGACGAGGTATTTTCCAGGGCGATTCTCTGTCTCCACTGTTGTTTGTTTTGGCGCTGTTCCCTTTGACGATGATTTTGCGGAAGGTTAGTGCAGGATATGAGATGACAAAGGATGGATGCAGGATTAATCATCTTCTCTTCATGGACGACCTGAAGTTGTTTGCGAAGAACGAGAAAGAGATTGATTCCTTGGTGCAGACTGTACGGATCTTCAGCGATGACATCGGCATGAAGTTTGGTCTGGAGAAATGTGCTGCGATGACCATGAAGAGGGGTAAAAGGGTACATTCGGATGGAATTGCTTTACCAGATGGCACACAATTGAGGGCGTTGGGTGAAGAAGACAGTTATAAGTATCTTGGAGTGCTTGAAGCAGATCATGTACTGCACGAGGAATCAAAAGAGAGACTTAAGAAAGAGTATAGACGAGTGAAAAAGTGTTTGAAGTCCAAGATGAATGGAGGGAATATGATAAAGGCGATCAACATTTGGGCTGTGTCACTAATGAGATACAGTGCGGGAATTGTCGAGTGGACTAAGGCAGATCTAGATGTTGCTGACAGGAAAACGAGGAAAGTGATGACGATATACGGTATGTTACATCCACGGTCGAATGTCAGCAGACTCTATCTACCGAGGTCAGAGGGCGGAAGAGGGTTACTTAGTGTATCAGACAGCGTTAACATCGAGAGAAGGAGCTTGCAGTGTCATGTAAGAAGTACTCGGGAAAAGTTGTTGAAGGTTGCGCAGAAATACATGAAGGCAGATGAATTAGGTCCAAAGGAGTATAAGAATCAAAGAAGAGAACAAAGAACACGAGATTGGCAGGAAAAACCACTTCACGGCCGATTCCTGAGATGTACTGAAGAAGTGGCAAGTAGCAAGACTTGGGAATGGTTGAGGAGAGGAGAACTAAAGAAAGAAACCGAGGGTCTGATTACTGCAGCGCAAGACCAGTCTCTGCCGACGAATGTGATGAAGGCAAGGATCGAGAAGTCAGATGTCTCTTCTATGTGCAGAATGTGCAATGCGGCGGAGGAGACTGTATTTCACATTGTCAGCGAATGCAGAGTGCATGCTCAGACAGAGTACAAAGGCAGACACGACAAGTTGGCCAAGGTGATCCATTGGGATCTGTGTAAGAAGTACGGTGTCAAGGTGCAATCGAAGTGGTACGACCATGTGCCGGAAAAGGTTGAAGAAACGGATCATGTCAAGATTCTCTGGGACTTCAACATCCAGACAGATCATGTTATAGAACATAGACGGCCGGATGTTGTTGTCTTGGATAAGCATGCAAAGATGTGTCATCTTATTGATATAGCTGTGCCGGGTGATAGGATTTAGCGAGAGAACTCCGCAAGCTGTGGCAAGTCAAGGTGAAGGTTATTCCTGTGGTAGTGGGAGCACTGGGTACAATCCCGAAGGCGTTGGAGAAACATCTCAAGGAGATAGGAACATCTGTTAGAGTATAATTACTACAGAAGACGGCACTCTTAGGGACAGCAAGGATTCTGCGAAAGACACTCGAGATCTAAGGCTACGGGACGTAGCTTGACTCGAGGTGTAACCGGCAGAAAGGAAAACAAGATCTTTCTTTTCATGCTGTGCTAATGCGAAATAATAATAATAATAATAATAATAATAATAATAATAATAATAATAATAATAATAATAATAATAATAATAATAATAATAATAATAATAATAATAATAATAATAATAATAATAATAATAATAATAATAATAATAATAATAATAATAATAATAATAATAATAATAATAATAATAATAATGCGTGGACTTATATAGCGCACGTATCCACCAACTAAGTGGTGCTCAAGGCGCATTAGGCCTATATCATTACCCCTGCTCATATGGCTCATAAGGCTCATAAATCATTCCTGAAACCATCTCAGCTCCCTGGGGAGTATACAGCTCAATTGCTGCCATTACAGCGCATATAGGGCTAATCAACCAACTCTGCCCTCACAGGTACCCATTTAACCCCTGGGTGGAGAGAAGCAATTATGGTTAAGTGTCTTGCTCAAGGACACAAGTGTCACGGCCGGGATTCGAACCCACATTCTGCTGCTAACACCAGAACTTGAGTCCGGTAAGCTAGACCGCTCGGCCACGACACTTACAGATAGGTACAGATAGTTAATATATCCCAAGCACTAAGAAAACATGATGCCATATGCCTAAAGTGTAGGTAATCCTCACAGACAGTGATTGTGTATGTCGTCCTCCATTTGATAGATACCACCCAAATTGTACCACTGTCCTCCGTTTGATAGAATACCAAGTATCTCCTCAGTTTGCAGTGGTCTACATGTGTGTGTGTGTGTGTGTGTGTGTGTTCAAGCACCATTCGTTATGGGACCAAAACACAATAGAACAATTGGACCCCACAAGGTAACTATAGAAAATCTTGTACCCCACAGGAGAATTCTATAGAAAAGGGATAATAGAACGAACAAAGGAATACCCCACAAATCAATGTGCGTGAGGGTGTGTGTGTGTGTGTGTGTGTGGGTGTGTGTGTGTGGGTGAACGTACACACCATTCGTTGTGGGGTCCAAAACACAATAGAACAATTGGACCCCACAAGGTAACTATAGAAAATCTTGTACCCCACAGGAGAATTATAAGGAAAAGGGATAATAGAACGAACAAAGGAATACCCCACAAATCAATGTGCGTGAGGGTGTGTGTGCGTGTGTGTGTGAGGACCGATCCTATTCCATAAGGATATATCCTATTATCCTTGTCCGTCCCCACCTCTGAATTCTAAATTATAAACAAAAAACTTACTTGATGTGAAGTTGGTGATATTACCAAATATCACGAGAAATTTTTCCGTCAGACTTTAATTGCTGTCGAAAACGTGAAACTATATAACAGTCAATTTGAAATAAACCACACGGCCATGATCCAGTTTCCACATTAGAATGCATACAACCAAAAGCAATTTCACTATTTTTTCGTTCACAAGTTTGTTTCATGATATCTCTTTATTCTTATCAAATATGGATGCATTTACAGATATTTTATCTTACAATCCCTTTAACTGATTCTACATCTCCCCAGCTTTCCCCTTTCAGAAAAACATATCAGTTTTGATTATCGCCAATTTTTTCATCGCCTTAAAGCTCCTCCATAGACACTAAAGGGCCGGTCACACTGCAGCGATAACGAGTAAGAAGAACGAGAGCGCTGCTAATGAACGCCATCGATTGGTTAAATAAGTGTGCGCGTATTCCGCGCGGTACAATTTAACCAATAGAATGCGTTCTTTTGCGTCGTTATCGTTATCGTTACTTGTAATCGCTGCAGTGTGACCGGCCCTTTAGAGTTGCCAACGTTCTCATTGGAAATAATACAGCACTAAACAGTGTGAAGAAAGAAAACCAATATAAATGAAACCATTTCTAGGTTCGGGCATAACTTTACAGGTTTTCAAAGAAATAATATTATTGTCCATGAACAGCCATCAAAAATAATAAATATCTGGGCTATGTGTGCACATCAGTTTGGTGTTATTTGTTTGTATAATTGTTTCTTCTCCAATTATCATCCAATTATTTCCTTGTTTTAATTTTATTTTAATGTTAATTTAACAGTTTACGGGTGTCACCTTCAGAAAATAGCAACTAAAAACAACAGCCCAGTAATTGCACCTTTTTGCTGGTAGATTATGTTCAAACATTTATTATTATTTCATTGTAGCAGATTATCTTTCATTACATTCGTGGAATATTAAATTTGTTTATTATTAGGTATTTGGGTTAGCTATGGCGGGAACACCTCTTGTTATTGTTCGTTTCTTTTACTTCTTCTTCTGTCACTCCAGAAATCAGCTGAGAAATCCTCCGTTTGCGTGCTTTCTAGGAATAACACAAAAGTTCTGTATGTAATTTAACTAATTCTTAATCATGTTTTCCATAATTTTGTTATAATACGGAAAAACCGTATTTTCTGACCGACCACCTTTCTCCTCCATTGACTTCGTGCACTCAAACGTGCGTTTGTTTACAACTTTTTTCCAAAACCCAACTCCCATAATTCATTGCGCGCACAATTCCGATCAGGCTTATATTTTCATATCTCAGAAATTATCGAACAGAATTTCATCAAATTTAGTATGATAATAAAAGACATACAATGTATTACTTTTGTGTGAAGTATAAATTCAGTCACGTGACTGAACGGGAAGTTTATGTGTTTAGCATAGCATACCGGTATTATATGTAATTTTAATTATATATCTTGAAAACATATCTCCTGAACTAAAGTAGGTAATAACGTTATTTTTCATGATCATGAGGAGGTATTGTTGTTTCAGATATATGACTTTCAAGTGACCTGATGTGACCTTTAGATCCGGTCCGAACAGGAATTTCAATTTCAACACATTCTAACACAAAATGTATAGGTATTTTGAAGAAGAAATTAATATTGTCATGATAAAAGACGTCAGACATTTTCAAAAATATGACTATGACGTCATCAACTGCTCAAATGATTGAACCGGAAGTTAACCCAAAAACAGCAAATATTAAACAAAAAAGATTAAGGCCTAAAAGTCTGCGGTGTTAATAATGTCTTTTCCCTGACCTCATTAAAGGATCCCATACTTCCAAAGCCTCGAGAGACTTAACATAGGCTATCACTAAACCTTAACTTATAGATGGACATAAAAGTTGAAAACGTCATGATGACGTCATCACAATCAAAGTACTCTACCTCAAAGTTTGATATAATATCAAAAATATATCCAAAGAACGTAGACTTTCAATCTTTGTACCATTTTAGAGTGCGTGAATTTAGAACATTTTTATGTAGTAACGACCCCAAACTGACCTCCCTTTCCGGTTCAAACTGGAAATTGAAGATGAAAAAATATTTTCACTCGCTATATAATGAGATCTAAAGGCAAACTGATTTGGAGCTTGACAATGAATGCTGTCACGTGACTTAAATATGATGTCAGATTACACTAATAAATCCTATTATAATATTTAATAAATCATAAGTAAGACTAATTGCGGTGACACCATGTGAAATTCTCTATTGAGTAGTAATTAGTTCTGAAAAGAACTGGAGGTTACAACTCGACGTTTTATCCAGTATGCTCTGATCGTCCTCAGGAGAAACTCGAAACGCCGAGTTGTAACCTCCAGTTCTTTTCAGAACTAATTACTACTCAATAGAGAATTTCACATGGTGTCACCGCAATTAGTCTTACTTATCCTCTTCACCATGCAAAGCTACAAGTTTTATCAAATAAATCATATTTCAAGAACTACAATACATACATTTACAATGTTGTACCTCATGAAAGAACTTGAAATAATGACAATAATTTAAATATAATTTTCTTTGACAACTGATATTTCAAAAATATTTTTGATGATGTTATTGATCTTTGTTTCCGGTCTTTAGGTGATGACATCATCACATATGATGCACAGCCGAACACATTGAGTTTATTTCTACAAACTTAATACCTCTAGAATATTTTTATTTTTTCATCAAAACTACAAGCCTTGCAGTTTATACCAAAAATTCATCAAATTCACAAGGGATAAGACTTGTAATTATATATTTTTGTTTTGTCAAAATCAAATGATGATGAATCTCCTTTCATTTCAAATAGTCAAGTGAAGCGGTGGTATAATGGATAAGACGCGTGACATTTGTGCAGGCGATCCCAGTTCAAACCCCGTCTAGGTGTGTTTTTGTTTTCTTTTATTACGTAGCAATACAATTCAAACCCTTTATTTAAGTAGGTTTAATTTAACCTGTCTGATACCAACATGGTCCAGATGGCGCAGCACGTTGGCCGGACCACTGGAAGTGTCAATCGCGGGACTTCCAGAGCTGGGACGCACCGGTTCGAAGCCCTAGAACAGACCTAATTCAGGGACACGGCAGCTGCGGCAGCAGCAACGGTTTGGGGGCCGCCATGTCTCTCCCCTATTCGATAGTTGGTTACGGTGCGGGAAAGTAAAGGAGCGACCGGGGGTCTGCCGATTCTCCCAGAAGGGTGCTAAGGTGGTTATCACGCTGGGTTCGCCTAGAAGATTCAACGCTCCCCAATGCCTGGTCATCACTCTGACTAACTTTCTGCAGAAATTAGTTTTGAAAACAAAATATAATAATATTTATTCTTATTTCTATTTTGTTGTAAAATTGATGAAATCACAAACCATGTCACTTTACGTTGCTGTTTTATTGCATTTGCCCCAAAATACTGACAAAACACTACACAGCTTACCCCTTGTAATTTTTATGAAAAAAACTTACTCATTGTGCTTTTGATGATTTTATTAATGGAAAAACATGTCGTGCTTTATTTTCTATTGCCACTGAATAGATTGGGAGACGGGGGACTTCTCGAAATTATCTTTACTGCCGCTGAGTGAGATGAGTTGGCTTATTACGTGTTGATAGTAGGATTTTCCGATTAACCGATAAACTTCTCCATAAGAATAAGAGCTCGCCTCTCCCCCAGCACGAGTCTTCTATCGATCTTGCCCATGAGTTCAGTATTTTCTTTACCGACAAGATCCAGCGAATCCGTGATGGTCTGGAGACTGTTCATACACATGAGTCTTATAGCCCTGATAGGTATGCACTGTCGGAACTTAGCGCATTTGATGATGTGACTGTTTCTAATGTTCACACCATTCTCGCCAAGTCACCTCCTAAGATGTGCAACTTGGACCCCATTCCAGCTAAGCTTCTTAAAAAATGTGAAAAGGCCATTATCCCTGCTATGACATCAATAATCAACAACTCTTTAAAATCCGGAAATGTGCCTCCCTCATTGAAGATAGCTCAAATCCAGCCAGTCCTCAAAAAAGCTGTCTTGAATCCTAATGAAATGAGCAATTATCGCCCAATCTCAAACTTGAGTTTTCTTAGTAAAACTCTAGAACGCATAGTTGGACAACAATTGACAGCATATCTTACTGACAACAACCTTCTAGATAAATACCAGTCGGCGTATCGTCAGCACCATAGTGTTGAAACAGCTATCCTGAAGGTACAGAGCGATTTACTTTTAGCCATGAACCATGGTAAAATATCCCTTGTAGTGCTGTTGGATCTGTCCGCAGCCTTTGATACTCTGGATCATAATGTACTCCTCAATCGTCTGGAAACTTACTTTGGTATCACTGGAAGTGTACTTGACTGGTTTCACTCGTATCTCAGCGATAGAACCTGCTTCGTTCGCATTAACGAGGCAGCCTCTATCTCAACCACCTTACAGTATGGAGTTCCACAGGGCTCTGCACTCGGGCCCATACTCTTCTCCATGTATACCACGCCTATTGGTAATATCATCAGAAGACATTGCCTCTACTACCACTGCTACGCTGATGATATACAATTATATCTAGCTGTTGACCCCTCTCAAATAGATGCTAACAAAGCTATACAACGTATGGAAGCCTGCATAGATGAGGTACGCCTATGGATGACAAATAATTTCCTAAAACTCAATGACGCTAAATCAGAATTTCTGATTGTAGGATCCAAACAACAGCGGTCCAAAATAAACATCCCCAGTCTAAGGATTGGTGAAATTATCATATCCCCATCTGAAAAGATAAGAAATCTTGGAATCATCATGGATTCTGAACTTAAAATGAATAATCACATCTCGGCTGTTTCGCAAGCAGCTTGTATATCTCTTCGTAACATCAGACTTATTCGCAAGTACATAAATACACAGACTGCAGAACTACTCATTCACTCCCTTGTCATTTCCAGGCTGGACATGTGTAACTCCCTCCTGTATGGTGTTAACAAATCTCAGCTCACTCGTCTTCAACGTTTGCAAAACATGGCTGCACGACTGGTTACTCTGTCTCGCAAACGATCACACATCACCCCTATCCTCAGGCAACTCCACTGGTTACCAGTGGAACAAAGGATAGTTTTCAAACTCGGTCTCCTGGTCTATAAATCATTACACAGCATGGCGCCATTCTACATCTCAGATCTTGTCACTCAATACACTCCATCACGCAGCGACCTACGATCTGCTGATCAAAGTCTCCTGGTAGAACACACAGCCAAGAACTCATGGGGAGCACGTTCTTTCCTGGTTACTGCAGGAAAAGTGTGGAACAGTTTTCCGTACCACATCAGGGCAGCCGATACGATATCATTATTTAAAACTGCTCTCAAAACTCATCTGTTTCAAGCCAATATAGACTAATAATTTTCTATATATTTGTTGCCTTTTTTCTCTTGTTCTCTTGTATCACGAGCGAGCGCCATGAGCGCCTTTTGGCGGATACCGGCGCTATATAAGACTCCATTATTATTTTTTTTTTTTTTAGAGAAAAAAAATACAAAGCTTACTCCTTGTGATTTTGAAGACAAAAAGGCTCACTCCGTGTGATTTTGAAGACAACAAAAATTAAATATATATATATATATATAAACATAGAAGGCTTACTCCATGTGAATTTGAAGAAGTTTTAAACGACAAGGCTATACCCCACGCTAGTTTTAAGAAGTATTTTTAAACTACAAGGCTAAACACCTGTTGCTTTTAGAGATAAACTAAAAGGATACCTTCTTGTGATGTTGAAGAGAGAAAGAGAAAAACCTAAAAGGCTTACCACCTTATAATTTTGATGAAAAAACAAACAAGGAGTTACCCTTGTGGTTTCTTCTCTTTTTAAATATTAGTCAGAACCCTTTTGTTTTGATATTTGTTTTGATATAAAGAAAAAATTGAAAAAAATTACAAGGCTTACCTTAATTTTATTTTACAAAATACAATTGTGATATAGACAAAAAATGTAAAAACTACAAGAATTACCACTTCTGATTTAAAAAATAAAATGCAGGATCCGATGAATTATAAATATTATTTTAAATACAAGGCTTACTCCCTTATGATTTGAAGAGAAAAAATGCAACATAACTACAAGGCCCCTTGTGATTTTGATGAAAACAAATATAGGAAAAAAGTACAAGACTTACTCTTGTGATTTTCATGAATTTAAAAAGAATCTAATACAATGATACTGAATAGAAACAAATTCAGTAAAACTACAAGGTGTACCCCCTTTATATGAAAACAAATAAAATAAAGCTACAATACTTACACCTTGTGATGTTGATGGGAAAAATCTAAAACTACAAGGCTTACCTCCTTGCGATTTAAAAAAAAATCTAAAAGGCTCTATTAACCCTTGTGATTTTGATGAAATATACAATTTTAAACAATACAAGGCTCTGTTACAAATGAGGCATATTCCAGTTAACATCACTAGTGTTATTTTACATCTCAGTTTTTGCAGGGTAATGACATAGTTTTGCTTTCATCAAAATCACAAGGAGTAAGCCTTGTATTTATATATTTTGTTTTATCAAAATCACAAGGGGTAAGCCTTGTATTTATATATTTTGTTTTATCAAAATCACAAGGGGTAAGCCTTGTATTTATATATTTTGTTTTATCAAAATCACAAGGGGTAAGCCTTGTATTTATATATTTTGTTTTATCAAAATCACAAGGGGTAAGCCTTGTATTTATATATTTTTGTTTTCATCAAAATCACAAGGGGTAAGCCCAGTGGCGCACCCAAGGGGGGGCATGGGGGGGCTCGAGCCCCCCCCCCCCCACGGGCCCGCTGAGGTTTTATTTTTTAAAGAAGGAGCCAGGAAAGAGAGCAAAATCTGAGCCCAAGTCTTGTCTACAGAGGAGTTCGGCAAGGAGTATAGGGCAGTGGTACAAGGGATGGGGACTCAGGAGACTCAAGCTCCCCTCCAAAAGTTTTCCATTTATTCCACTCACTATTATATTTTACGGCGTTGCGTATGCATGTGCATGTAAGCTTGAAGGGCCACCAGTATATATAACAAGCATTTTTACACATTCTCCCCCCCCCCCCCTGCCATGGTGCACCCTGATCAGGGAGCAGCTTTACTTAATTTTATTTTCATTTTCTGTTGTCCGTTTCAGTGGCGCACCCAGGATTTGATTGGGGGGGGGCTCAAAATATTTTTATTTGAAATCCAATAATGGGGAGAGACATGGCTGACCCAAACCATAACCGCTGGCGCGGCTGCAGCCATGTCCCTAGTCGTGCTCGTCAGTGAACCTACGGCACATGTTAAATGTTTCCTGGTGGTTTCTAGTCATAAAAAGAAGACATTATGGCATGATTCGGACTCGTAGGGTTTTACCTTCCATATAATTTCCTCCTCTTGATGTAAAGAACTTGAGCTTGTTTCGTCTGCAAGATTTCTATAGTTAAATACTTTCATTGCGTGGACGTAAAGGTTGTGATCATTCCGGGCGGAGCTAAATTTTTTCAAACACGAATTTGGCGGCAAAACCAAATCCCAATATTATCCAATCGGTGTTTGCTAAAAGAGTGTCACATAATCTTTAGTAAATTAAAACCCAATCCTGGGCCATTGTGTACAAACTGGAAAGGAGTTGATTATAATGCGGGCGTGTTTAAATTTTACGAGTAACCTCAACGACAGTTGAGGTAAGCCTTGTATTTATATATTTTGTTTTATCAAAATCACAAGGGGTAAGCCTTGTATTTATATATTTTTGTTTTCATCAAAATCACAAGGGGTAAGCCTTGTATTTATATATTTTGTTTTATCAAAATCACAAGGGGTAAGCCTTGTATTTATATTTTTTGTTTCCATCAAAATCACAAGGGGTAAGCCTTGTATTTATATATTTTTGTTTTATCAAAATCACAAGGGGTAAGCCTTGTATTGATATATTTTAGATTCCATCAAAATCACAAGGGGTAAGCCTTGTAATTATATATTTTTGTTTTGTCAAAATCAAATAATGATGAATCTCCTTTCATTTCAAATAGTCAGGTGAAGCGGTGGTATAATGGATAAGACGCTTGACATTTGTGCAGGCGATCCCAGTTCAAACCCTGTCTATGTGTGTGTTTTTTTTCTTTTATTACGTAGCAATACAATTCAAACCCTTTATTTAAGTAGGTTTAATTTAACCTGTCTGATACCAACATGGTCCAGATGGCGCAGCACGTTGGCCGGACCACTGGAAGTGTCAATCGCGGGACTTCCAGAGCTGGGACGCACCGGTTCGAAGCCCTAGAACAGACCTAATTCAGGGACATGGCAGCTGCGGCAGCAGCAACGGTTTGGGGGCCGCCATGTCTCTCCCCTATTCGATAGTTGGTTACGGTGCGGGAAAGTAAAGGAGCGACCGGGGGTCTGCCGATTCCCCCAGAAGGGTGCTAAGGTGGTTATCACGCTGGGTTCGCCTAGAAGATTCAACGCTCCCCAATGCCTGGTCATCACTCTGACTAACTTTCTGCAGAAATTAGTTTTGAAAACAAAATATAATAATATTTATTCTTATTTTTAGGTGTTCGGGTATGTACCCGAAACACCTATTGTTTTTGTTCGGTTTTTTTTTACTTCTTCTTCTTCTTCTTCTTCTTCTTCTCCCCCGTGACTGTCCGCAAAAAAACACATACTTGCAAACTTCACACGAACTTGAAACTTGGCATGTACTTAGAACTTAACAAGTAGATGAAACTCGAGTTGTGAGTGACCCCGATTTGACCTTACTTCCTGTCCAAACCGGAAGTCAAAGTTTAATATTTAAAAAAATCATATCTCAACAACCACAACAGGTAAATGGACATTTTTTGCACTATTGTATAGATTGTTAATTGTCGAAAAATATTTACAAAAACATGACCCCAATTTGACCTTACTTCCTGTCCAAACCGGAAGTCAAAATTTAACATTTAAAAAAATCATATCTCAACAACCACAAGAGATAAATTCACAATTCTTTCACCATTGTACAGATCGTTAATTGTCAAAAAATATTTTCAAAAAGGTGACCCCAATTTGACCTTTACTTCCTGTCCAAACCGGAAGTCAAATTTTAATATTTAACAAAAATCATATCTCAACAACCACAAGAGATAAATTCACAATTCTTTCACCATTGTACAGATCGTTAATTGTCAAAAATATTTACAAAACATGACCCCAATTTGACCTTTACTTCCTGTCCAAACCGGAAGTCAAAGTTAAATATTTAAAAAAATCATATCTCAATAACCACAAGAGAGAAATTCACAATTCTTTCACTATTGTACAGATGGTTAATTGTCAAAAAATATTTACAAAAAGGTGAGCCCAATTTGACCTTACTTCCTGTCCAAACCGGAAGTCAAAGTTTAATATTTAAAAAAATCATATCTCAACAACCACAAGAAGTAAATTTAAAAAAAATTTACCATTGTACAGATCGTTAATTGTCAAAAAATATTTATACCCCAATTTGACCTTACTTCCTGTCCAAACCGGAAGTGAAAGTTTAATATTTAAAAAAATCATATCTCAACAACCACAGGAGGTAAATTGACATTTCTGTACCATTGTACAGATTGTTAATTGTCAAAAGTATTTACACAAAGGTGACCCCAATTTGACCTTACTTTCTGTCCAAACCGGAAGTCAAAGTTTAATATTAAAATAATTTCTAAATTCAGTATTGTATTGTATTCAAATAAACTCTCGCGAGAACTTCAACAGACGTTAACATTTGACTTCTCCAACACTTCGAATTGATGACGTAACCATTTTAACTTCAACCGAACACCTTGTTTTTGTTGTGACAAAAACTTATATCTAGTTTATTCTTATTTTTATTTTGTTGTAAAATTGATGAAATCACAAACCATGTCACTTTACGTTGCTGTTTTATTGCATTTGCCCCAAAATACTGACAAAACACTACACAGCTTACCCCTTGTAATTTTTATGAAAAAAACTTACTCATTGTGCTTTTGATGATTTTATTAATGGAAAAACATGTCGTGCTTTATTTTCTATTGCCGCTGAATAGATTGGGAGACGGGGGACTTCTCGAAATTATATTTACTGCCGCTGAGTGAGATGAGTTGGCTTATTACGTGTTGATAGTAGGAACTTACTACTTTTAGAAAAAAAATACAAAGCTTACTCCTTGTGATTTTGAAGACAAAAAGGCTCACCCCGTGTGATTTTGAAGACAAAAAGGCTCACTCCGTGTGATTTTGAAGACAACAAAAATTAAATATATACATATATAAACATAGAAGGCTTATTCCATGTGAATTTGAAGAAGTTTTAAACGACAAGGCTATACCCCACGCTAGTTTTAAGAAGTATTTTTAAACTACAAAGCTAAACACCTGTTGATTTTAGAGATAAACTAAAAGGATACCTTCTTGTGATGTTGAAGAGAGAAAGAGAAAAACCTAAAAGGCTTACCACCTTATAATTTTGATGAAAAAACAAACAAGGAGTTACCCTTGTGGTTTCTTCTCTTTTTAAACATTAGTCAGAACGCTTGTAGGCTTACCTTAATTTTATTTTACAAAATACAATTGTGATTTGGACAAAAAATGTAAAAACTACAAGAATTACCACTTCTGATTTAAAAAATAAAATGCAGGATCCGATGAATTATAATTATTATTTTAAATACAAGGCTTACTCCCTTATGATTTGAAGAGAAAAAATGCAACATAACTACAAGGCCCCTTGTGATTTTGATGAAAACAAATATAGGAAAAAAGTACAAGACTTCCTCTTGTGATTTTCATGAATTTAAAAATACTGAATAGAAACAAATTCAGTAAAACTACAAGGTGTACTCCCTTTTTATGAAAACAAATGAAATAAAGCTACAATACTTACACCTTGTTATGTTGATGGGAAAAATCTAAAACTACAAGGCTTACCTCCTTGCGATTTAAAAAAAATCTAAAAGGCTCTATTAACCCTTGTGATTTTGATGAAATATACAATTTTAAACAATACAAGGCTCTGTTACAAATGAGGCATATTCCAGTTAACATCACTAGTGTTATTTTACATCTCAGTTTTTGCAGGGTAATGACATAGTTTTGCTTTCATCAAAATCACAAGGAGTAAGCCTTGTATTTATATATTTTTGTTTTCATCAAAATCACAAGGGGTAAGCATTGTAAGTATATATTTTTTTGTTTTCATCAAAATCACAAGGGGTAAGCCTTGTATTTATATATTTTTGTTTCCATCAAAATCACAAAGGGTAAGCCTTGAATTTATATATTTTTGTTTCCATCAAAATCACAAGGGGTAAGCCTTGTATTTAGGCCTATATATTTTGTTTTCATCAAAATCACAAGGGGTAAGCCTTGTATTTATATATTTTTGTTTTCATCAAAATCACAAGGGGTAAGCCTTGTATTTATATATTTTTGTTTCCATCAAAATCACAAGGGGTAAGCTTGAATTTATATATTTTTGTTTCCATCAAAATCACAAGGGGTAAGCCTTTTTATATTTATATTTATATATTTTTATTTTCATCTATACAAAATCACATTGTATTTATATATATTTTTTTTCCAACAAAATCACAAGTGGTAAGCCTTGTATTTATATATTTTTATTTTCATCTATACAAAATCACAAGGGATAAGCCTTGTATTTATATATTTTTTGTTTCCATCAAAATCACAAGTGGTAAGTCTTGGATTATTAATATTTTTTAAGTATTTGTTTTCATCATAAGGGGCAAATATTTTCAGAGTGGAGTTGCAGAACATTTTGGAGGGTAAATTTACCGACAGAAAACTCAAATGAACCAAAAAATTCAGTTTGTGAATTTACCGACACACTACCGGTATTTTGTCAAGTGTGTTGTGGGGGCGGGGGGGGGGGTTCCCCAGCCCCTTTTTTGCTAAAACATTTTTTTTTTTTTTCAAAACTAATTTCTGCAGAAAGTTAATCACAATGAAGATCAGGCATTCGGGATAATTCAATCTTTCTAGCAACCTTGTAGGGAAACGGCGAGAGTATTTCTTCGCACCGCATACAAGCCGAGCACAAGCATTTTGAATACGCTGAAGTTGACTGATACGAGTGTCAGGGATACCATATAGTAAACTGTTACAATAATCCAGTCTAGAAGTTATAAATGCATGTATCAACGTCTCAGTAGACTCCCGTGTCAAGTATTTTCTAATCGCCCTGATATTGTGAAGATAATAAAATGCTGTGTTACAAAGTCTATTATGTGTGTGCATAGAAAGATTAGTGTCAAACCACACTCCTAAATTATGAACTAAAACCTTTGAATTAATACTAGACTGACCAATCATTATGTTTCTTAGCTTTACCTTAGCACACTGTTGACGAGTACCTATAATTATAAATTATGACTTACAATCGTTTAAAAATAGGCCATTAGCAACCATCCATTGACTAATATCATTAATACATGATTCCGTGGCCGATAGAGCTGATTCCTGGTCCTCTACCACATCAGGTGAAAAGAAGAGATACAATTAACTGTGTGTCATCGGCATAGCAATGAACTTGGGGTGATGAGCGTGAACAATATCAAACAGTTTACTTGTATATAAAATAAAAAGTAATGGGCCTAAACAGGAACCCTGTGGAAACTCCCCACTGGAGGGAGTGGACATCAGATAATTTACCATTAATTAAAACACGTTGAGATCTATCATGTAAATAAGAGGCAAACCATTTAAGAACAGTACCACCTAATCCAAATCTATTTCGTAAAGTGTCTAGCATGACCAAATGATCTAATGTATCGAATGCTGTACTCATGTCTAATAAAACTAGCAGAGAAACATGCTTTCTATTCATTGCCATTAATAAATCATTTTTAACTTTGAGCAAGGCGGTTTCAGTACTATGATGTTTACGATATGACGACTGAGCCTCAGGGAATAACTTATTAGTGGTGAGATATGTCTGTAGCTGGTTACTGACAACTTTTTCAAGAAGCTTTGAAATAAACTGAAGATTACTGATAGGCCTAAAATTTTCCACCTTAGCCTCCAAACCAGGCTTTTTCAAAAGTGGAATAACAATTGCTGACTTCCACAGCCTAGGAAAAGAACCCGACTCTAAAGAAACATTGATAATTTTTATCATGTACGGCAATAAAACGTCTAAATGCTAGGCATAGGATCGAGTACACATGATTTTTTACTCGAGCTAGTTATTAATTTCAGAATACAACCTTCAGAAACCATTTCAAAATTAACAAATTCTTACGAACCATTTGAGCGTGAAGGACCATGTTGGAACATACCTAAGTGGTGAGTATTAATGTTATTCAACTGTGACCGTATAGTTAAAATTCTCTGTCTAAAGAAGTTACTCATATCATTGGCTAATTTATGTGCATCAGAGTGTTCTGGATACACAGAAACAGGTTTGCAAAGAAGAGAATTACAAACCTGAAAAAACCGCTTAGAGTTACCCTGCACATTATCAATAACCTTTGAATAATACTCTTGATGCGCTTTATTCATAAGCGTTGTGACCTCGTATGTTTAAACAGTTCCAAATCATGTTGAAGTTTAGACTGCCGCCATATCTTTTCCAGTTTCTTTCTCTCCCGCTTTGCATGTTTTATATCCAAATTAAACCAAGGTACCATGTATAGTGATAGCTTTTGTTAATATTGGAGCATGAGAGTCAAGCACATTGCACAAGATATCTTGATAGGCTTCTGCCAGTGAATCTACGTTAACGATATTACTTGAACTGTGAAAAACACTACATTGCTCAAATTTTGAAGATATGTCCCTTTTAAATTTCTCAGGATTAATCTCACTAATTTTCCTAAATGATAGGCACTTAACAGGTAAAAGTGGCTTATGGAAATTTAACGAGCACTTGAAAGAATAATGATCACTAAATAATAAATCAGGGACTACTTTACAGGCAAGGGAGTCAGACTGACGAGTAATTAACAGGTCAAGAGTGTGGCCCGATACATTAGTAGGAAAAATAACATGCTGAGACAAACCCAATGAAGCACGACATTAACAAAATCATCAAAAGCACAATGGGTAAGCTTTTTTCCATTAAAATTACAAGGGGTGAGCCTTGTATTTTGTCAGTATTTTGGGGCAAATGCAATAAAACAGCTGTATGTTATCTACAAACGTAAAGTGACATGGTTTGTGATTGAGTCAATTTTAAAATTAAAATAAAAAATAAGAATAAATATTATTATATTTTGTTTTCAAAACTAATTTCTGCAGAAAGTTAGTCAGAGTGATGACCAGGCATTGGGGAGCGTTGAATCTTCTAGGCGAACCCAGCGTGATAACCACCTTAGCACCCTTCTGGAGGAATCGGCAGACCCCCGGTCGCTCCTTTACTTTCCCGCACCGTAACCAACTATCGAATAGGGGAGAGACATGGCGGCCCCCAAACCGTTGCTGCTGCCGCAACTGCCATGTCCCTGAATTAGGTCTGTTCTAGGGCTTCGAACCGGTGCGTCCCAGCTCTGGAAGCCCCGCGATTGACACTTCCAGTGGTCCGGCCAACGTACTGCGCCATCTGGACCATGTTGGTATCAGACAGGTTAAATTAAACCTACTTAAATAAAGGGTTTGATTGTATTGCTACCTTAATAAAAGAAAATAAAACACAGACGGGATTCGAACTGGGATCGCTCGCACGTAAGTCAAGCGTCTTATCCACTATACCACCATTTCATCTGACTATTCGAACTGAAAGGATATCCATTATCATTTGATACGATGATAAAGGGAACGCTCACAGATTGTTTTTGAAGGTTTTTAATTCATTTTCAATTCTTCATGTTACCATTATATTCGTTTAACAAAAGGGAACAATAGGTTCTCCGTTGTCGGTCATGTCCTGGGTTGGTGTTTTTTTAAAGTCCAACAACAATGGTTCTCTGCGTGCCACGTTTCGTGTTTACAGTGAACAACAGAGGAGAACAAACGGAGTTCTTTGTTTGACATCAATAAGTCCCAAAACACTGACTTACCTGATATTTTTGTTTGTTTTCTTTCTTTTTTTCCCTTTGTTTTTGTTTGTTTGTTTGGGTGTTTTTTGGGGGGTTTTTAATTTATTTGTTTTATTCTATATATCCAAAATCACAAGGGGTAGTTTTGTATACATGTATTTGTTTACATCAATATCACAAAGGACCTCTCTCTTCAACATCACAAGGGGTATTCTTTTAGTTTACAAAATGTGTTTAGCCTTGTAATTTTTTCTCGAAATAATATCAAGGGGGAAGCCCCGTAGTTTGTTCCCAAAATCAAGATAGGCCCTTAGTATTCCCTAAAATCACATGGTTGTAAACTATGGTTTACAGCCAACTACTCCCTGAACCTAAATTTCACTTAGCGACAGTTGATATTCGAGTTTCCCGATAAGATTCTTTTCAGAACCTCTGTTCCCCACCTAGCGATAGTTGAGATAAACACATGGTGTTACCGCAAACAGAAATGATGCCAATGCTCAACCATACAAAGCCTTAAATCTTACGGTGTAAGCCTTGTATATAGTTAAACAATATTTTCTTCAAACTCACATGGGGTACTGGTAAGCCTTGTAGTTTTATGTTTTATTAAATTTTTATTTAATAGTCTTTTATTACAATATAAAAAATAATATAAAAAAATACATGGCTTACCGACTTGTTGGCAAAATAGTGTCTTTCTATAAATTCTCACACTTTTTGGTATTTCTGATTGACATAATTTGTCGGTTCATTTGAGTTTTGTGTCGGTTTAAAATCCTGGCTACGCAACTGAACGCTACTGATGACGTTACCAGGGGTCGGATTACATTGATTCAAAGTTATTATTTCAAAAGTTCCTGAGCTGTATGTAAGCCGTGAACCTACGGAATAAGAGTTACATCATTAAATAAAACACCAAAAGTCACAAATTCTGCTTAATCACAACAATGTCTTTTTATTTATTACAACACTTCAACAAGAATGTTTATTAAAAAAAGGATACGATCGTATCAGGCCTTATAATGTTAAGAGATCTCTTTTTATGTTTAAAGTGCACTTTGTGAAAACACTAGGGGCTACCGGTAGTTGGTGTTTCTCCCTTGAATTTGCAGGTTCCAGTCCCACTCCTGATGAACTGATGATGCCGAACACCTCAACTGAAGAAAATGTCTCTCGCTGACACAATCACCGATGTTCTCGGTCTCTCAAAGAGTCCTCAATAATCAGTCCAAATTCTTGGGTCCTCAAATAGGGCACACACCAGTTAATCTCCAGCTCACCTGAGAGTAACTGAGAGCCAACGATTACTTAAATGTGAAAAGCAATGTTCTGGAAGGGCTTATGTGATTTCTCCAAACAAAACACGATGATTAAAGTGGATAAAATAACTTCTTTTACAGGAACATTTATCAGAACACTCTGAAAAACATGGCTGAAGGCAGGCGCATGGCCCTAACTAAAATCAACCAACAGAGGGCGCTATATCTATTTTGGGCAGGTGCTACATGTATAAGATAATGTTCACAGTCTATGTCATAATTATGAAAGATCTTTAAAAAATAAACAAAACTTATATTAGGCCTAAAGTTAGCCCAATTTGACCTAAATATGATGTCAGATTACACTAATGAATCCTATCATAATTTTCAATAAATCATATTTCAAGAACTACAATGCATACATTTACAATGTTATACCGGTACCTCATGAAAGAACTTGAAATAATGACAATAGTTTACATACAATGGCATTAATTTGACCTTTCCTTCCGGTCCACACAAGAGATTAAGGTAAAAATATTATGAATCAATTATGGCACGTAGAGTTAGGGAAATGCAACATGATTTCAGTTTAAATAGAACTTTCTTTGACATCTAACATTTCAAAAATATTTTGGATAATGTTATTGACCTTTGTTTCCGGTCTTAACAGGAATTTGAAATAATATAATTCTCAATGAAATATCCAAGAGCATTAACTTTAGTTGATGACGTCATCTCATATGATGCACAGCCGAACACCTTGAGTTTGTTTTCTACAAACTCAATACCTCTAGTTAATATTATTCTTTGTTTTAATTTTAAATTAAAAAATTTCATTGTTTTCTCAAAGACATGGGCACCTGTTGCGTTTGAACTTTCACAGATTAGGAATGTGATTCCTCTGCCTCTACCCTGCAAAAACTGAGGTGTTAAAATAACACTAGTAGTGTCAACTTTATTCTTCCATGGTGTTTATATTGTGCGAGTTGCCTATTAAACACCAATGGTGTAGTTTTTAACACCTTGGTTTTTGCAGGGGGAACGGCCGTCTATAATTTGGCAGCGAAACTATGTGAAACAAACTAATTGTAAACAAGGAATTGGTTTTGTTCGCCTCTATTGTTAAGACAACTGAGGACCTATTGTCGCTATTGTGATAGCAACCGAGGATTTATTGTCCTGTGGGTTTATTTGTTTGTAAAAGTATAACCAACCTATATCATGTTTGGCCCTACGCCTATATATAGAATTCACAATATGGACTTCTCAGAACAAAGTCATATAGGTCTAATAACCACAATAATTACGGTACATGAATTTGTTGCTAATGAACTCTTGTTGTAATGGCGACCTTGTAGCTCCACTATAATAGGGTTGTTTATTAAAAACAGAGAAAGCATCTATGACGGATTAATTAAATGTGGTAAATATTTCTGCCTTTATTAGCACAAAGACAGCGACCTTAGGTTCGTATTGCCTCGCCAAGAAACCAACAAAGAGAAAGTGCCCAAGCAGAAAGTAATATAGACTGCTGTGAATATACGACGAGCGCAGTCCCGTGATTATAGACTAATGTTTTGGGGATGCGAAGGCGCACTGCCATATTGGACAAACGAGTGTTACTTTCTAATAAATTACCCAAATAAAATTAAAAAAAATTCAAATTAAATGGCCACTTTCTGTTGACGAATTTTGATGTCAATGTAAAAATAACCGCCCCATGTTCAACCCGGTCTACAGGCCTGATGGACAGTCGCATAGCTGGGGGTTAGTTCAGTTGGAAAGCCCATGTTTTTCTTACGCGATGTGTTATGGGCTGGTTATTATATCATGATTATAGGCTGTACTCTGATGTACTGTTGTTGCTAACACGTGCTTGTTCTTTGCAGTAGAGAGGCCAGGAGTAGGCTATTCACATTTTACATCCTACATTGTGTAAAAAAAACATGTAAATTTACAGCAAAATGCAGGTAACTCTATTTCCAACAATTTGCTGTATTACAATTTTACATAACAAGTGAGTTAAACTGATTTACACAATTTCTGTAAACGCTTAATAATGAAACTGCAGTACGTTTCCATATTTGTTTGGACATGTTCTTTGTGGGCCGAAAAAGAGAATCAGAATGGGTAAAACAAACAAATATGTAAACGTAGGCCTACTGCAGTTTCATTATTAAGCGTTTACAGAAATTGTGTCAATCAGTTTAACACACTTGTTATGTAAAATTGTAATACAGCAAATTGTTGGAAATGGAGTTGCCTGCATTTTGCTGTAAATTTACATGTTTTTTTAAGTGTAGGCCTAGATATATTCATTTCGTTCGGTAAAAATTCATTTCGTAATTTTGTTTTAAAGATGTGTAATGGGCATGATATTATAAATAAAACAAAGGCAAATTTTTTGTCAAATATAACATTTAAATCTCCTCCCTCCCCCCGCCCCCCCCCCACCCCATTTATCTTCGCAAAAAAAATACAAAATCGCCGTCACTTGTAGCTAGACAACTTGTTCCTGATCTGGATTACACAAACTAGGCTCATAGAATGAAACCTTACAGGTTATGGACTCTTGCTGTACAATGTGGCTACAGAAGATCAGTGCGACGGACCAGACTGAGTTGACGACGCCATTTTGCTTTATAGATTTTTTTTTTAAATTGTTTTCCATTAGAAAATTCAGGTTTTGGAAACAAACGTTTGTTAGCAATCACTGAGCCTTGCCCTTTACAAACGAATAAAGGCATAATATGTTTACGCATTCCTTACCTCCTACTCTAGCTGCACTTCAGTGGGAAGTTGCTACAGAGGTCAAAATCAGTCAACTGCCCGTTTTGACTGTTGACCCAAATGTGCACACAGGGGCATTTTTGACTGGTTTGTACTGACATTTTGACCACCCGAACAATACCAGACAATGCTTTTACCAGTAAAAAACGGTCAACTCATTTTGACCTGTAAATGTACTTACTACACGTAAGGTTTGACAATGTTTGACTTTTAAGTGCACTAGATATACCTTGGCAAGTATATAAACATTTTGACTGATTTTGATCCTTGTAATAGTAAGAGGGTTAAGACTCATTTTATAAAATCCATTCATATGGTTTCGGTACGCAATGTGATTCACCATGCATGACGTGTACAATGAAATGACTGAGAAATATTGTTATCATGGTAAGCCTCATCGATTTCACCAAAACATAAGCCCACCCAAGGCCTAACAAACAATGGAACTTGATGATGATCTAATAAATGAAAACAATAACATCATTAGGCCGATACAAACTGAAGTTATTTATTTTCATTCCACTAAAAAGAGAAGGTACAGCATTGGTATTGATTGTTAACATATGTTCATTCCAACCATCTAGTTTTCCAGAAAAAAAAAAAACCTGTGTAAATGTCATCACAGTAGGTGCTCAAGTTACTGAGAAAACGACGAAAACTGTTACATGTTTTTCTGTTTTAGGACAAAAATTAAAGTCTCCGTCCGGTTTTTGGTCATCGGTCGGCTTCAAAATCGGTGCGGTGACCTTTTTTTTCTTCTTTTTTTTCCCCCTCCGCGCCAACAGGGAAATACGTGATACATTGTATACACGTGGACCAAATTTCCCATTTACAAAGTATGGTGGCTAAGATAGGCCTCACAAATCGGGCAAACGTTCATACCCCTATGTGTATGTGAAAAGTCGTTTAAAACACAGCAGGGCAGAATTCCAGTCGATCCAGCAATTTTGGCTGCAAATTGGACATCATTTCATAGCACACACAAAAAATCAAAAATCAAAAATGCCGACGCACGGCTCTGAGACGACGCGCGCGGAGACCAGAAACCAGAGACTTTCTTTTGGCCTTAGGACAACAAATTCTCTGTTTCTGGTGTCCGCGCGCGTCGCCTCAGACCATGAAATGATGTCCAATTGCAGCCAAAACTGCCGTGCTATGTTTTAATTAAACGACTTTTACACATAGGGATTATGAACGTTTGCCCGATTTGTGAGGCCTCTCTTAGCCACCATACTTTGCGTATGTGAAATTCGAAAGTCTGGTTCCAATAACCGTATACATGCATCACGTATTTCACTGGTTGTCGAAAAAAAAAAAATTAAAAAAATAATTAATTAAAATTAAGGAAGGTTTTTGGATAATCTGGTAATTACCAATGTTGTACCTTTCCTTTTAAGCCACCATACACTATTGGAAACAATTGATACGAGCAAGGAAATATTATTTGTGTGAACGGTGACCGGTGTTACACTAACGATAGAGGGCGCAAGGACCATAATCTGTTTGGATTCATCCTGCAGACAAAATAATTCAACGGACACAATCTGCCATGGGCATAAATCCTTTTAAAATATATTTTCTTAATTTTCAAAAAAAAATCATAATGTTCTTCAGTAGTAAAAACATAATCCCAATGATTCAACCACTGGCGGATCCAGGGGGGCTAAGGGGGGCTGTAGCCCCTCCCCCCCCCCCCCTAAAATCGTAAAAGAAAATATTTTTAAAAAAAATTAAAAAATAAATAAATAAAAAAAAAAAATTCTCAGCGTCCCCCCTAAAAAATGTTCTGGATCCGCCCATGTCAACCCACAAATTTACTGCTCAAAATTGGGTGGGGTAGGACAGATGACGTTCAGGTCAATGAAATTTTGTTGGGATCACTTTTTAATAATCTCTCAAACTGTCCCTTCAAATGTGAACAGAAAATTGAAACTCCCAGGTTGGTGGTAAATGTATTATCTCGATTTAAAAAATAATAAATTAAGCATCATTTCAGAAGCAGTTTTCAGGGATTTGATTTGACAAAAGTAAAAAAATCCTATAAAATGGGTAGTGGGCCTGGGTCTCCCTTTGGTCTAGAGGACAAAGCCCCATGAACCTCCTGTGGGTAGTGGGCCTGGGTCTCCCTTTGGTCTAGAGGACAAAGCCCCCTGAACCTCCTGTGGGTAGCGGGCCTGGGTCTCCCTTTGGTCTAGAGGACAAAGCCCCATGAACCTCCTGTGGGTAGTGGGCCTGGGTCTCCCTTTGGTCTAGAGGACAAAGCCCCCTGAACCTCCTGTGGGTAGTGGGCCTGGGTCTCCCTTTGGTCTAGAGGACAAAGCCCCATGAACCTCCTGTGGGTAGTGGGCCTGGGTCTCCCTTTGGTCTAGAGGACCAAGCCCCCTTGAACCTCCGGGGGGTCGGAGGCCTGGGTCTCCTTTGGTCTAGAGGACAAAGCCCCTGAACCTCCTGTGGGTAGTGGGCCTGGGTCTCCTTTGGTCTAGAGGACAAAGCCCCTGAACCTCCTGTGGGTAGTGGGCCTGGGTCTCCCTTTGGTCTAGAGGACAAAGCCCCATGAACCTCCTGTGGGTAGTGGGCCTGGGTCTCCCTTTGGTCTAGAGGACAAAGCCCCCTTGAACCTCCTGTGGGTAGCAGGCCTGGGTCTCCCTTTGGTCTAGAGGACAAAGCCCCCTGAACCTCCTGTGGGTAGTGGGCCTGGGTCTCCCTTTGGTCTAGAGGACAAAGCCCCCTGAACCTCCTGTGGGTAGTGGGCCTGGGTCTCCCTTTGGTCTAGAGGACAAAGCCCCCTGAACCTCCTGTGGGTAGTGGGCCTGGGTCTCCCTTTGGTCTAGAGTACAAAGGTCCCTGAACCTCCCGTGAGTAGTGGGCCTGGGTCTCCCTTTGGTCTAGAGGACAAAGCCCCCTGAACCTCCTGTGGGTAGCGGGCCTGGGTCTCCCTTTGGTCTAGAGGACAAAGCCCCCTGAACCTCCTGTGGGTAGTGGGCCTGGGTCTCCCTTTGGTCTAGAGGACAAAGCCCCTGAACCTCCTGTGGGTAGTGGGCCTGGGTCTCCCTTTGGTCTAGAGGACAAAGGCCCCTGAACCTCCTGTGGGTAGTGGGCCTGGGTCTCCCTTTGGTCTAGAGGACAAAGCCCCATGAACCTCCTGTGGGTAGCGGGCCTGGGTCTCCCTTTGGTCTAGAGGACAAAGCCCCCTGAACCTCCTGTGGGCAGCGGGCCTGGGTCTCCCTTTGGTCTAGAGGACAAAGCCCCCCTGAACCTCCTGTGGGTAGTGGGCCTGGGTCTCCCTTTGGTCTAGAGGACAAAGCCCCCCTGAACCTCCTGTGGGTAGTGGGCCTGGGTCTCCCTTTGGTCTAGAGGACAAAGCCCCCTGAACCTCCTGTGGGTAGTGGGCCTGGGTCTCCCTTTGGTCTAGAGGACAAAGCCCCATGAACCTCCTGTGGGTAGTGGGCCTGGGTCTCCCTTTGGTCTAGAGGACAAAGCTCCCCCTAACCTCCTGGATGTTTAGAAAAAACTAGAGGTTTGGAGACAATTTTTGAGGCATAGGGAGATTTGTAAACAAAAAAATCATGAGAAATCCAGGCCCGAGTTTTTGTTAATAGTACCAATGTTGTATTTTCACCCTTCGAGTATGGCGGATTCTGTTTTACTTGATATAAAAACAATATAGACAACGTTTCATTATAAAAAATGTATTGGCATTTATTGCTATGTATACAATATTCATTCCTTTTTCAACGGTATGAGTGTCCAAAAAATGATATTCCCCACATGATTATACTAATAAACTCAACATGACCGAAAAGCAGATGGAATCGTTTCTCAAAAACCTTCAAATTCATGGTTGACAGTTCCATAACAGCTTACAAAACGGGTTTAATGTCTTCATTGTTTATTATGTAACCCTGGCCTCTTTAGGAAATTTCAAAAACGTAAAGAAACGTTAAAAAGGTGTAATTCTACATGGATATAAGCAATAGGACCAATCGCCGCTACATTTGGTTTAGTTACAATAAAGCTTAGGACGTGATTGGTCAAATAGCTGCAACTTACAGCACAACATAATATCTAGTGATTGAGTCTTAATGCGACAGCATGTAACCACTGGGGATCGGGGAAGGGGAGCGTTCCTGCATTTTTTTTTCTCTTGAAATTGGCCCCCGTCTCGTCAGGCCAAGGTTGTTGGTTCGTAACACCAGAGCTTGCTAAGGCGGGTATCACATAAAATACAGTCTCCATGGAATTAGCATTGTTCAACTTGGAAAGCAACGCCTGAAATTCCCAACTTGAACAATAAAAAGGGACGGGATTTCACTGGCAGTGATTTTGACTAAAGAGTAATGAGTAGAGAAAGAAGAGTTAACAACGGGAAGTGTATAAGACTCACCACAGGTCAAAATGTTAAATATTTCTCATTGAAAGTGTGTTTAATTTGAGAAATTGCACGATGACAGTCGAAATATGTATTTCCCATGTTTTGTTTTGTTGTTTATTTATTTATTTTATTTATTTTTTCGTTCTATTTAACCGGCAATTTCCTACACTTTTAATCTGAAAAGTGTTACTTGTTAGAAAAGGACAAACTTACCAAATTACCAATTACAATTTCACAGTATTTAATTCCTGAAATGAATTCATGGTGAGCATATCTAAAATAACGACTTTGACAAATATTTTGTGGAATATTTCATCCTAAACTTTTCCTTTCTTCAAGAAAGACTGCAATTGAAATAGTAAAAGAAACATGGGCGCTGCATCTTTATGAATGAATCCATTTAAAGATATCTAAAAGTTCAGGAAGGGATCGTAAATTGTCATTTAGACAAAAGCTAGAGGCTGGACTTCAATCGATTGCTATGTTTAAAGGCTTAGCATCTTTTATTATTATTATTATATTACTGTTTATTTATTTATTTTTTATTTACTTTTTATTTATTTATTTTTTTAAGCCAGTATACACTTTTGGTAAAATATATGTAAATGGATCCATACTTAAAAAGAATCAAGATAAATGTGAACAAAATCCAACCCGTTTACGAGGGGGAAAAAGGTAAATGTATTCAGATAGTTCGTATTCATTCCAATGTGGAATTTCTGTTTTTAGATGACGTATTGGAAATGATTTCACCAATTGTTTTTTACTAAAATGATCACACGTGAGTCGAAAACATTTCAAGGGATGTTCGATACCATCGTCGACTTCACACCAAGTAATCTCCAAGTATCAATCATTTTAGGAAGTTACTCATTTCTGAAAGGCTCTAATCTTTGAGGAAGAAAACAAATGTTATTGCAGAACATAAATTTTAGAAAACATGTAACAGAATTTCTGTCGTTTTCTTTAAAAACTTTCACAGGTTGATTTTTTTAAATATATTTCTTGAAATGAACTTACGTTTTCACAAAAAAGAAAACAAAGTTGTACTTTCCCTTCAATGAAGTTATTTTTCCCCTTTGAATAGCTGTTTAAGCAAATTTCAGGTCATTTTGCTATGCCAGATTTGCATATCTTCACTGCTGACTAATATGCAGGCCTGTTTCTATGACGATCTATTGTTTATATAATGACATAACTACCAAATTAAATAAGCACTTTTGTGACACCCACTAAGAATTCGTGATATACACTTGGCATTTCAACATTTCAAAATTGAACATAAAACTGGGCGCAAAAACTTTCGATATGCCCGTGACAAATTGAGAAAATTACAAAAAAATAGCAATAACTCGCCTTTTTTCCCCCAGATATCAATACTGAGTTACAGCGATCGTTGATAGAACAACCTGACAAATTGGTTAATGTGCTTCCCACAAGCTAGCAGCTAGAAAACTACAAAATGTTTCAAAAAGTAGGAAGACATCTTATAATGAATGTTAAAAGCATGCAAAACAATGCCCCAATAGCCTGACTTCCAAAGACATCTAAAGAAATAATATACAATCAAAACACTCAACAGAAAGAAAATATTACATTACCTATATAAAACAAATAATAATTCGAAAACGAACCAAATTTAAAGAAATCAACTGTAAATTGCAATGCAAATTTCAAAATATTCATAACAATTTCAATGTTTGAGCTTTTGAAAGTCAATTTTAATTTAATAAAGTTTTTACCCCCAAAATATGATGAAGGAAATTCTTAATCTCACAAGTTATTCCCAGCCGAATTTAGAACAAATGTACCCACCATCTGCAACACTTTCAACAGATTGTGAGAGAAAATGTGTAGGTGCATCCCAACAGCATGACCTTGCATGACCCGAATATTTGCATTGACCTAAACATTTGCATATGACCTGTACACCGTTATCATCAGGCACTTACAGTACACGGCAGGCCCACGAAAGCCAGAATTAATGTCAAACCGGAGAATAATCACGTCTTTATTCTGGGGACACCATCAGCACAGTCTCATTGAACAGCGATGTCAAATTTAAGAAGACTTTGGCTGAAGGTTTACAAAAGAGGACTGATGTATCGCTGATGGAGACTTAGCCATGCCCCTAAGACAATTCATATATACATGCAACAGGTGGGGCACATTATGTACACTAATCGCATTTACATGTATACAAACACATATCAGGTTAAACTTGTAGCTTTGCATGGTGAAGAGGATAAGTAAGACTAATTGCAGTGACACCATCTTAAATTCTCTATTGAGTGGTTATTAGTTCTGAAAAGTTGTAACCTCCAGTTCTTTTCAGAACTAATTACCACTCAATAGAGAATTTCACATGGTGTCACCGCAATTAGTGTTACACGTACAAATATTATCAATACTCATTGTGATTTGATTTTAATTTTACCCTACACTGACGTGTGTATAGCACTGGATACTCAATGATTTCCGAGTGTCTGTGAAAAAACTACACAGGCGACTCGGGCGGGATTCGAACCCACGACCTCCTGCTTACCAGTGCAGACGTCTTAACCTCTCGACCACCGAGCTTGCCCGATGGCGATTGGCTGGCTAGAATCCTATATAGCAGCGGGTGCCGCGATATTTATAGTTTTGATGAAATTCTTGCGTCAGGTGATGTGTGTGGGTGTGTGTGGGTGAACGTACACACCATTCGTTGTGGGGTCCAAAACACAATAGAACAATTGGACCCCACAAGGTAACTATAGAAAATCTTGTACCCCACAGGAGAATTATAAGGAAAAGGGATAATAGAACGAACAAAGGAATACCCCACAAATCAATGTGCGTGAGGGTGTGTGTGAACTATTATTGTGGGGTCCAAAACACAATAGAACAATTGGACCCCACAAGGTAACTATAGAAAATCTTGTACCCCACAGGAGAATTATAAGGAAAAGGGATAATAGAACGAACAAAGGAATACCCCACAAATCAATGTGCGTGAGGGTGTGTGTGTGTGTGTGTGTGAACGTACACACCATTCGTTGTGGGGTCCAAAACACAATAGAACAATTGGACCCCACAAGGTAACTATAGAAAATCTTGTACCCCACAGGAGAATTATAAGGAAAAGGGATAATAGAACGAACAAAGGAATACCCCACAAATCAATGTGCGTGAGGGTGTGTGTGTGTGTGTGTGTGTGTGTGTGTGGTGCCTGTATTGCAAGGCAATGCACTTATACATCACTGGTGGACAGTGAAGGAGCATGGGGGAAACCATGCATGTAAATATACCATACATTTTTTTTTTTAAGTGTGCACCCCCCCCCCCCATTCCTTTTTGGCAGTGTTTTTCGTCCTATTTTCAGCAGCCCCGGATGCACCCCTGGTACACATACAACCATTGGCATCATCTTTTGTTTTTCTCAGGTGTAAGTGGTCATGTGACATGTAACAGATGCTGTGACTGCATTGGCGGATCCGGGGCTAAGGGGCTGTAGCCCCTCAAAATCGTAAAAAAAAAAAAAATTAAAAGAGAGAAAGAGAGAGAGAGAGAGGGGGGGGAGGGGAGGGGAGGACGCACTCTCATTTCCCCCTCACTGTGCTTTGTTTTTCTCTCCCTTTGATTATTTCATTGTAATTTTTCTAGTACTGAAAAATAATTGTTTTTGATTCTCAGCCCCCCCCTAAAAAATGTTCTGGATCCGCCCATGGACTGGGCAGCAATAAGTCCACTGTCTCAACTCCTGCACTTTGAACTCAAGTTCTGGTGTTGCCAGCAGCAGAGTGTGGGTTCGAGCCCCGGCCGTGACACCTGTGTCCTTGAGCAAGACACTTAACCATAATTGCTTCTCTCCACCCAGGGGTTAAATGGGTACCTGTGAAGGCAGAGATGGTTTGCTCTATATGCGCTAGAAATGGCAGCAATTGAGCTGTATACTCCCCAGGGAGCTGAGATGGTTTCAGGAATGATTTATGAGCCTTATGAGCCTTATGAGCCTTATGAGCAGGGATAATATAATGCGCCTTGAGCGCCACTTAGTTGGTGGATACGTGCGCTATATAAATCTATACATTATTATTATTATTAATTGGAAAGTAATGAATACACATGCTGAGTGCAGTGTCGCTATAAAACTCCACCTATTCCCACTTGGGTCTAAAGAATTTTACACTTTTCATGGGACAGATATGATTTGATATGTTTTTGCGAACACCATTATAAGTCACCTTGGCCGACACCTTCTAAAGAGTTTCCCAAATGCTGTGTTCCTGATAAATGGTCAGTAATATTATTAAAACCCTAACTCCCTAGGCCCATTTGCTTACACATAACCTGAATCCTTCCTAACTCCCTAGGCCCATTTGTTTACACATAACCTGATTCCTCCAAAATCCTTCAGTAGCAAAGCAAGCATATGACATGTATGCACACTTGTGTTTCTAATCTGTGATACATGTACATGGCCAGGGACCCTCCCTGCATGCATGCATGGAGCAATAAATAGTGTCCACTGACCCAAGCACTGACCTTGCAATCATTACAACAATCATGGATGTACATGTACCATGGAAAGGCAAGTATGCCTAATAACCTCAATCCTCCCAAATCCTTCACTTTAGCAAAGAGGATTTTGGAGGATTTGGAAAGGCTAGGGTTAACACAGGACTGAATATTTTGGAGTCAATGTGTGACCTGTTCACACAAGTCGCATAATGCTATTTTCTGGATGACCTTTTGTAAAAAAATAAAAGTGCACTTGTGTTTGGTACCATTGGGGGAAACCCTTTTTCTACATAATTCATAAATACAAACATCTTTGTTTTAAAAAATAAATGCTGACTTGACTGTCATTTTGTGAGAGCAGATTACTGATTTTGTTGGGCAAATGCTTCACTTAGACATATCCATTCTCAGTGTTCAATGTGAGGCAATGTAACAATCCTCTCAACCCCCACTCTCAAACCCCACTCTCAAACCCCCACCCCCACCCCCCCCCCCCCAAAAATATCAACAACAACAATCTCATTAATGCTTTGGATTGTATGCAAGCAAGGGAATGCCCCTTCAATATAAAACAAATTATAAAAAAAATATATATATATATCCCTTAAGATTTCTTTGTGTGTAATTTGTTACTGTTTTTAGTTTATTTCTTCATTTTTAATCTTCCCTTTTAGTCCAATCTTTAATTAGTGTGGTAGGCTGGGAGGGGGGGTCTTTTTGTGCAATCTAGTCCTTTTATTTCGTATGCAATTGTCTGTTAAGACTAGTTTTTTTTTAAATTAATTTATTTGTGCCTCTCTCTGCCAAAGTTTTATCGATGTTTGTTTTTTATCCTTGATGTATTTTTATATAATGTGATGCCCCCAAATGATCAGCTATACTGGATAGGTTACCCTCGTTAAAGATGGTTTAAATAAACAAAAAATAAATTAAAAAAATAATAAAAGATCGGAGCCACAACTTATTTTGACCTAACTGAACCGGTGACCTTCATCAGAGCTCTTCCTTGACCTGGTCGCCGGGCGTCGACTTCAGGTTTTGCATAAACTCGTAAAAATCGGCCTTTGTCCGGCCGCCGTTGTACTCCTTGGTGACGCCGTTTGTAAAAAGTTTGAAAGTGGGGAACCCTTTGACTTCGTTTTCACTGCAGATACCTGGCAAATGGAAAATCAAATCAATTTGTTCATTAAATTAATTTTTCTATTAAAATTTGGGCGCAGGATCACAGGGAACCAGTGAATATCAATACTGTTCATATCACTGCAGAACAAACATCAGGGTGTGATTTGACAATAGTAAAACAAATCCTGAAAAATGGGTAGCGGGCTTGGGTCTCTCTTTGGTCCAGAGAACCAAAAGCCCCCTGAACCTCCTGGACGTTTAATTTTGGAGGATTTACAGACTCTCCGCATCCCCACAAACAAGAAACTAGAGGTCTGAACACAATACTTCTTTGCTTGGTGGCTACTTCTCTTCTTTCAAGCAAATTTTGAGGCAAAGGGAGATTTGTAAAAAATCCTGAGAAATCAGAGGCCTGATTAGTATATACACGAAATACATGTTGTTTCCGTTTGTGTGGCTGAAATCCGGGTTCACTGTAAACAGTACAATATAAGAAACATAAGTTACAGTTGACAAGAATCATAGGCCTAAAGGTTGTATGGAAGTGGTATTGGGGTAGATATGTCTGAAACCCACCATGCTGATTTGCCATCAGGTACACTATAATATACAATGTACATGTAGGTTATACATGCATGCATGTACATATAGGTTATATGTAAAATGTAACATGGTCTGTGCACCTATTTATTGGCCGTTGGATAAAGTTACCAATAGTGTACACTTAATACAGGTTGTTCCTGAAATCCGGGTTCAAAAGCTTTGACAAATGGGAACATGCACCAGTACTTGTATGTACATGTACCTATTTCACACCAGAGTTGATTTTGTTTTTGTGTAGGTCTCGGCATATATAGAGATTCCGTAATAAAAATACTAATGACAATAATACAAAATAATGGTTATTGGCCTTACGTTTCGAACCTAGCAGTTTCTTTCTCAAAGGTGCATTTTGCCTTTGAGAAAGTGTAAAGCCAATAACCATTATTTTGCATTGATACTAAAAGGTCCTTTAGGTTGGTAAGCAGTTTGCAACAGCTAATTCTCTTTTTATTGTATAACAATAATAATTCGTTCTCATATAGCGCATTTAAAATATAAATATGTTTCTACATGCTTTACAATAATCACCCCTGGTTACTGGGCCAACATCATCATTCCTGTAATCTTATTCGGCTGCCTGGGGCACATCTAACCTATTGTGCAACCTCTTCAGGGCTATTCAAACACATCAACCATCTTTATACCCTCTAAAGTACCCATTTAAACTCATGGGTATTCAAAGAGAAGCAATTACTGTCTTGCTCAAGGACACACGTACCTCAGTCACGGCCAGGATTCGAACCCACATGTTAATGCCCATCATGATACAAGTCTGATGCGCTATTAACCACTCGGCCGCGGCACTTCTATACAATGTATCCATGGTTAAACGAGTTGCATATATACATGTGCATGTTAGTTCCTGTTTGTTAATGGATATGTCGGCTCAGATCCGGGTTCACTGTAAACAGCTCAACATCTGATCCCAGGAAATACTGTGTACCGTGTATCGAGGATCAGTATTGTATTGTGCAGTGCGCTGTACTTGATATTTTAAATATTGTACTTATCAACTCACGAATGTGATAGCTTGGATTTCCTGTCATATATCCATCAAGATATACCAAAGAAATATTGAATTTTGCAGGAGATATATTTCAGTACAAATAAAACGACTCATTGAAACCTTTATAAAGCCTGGCAGCATTCTATCCCAAACAGAGATATACAATAATTGCAACAGGGCGTGCTCTACTTCATTGACTCAGATACCTATTACAGCACCAAACATGGCTAATGTCTGGCAAGGTTTGTTTCTGTTCTCGGTCACCATCGGATTGGCCTTGGCTGATCACGACTACGAGTTCCGGGTGTGCCCACCGTTCTGGACTCGCTATGGTGTCAACTGCTACCGATTCTTCGGTCTTACCAAACCTTGGGTAGAAGCCGAGACCCACTGCCAAAAGTTCTTCACACGCTTTGGGCAAGGTCACTTGACATCCATTCACAGCTCGGATGAGAATAACTTTGTGTACGAGCTGTGGAAATCATCTCTTGGTGTGACAGATAGATTTCTCTGGATCGGCCTCAACGATCGTGTGAATGAGGGGAATTTTCATTGGTCTGACACCACAGATTACAACTACGATGATTGGTTAGCTGCCGAACCAAATAACGCTGGTCCAGAACACTGCACTGAGATAAGAAAACATGCTGGTGAAGTTGGATGGAATGATAGGAGATGCATCCAGTCATCCCCGTTCATTTGCAAGGTTCCCTTAGTGTAGTTAAAACAACAACCAGCAACATCATCACCAGGACTGGGGTAAAAGTCTAATGCTGTAAGCTTAAGAACATAATAACATTTCATCGGCTGTGCACTTAGGGTGCATAATCTATATATACTGAACAGCAAAAGAAACGCAAGTCCGAGGTCTTGTCAAGTTTTCAAACAGAAGACAAACCATTTTGATTCTAATCACTCATTTAATGAAAAATGCTTTCAATTTGTGAGCTGAAAGTGACTGTTGAATGTGAAAATCTTGCAATGCAATTTCAACAGTCACTTTCAGCTCACAAATTGAAAGCCTTTTTCATTAAATGAGTGATTAGAATCAAAATGGTTTGTCTTCTGTTTGAAAACTTGACAAGACCTCGGACTTTGCTGTTCAGTATACATTGTACGCTGACAAATATCAGTGTAGCTACCATCATTAGCTATCGTCTTGTGGACACACCTCTCCAATGCCTGAAGAAAATCACTGAAGGATACTGTCTGTTCTCACCCTTAAGAAATAAACTTAAACAGCTTGAAAACATTAACTCACTTAAGAAAAACACCACAATGTACACACATGCGTGAATCCCAAGATAACCGTGGACCTCTATTGTTCTCATTGTGTTTGGACTCGAACTTTTTGAAGCAATCTCCGTTGGTTTTGTACACAATGTCCTACCAAGGACCTCTGAAAACAAAGCACCAGCAAACAAGGACCTGTTGTTCCCTTTGTTATAAGTCCTTGGATGGTATGTAGTGCAAGCCCACGATGTACATGCAGGTCATTGAGTAAAAATACACATCATGACGACGGACGATGGATCCCTTGCTCAGAAAATGGATGGACTATATAACTTTACAACACAGACTGTTTGCGGTGACACCATGTGAAATTCCCCACTCCAAGGATCCCAGTTACACCGTTTCCAGCCTGCACGCTACAATGCACTGATCCTCCAGCATCCAGTCTTCGCACGAATCCTCCAGCAGTCTACTTAAGCAGCAGCATCTCCTGAAGATGATCAGAGCATACTGATCGAAACGTCGAGTACCTCCTGTTCTTTTCAGAACTAAGTATTACCCAATTAAGAATTTCACATGGTGTCACCGCAGTCTTTACTTTTCTCCATGCAAAGCTACAAATATTATTTAGAGCACTCTTTCATGGTTCAAGGGTTCAGCAATTGCAAAATCTGTCAATCTGCCGTTGGCAGTTTTAAAGAAAAGTGTAATAATTACATACCTTACCTTTAAAGTGTAGAATAGTGTAATATTTGTTTCACCGCTCTGGCAAATGACAATTTAATTTGTTTTGGAATTTTGCTACCTGTATACATACTTTCATACCATGAACAAGTATTATGATACCTATTTATTTGCTATGGCCTTGCATCAGATTTGGTTTACATTCACGGCATGGTTTTGTAAACAAAGGCAACTATAAAACGCTGGTGCTATTTTGGCCATTGCACAGGTTGACAATAGTTTTATAACGATGGAAATGATATAATCATTGTACTTGGAATAGCACGATCAGCAATTGTGTGACTAAAAATGGCGACTACATTTTTGTTTTTAACGTACTGAAACTGCCAAAAAACAGGCATCGTATACATTAGTGCTGGGATGGTTAAACCGGCCAAAACCGGCACTAACCATTTATAAATTTGCTAACCGGCTAACTTAAACCAGTATTGAAAAAATACAACCAACAATTTTGGAAGAATTTGTTTTTTGCCGCATTGGTTACTTGTTTTTTGCCGCATTGGATATTTGTTTTTTGCCGCATTGTCCATGTCGCACCATATCACCTCCGTCTGTAAATCCTTAAACTTCCACTTACGCAACTTAAATCACATTCGCAAATACATCGATCAACCCACTTGCCATCACGCAGTACGCTCTCTCATCCTCTCCCGCCTTGACTACTGTAACTCTCTGTTGCACGGTGTTAGGCAAGCGGAGATCAACAGACTCAGAAAGTACAAAATCGAGCTGCTAGGCTGGTATACTCAGTCGGCCGATTCTCCGATGCCCCGGAACTTCTGCAACAATTACACTGGTTACCTGCTAAACATCGCATCCTTTTTAAATTACTTCTCAATCTTTTTAAGTGCCAACATGGCGTAGCTCCTCCCTACCTGACTGACCTACTGTCCTCCTATGTCCCAGGTAGGGAGGGGCTTCGGTCTTCATCTGATACATCCCGTTTATATGTAAATATAAAAATCACACAAAACTGGTGACAAGGCTTTTGCCATAGCTGGCCCTAAGGAATGGAACAAACTCCCTGTTCACATCAGAAATTCTTCTTCAATCCAGATTTTTAAAAAACTTCTCAAAACCTTTCTCTTCTAATTTCCGTTGTAGTCTTTACTAGCTTTTCATTCTTGATTTGTAAAGCGCTTTGATCTTGTTAAAGGCGCTATATAAATACCCGTTTATTATTATTATTATTGGTTATTTGTTTTTGCCGCATTGGTTATTTGTTTTTGCCGCATTGGTTATTTGTTTTTTGCCGCATTGGTTATTTGTTTTTTGCCGCATTGGTTATTTGTTTTTGCCGCATTGGTTATTTGTTTTTGCCGCATTGGTTATTTGTTTTTGCCGCATTGGTTATTTGTTTTTGCCGCATTGGTTATTTGTTTTTGCCGCATTGGTTATTTGTTTTTGCCGCATTGGTTATTTGTTTTTGCCGCATTGATTATTAAACAATCATTGTGGGAAGTTTTTTTTTTTTTAATGCTTTTTGATTGAAAATGTATGCACATTGTGCCATTTGCAGACGATCTAGTTTGTATGGCAGTCAGGTGCAGACTTGTCGGTTAACCGACCGTGAAAGATTCGGTTAAACTGTTAGCGAACTAACCAGTAACTCCCAAGCACTACAATATCTTAAAATGTGGACATTATTTTGCGCTCTGATGTCATGATATCACTCTCTGAAAGCTTTTGATGTGAAGATGGTACAGAAACAAATCATCACGAAAAATGTCTAGTGTTGTAAATTGTTGAGAAAACACAAACAAAACATGCACATCATAAAAATTGTGAATGCTGCTTTTTCCCACACTTTTATCGTGCCAAAATTATAGACTCTGCATTACGCTGAAACTTTCACAGGTTCTTTGACGTATTTCTTGATTTACAGTATGACTTACTCGTAAAGGAGGTTTTGCCAACATTACCCATTATAAGTTTTGAGGCTTTGCATGGTGGAATATCGATATCGTTTCGGTTTGCGGTAACACCATGTGTTTATCTCAACTAACGTGAAGCTGAGGTACAGGTTCTGAAAAGAACCGTATCGCACAACTCATATCTCAACCTTCGTTAAGTGAGAAAGGTTCAAAGGTTCAAGGGAGAACCAACGAGTTACCCGAAAATTGGTTCTCCCTTGAACCTTTCTCACTTAACGAAGGTTGAGATACGAGTTGTGCGATACGGTTCTTTTCAGAACCTGTACCTCAGCTTCACGTTAGTTGAGATAAACACATGGTGTTACCGCAAACCGAAACGATAACATTACCCGTGTTGTTCCATGATTCCTTCAAAGCCCCTATTTTTCAGTTTTTTACAAAACTTATGTGAAGTGGATTGTATCCAACAACCCCTTAAATGGACAATATCGTCACAATCAGAGCAGACATTCAGCAGGGCATGGAATCGGTGTTCTAGTTTAAGATGAAGACACCGACTGAAATTTACTGGTTCATTTATGCAGCAGCCCTGTAGATCGTGACGATGCTGTCCCTTTAAAATCCTTACGTCCGAGGAGCTATCATTTGAGTAAAAATATGTAAACAATATCCCAACATAACATTTGTCAGTCTACACTGTATCTGTATGTGTACAGTTTATATACAGAAGTTTATACGAGTCGCAGTGTTCCTTTCACAAAAAAATTCTCAAATTTAACTGAAAACTATTTTGGGGGTTTTGGTAAAGACGACGTGAAAGGTTTTAATTTCTCCAGTTTCATTTTCTAAGCATTAATTACTAACAACGTCTAATTTGCTTCTTGAACATAAAATTGCGAAAAGTAATTCAACAACAATTAAATGACAGAATTTTTTTAAGATGCCATATATCAAGAACTTTATAATTATAGCTGTTTACTTACCCTATCTCATGATAGAATAAGTATGTTTAGTAATGTACACAGTCTGCATATTAAAACTAGATACACATATACATGTGGCCATTTAGATGTTATGAATAAATAATTGCAAATTGCAAACATGTTCTATTTCCATTGGATAATGGTATCCAAGGGATGTCAGGATGGGGAGCGGCAGTTGGGAATGGGAGGGCAGATTTGGGTGGGTAACTGGTTGCAAAGGTGGTAAAGGATCGATGGCACGGGGGATGGGATAATAATAATGATAATGATAATGATAAGTATGTTTAGTAATGTACACAGTCTGCTTAACATTGTAACAATGCATATTAAAACTAGATACACATACATGTGGCCATTTAAATATGAATAAATAATTGCAAATTGCAAACGTGTTCAATTTCCATTTGATAATGGTATCCAAGGGATGTCAGGATGGGGAGCAGCGGTTGGGATGGGGAGCAGCGGTTGGGATGGGGAGCGGCGGTTGGGAATGGGAGGGCAGGGCGGGTAACTGGTTGCAAAGGTGGTAAAGGATCGATGGCACGGGGGGATGAGATAATGATAATGATAAATCAGTCTTATACAGCGCAGAACATAACTGAAGGAAATCTCAAAGCACTTTACAATATAATATTTCCCCTGGTCACTGGGCTAATATCATTCCTATAATCTTTCTCAGCTCCCTGGTGAGTATACAACCCATTATGTCCAACCATTTTTTGGCGCTACAGGGCTAATCAAACACAATTACCACCTCTACCCTCATAGGTACCCATTTATACACCTGGGTGAAGAGAAGCAATTACAGTTAAGTGTCTTGCTCTAGGACACAAGTATCATGGTCGCAGCTGGGATTCGAACCCACATTCTAACGACTCAGCCATCAGAACATAAGTCCGATACACTAGACCACTCGGCCATGACATCCCGATAAAGAGCTAAGAAGTGCAATGGCGTTCCCAGGATTTTCCCTTGAGGGGGCCAACATTCTCATCACTCACCCATTAGCGGATGTAGGGAACATAAGAGTTGTATGACCCTCCTCAATTGTGTTGAGCCATCAAATATCTGCATATCACAACCCCAACCCCAACCCTAACCCCACCCCCACCCCTTGGTGGCTACTTCTTTTCTTTCAAGATTTGGAAACAAAAATCCTGAAATCAGGAAAAATCCTGAGGAATCACAGGCCTGCTGTTGATTATTTCTTCCCCCAATCAGCCCCTCAAACCTCACTTCCCCCAAGAATTATTGAATGATTTTTGCCCTCACCTCTCTCCACGGTGCAGTCAACCGCGGCCAGCTTCAACCCCTCCTCATCCTTCATGGCGTCAGCGGTGGCCTGGAAGGCAGGCTTGGCCGCCTTACAGTGGCCACACCACGGTGCGTAGAACATCGTCAGGACGTGGCTGTTGGTCTCCGTGAACGTCTTGAAGGTCTCCTGGGTGAGGTGGTTGACAGCACTCGGGACGTCGTTCCAACTGGGTTCCGGAGCTGGAGGGATAGGCTGAGCAGCATCATCCGGGCTAGACAGACATCGGAGGTTGAACATTTATTATTTTTGGACCACTTAAAAGGGAAGACACCACATTGTACCATAGAAAACGTCTGTTCATTTCGACTTTCTTATTTTCAAGAAATATGTCAGAAAAATACCCGACCAAAACTGTCAATGGGGGCTTGTGGGAATTTGACCTATCAGTATTTACTACTTAAATGCATGAAAGTGTACGCATACATTGCCAATGATATGAATATTCATAAGGGTCAAGTTTTGCTATTTCGAATCAGTGCTACGTAAAAACAATATCTAGCCATTACTACAGAGCTGCAAATGTTTCACTTAACATCACTGACATGTGGGATTTGAACAAAATCCACTTATGGTTTGAAAAAACACTTAGTTGAACAGACAGACGGTGTCAAAGACTATGAGAGAAACCACGGTAACAAATACACTGAAATGGGAAAAACTTACTTTTTCATGAACTGTATAAGATCTTCCGTTGTGCGACCGGACACATAGTCACTCGCTACTCCGTTTCTGCAGAAATGATAAAACACAATAATTTCATCAAATCATCAAGCCTTCACGGTCATGATAGCCAACTATTTTCAGGTACTTTCAGGAAGAAATACTCGGACGACAGGAGTTTATGCATGGATGTCCATGCAATAGAACATGCATAAAAGTGCTTGACTACCATAGAATCAGTCAAACTGTTACTACTGTGTAAATCTGTTAGTTTTGTTAGTAAGAACAACTTTCAAACATGGGTGTGATTTGACAAAAGTAAAAAATCCTGAAATATGGGTAGCAGGCCTGGGTCTCCCTTTGGTCTAGAGGACAAAGTCCCCTTGAACCTCCTGTGGGTAGCAGGCCTGGGTCTCCCTTTGGTCTAGAGGACAAAGCCCCTTGAACCTCCTGTGGGTAGCAGGCCTGGGTCTCCCTTTGGTCTAGAGGACAAAGCCCCCCTGAACCTCCTGTGGGTAGCGGCCCTGGGTCTCCCTTTGGTCTAGAGGACAAAGCCCCCTGAACCTCCTGTGGGTAGCGGCCCTGGGTCTCCCTTTGGTCTAGAGGACAAAGCCCCCCTGAACCTCCTGGATGTTCAATTTTGGAGGATTTACAGACTCCACATCACCACAAACAAGAAATTAGAGGTTTGGACACAATACAGGCTACTAATAATGATTAACTTAGTGGATGAAAATTTACAAACAAGAATTTTTTTTTTTCTGTCTAAAAATTAAGATACAAATGCCTACAAACTGAGAAGCCAACCTCATATTCAATAAGACAAGATGCAAATGCAAAATGAAAGATAGTTACTTACTTAAAATATTTTACTGTGTAACCGTCAAGTTAGCAGCGCAAAGATGATCATGAAATAAAAAATGATTCAGAAAGAAAAGAAAGAAATTAAAAACTGAATTTGTGACAACAAATCTTATGAAATGATTTGACCCACCACACACTGTTGTAATATTCACAGCTAGTATAACCACAATAATTTTCAATTGGTTTGTAATTAATTACAAAACAAAACAAAAATTGTTTTAATCTTACACCAACTGGCTATGCGGAGTTCTACATGGAGAGTTTCAATGAAATAGATATCAATATTTGGAAATGTTTCGCACCAGCAAAACAAGGAATCAGGAACCATTTCGAGTCCAAATCTTTTTAAAATTGTGTGTATGTAATGTTAATTTTTAAACATAAAAAGCAAATCTTCAATTGCGCAGCAAACTGCGAATATTGCATAACAGCAAACTGCGAATATTGCGTAACAGCAAACTGCGAATATTGCGTAACAGCAAACTGCGAATAATGCATAACAGCAAACTGCGAATATTGCGTAACAGCGAACTGCGAATATTGCGTAACAGCAAACTGCGAATATTGCGCATCATTTTGCTATATGAAATGGCCGACAGGCACCAAGGAAACCACACAACAGTTCATCTACCCAGCGTTCCATGCAAAATTAAATCTGACAACCAATGAATATATGAGAGTCATAGCATCCACACATTGTCTACCTCACTGGCTGACACAAATTTTGCGCCTAATTGATGACAAGGGCCCAATCTGGAATGGTTATTGCTTACGTAGTGGGTATCCTCTGACATCATATTTGCCAGCTGTTGCTTTGTTTAGTGTGGCGTCGACCGCAGCCATCACGCCAGATACCTGCAACAAGTTATACAAATGTTATTCTAATCCAAACTTAAAGGGACCACATCGTCACGATCAACAGGGCATGGAATCGGAGTGCTAGTTTTAGATTAACTCAGTGACTAAAAATAATACCCCACATGATAAGGTCATATTACCGTTGCTGCTGCATAAATGAGCCAGTCACTAGAACACCGATTCCATGCCCTGTTCATCATGACAATATTGTCCCTTTAATTTTAAGTGCATCCACTCTTTAACTTTCATCTTTATCTTTAAACGTCAATTGCAACCATTCGCATTGGAGACATCTTTGTCACATTTCCTCGGTTGTGCAAAGGGGGAACATCCCCCTTCCCAATTCATAATTATACAATTTACCATACCTTCTCAAGTGTGCCCCCGTTTTGAGGAGGGGATGGTAATAAGGGAATGTCTCCTCTGCCTTTCCATTATAATGCCTGTATTATTTACCATGCTTTACCATGCCATACTTTCTAATTTGTGATCCCACTCCCTTTTAGCTATCTAGGTTATGTCCCCCCACTCCCCCACTCCTCCGATACTCACCCCTGCTTCCTTCAGGAGAGTTGCTGCCTCAGAATAAGCTGGCTTCATCTCCTTACAGTGACCACACCCTGCAAGAAAGAGGTTACATACCAACATTTGAGCTGGGACTGGTATAAAATATGCAGGCAAAAAAAAAAAACATAATAACAAGCAAAAAAAAAAAACTTAAAAGATGTTATCTTTTCTGGAAATTGTTGGTTTCATCGGAACATTGATAATTTCCTTTTAGAAAAGAAGAAACAAACTTTGAAATAAAATACATTTTACAAAATAGAGGCAAAATTAATTGATGACAGGACCCACCATAAATTTATTTTGGGACATATTTACTATAAAAACACGCTTCTTGTTATTGGCCCCGTCCATGGCCATATGAGGGCGCTATCACATATGATACAGGGGTTCGCGGAGGGCATTTTGTATTGTAAGCATTGAGCGCCATTTTATATGGACAGCCATCAGTGACCAACAATTTTAAACATGGTTAGCAAGAGATTCTGCCCACAATTAAACATTTTACACTGGAGGTATTTAAGAGGAATATATATTTGTAAAATATGTTGATTTTATCAGTGTTTTTCAATAATTACAGTATTTAAAACAAACATTGAATTTCCGGTTTTATTTTGCACTGGCAGCCGCCCATAGTTTGGCAACCATAATTATGGCTGTGACGTAGGAAAGTTAGTATATCACTGGTTCACCCGTTTGTGTGCACTACAGGCTCCATTCTAGTATTAGGTACCAGGGAAGTTTTCACTTTGAAAATTTCTAACAAAATGGCCGCTGAGATCTCCTTTTTTCAGGTAGAAAAACTCTTCATACTTAATGATAAGTGCAGCAAGAGGTTAAAAAACATAGGAAAAGGTATGAGATTTGGAAAGTCGTGGATGAGAGGGTGGAATTCAGCAGTGAGAATGTCCGGTTTGCGTATAAAATGACTTTATTTAATCATTCAAGCGACGCCGCCGTGACCGTACTGTTGTGATGTTTGTACAGTAAAGAGGTTGTAAATGGAACAGCGTAAAGCCCAGAGCACGCAGCTGAAGTACATTTCACCGCTAGAGGTCTACGATATGCATGAGGCGAATAATGAGAAATGTGTCATTATGAAGCACTCTCTCAAGTAAAATAGCAAGGATCTGATGAAAAGGAAAATTTCTGGACATCGTTGTTCAAATAGCAAAAAAACATGGGCAATACCATTAAACAAAAAAGCTGCTGCCCAAACTTCCACATGAGTTGCCTAGGAAGATGGTTTAGTCTTCAACAATAGTTGAATCATGGCTGTTGCCAAACTGTACGATTACATCAAGCCAAAAAAAAAAAAAATGTCTTGCAGTTAGAATTAAAAATTGCTGGACTTTGCCACATCAGAGGGCCTTTTTAGTGTTTTCATTTTAGTAAAATTGCGTCCGTGACCGACACGTCCTCAGATCATCACCTGTTTTCTCTCTAAAATTAGTGAAACCATTTCCAAATGAACTTCTGTCATCTGAAGACATAAATTCCACGTGGAAGGAATACGAACTGTCTGAGTCCATTTTTCTGTATGTTATTGTTAACGACACCGTGAAATATTGAGCTGCACTTTTCACAGGTTGGTTTGTGTACGCCTATCTCTATTCTTATAAAGTATGGATGCATTTACAGACATTTTTACCAGAAGTAAATATTGGCTGTAAAGGGACACTATCGTTTCGATCAGTGCAGACTTTCAACAGGGCATGGAATTGGTGTCCTAGTTTAAGACAAACACAGTGACTGAAAATTATTGGCTCATTTATGCAGCAGCAACGGTAATATAAAATATATTAATCAAAAACTAGCACTCCGATTCCATGCTCTGTTGGGTTTGGGTTTGAATCCGTTTGAATTACGGTCTGGGCTCTTGCGCAAGACACTTAACCATAATTCCTTCTCTCCACCCAGGAGTATATATGAGATCCTTAAAGTGGAGATAGGTATTCTGCCTTATAAGCCACTGATCTATGATTACCTAACAGGCTATTGGGGCTGCATACTCCCCCGAGAGCCGAGACGGTATTAGGAATAGTTTTATTTGAACACTTACAAGGAGCAAAGAACATCACAAGGGCCGATTCTTCATTTTGGATGACGTCGTCAAAATTGCTGTCCGAGAGTTGGACCACGTTCTCTCCTCCGTCCAGCTCTGTCCAGAAATCCACCACGGGGGGTTCGGGCAGTGGAGGGGTAGCGTCAGGATTCACAAGAAGCATCATGAAGCGGACGAAGTCAATCTCCTGTTTGTTGCCGATAGAAATCGAAAGAATGATGCAAGGTGTAAGACTTTGCACGGTAGGAAGTGACAACCAAAAAAGTAGGTTTGGGTAGACAGACAAGAGGGCAACATCAGGGCCCAGTTTCATAGAGCCGTTTAGCAGCAGATGTTTTGCTTACTGTACGTTTTTCATTTCATAGCGCTGCTAACCGTTAACCAGTTGACGTCGGGAATATTAATTTTTTTCCGGTCCCCCGTGCGGGTTTATTTTCAGTGAAAAATCTGAAAAAATTTCTAGCCATTAATACTTTTTTTTGTCAATGAAACTAAGTTCGGACAACCAAATAAACACCTTTACTCATTGACATTTCGAGAATTAAATGGCTAGTTTTTTAATTACGGTTGTGTTTGTTCAGCACAATTAGACCGTTGGCAAGCTCCGATGCAACGGCCTATTAGCGACCAGCGCCCGGTCGAAAAGACGGCATACCTGGAGAGAGATCGAATGCCTCGTAAACAATGGATATATATCCGTCTTTACAAATACTTGGCTGGTACGTCAAAGGAACAGGTCTTGGATAAAGGGATTAGGCAAAAATCAACAAAAAGAGTGAACTCGTTCAGTATTTGCAGTGCATTTTGTCCGGGGCCACCGAACCGTGACCCCATGGACTCCGAGAAACGATTGCGTGTATACACGTCAGCCGCCACGCCACGTGTGGCGTGTTGACAAGTCTCCCGGTAACACACACAAAAATCGAAATGCGTGTTTAGACGCTCTCCGATCCGCTGTACAAAAAAAAATTGCGTGTATACATGGCATCCGAAGCGAACTGGTTAAGCATAGAGAAAGACAGTTGCTGGCCGTTATTGCTAGCAAATGAGTGACGCAACAATACAAATCCATGGTAAACGCACACGCGCCGGTCTGAATTTTCTTGCTCACCTGTGAAATACGCTTATGATTAAGCAAATCTGCTATGGTTAGCACAGAAATTAGCTTACCGGTAAGCGGCGCTATGAAATTGAGCCCGGACTACAAAAACTGCTTCGCTTAATAGCAGCCTCTCTACATACCTCACGACCTCCGTTGTATGGTGTTGGGTCTTTGCCATACATAAAATACTTGAGGGTCGGGTAGCCATTCACACCATACGATGTACACATGTCCTTGCTGGTTTCACCGGTACAGTCAACAGCTATGTAGGCCACTTTGGATTCTTCCTTGAGCTGGTCTGCGGCAGCACTGAACTCGGGCTTGGCCTTTTTGCAATGACCACACCCTGGTTGCAGAAAAAAAACATCAAGTAATGATGATTCTTCATTCAAAATTATTAATTTCATTGATAATAACAGCAAAAACCATGTTGTGTTTGAATGTCAAATACACTGGCTCTCTAAAATTGATTGGATTGAAATTCTCCAGAAAAAACACACTTGCACACTATTCTATGTCATAGATGTTTAACCCCTTGTGTACGGCGCAATATTATGGACCGCTGGACGGTTCGCCAGTATTATTTTTACCGAGTGAGGGCAGTGCGGCCAACCAAGAAACATCTGTTGCGCCGGGGAGCACCGGGTTGAACCCGGCCGTGGATAGGGTGCTGGTATACAGAGATTTTACGATGACATGTACATGTGCATAATTACTCCACGCTGTTCAGCCGAGCGTATAGACCGAACAATAAGTGGGCAAGCTAAACCAGGCATACCCTATTCATCAATCGCGAAGTCCCCACATAGTGTAATTGAAAGCGCTGTGTTCAGAAAGACCTTAAAAGGGCTGTGTTCAGAAAGCTCTTAAAAGGGCTGTGTTCAGAGAGCTCTCGAAAGCCCAATCTATTATATAACACTCCCATTCAAGAACATGGTTCACCAAACTATCAGCCTTCTTGAAGATTTCTATTCAAGGCGAAAGCCCCAGCAAATGCAGCTGGAAAATCAATAAATTCCGTACGTGCTGGAACGCGGCTATACACGTTCACCGGCCCAGTGGCATCTCCGCAAGCCGTGGCTATAGCCGTCAGCCGTCCACAAGGGGTTAAGAGATTGTTAATTTGAATTTCTTACAGGAATGGTCATTTAAAACTAAGCTAAATGGTTATGTGAAATTTACTTTGTGTTAAGCTCATGATGGTGACATTAAAGGGACAGTGTCATCACGATCAACAGTGCATGGAATCGGAGTGCTAGTTTTAGATTAACTCAGTGACTGCCATAATGCCACACGATAAGGTCATACTACCGTTGCTGCTGCATAAATGAGCCAATAATTTTCAGTCACTGTGTTCCTATTAAACTAGGACACCGATTCCATGCCCTGTTGAAATTCTGCTCTGATCGTGATGATATTGTCCCTTTAACCTTCCCCAGAAACAACTTTGTCCGAATGCTGTCACTTTTATGAAAAGTAAATTAATTTACAATCAATTTCCACATTAGAATAAATAGAAAAATCTTTATGCATTCTCACTTTTTTCTTATTAAATACTGACACAACATAATAAGCTGAAACTTTTACAGGTTCGTTATTTAAAGGGCCAATATCGTCACGATCAGAGCAGACTTTCAATAGGGCATGGAATCGGTGTCCTAGTTTAAGTCACTGAAAATTACTGGCTCATAAATTATGCAGCAGCAACGGTAATATCTAAACTAGCACACCGATTCTATGCCCCATTGATCGTGACGATATTGTTCCCTTTAAATAGAAGGTTCACAAAAGTACACAAATTAATTATCCCTTAAATGTGTACCTTGATTTAAAGAGATTGAGCAATTTTCAAGAAGCAGTTTTGCCAACATTACCAATGCTGTACCTTTCTTTTAAACCTACTTCTTCTCGTACAATTTTCCACTAAGTTAACCGACCATTCAAAACTAGACAACTGTCTGTTTATTAATGATGGATATGCTGTATAGATAGATGTAAGGTTTAGATGTATTCACCACACAGTACCATTTGGCAAGCATTATACACGAGACAACTGTCTGTTTATGAATGGTGGATAAGCTGTGTAGATAACAGTACCATGTACAGTTTATAGATGCATTCACCACACAGTACCATTTGACAACTGTCTGTTTATGAATGGTGGATAAGCTGTGTAGATAACAGTACCATGTACAGTTTAGATGCATTCACCACACAGTACCATTTGGCAACTGTCTGTTTATGAATGGTGGATTAGCTGTGTAGATAACAGTACCATGTACAGTTTAGATGCATTCACCACACAGTACCATTTGACAACTGTCTGTTTATGAATGGTGGATAAGCTGTGTAGATAACAGTACCATGTACAGTTTAGATGCATTCACCACACAGTACCATTTGACAACTGTCTGTTTATGAATGGTGGATAAGCTGTGTAGATAACAGTACCATGTACAGTTTAGATGCATTCACCACACAGTACCATTTGACAACTGTCTGTTTATGAATGGTGGATAAGCTGTGTAGATAACAGTACCATGTACAGTTTAGATGCATTCACCACACAGTACCATTTGACAACTGTCTGTTTATGAATGGTGGATAAGCTGTGTAGATAACAGTACCATGTACAGTTTAGATGCATTCACCACACAGTACCATTTGACAACTGTCTGTTTATGAATGGTGGATTAGCTGTGTAGATAACAGTACCGTGTACAGTTCAGATTCATTCACCACACAGTACCATTTGGCAACTGTCTGTTTATGAATGGTGGATAAGCTGTGTAGATAACAGTACCATGTACAGTTTAGATGCATTCACCACACAGTACCATTTGACAACTGTCTGTTTATGAATGGTGGATTAGCTGTGTAGATAACAGTACCATGTACAGTTTAGATGCATTCACCACACAGTACCATTTGACAACTGTCTGTTTATGAATGGTGGATAAGCTGTGTAGATAACAGTACCATGTACAGTTGAGATGCATTCACCACACAGTACCATTTGACAACTGTCTGTTTATGAATGGTGGATAAGCTGTGTAGATAACAGTACCATGTACAGTTGAGATGCATTCACCACACAGTACCATTTGACAACTGTCTGTTTATGAATGGTGGATAAGCTGTGTAGATAACAGTACCATGTACAGTTTAGATGCATTCACCACACAGTACCATTTGACAACTGTCTGTTTATGAATGGTGGATTAGCTGTGTAGATAACAGTACCGTGTACAGTTCAGATTCATTCACCACACAGTACCATTTGGCAACTGTCTGTTTATGAATGGTGGATAAGCTGTGTAGATAACAGTACCATGTACAGTTTAGATGCATTCACCACACAGTACCATTTGACAACTGTCTGTTTATGAATGGTGGATTAGCTGTGTAGATAACAGTACCATGTACAGTTTAGATGCATTCACCACACAGTACCATTTGACAACTGTCTGTTTATGAATGGTGGATAAGCTGTGTAGATAACAGTACCATGTACAGTTTAGATGCATTCACCACACAGTACCATTTGACAACTGTCTGTTTATGAATGGTGGATAAGCTGTGTAGATAACAGTACCATGTACAGTTGAGATGCATTCACCACATAATATCATTTGGCAAGCATTACACAAGCTGGCATAGTACATCATTCAAAACCATTTAAATGATATTGAATGATCAATCAACAGGAGGGTTCAAGAGTATGGTAGTATTTTTTTCTTCTTTTTTTTTCAAGGAATTAAATCGTCTTTCAGAAAAAGCATGTTGGGAAAAGATGGAACTTACAGGGAGCGTAGAACATGACCAGACTGTGTTTCTTCTTCTTGATAACCGACTTGAAGGTCTCTCCCGTCAAATGCATAACTGCCGACTCCTCATCGCTCCAGCTTGGCTCAGCGGGTGGTGGGGGAGGAGGCTCTGAGGGACTGTCAAAAGCCAACCAAGTTGTCATAACTATGATTTAATCCCTTATTCGGCCAGTCCCAGGACCAGTACAGGACTTCTTTTTCTTTTGTAAAATAGTAGTTATGTTTCGCCTTATGTTTCGAACCTAGCAGGTTCTTCCGCAACAGGCAATACACAGTCCGGTCCCAGGACCAGTGCACAGGCGTAAATGGACGATATACAGTCCGGTCCCAGGACCAGTACACAGGCGTAAATGGACGATATACAGTCTGGTCCCAGGACCAGTACACAGGCATAAATGGACGATATACAGTCCGTTCCCAGGACTAGTACACGGGCGTAAATGGACGATATACAGTCCGGTCCCAGGACCAGTACACAGGCGTAAATGGACGATATACAGTCCGGTCCCAGGACCAGTGCACAGGCGAAATGGACGATATACAGTCTGGTCCCAGGACCAGTACACGGGCGTAAATGGACGATATACAGTCCGGTCCCAGGACCAGTACACAGGCGTAAATGGACGATATACAGTCCGGTCCCAGGACCAGTGCACAGGCGAAATGGACGATATACAGTCCGGTCCCAGGACCAGTACACGGGCGTAAATGGACGATATACAGTCCGGTCCCAGGACTAGTACACGGGCGTAAATGGACGATATACAGTCCGGTCCCAGGACCAGTACACAGGCGTAAATGGACGATATACAGTCCGGTCCCAGGACCAGTGCACAGGCGAAATGGACGATATACAGTCCGGTCCCAGGACCAGTACACAGGCGTAAATGGACGATATACAGTCCGGTCTCAGGACCAGTGCACAGGCGAAATGGACGATATACAGTCCGGTCCCAGGACCAGTACACGGGCGTAAATGGACGATATACAGTCCGGTCCCAGGACCAGTGCACAGGCGAAATGGACGATATACAGTCTGGTCCCAGGACCAGTACACAGGCGAAATGGACGATATACAGTCCGGTCCCAGGACTAGTACACAGGCGTAAATGGACGATATACAGTCTGGTCCCAGGACATGACTCTTGTATCTAATTCTTATGTGTTCATTTCACACCCGACTAACTTCTGCTCACTCTTGTGTTTATGTAATAATAATAATAATAATAATAACTAGATTTATAGAGTGCCAAATTGCCAAAGGATACAAGGTGCTTTTTTACATTATTATCCCTGGTCACTGGGCCAATATCAATCCTTAAACTTTCTCAGCTCCCTGGGGAGTATACAGCCCCGAGCTACCATAGCGCATCAGAAGCTTTTTCAACCACAATATCAACTTCTACCCTCACAGGTATCCATTTATACTCCTGGGTGAAGAGGAGCACTGTACAGTGAAGTGTCTTGCTCAAGGACAGAAGTACCACGGTCGCGGCCAGGATTGGAACCCACATTCCGACGGCTCGGCCATCAGAACACAAGTCTGATGATGCACTAGACCGCTTGGCCATGACAACCCATATGTATGTGCGCTTGTTTGTATATCGTCCAATTTTGCCTTTGAGAAAAGAACCTGCTAGGTTCGAAATGTAAGGCCAATAATTAATATTTTACTATTATTTAAAGCTATTAACAAATCACCTGAACATTACGATTGGTTGAGACCTGCTCACATGGGTATGGTCAACTCAAAAATGTTGATATTTTGATCAAAGAAATCAGCAAGGTATTTATGAGAAAAACAAAAAAAAGTTTAATGCTTGGTCTTAAATACAAATTTAAAGGGGCAGTATCGTCACAATCGGCAGGGCATGGAATCGGAGTGCCAGTTTCAGATTTTAGTCAGTGACTGAAAAATAATGCTCCACATGATAAGGTCATATTACCATTCCTCCTGCATAAATGAGCCAGTCATTTTCAGTCACTGTGTTCATCTTAAACTAAGGCACCGATTCCATGCCCTGTTGAATGTCTGCTCTGATCGTGATGATATTGGCCCTTTAAGTGACTATTTCTTTTTTACATAAACAATGAATTACAATTGAACAACTAGATTAATTAGGAAAAGAATAATATTGTTATCCAAAAAATGATAACCAGAAAGTTATATTTTTTTAAGTGTAATGATTAAGAGAAAAGACATACCAAAAATTGGTGGTATTCTTTTTATCAAATAAAAACACTTAAAATTTTTTTAACGTAATGATGACACTTACTCTCTCATGAATTCCATAATCGTTTCTCCAGTCCTCTCATTCAAATCCCATGCAAACTCGCCTTTACTGTTGAAAAGAAAGAAGGAAGAAAAAAAATAGGATAAACCTTAAGGTTAAAGATATTTATCACTTAGTTGCCATCTTGGTTTTCTTGTGCACAAATGTATTAGAATCAAAATGAGGCTCACATCCAAAATAGTTTGGTGCCCTTTAACCAGTTCGCGTCGGAGGCCGTGTATACACGCACATTTTTTTTTGGACAGCGGATCGGAGAGTGTCTAAACACGCCACAGGATTCTCGGTCGACGTGGCAACGAGCCATAAACATACAGTGGAAGACGCGGTCTCCCCGGTCACGCTCTGGCGAGCACCATTGTTCGTGTTTGTGCGGTAAAAATAAACCCGCCACGGGGGTTCGGAAATACTTTTTTATTCCCGGTGCGAACTGGTTAAAACTGTGACCTTTAAATAGCAGTCAGGACACCAGACATCGATAACTTCACTGGGATATACTATCTTCTTTGAGTGTAGACAAAAAGCTAATTTGACTGTACAGTATATAATTTTTCAAAGTGATTTTTTTTTTTTCATTGGCAGACCTCTTTGCAAATACCGCAGTGCGCATCTGCAAGCCTATATTTTGGTAATGGGCAATTCCATGGTTACTCGCGTTACATTTTTGAGGTATTGGGCCCACTCTTAAATGCAGCTACTGTGAAAAAAACCTGATGAGCAAAATATATATTATGTCATTAACCCTCCTACTACTGCAAGGGTCAAAAATCAGTCAAAATGTTGATATACTTGCCATGGTATATCTAGTGCACTTAAAAGTCGAACACTGTCAAACCTTACGTGACGTAAGTACATTTGCAGGTCAAAATGAGTTGACCGTTTTTGACTGGTAAAAGCATTGTCTGGTATTGTTGAGGGTGGTCAAAATGTCAGTAAAAACCAGTCAGAAATGCCCTTGTGCGCGCATTTGGGTCAACAGTCAAAACAGGCAGTTGACTGATTTTGACCTCTGTAGCAACTTGCCACTAAAGTGCAGCAATAGTAGGAGGGTTAAGAGTGGGACCGAAACCTCAAAAATGTAACATGAGTAACATGAGTAACATGAGTAACCATGCAATTGCCCTAATGCTGGTGTGGCTAATGATTAAAATACTGCCAAACTGCCCTTACATCCACCAGATATAGTGTGAAATATGCATGTGTAAATAATAATAATAATAATGTATAGATTTATATAGCGCACGTATCCACCAACTAAGTGGCGCTCAAGGCGCATTATATTATTATCCCTGCTCATAAGGCTCATAAGGCTCATAAATCATTCCTGAAACCATCTCAGCTCCCTGGGGAGTATACAGCTCAATTGCTGCCATTTCTAGCATAGAGAGCAAACCATCTCTGCCTTCACAGGTACCCATTTAACCCCTGGGTGGAGAGAAGCAATTATGGTTAAGTGTCTTGCTCAAGGACACAGGTGTCACGGCCGGGGCTCGAACCCACACTCTGCTGCTGGCAACACCAGAACTTGAGTTCAGTGCGCTAGACCACTCGGCCACGACAATCCACTTTTCGTGCATTATACAACACACGGGACCTACGGCTTAACGTCCCATCCGAAGGACGAAGCAATTATGGTTAAGTACCTTGCTCAAGGATACAAGTGTCACGACCGGGGCTCGAACCCACACCCTGCTGCTGGCAACACCAGAACTTGAGTTCGGTGCGCTAGACCGCTCGGCCACGACACTCCATACACACTCCATACACAATATACTATATACTTGGTTGTCTGTTTTCTATCCATTCTTCATTTCATTTTAATATTTAATATTTTAATTAAAGTCAATATCAATACTCTTATATAACTGAATCTTTAAATATAAATGATCATATCTATTTTTATACTGTAATTGTAATGTTTTTATTTTGGATATTTAATGTTAAATTTGACTCAATTTAGCCTTTGGCTACATGTTCAATTTGTTTTAATAAACCATCAATAATAATAATAATAATAATATTGTCCATCAATGTTACAACCACACAAGGGGCGCGTTTTCGCGACCGTAACCAGAAACATGTTTGGGACTTCGGTCATTGGTTAAGCGTTTTCGCGAGTTCGGTTGTGCTGCGATGACGTCATTGTTCTGACCAAAACGTGAACCGAAGTTTGCGATCGGTTATGCTTGGTTTCAAGATGGCAGATTGTAAAAAAAAAGTAACAAAAGTTTTGTTAATTATTTGTTAAAACATGATGGAATGACTGTTCGTATACCAGTATATCTTTTTTAAGTTTATTACTACTACTCACGAGTAAGTTCTATTTTGCAAAAAATTGAATATATTTTGAGAAATATTGATGACTGAACATGTAAATTTTCTGGTTACATTCGCTTTTTCGCGTACCTATGCCGTCTTGTTTCTGGTCAAGAATATGACGTCAGAAACGGCAGCAATTGAGCTGTATACTCCCCAGGGAGCTGAGATGGTTTCAGGAATGATTTATGAGCCTGATGAGCAGGGGTAATAATGTACAGCGCCCTGATCTAGTTGCTAGGATATGTGCGCTTTATAAGAATCATGTATAATAATTACTATATTTTGTTTTAACACTCCTACTATTGCTGCACTTTAGTGAGAAGTTGCTGTAGAGGTCAAAACCAGTCAACTGCCTGTTTTGACTGTTGACCCAAATGTGCACACAGGTGCATTTTTGATGGGTTTTTACTGTCATTTCGACCACCCTCAACAACACCAGACAATGCTTTTTACCAGACAAAAACTGTTGACTCATTTTGACCTGTAAATGTACTTACTACACGTAAGGTTTGACAGTGTTTGACTTTTTAAGTGCACTAGATATACCTTGGCAAGTATATCAACATTTTGACTGATTTTGACCCTTGCAGTAGTAGGATGGTAAATAAGTTAACCTACCTGAAGTATTTGAGAGTGGGGAAACCTTTGATTTCAAAGCGTTTAGCTAAGTCCTTGGACAGGGTAGCATCCACGGCTGCAAGCACTCCTTCTTGCTGTGGAGAGAGAAAACAGAGAATACAGGGCAAATAGTAAGACAAGAAAGCAGGTGGAAATAGCAAAGGATTTGCACGGCAAAACGTGTAAATAAAATTTCTACTTACTCCTTCCTCTTTCAATGTTTGGGCTGCCTCTGTGTACTCTGGTTTCATCTTCTTACAGTGACCACACCCTGAGAATAATTATGAATAATAATATTAATAATAATGTAGACTTATATAGCGCACGTATCCACCAAACTGGTGCTCAAGGCGCATTACATTATTACCCCTGCTCATCCCTGCTCACCAGAAACCAAAGACCTTGTTTTTTGTGTTTTTTGGGGGTTTTTTGGGGGGGAGGGGGCTAACAGACTGACATTATCAATAATCCAAAAGTCAATTATATAACATTTTCTCAGTAAGTAATATTTTTACTTACATGGTGCATAGAACATGACCAGTACAGACTCGTGGCCCTCAATGTAGATATCGAATGTGTCGTCCAGCAGATGTATGACTTCTGACTCCTCATCACTCCACTGAGGTTCCTGCTCTGGTTCCTTGGGAGGCTGAGGACTGGACGGAACCAAGACAAAGCCAAATAATGCATTAATTAGCCAATCGATAGCCGTCAATCAAAATCCTAGATTGATCCAATCGGATGTGTTGAACAACCACCTGCGCACACCACGATGTCCAACAAGCTGTCATGACACTTGTCTTATTGTACATGTTTTATAATACGCACATGTTGTGTGTAACATCAACTAAATTGCTTGGTGTGACTGTTCAAAACAATTTGAAATGGGACACGCACATAGCAGAAATTGTTTCCAAGGCATCCCGTAGGTTGTACACTTTTTGCATACTACATAAATCCAAAGTACACATAACAGACTAGGCGACTATCTATACTCGTTATATTAGGCCTATTGTAGAATACGCTAGATTCAATGGTCTGATCATGTGACGAACAACGAGGTTCTCCGACAGGCTGGTATGCCAAGCATTGACGCCATGCTTCTCCAGTGGCAAGCTCACCTGGACAGGACACGTGGTGAGGACGAAGGATGACCGACTGCCCAAGGCTGTGCTGTACGGGGAGCTTTGTGCTGGGCACCGGAATGTTGGACGGCCACGTCTTCGCTTCTCTGACTGCACAAAAAGGCATCTCAACTGCGCAGACATCAATGTCCAACAATGGGAAGACTGGGCAAGGGACAGACGTCACTGGCGTGTCTGTTAAAGCTGGAGCGGCAATGGCAGAAGCAGCCAGGGCAGAGGACGTAGAAGCAAGAAGGAAGAGATGACATGAACGTGCAAGCGGCGCTTCATCTTCTGGCTCTGTACCACCAACTTTCACCTGCCGCTTCCGTAAGAGGGGTCTATCATCCCGTATTGGACATTTCTCCCATGAGAGGGACTGCGGTCGACACTACCCTCACATCATGTCTCCTTTCTGCGATGAGTCATACTCGTTAACGAGTTGACCGCCGACGTATGGAATACGCTAGTCAAGTTTGGCACAGCTCCACTACTGGACAGCAGGTCATTGCTGTTGAAAATGTTCAGAAGCGTGCTGTCCGCATTATCCTTGGCCATCAATATCACTCCTACATACCATGGCACTTGAATTGTTAGGTATCTCAGCCCTCAAGTCCAGGACAGAAGACATTTAATAATAATAATAATAATAATAATAATAATAATAATAATAATAATAATAATAATAATAATAATAATAATGTATGGACTTATATAGCGCACGTATCCACCAACTGAGTGGTGCTCAAGGCGCATTATATTATTACCCCTGCTCATAAGGCTCATAAGGCTCATAAATCATTCCTGAAACCATCTCAGCTCCCTGGGGAGTATACAGCTCAATTGCTGCCATTACAGCGCATATAGGGCTAATCAACCAACTCTGCCCTCACAGGTACCCATTTAACCCCTGGGTGGAGAGAAGCAATTATGGTTAAGTGTCTTGCTCAAGGACACAAGTGTCACGGCCGGGATTCGAACCCACATTCTGTTGCTAACACCAGAACTTGAGTCCGGTAAGCTAGACTGCTCGGCCACGACACTTCACTTCATTTGATCAAGTTTGGTAATAACCTACTCGAGACCACTAAATTTAGGAACATGCTCCCTCCTGAAAAAGTAACTAATTCCAGTAGGGAACTTGGAGCCAATACGGTAACTGGTCTTTGCATGCCCAAGTGCCGTACTAAAAGATACCATCGTTCCACTATCCCCTCTATTGTCCGCATTTCGTGAACGTCTGTGTTTGTAATAATTTCAACCAATTAGGCAACTGGGAACAGATCCTTTTTCTTGTTTTCTTATTTCTTACATGTAAATATTTTTACGTAATGAAATTTTAATGTTAATTGTATAGGAATATTTAAAGTGAATCTTTTCGCTTTTTAGGTCACCGTACGCAGTATCTTTAATAAACCAGTATAAATAAATAAATAAATAAATAAATATTTGTCTTTGTCAGAGAGGGCTGGACGGAACAAAGTCATATCAAAGAATCCATTAATTAGCCAATCCACAGCTGCTAGTTTGTATATTAATATACAAACTAGATTAAAAACGGTAAGATGTTATGTACGGTCAACTTTGCTTTATGGTTGTGAAAGCTGGACTATCAGTAGGCCAATGCAGGCCAAACTAGAGGCCATGGTGATGTGGCTACTTAGGAGAATGCTGAGAATACCGTGGACAGCTAGAATAACGAACGAAGAAGTCTTGAGAAAAGCGAATACATCAAGGCAATTAATGAAAGAGATCAAGGGCAGGCAGTTGAGCTTCTTCGGATATATTTCAAGACAAAAAGCAATAGAACATCTTGTGATGACTGGAAAGATTAATGGAAAGAGAGCAAGAGGAAGACAACACCAACAAATATCTGGACCGAACCTTGGAAAACTTGGGAAGACAGTGGACAGCTGGACAACTGACACGAATGACGAAGGATAGATCTTCTTGGCTCGAAATAATAGCCAATGTCCAAGACACGGCACTCCGATAGACAGATAGATAGACAGCTGTCAATCCACAGCTGTCAATCAAATTAGATGTGTTGAACAGCCACCTGCGCACCACACATACCATGATGTCCGATAAATTCTCTTTACTTGCGTCTTTTTGAAGATGTTTTATAACACATACAAAAAAACCTAACTTGACATGTGTTTTTATTTCGATACTTACTTTTTCATCCATTCAATGATGCCTTTCTTGTCTCGATCCCCGCCATAGTCGTATTTCCTCTTCCCTTCTCTGTCAAGAGAAGAAAAACACCCAACAAATAGTGCAAAACCGTTATAATAGATATCATGGGGTATACATAAAATTTAAAGGTTAACCCTCCTCCTACTACAAGGGTCAAAATCAGTCAAAATGTTGATATAATTGCTAAGGTATATCTAGTGCACTTAAAAGTCAAACACTGTCAAACCTTATGTGTAGTAAGTACATTTACAGGTCAAAATGAGTTGACCGTTTTTGACTGGTAAAAGCATTGTCTGGTATTGTTCAGGGCGGTCAAAATGACAGTCAAAACCAGTCAAAAATGCCCCTGTGAGCACATTTGGGTCAACTGTCAAAACAGGCAGTTGACTGGTTTTGACCTCTGTAGCAACTTCCCACTAAAGTGCAGCTATAGTAGGAGGGTTAACTGATGAAATTCTTGCTTCAAGAATTGGTTGGCAGAGTTGGTTGTTGTGTTTGATTAACCCTATATGCGCTGTAATGTCAGCAATTGAGCTGTATACTCCCCAGGGAGCTGAGATGGTTTCAGGAATGATTTATGCGCCTGATGATACGGGGTAAAAATGTACAGCGCTCTGATACCTTGTTTAAGAGCGCTTTAAAATGTCCGACATTATTATTATATTATTATTATTTATTTTATTTTTTTTTAGATGACAATTTTTTGGGGGAAATTGCCCACAACAGGGGTGTGGTTTGACAAAAGTTAAACAATTTGAAAAATGGGTAGCAGGCCTGAGTCTCCCTTTGCTGTTGAGGACAAAGCCCCCCCTGGACCTCCTGGTGCAGAGATGCCAACATTGAATTCCAAAAAAGAGTAGCATCTATTGAACAAAAAAAAATCACAAAAATCTAATGCTAAAAAATGCATGTCCGGATTTTGGGCAATGTCAGCGCTGCACTCATTGTGAACCCCGCTGGCGGTAGTGGGACTGGGGGCAGAGTAAATTGGAGGAAAATACTCAATGAAAAAATTATGAAATTATAACAATGCTAGACGTATCTTATTTTAAAAAGCTCACAATAATGATCTTCCGAATTAGTAATCCATGCATCAATCACGTTAGAAATTTTGATTATAATACTAACTGTTCTCTTTCTTGGGGTCTCGAAGGCAAATAACAAATAGACCTTATGCGTTGACGTCATCACGCCGCCATCTTAGAGGTAAAACGATGATGAAACAATGGAAAACGCACATCTATACACGCGCGGCGCAACTAGATTGGGCCAATGAGCAACCTTCTTTTGACCTCTAGCTGAGGGCGCCCTACTCAAATGACGACATGTGCATAAGGTCTATTGATAGCCTTAGCTAGGCCTAGCCCTAGCTCACCTGGGCCCAATTTCATGGCGCTGCTTACCACAGAATTCTGCACTTACGGTGCCATAAAAAGCGTGTGATTCTTTGCGCCGTAAAAGTGCTGAATTCCGCAGGTAAGCAGTGCCTGCATGCCTGACACTGAAGTCGCGCACTTGCAAAGAAGCTTCGAGAAATTAAAGGTAATGCAAGTCTTGTGAGCACAATTATCTTGACGCATGTACACGTGTACACACAAGCTACCTCACAGACAACCTCATTCCCCACGGGTATGCTCATTATTCCCCATTATGTAATAGAGATCAATGGGTACGATCTTGCAAATAATGTACAGATGTACAGGCAGGGTACATGTGGTAGCTAGGTAGGCAGTCGAATCCAGCACGCTCGCGCTTGTGTGTGATATGTACATAATCGTGTGAATTCTAATCCCACTATCGTCGCTTTTTACCACCACTGCGGTTTATATTTAAAAGGTTGTTGTTTTGTTTTTTCATTTTTAAAATTATTTTTCATCATTTTTATTTCCACTTAATAGTTCATTCATTGTTTGCTTGTATTGTAACTATATACAATTATACTGGGGCGGCTTGTTTAGCGTATTTCAATGAAATATTATCGTAGAGTCGTATTCACGGCTCAAAATCGTATTTGCTACGCCCAAATCGTGTATGTTGGCATCTCTGCTGGTGGTTTAATTTTGGAGGATTAACAAACTCTCCACATCCCCACAAACAAGAAACTAGAGGTTTGGACACAATACAGGCTATTTATTTCTTTCCTATGTTTTTCTTTCTTTCAAGACAATTTTGAGGATTTTTTTTACAAATTTCCCGAAATCAGAAAAAAATTCTGAGAAATCACAGGCCTACCAACAAAAAAATGGATGGTTCAACCTTAAAGTTAGGCAGAAACAATGTTATCATCACATAAGAAGTACATGTCATACTTACTCAAAGTATAATATTGTTGGGAAACCTGTGATGTTATAAGTGTTTCTGACGTCGTAGTTAGTCGGTAAATCAACATCAAGACCGGCTAAGATCTGGAGAAAACAAAAGTTAAATAATGCAATTAAACAATTATTAACCCTAACCTTCCCAAATCCTCCAAAATCCTCTTTGCCAAAAGTGAACGATTTTGAAGGATTGAGGTTATGTGGAAATTGCAGTGGTGAAGGATTTTGAAGGATTGAGGGCAGATGTGATTATTTGCTTGGTGGATTATGGAGGATTGAGGTTATCAGGCTATATTTGACACTTGATGAAAATGGAGGATTGAGGTTACATGGTACATGTTGGTCTGTCCAAAAAAATGATTTTGGAAGATTGAGGTTATTAGGCAGTTATTTGTAGTTATTGCAAGGTCAGTGCTTGGGGTCAGTGGACACTGTTTATTGCTCCATGCATGCAAGGATAGTCCCTGGCCATGTACATGTATCACAGATTAGAAACACATGTGTGCATACACTGTACATGTCATGTGCTTGCTTTACTACTGAAGGATTTTGGAAGATTCAGGTTATGCGTAAGCAAATGGGCCTAGGGAGTTAGGGTTAATCATGTATTACGTGTGTTCTTAAAACACAATTTTGTTTTGTTTTTTTCATCAGAACATGGCCATTTTAGTTGAAGAAAGGAAAACAAGTGCTTTAAAATGGTTCTCAAAATAATTGTGAGAGGCACGGATATAGTCAATATGTACTGAAATGAATGTACGTGTTAGCAGGTCCTGTCATCAATTAATTTTGGCACTGTTGTACTGTAAAACCAAGATTCTGACAATTATTTTGTGAAATTACTCATTTCAAAAGTATATGTTTTACTTTCTTGAAGGAAATTATCAATGTTCTAATGAAAACAATTGTTTTCGGTTATTTCAGGAACCGGATACCCGAAATTGGAAATGTTTGGATACCCGGGTACCCATAAATAATTTTGTAAAAGCACATAAATACTCCCGAATGTATAAAATAGTTAAAATAGTTAAAATAAATAGTTATAATAGTTATAATAGTTATAATAGTTATAATAGTTATAATAGTTATAATAGTTATAATAGTTATAATAGTTATAATAGTTATAATAGTTATAATAGTTATAATAGTTATAATAGTTATAATAGTTATAATAGTTATAATAGTTATAATAGTTATAATAGTTATAATAGTTATAATAGTTATAATAGTTATAATAGTTATAATAGTTATAATAGTTATAATAGTTATAATAGTTATAATAGTTATAATAGTTATAATAATAGTAATGTCGGGCATTTTAAAGCGCTCTTAAACAAGGTATCAGAGCGCTGTACATTATTACCCCTGCTCATCAGGTGCATAAATCATTCCAGAAACCATCTCAGCTCCCTGGGGAATATACAGCTCAATTGCTGACATTTCGGCGCATATAGGGCTAATCAAACACAACAACCAACTCTGCCCTCACAGGTACCCATTTACTCCTGGGTGGAGAGAAGCAATTATGGTAAAGTGTCTTGCTCAAGGACACAAGTACCACGGTCACAAATCCGATGCACTAAACCGCTCGACCATGGCACTATAAATAACCAATATGAACACAAGTTTCTCTTGTTTTATTAGCGTCACAAAAAATGTTAACAACATTTTTTTTTTTAAATCGGAGACTTCCATTTGTGTGGCTTAAATGTCCAGTCAAAATTTTCAAAAAGTCGTTTACGGGTAACAGTTTCGGTCAGGTATCCAGGTACCCAGATACCCGGCACAGCCTCAGTAAAACACGTACAATACATCTTTAAATTCATTTAATGTGAGTAGATAAGCACATGAGCGCATGAACCTGAAACACAAGGGAACACATTTTTATTTTATTTTTTTCTTGTTGCAAACTAGCACATGTGCTCCCAGCGTCATGTATAGTTATTTCATCACTTCAATATCAAAACTCCCCATCCATCAAGATCAAACCCACATTAATTTTGGTTTTTAATGAGCGTGAAGTCTGGTCACCAGACCATGGACAAGGCAAAAACCGGACTGTGTGACCGGCCCAATGAGCTGATGGCGACATGGACTGACGAGAAGACATGGGTGTTGTAATTAAAAAGTGCCGATCTGGAACAGTGGGATAATCTTCAGTGTTTTGGCACCAGGGAGATAATGAAAATTCAGATGGCGATGGGGGACATATCGATTTTAGTACAGGTAGCCTTGGCGTCTCATTGAACCATACGAAGTGTTTGGATCTTATAGATGACCAAATGTGACTCCTATGAGAATACGAAATAATCTCTTCATACAGAAGACACGATTTAGTTAATTTAAAACATCACCACCTAGATAATACTACAAGGGAAGGTACAACATTGGTAATGTTGCCAAAACAGCTTCTATGGCGGTATGCTTCCTTTCTTTGAAGCAAGATATGCATTCAAAACCCTCCTATTATTGCTGCACTTTATAGTGGCAAATAGCTATAGAGGCCAAAATCAGTTAACTGCCTGTTTTGACAGTTGACACAAATGTGCACACAGGGGCATTTTTGACTGATTGTTACTGTCATTTTGACCACCCTGAACAATACCAGACAATGATTTTACCAGACAAAAAACGGTCAACTCATTTTGACCTGTAAATGTACTTAATACACGTAAAGGTTTGACAGTGTTTGACTTTTAAGTGCACCAGATATGACATAAAACACAATAAAGGGGGCCACTTTGCATCCGTCACGTTAGCAGTTTTTCCAATGGTTGTTATTTATTTTTAAGTACCCGAAACCGACCAAAAAGTGTTTCAACATGTGAATGGACATGCAGGCTTATACTAGAACTAATTTGAGTTGATTTTTTTATTTTTCTATTTTTTTATTTATTTTTTTACCCTCAAATTTCCATAAAAATTGGACGGAAAAAGTTACCTCACTTTTCCATCCATTTGTTGATGGAAATTTTAGGGTAATTAAAAAAATAATAGTAATAATCAACTCAAATTATCTTTAGGATAAGCATGCATGTCTATTCAAATGTTGAAATTCTTTTTAGGTGGTTTCAGATATTTAAAAAAAATTACAACCATAAGAAAAACTGCTAATGTGACGGTAGGAAAGTGGCCCCCTTTATTGTGTTTTATGTCATATACCTTGGCAAGTATATCAACATTTTGACTGATTTTGACCCTTGTAGTAGTAGGAAGGTTTATAAACAACCGTCCTGTGCAAGTTTCAGCTCTTTACATTGTGTCATTAACAAGAAATGTGTGAAAATGCATCAAGATTGTTTGTATTCATTCATTGTTTGGGATTCAAGAAAGAGTACTACATGCATTTCCAATAAACTTAACCCTAACCTTCCCAAATCCTCCAAAATCCTCTTTGCTAAAGTGAAGGATTTTGAAGGATTGAGGTTACATGCTACATGCTCTTTGCCAAAGTGAAGGATTTTGGAGGATTAAGGTTATTAGGCATACTTGCCTTTCCATGTACATCCATATTTGTTGTATTGTTTGCAAGGTCAGTGCTTGGGTCAGTGGACACTGTTTATTGCTCCATGCATGCAGGGAGGGTCCCTGGCCATGTACATGTATCACAGATTAGAAACACATGTGTGCATGCATGTCATGTGCTTGCTTTACTACTGAAGGATTTTTGGAGGATTCAGGTTATGTGTAAGCAAATGGGTCTATGGAGTTAGAGTTAAGTTACTGGCAATGAAATTACTTTCCTTAAAAATTAAAACACCTCGGACAAATTTTTTACCGCCAAGAACTGCAACAATAAAATTTGACCATTTGGTTATGAATTATTAATTCCTCACCTTACATGTATCTATAAATTGTAGGCAATATTTTTTAAACATTTCTTTTTAACCAGTTGACGTTGGGAATATTTATTTTTTTCCGGTCCCCCGTGCGGGTTTATTTTCAGTGAAAAATCTGGAAAAATTTCTAGCCATTAATAATTTTTTTTGTCAATGAAACTAAGTTCGGACAACCAAATAAACACCTTTACTCATTGACATTTCGAGAATTAAATGGCTAGTTTTTTAATTACGGTTGTGTTTGTTCAGCACAATTAGACCGTTGGCAAGCTCCGATGCAACGGCCTATTAGCGACCAGCGCCCGGTCGAAAAGACGGCATACCTGGAGAGAGATCGAATGCCTTGTAAACAATGGATATAAATCCATCTTTACAAATGCTTGGCTGGTACGTCAAAGGAACAGGTCTTGGATAAAGGGATTAGGCAAAAATCAACAAAAAGAGTGAACTCGTTCAGTATTTGCAGTGCATTTTGTCCAGGGCCACCGAACCGTGACCCCATGGACTCCGAGAAACAATTGCGTGTATACACGTCAGCCGCCACGACGGCACGCCACGTGTGGCGTGTTGACAAGTCTCCCGGTGACACACACAAAAATCGGAATGCGTGTTTAGACGCTCTCCGATCCACTGTACAAAAAAAAATTGCGTGTATACACAGCATCCGAAGCGAACTGGTTAAGTGAATAAGGCCAGAAAAAAGTTTGTTTTATGGGCTCAGCATTTTTAATTTTTTTTTTTTTTTTTTTTTTGGCTATGAAACGATGTCCAATTGCAGCCAAAATTGCTGGATCGATTGGAATTCTGCAGTAGTGTGTTTTAAATGACTTTTCATTTAGGGGTATAAACATTTGCCCGATTTGTGAGGCCTCTCTTAGCCACCATACTTTGTATATATGGGAAATTTGGTCCTGCATATATACATGTATCAAGTATTTCCCTGTTAGCAAATAAAAAAAAATTTTAAAAAAAAAACCAAAAAAAAGCATGTCACCGCGCCGATTTTGAAGCCGACGTATGACCAGAAATCGAAGACTTTTTTTTTTTGGCCTAAGGGGCTTTAAAATAAGATGACCTTCAGGAGAAAAGATTCTTGGCATATTCTACACTGTATATCATAAATAACTTTATTTTTCTACTTATTTAAAATTATTTATAAAAAGTGATAAAAGTGATAAAAATAATAATCAAAAAAACTCACCGCATGTTCCTTCAGTTCATTGGCAGCTCCAGCAAATTCCGGCTTCATTTTTTTACAGTGTCCACACCCTGATGAGGATTAAAAATTTAATATCAAATCAATTTATTCACTATATTTTATTTGTATTTTTATCAGACTTTTGCTGATTAACATTTAGAATGGAAATACTTTAAAATGGGATATTTCACAAAAGCAATTGTATGTTTGTTTGTATTAAAACCCTCCTACTATAGCTGAAGGTACAACATTGGTAATGCTGCCAAAACAGCTTCTATGAGTATGCTTCCTTTCTTTGAAGCAAGATATGCATTCAAACCCCTCCTATTATTGCTGCAATTTAGTGGCAAATAGCTATAGAGGCCAAAATCAGTCAACTCCCTGTTTTGACTGTTGACCCAAATGTGCACACGGGGGCATTTTTGACTGGTTGTTACTGTCATTTTGACCACCCTGAACAATACCAGACAACGCTTTTACCAGTCAAAAACGGTCGACTCAGTTTGACCTGTAAATGTACTTGCTATACACGTAAGGTTTGACAGTGTTTGACTTTTTAAGTGCACTAGATATACCTTGGCATGTATATCAACACTTTGACTGATTGTGACCCTTGCAGTCACAGAAGGGTTAATATAGTGTAATATATACTACTCAAAACAATTTAGGGAACACCGGAATAATCTCAGTTAAAGCAAGATCATTTATTTCAGATAAACACAATGTTTCACAGAATTTATGAGAAACAACTGCACAATGAAACAGATGATAAAGGATGCATGTAGTGATTACACATTTCATGACATGACTACTGAAAGAGAGAAGGGGTTGCAAATGAAAATCCCGGTTCATGGAACATTTCAAATCTATTTGATGTTAAAAAATCCGGTGTTCCCTAAATTGTTTTGAGTAGTATACATACAAGTGTAATATACACGTATGTAAGTGTTAAAATTGCAAAATCATTCCTCTTGACAGTTCCATAGATGAAGCCTGCTGAAGTACATGTATATAGGTCAGTTTTTAATTCAAGGGAGAAAAAGGAAACAGCAACTTACAAGGCGCATAAAACATCACGAGGATCGGTTTCTTCTCCTTCGTTAACAGTTTATTCAGTTCCTGTAAACCCAAGAGAGACGGGCAATCATCAGCAAGTTAAACGACTCAAACCTTATAGGGGGGAGGGATCAGCAGCGTAGCCACGTGGGGACTTGGGGGGGGGGGAACGTGCTCCCCACAAATTTCCAGTGTCCCCACAGGTGCCCCCCCCACGAAAAATCCTGATAGTGCCCCAGAAACAGAAAAGAAAAAGGAAAAAACCCATACCCCCTGTGCCCCTGTGCCCCCCCCCCCCCCCCAACTGAAAAAGTCCTGGCTACACCGCTGGGAGGGATGCACAAATTACCCAGGATACGCTGACACAATATGGATAAAATGACAATCAGGCCGAGATGAAGAAGAAAGTGTATCTAGTTTACGGTTCTGCAGTGTCTTGAGTCCACAGTAAAAAAAAAAAAACAAGCAGGAGTTGAGTTTTTGATTACAAAGTGTTTTCCCATAGGGTTTTGATAACACCTCTTGAATACCATTCTGATATCGCCGAGAGGTTTGTGTGGGTTGAGTGGGTTTACAGCACTGCACTAGACGATGTATTGAGTTCCCACTATGAGTACGTGACGGGGCAATTGTGCATTGCGGATGCAGCTCTGCTTGACACACACACACACAATGTGCATCAATTGAAATGCATTGATGTACTTGTGTGAATCTGACACTGTAATTCAAGATTCATTTCCCAGGATTTGGGTAAATGGAATGAAATTTACCTTACATGCACAATGTATATTTTTCACCCTCCTACTATAGCTGCACTTTAGTAGCTGCAAAAGTCAAAAATCAGATAACTGCCCGTTTTGACTGTTAAATCCAAATGTGCACACAGGGACATTTTTGACCCCCTGAACAATACCAGACAATGCGTTTACTGTCATTTTACTGACCACTCTGAACAATACCAGCCAAGGTAAAAACCTGTAGCTTTGCATGGCGAAGGGGACAAGTAAGACTAATTGCGGTGACACCATGTGAAATTCTCTATTGAGTAGTAATTAGTTCTGAAAAGAACTGGAGGTTACAACTGGAGGTTACAACTTGACGTTTCGATCAGCATGCTCTGATCGTCCCTAGACGATTGACTCATTTCAACCTGTAAATGTACTTACTAGACGTAAGGTTTGACAGTGTTGAACTTTCAAGTGCACCAGATATACTTATCAACATTTTGACTGATTTTGACCCTTGCAGTCATAGGAGGGTTACATTTATGGTCTTCAGATGAGTAACATGGTTTGCCATGGTTTTATTGTTTGTGCAGACTGCAGAGTTACATTATGTATGTGTTAGTGATTGTTTTATTGCTTGTGTTCATTTGTTTGTCCACGTATGGTTTGGCAATGTATCTGTGCTTCATAAAGGTAATTACACAGTCTTCAGATATGATCGATCTTCAGATGAGTAACATGGTTTGCTAGTTGTTACCAAAAAAGGCAAAATATTTTCCATCTCAATAATATCAACTGGACCACAACCAGTAATTTAGCATCGGTCTTGTGCACTCTATAATGTATGTCTACTGTTTTTGTTTTTTGTTTTTGTTTTTTTTGTTTTTTTTCAGATAATAACAAAAAACAAGACACTCAAATGTGATTATCTTTTTCCTTTCTACTGTTCATTTAAAAATATTTCCAGTCAAGTAAAATTCTAGAGTTACGAGCCCTGTTGTCCAGTAGATTTGTTTCTGAAAATTCAAGTCCCGCAGCCGTATGCGAGCTACATGAAAAACACTACAAGGTGAGGGTTCCAACATTGTAGAAATGATGTCCCCATTTTTCACTGTAGCATAATTCGTCCACCACGAACGGGCTGTAAAGTCGCACACGTTGATTTAGCAGTACGGCTTAAAATGCATGAAAAATCAGTCGGTTGGCCATTTTGGTATTTTTTAGAAATGAAAAGTTTGAAATATTTTCCTTTAGTTCTGAAAATTTCAGAATTAAATTCAATTTCAAAAATCATGAAATCCATGTTTTCTTTCGGGCAATGAGTTCATAAATCTGTACAGTCTGTAAGTTTATCTGTAAGTTTATAGGAAAGTGTAAGTAATTCGTGTAATGACTTTGATACACCATAACTTCGCGTAGGAATGATTTGTGTTTGGTATCATTTTAAACCTTATGATATACTTTCCAAAATTATATGAACCTCCGAATGTGAAATTTTCGACTTTACAGCCCCTTTGTGGTGGATGGTCACAATTTGTCAACGACAAATACATGCATGCCCAACTACTTGTCTACCATCTGTGGAATTACTATTGGATTCATGTCACTGATTTTTTTTAAAACAAAGGTAATTACATGTACATAATGCAAGAGCGATTTTCGCCATTCATGAGTTTGACAAGGACACTTAAAGGGGCAGTATCGTCACGATCAGAGCAGACTTAAAACAGGGCACGGAATCGGAGTCCCTAGTTGAAGATGAACACAGTGACTGAAACTTACTGGCTCATTTATGCAGCAGCAACGATAATATGACCTTATCATGTGGGGTAGTATTTTCAGTTAATCTAAAACTAGCACTCCGATTCCATGCCCTGTTGATCGTGACGACACTGAACCTTTAATAGAAAACACAAGGTGATTCAAGTATGTCTAAGACACAACACAAGAAAAACAGCCTGACTCTGTTAATTACGTGTATGTGTATTAACCCTCGTACAATCAGTGCAATTTTTGAAACAACCCATTCAGGCCACTCCAAGCCATTAGCTGTTACCAGTGGCCTCCTATGGTTACCCTTCTGTGCACTGTCACACCACTGAGATTGCAGGGTAAAGTGGTCTCCCATTGATACATTGCAGGCCATAATAATATGTTCAAACATTTACAGTGGCCTTGGGTGGCACACAGTTGATTTTGTAAGATTACTTAGAATGGAGAGCAGGCTTGTACATGCTATGTACTGAAGGTTGCTGAAGAACAGAATTTAGTGGATCTGAGTGGCCTTCATGTGTAGGAGGGTTAACTGCATTTTCTACATACGTAAAGCCTTGTTTTTCCATTACTGTTTTTTTATGTGTTCATTTCACTTTTCCTAACTGAAGGAACGTAAATTACTTTCAAATAAATTCACAAAAACAAAATCACCACGGCATGGATAGAGGGTAAAATGAAAGGGAAAGTACAACTTTGATAATGACCAAATTATCAAACAAACAAATTATTATCTGAAAAATGATATGATGGTAGGTAACATGTATCAAACATCCAGTGCATTGGCGGATGACAATTATTTATATAAAACATAAAAACAGAAAAAAACATTTAACAGTTTTTTATTGTTTTCTCCAAAACATGAGCTCTTATTGTGATTACATTTTCACCATTTGCTCTTCTCTTTAACCCTAACCACCCCAAAACATTCAAAATCCAGCAGCAGGGTTTGTTGGATTTTGATGGACTCTGGTATTGTACAGCCCAGACTGGGATACTTTGCATGGGGCTGGGTTTCCCAATTCCAGCTAAGTCCAACAGTTGGGTGGTAGTGTTACTGCATGGTGTTGGATTTTGATGGACTCTGGTATTGTATAGCCCAGACAGGGATACTTTGCATGGGGCCGGGTTTCCCAATTCCAGCTAAGTCCAACAGTTGGGTGGTAGTGTTACTGCATGGTGTTGGATTTTGATGGACTCTGGTATTGTATAGCCCAGACAGGGATACTTTGCATGGGGCCGGGTTTCCCAATTCCAGCTAAGTCCAACAGTTGGGTGGTAGTGTTACTGCATGGTGTTGGATTTTGATGGACTCTGGTATTGTACAGCCCAGACTGGGATACTTTGCATGGGGCTGGGTTTCCCAATTCCAGCTAAGTCCAACAGTTGGGTGGTAGTGTTACTGCATGGTGTTGGATTTTGATGGACTCTGGTATTGTATAGCCCAGACAGGGATACTTTGCATGGGGCCGGGTTTCCCAATTCCAGCTAAGTCCAACAGTTGGGTGGTAGTGTTACTGCATGGTGTTGGATTTTGATGGACTCTGGTATTGTATAGCCCAGACAGGGATACTTTGCATGGGGCGGGGTGTCCCATTTCCAGCTTACATGTAAGTCCAACAGTTATATGTGGTACAATTTGTGCATGGTGTTGGAATTTGGCAGATTGAGGAAGGTTCTTAGCCAAAATAGCTAGGGGGGTTAGGGTTATGTGAATATGTGAATTTTTGACAGAGCATGATAAATCCATTCTGATCAAAAAATGCCACCTTTTGTGTATGGGCTCTGGAAAAAAAAATGCTTTTGTGAAATATTTTTGGTAAATTATTTTGTAGAATATCTCATTTGAAAGTAAGAACACTTCCCTCATATGTGCAAAATAGAAGTGCTTACAATAAAATTGCTGGTGATATGATGAAACACACAGAATAATCATAGTTGAGCCGATCACTCTTGGGAAATTTAGGGAAAAAAATTTAATCATAATTTTCCAGAAAACGAAGCGTGCACTTTTGATCCTTTCCAGCACAGCATCCTCTCGAGACACATTGCAGTGCACAGACCATCTGGCCAGCGTAACCTTTAGACATTATTGTAGTATCAATGGACTAGGATTGTGCATCCTCTCCGGGTACAATTTGTCTAATTCCTTCTGATCTTATAATCAGATTTTGATCGGAGCCTTTAAACACAAGGTACTTCAGAATGTACATTGGCATTTGGCCAAAAAAAATGCATGTATCACCAAGCTAACTTTTAAAAATCTCAAAATAGTAGTTATTGACCTTACATTTTGAACCGAGCAGGTTCTTTCTCAAAGGCAAAATGGACGATATACAGACAGGCACAGAAATTTAAACGCAAGAGTGGGCAGAAGTTAGCCAGGTGTGACAGGAACACGAATGAAGAGGGTACAAAAAGTCTCCAGTTTCTGGTAATAATAATAATATAATAATGTGGACTTATACAGCGCACGTATCCACCACATTTTTTTTTATATTATTATTATTAAAGGTTTATTAAAAATCACGTTGCAACAAAAAAGTTGAATTGAGTGATTGAAAACAAATACACAAACACATAACATAAAACATTAAAAAAATACACCAATCATTAATAATTTACATTTAAAAATACTTAAAAAGTTAAAGCAACCAAACTGGTGCTCAAGGCGCATTATAGTATTACCCCTGCTCATCAGGCTCATAAATCATTCCTGAATCCATCTCAGCTCCCTGGGGGAATATACAGCTCAATTGCTGCATTGCTGCCATATACAGCACATATATGGCTAATCAAACACAACAACCAACTCTGCCCTCACAGGTACCCATTTGCCCCTGGGTGGAGAGAAGCAATTATGGTAAAGTGTCTTGCTCAAGGACTCAAGCACCATGGTCGCGAGGTTGGGATTCGAACCCACATTCTGACGACTCAGCCATCAGAACACTGCGCACGTCGCCTCAGACCCGCGCCTCAGCATTTTTAGTTTTCTTTTTTTTTGGGGGGGGGGCTATGAAACGATATCCAATTACAGCCAAAATTGCTGGATCGATTGGAATTCTGCCGTGCCGTGTTTTAAAAGACTTTTTCACATAGGGGTATGAATGATTGCCCGATTTGTGTGGCCTCTGTTAGCCACCATACTTTGTATATGGGAAATTTGGTCGACACGTATACATGTATCGCGCATTTCCCTGTTGGCAAAAAAAAAAAGCTCCCCCCCCCAAAAAAAAAGCCGACCTATGACCAGAAACTGAAGACTTTTTTTGTTTGGCCTAAGGGGCTTTAAAATAAGATCACCTTCAGGAGAAAAGATTCTTGGCATATTCTACACTGTACATCATAAATAACTTTATAGTTTAGGGATATTTTAATATTTTTGTCCAATAACTGCGTATCATGTATCATAAGTATTTCACTGGTTGGCAAAAAAAAAAAATTGCGTCACCACACCGATTTTGAAGCCGACCTACGACCAAAAACCAGAAACTTATTTTTATTTTATTTTTATTTTATTTATTTTTATTTTTTTATATTTTTTATATTTTTTTTTTTTTATATTTTTTTTTTATATTTTTTTTTTTTGGGCCTTAGAGTACTTCTTTCTACGGTTCTCTAATTTGAGTACAGTTAGTAAAACAATGTCCCACATGACCTGTGGTCTTTGTACTCATATTTTTGAATACAAAGGTTATATTTGTTTTTGTATTCAAATACATATGAGTTTTAATACATTTTGATGTATACGACCCCAGACCCATCAGTCATGTACATCCTAAGCTAAATGACCAACACCCAATATTACTCGAGATATTTATTATTCCCCTCCAAAAAAAAAAAGTGTTGTGTATCTTTAATACTTTGCATAAAACGCTTGCAGTACAAGTAACTTGAACATAATGTCAGTGCACCTTTGTGTCTAATCGGTCGGAATAATCTTTCGGAATTGAAATAGGCCATTACCATGGCGACACTGCCGTTATTAAATTGTGTGATTTGCACAACTGGATCAACTCTTGGTTTAGACCGCTGTGCGTGCATTAGAACTGTTTATCGCAATTAACACCTGGTAAGTTACAATATTAATACCAGCGCACACAAATGGATTACGGCTATGGTGATTTTTAATATCATTTTGTCGTGGTGACTCATAACGGCCGAACTGACACAAGCCGGACTGCCTGGCCATCTACTTAGCTGCCTGTCTGTTTTATACCTGCTCAACTGCTCAAGACCTTCCTGCTTGTCTGTCTTTTGTATCTGCCCTGCCCTGCCCTGCCCTGCCCTGCCCTGCCCTGCCCTGCCCTGCCCTGCCCTGCCCTGCCCTGCCCTGCCCTGCCCTGCCCTGCCCTGCCCTGCCCTGCCCTGCCCTGCCCTGCCCTGCCCTGCCCTGCCCTGCCCTGCCCTGCCCGGCCCTCGCCTGCCCTGCCCTGCCCTGCCCTGCCCTGCCCTTGCCTGCCCTGCCATTGGCTGGGCTGGGCTTGGCCTGCCGTGCCCCTGCCCTGCCCTGCCCTGCCCTGCCCTGCCCTGCCCTGCCCTGCCCTGCCCTGCCCTGCCCTGCCCTGCCCTGCCCTGCCCTGCCCTGCCCTGCCCTGCCCTGCCTCTCTATCTACCACCAATCAAACCTACCTTGCCTGATGAAATATGCTTGACGTTGGATGATGTTATATCTTCTTCCCATGGTGCTTCACCAGTTGGGTTGTTTAAGAAATACACCAGCGACTACAGGATGAAAAATATGTTAACAAATTTTAAAAATGGAAGAGAAATTACTGAAAAAAACAAACACAAATTTTTGAAGTTTACATTTGAATGTAATTAATGTTTTGAACCAAAACAGATGATTCCGCCAAAAATAGTATATAAGGCCGAAAAAACTCTGGTTTTTGGTCTCTGCGCGTGTCACCTCAGACTTGTGCGTCAGCATTTTTAGTTTTCTCTTCTTTTTTTTGTGCTATGAAACAATGTCCAACTGCAACCAAAATTGCTGGATCAATCAATTGATTGTTGTGTTTTAAACAACTTTTTTCACATAGAGCTACATGTATGAACGTTTGCCTGATTTGTGAGGCCTCTCTTAGCCACCATACTTTGTGTATGGGAAATTTGGTCTGGTTCCAATAACTACGTATACATGTATCACGTATTTCACTGGTTGGCAAAAAAAAATTAAAATTAAATGCGCCATCACACCAATTTTGAAGCTGACCTATCACTAGAAACAGAATACTTTTTGGGGGGCCTAAGACATGTGTATTATTAATTATTTATTCTTGATCAGTAATTACTGTTCTCCCTCAGGGCTCAGCTAATTACAGAAAGACAAGGAAGAAGATAATGAAGTGGGAGGAGAAATCCCAGTGAATACAGTTGGGGAAACTGTTTAATTCTAGTTTTCTTCGTTTTGCACCCCGAAGATATTTGCTTCGTGATAAGCAAATGTCATTACCTTTTTATTTTTCCTTCTGTCGTAATCTTTGTTGAATTCACCATCCCTGCAAGGGGAGAAAGATCATGACCGTTGGATTCCCAGGATTTCAACTGATCAACATTTCGGTAGAAGATCCAGGGATTGCAAAGTTAAATCCACGGGTCGACAACTTTCTTCCCCCCAAAAAACACATTTTCAAATCTACATACTATACAAAGCATCCTTTGTGTAAATTTGGTGAGATTATAATGCCTGGACTGCTTTTACATTAAAGGTTCTATGTTAACTTAAGTCTGAATTGGGGGATATCGATTTATTTTTTCATTCGCGATTTATCATCAAACATATATCACGATTTTCGATAATATCGCAATTATTTATTCTTCTTCTTTTTCATACACGCATGATTGGTTTAGGGCTGATAACCACAAGTATGTACCCAAGTGTCACAATAAATCACCAGTGCTGAGAGACCCATGCAATCGCGTCATTCGTGCGTGCACCATGGACACTGGCAAATTCGTGGGGCGGCTCCTTTGTGATCCGACATCTCACACTGAAGTAGTTCATTTTTGTTCCTCACTTCAGAAAGCTGAAAAGACTGGCCTAATTTTCTTTCCTTGGAATTTCTGACTTGACTCACAATGGCAATTTTTGTTTTTTAATCGCAATATTTTTTTTTTCATCTCACAATTTGACGATATCTTGATAACTAGAAAAGTTTTTGATATTGTAATAAAAAAAAAGGGTATTGTGATATTCGATATTACTGTGTTATCGCCCTAGCTTACTTAACCAGTTCGCGTCGGAGGTCGTGTATACACGCAATTTTATTTTGCACCGCGGATCGGAGAGCGTCTAAACACGCCATAGGAAACTCCGGAATATTTGTATGCATGCTCGGTTGAGCCACGCGTGTACGGTGACATGCTCGGAAGTGCCGGCCACCCGCTGTGGAAGCTTCCATTAACGTGTGTGTGGGAAAAAGAAACCCGCCACAGGGGCCCAGAAAAACTTTTTTATTCCCGACGCGAACTGGTTAAGTCTCTAATAATTCTTGATGTACAACACCAGTTTACCTCAGAAATCAAAGAATATGGTTTATTGGTCTAATACCGGCTATGGAAAAAGAACACTGCCCTCTACTGACTATTGTGACAAAAAAAAATTGACAAAATATTTTCCCGTTATTTTTGGAAACATGGCGTCCAATACACTGATCGGGCATTCCAATCAAACGGCAAAGGATTAACCAATAGGGGTTTTATGACTACTGTGGTTATGTCAGTTTGTACATGGTCAGTCTGTATGCAGATGGCATGACCAAGTTTTCAGGGTGACTCGAGAATTTGGCCGTAACTGGAGCGGGGGGGGGGTACTAAGCTGAAACATTCACAGTTTGATTTCTATAAAGATAGCTTGACGATTATGCGGATCTGTAATGACCTTTAATCAGGTGTACCGTAGCTTTCAGTAAGACATCAGCCTTTGCATGTTAATGGAAACAGATGCAGATAAGAGGATTTGCAGTTGCGACCATGTCGATCCCACACATCTCTCGTCTGTGATGCCAGGTTTTGACAAAGAACCGATGGTTTTTGTAACTTGACAAGCTCTGATCATCTTCTTCTGAACATGATCGAGTGATAGTTATCTCTAGATTAGCCTCCAAATGCACTTAAAATAATTGTTTGTTGCGGATGTTGTGTTTTCAAGTGTCTAGTTTTGGTCAGATAAGTTGATTTGAAATTAATACATGTATGTCAATGTTTACATTACAATATCTCGATTATGTTTTTTGGCAATTTCACCGGTGATTCTCAGCAATTTTGTTTTTCATCTGAAAATTTATATTTTCCTGAAAAAAGGAAAATGAACAGTTTAAAATGAAATTTTCACAGAATAACTCAAAAAGTAGTAATGAAGTAATTAAGCCAATCATGTACATGCATTATATTCAATACAGAACTCATTCCTAACTGCAAAAACATATTTCTGACTGTAAAAACGTCTGGGGACACTTTTCAGTGAAATTTCATCACTTAACGTATTTCTTTGCCTTTCTATTTATTTGCCTTTCAGATTTAAAAGAAAGTTGCCAGGGACCACCAGTGAAATGGTCAGAACCACAGGCGACGACGCATCTTTTAATGCTGAACAACGTTGAAGGAGCATACCTTCAAACATTATTTATTTCTGTCCATATTCCCAAAAGGCCTTTGTTAGCCAGCAATACCTTGGGGTGTCTACTGGACGCCTTATCTTGTAAATAGACACCATATTTTAGTTGCATAAGTATTGTTAGTTAAATATTTGGACACCCGTCTTTCAAAGAGTAATACATTTGGATGCCGACTTCCAAATCATGGCTTATACTCCCCACAAGGTCATTGATGCCCAAAGGTCATTGTTAGAGCGCCCTCTTGTGGACATGAATGAAGGGGATTGCTTACTGGTAGTGTTTTAAAACCACGTTGCTCGGCGACACTTTCATCTTCTTGCAGAGCTTTTTGGCCTCACTGAAAAAAAAAAAAATTTAAATACATGTTTGCAAATTACTTTCATATTTTATTTTTGATTTGTAAAATGTGGGTTTTCATGAAGATTTTCAATTGCTGTAAATATTTCAGTTTTCTTTTGTGGATCATGAAACTTTTATCCACAAATCTAACTTTTAACCTATATTTAAATAATTTATTTAAAAGAAAATAAGTCAATAAAAAAAATGTTTGAGACATCTTTCAGATAAAATAATATTGCTTATTTGTATCATAGACTCACATGCTTGTGTGCAGCTTCCAAAACAAATTTCAAAATGAGCCGTGTCACAACATCGTTTTTTTTTTTTCAAGATGATTTCATACCGTAAACCGGAGATTTTGTTTTATCTAATTTGTTTCGCTTTACCTGCAATCAACGGTGAGCAATGTCGCCAATCCTTTCATTTCACTGGCTACTTCACCGTAGACGGACATCCAGGAGCTGGCATCTTTGGCTGTGTCAAAGGTCAAAATGAGTAGCCTTCAAGGAAGTGTACACCATTGGTAATTGCCCAAAGTAACTGAAGCAAATTATTATTTACAAAGCTATATTTGGTTGAATGCATCAACCATTCTGAGAAGTTATTTCGTCTGAAATGTCATATTTTCAAAAACATTTAGAAAATAAAAACATCGGAAAATACCTTTACCCTGAGATTGAACAGATTTTGTTTGACAGTTCCATTTTCCATTTTTGTGGACGAATTAACAAATTTAATGATTTTGTAACTGAATAATATATATACTGAACATCAAAAGAAACTTATCAAATCTTTGGAATGACACTCCACGGAAAAATGAAAAATATTTGTACACAGATAAGCTTCATTAATCTTTACTAGGCACATGTCAATAAACAAGATTACTGAAGTTTACCTGTGTTGAAATATTTTTCATTTATCATTTATGGAGGATTTGAATGAGTGTCCTTCCAAAGATTTGATAAATTTCTTTTGATGCTCAGTTTATGTACAAATATACATATTTTTCGGTAACTAGTAAGTTCAAGTACAATTTCATATGAAAAAACTCCATGCACAAAGTTATACAAGGATCCTTAGACTGTCATATACTTGTATTTTTAGCTCTAAGGGCTCCGTGCATTGAGAGTTATTTTATACACTCACTGTAAATATCCACAAACTCCTTACACACTTTGCTTCTTACGTGACATCTATACATGACCGACACTCCATCCCTCAACCCTAATCGCCTAGCTATTTTGGCTAAAAACCATCCTGAATCCGCCAAAATCCAACACCATGCAGTAACCCTACCACCCAACTGTTGGACTTATTAGCTGGATAAAACTTGTAGCTTTGCATGGTGAAGAGGATAAGTAAGACTTATTGCGGTGACACCATCTTAAATTCACTATTGAGTGGTAATTAGTTCTGAAAAGAACTGGAGGTTACAACTCTGCGTCTCGATCAGTATGCTCTGATCGTCATCAGGAATTAGCTGGAATTGGGACAACTCGTCCCCATGCAAAGTATCCCTGTCCGGGCTATACAGTACCGAGTCCATCAAAATCAAACAAACCCAGCTAGCTGTTGGAGTTTGAATGGTTTGGGGTGGTTAGGGTTTTAATAATTGCTTCTTACTGTGAAAATGTTGATGGTGCCGATCTTGAACAGCCCTCCTTACCTGTTTTTGAAAACATAACGAGCACATTGTTGCGTGTCCGCAGGAGTTTCTTCAACTCCTTGATATCATCGACGGTGATGAACTCCTGATTTTTGACCTTCTTAGCCTCGGATAACACCAGGAGGAGCTGGGGGTCAGAAAGAGAAACAAAATGCATGTTAAAGGGAAGGTACAACATTGGTAATTACCACATTATCAAATCAACCAATTATTATCTCAAAACTTACATTGTACTTATTTAGAATCCCTCTGTGACTGCAAGGGTCAAAATCAGTCTAACTGTTACCAAGGTATATCTAGTGCACTTAAAGTCAAACACTGTCAAACCTTACGAGTGGTACAGTAAGTACATTTACAGGTCAAAATGAGTGGACCGTTTCTTAAAAGCATTGTCTTGTACATTATCCCTAACCCTCCCAAATCCTCCAAAATGCTCTTTGCTAAAGTGAAGGATTTTAAAGGATTGAGGTTACATGCTACATGCTCTTTGCTAAAGTGAAGGATTTTGGAGGATTGAGGTTATTAGGCATACTTGCCTTTCCATGGTACATGTACATCCATGATTGTTGTAGTGATTGCAAGGTCAGTGCTTAGGTCAGTAGACACTGTTTATTGCTCCATGCATGCAGGGAGGGTCCCTGGCCATATGTATCACAGATTAGAAACGCATGTGTGCAACTGTGTATACATGTCATGCGCTTGCTTTACTGCTGAAGGGTTTTGGAGGATTCAGGTTATATGTGTAAGCAAATGGGCCTAGGGAGTTAGGGTTATTGTTGAGGGTGGTCAAAATGACAGTCAAAACCACTCAAAAATGCCCCTGTGTGCACATTTGGGTCAACAGTCAAAACAGTCAGTTTGACTAGTTCAGCTAAAGCAAGAGAGGTTTACTAAGTGTATAGTTGGTACAAGTATCAATCATCCTCAGATGTTAAATATGAAGTGCTTTCATCTCAGAGAAAACAGGAATTGTTTCGTCAAATCTAATTTTTTTTCTCCCAAAAACATGCTCACCTTTTGTCATGAAATTTTCACAGGTTAGTTTTATGAAATATATTTCTAGAAATCTAGAGGGTCGAAATGAAATTATGTCACCAAATGTTGTGCTTTAAAATAACTTTAAATAGCTTTCTCCTGAAGGTGATCAGAGCATACTGATCAAAATCTCTTTTCAGAAGCACTTACTACTCAAAAGAGAATTTTACATGGTATCACATTTGGATGCCCCCTTATTATTAACACTTTGAACATAAAAATTTTTTAAAACATGAACACATACTGAATGTTTTTCGTTATATTTCTAGTCAAAAACTAGAGCACCGATTGTGATAATATTGTTTTAGATTAATTTTATGATATAAACTAGAGGTTTGAAATGAGGATGGGTTACCAAATACCTATCTTGTACATGTCCCTTTCCTTTTAACCCTAACCACCCAAATCCATCAAAATCCATCAAGGGGCACTTTTTCTGGGGAAAAAAACCAGGACTTTTAGAAACTGGTACTTTCACCTCTTCAAATGGGGCAAAATAACTACCTGGCAAGTACAGGCTATAAGTGCTGAATATGAAAGATCAACGAAAATGCATGGTGCATTTTGAAGATAAGGGCATGTTTCCAAAAGTGCACTGAATGGATTTTGGAGGATTCAGGAAGGTTCCTAGCCAGAATACCCTAGGGGGTTAGGGTTAATCAACAATTGTGTATCCAGCATTGTACATGTAAGTTGGGGCATCAACACTGGCTGCATGGCAATTACGTGGCAATTACGTGGCAATTGCGTACTTGGAGTCAGACTTGACCCTCATGACTTGGTCTAGGATTTAATCTTTGTGTACAGACTCTGGAATCAACACTCTGAACTCTTACTTGACACTAAAGAATCATACTCAAGTTTTAACTTTTACGACTGCAAAATGTTGACTTGCCAAGGTATTCGGACCGTGCATGAGCTGTTGAGGGCACATGTTGTTAGACCACTGTGGGCAAAAGGGCAGCAATAGTGCGTCGCGTTTGGCGTATTTTGCAGTTGATGTGCGTACGCGCGGAATGTCTCCTGCGATCATCGGCTGGCAGAAGTACACACGTCTTTAGTACCATAACATACGCACATAAAGTGTACGCACAACGCTCACACGATGTAAAAGTGGCCGTCATCAAGACACTGGGTGCAAATTCACCGCTAGAGGGCTATGATGTGCACCAAGCAAATATCTAGTGCACTTAAAAGTCCAAACACTGCCAAACCTTACATGTAGTAAATACATTTACAGGTCAAAATGAGTAAAAATGAGGTAAAAGCTTCAACTTGTTGAGGTTGGTAATTATGCGTGCACAGTTGGTTCAACAGTCAAAAACAGACAGTTGACTGATTGTGACCACTATAGCTACTTGCCACAAAAGTTCAGCTGTAGTAGGAGGGTTTTAAAGACTCAAATTCGTGTACAATGTCCGAGGTTCACAAAATAGCAACAAAATTACATTTTGATGGCCTCACGTTTCAACCCTAGTATACCGTACATCAACGGCTGTTACAATACAATGGCTGCAATCAATACTGTGAATTGGACATGTCACTTGTCAGTATCACATGTGTTCTCTGTGTACAGCCTATCACACCTGCAGTACTATAATAATAATAACTAGACGTGCAGTGTTTGTCAATAACAAACACGCAGGTGTTCGGGACGTTAAAATGATGACGTCATCAATTCGAAGTGTTGGAGAAAGTCTGTTGGTGCAAAAACTGTTAATTTACCTCTTGTGGTTGTTGAGATATGATTTTTTTAAATATTAAACTTTGACTTCCGGTTTGGACAGGAAGTAAGGTCAAAATGGGGTCACTCATAACTCGTGTTTCATCTAATTGTTAAGTTCTAAGTACATGCCAAGTTTCAAGTTCATGTGAAGTTTGCAAGTATGTGTTTGTTACCGGACAGTCGCGTGGGAGAAGAAGAAGAAGTAAAAAAAAAATTAAAAACCGAACAAAAACAAGAGGTGTTTCGGGCTTATACCCGAACACATAATAATAATAATAATAATAATAATAAAAATTACTTATATGGCGCACGTACATGTATCCACCAAACTGGTGCTCAAGGCGCATTACATTATTACCCCTGCTCATCAGGTGCATAAATCCTTCCTGAAACCACCTCAGCTCCCTGGGGAGTATACAGCTCAATTGCTGCCATTTCGGTGCATATAGGGCTAATCAAACACAACAACCAACTCTGCCCTCACAGGTACCTAATTACCCCTGGGTGGAGAGAAGCAATTATGGTAAAGTGTCTTGCTCAAGGACACAAGCACCACGGTCGCGGTCGGGATTCAAACCCACATTCTGACGACTCAGCCATCAGAACACAAATCCGATGCACTAAACCGCTCGACCATGGCACTCCATAAGTCTGTATTTGCATAAAATATTTTCACAGAGAAAGAAAACAATTGTGCAACAACTCCTGCTGTACATGTAAATACAAACACTTGCAAATATGTATACTACACTTAACAGAAACCCATATGGAATGGCTCAGCCTAGATGAAAATGCATTCAGTCCACAGAATAATCAATGCTTTCAGAATCACAAGAGTCCACCGTGTCAAAATAATTTCATACAATGTACATTGTACACAACATATCTATATGTTTGTTTCATAAATCAATTTTTGAAGGGAAAAAATCCAGATGCATTGATCTATGAGGTACAGTATTGTGTGTGTTACAGGAGTTGCCATTAACCATAACTCCCTAGGTCAATTTGCTTACACATCACCTAACTCCTCCAAAATCCTTCAGTAGTAAAGCAAGCACATGACATGCACACATGTGTTTCTAATCTGTGATACATGTACATGGCCAGGGACCCTCCCTGCATGCATGGAGCAATAAACAATGTCCACTGACCCAATGTGCAATCACTACAACAAACATGGATGTACAATGTACCATGGAAAGGCAAGTACAGTATGCCTAATAACCTCAATCCTCCAAAATCCTTCACTTTAGCAAAGAGCATGTAGCATGTAACCTCAATCCTTCAAAATCCTTCACTTTAGCAAAGAGGATTTTGGAGGATTTGGGAAGGTTAGGGTTAACCTTCGATTTCACTGGCCGGCCAGACCAGTAAGCTTGACTGTGAACTATTCCGCATGCATTTTTCACTGGTCTGTATGTTTTTAAAGTGATTTTTATAAGGTTCAGCAGAATGATCCACAATTGTCAAGATATTTCTGCGGTAGGATGCAGAGAGTTAGCGATTACTTTTTAGGAACCCCAACCTCTCCTAAATCAGTACAAGTTTGCATTTTTCCTTCATCGGTCTACTGCATTCTGCATGTTTTTACATGGCATTTAGAAGATTAATCACATAAAATTCCCTTGTCGGTGAAACAATGAACCCGTTGTAAGATTTTTTTTGTTAACAAAATATTACTGATGATATTATTTATTTTACTGAGAGGCCTGAAATCGGGACATTCTGAACCAAAACTCAAATAAAATTTTTCTTTGACATTTATTACACTAACCCAGTAGGAAATGCATTCCACTGAAGGTCTTCCCAATTCTATACACATGTAGTAAATTATCGACAAAATGTGCTAATAGTAAAATCCATCATCAAAAGAAACTAAATAAAATAAAATTTGACAAGATAATGGAAATTTCCTCCTTTTTCCCATTTTTTATATTAAAACCCTAACAGGCATTTCACAGGCACCCTGGCAGTCCCTGCTGACATAATGCATTGCTTTTGTTGCATTGAACATGGTTAAAGGTTATTTAAAACCCTGTCCATGAGAACAAAAAGCTGCTCAAGATTTCATTTATTGTGAGCAGGTGGCAGACTTGGTAATAAATGATGATGAACATTCAGGAAACGATCGATGGTGAACATTTAGATTATGAAGGACTGACAGAATACATGTCCAATGATGCTGATGAATTGCCGGGTTCTGGAATGACTCGAAAAAACTGAACATTGATTGATGCTCGCTTTCACAGTTATTTCTACCTTGTCACCTTAATACATGTAGTCATTACTTGGATGGAAGACAACTCGGGCTCGATTCAGACTGCTTGGCAGTACCCTGGGTGACAACGACACCTTCTCCCCCCTCCCCTTCTCCCACCTTCTCCCCCCTCCATGGAAAGGCAAGTATGCCTAATAACCTCAATCCTCCAAAATCTTTCACTTTGGCAAAGAGGGTTTTGGAGGATTTGGGAAGGTTAGGGCTAATAAAACCCTTGGCCACTGCACCACACATTATTTACTGTTGGTGCAGATGACTGCAGATTATATGAGACGCAGATGACTGCAGATTACATGAAAAGTACGGTATGTGAATTATGATGCACATGACTGCCTGGTAGAATTGTTTCTCATATGAGTATGAAAGCTGTCCCAACTCCCAATATGCCACGCCCAATTAATTTTAGTAAACTGATGTAAATAAGACTTTAAGGCTATGCATGGCTGGAGTACATGTAGATATGGTGAGATTTGCGGTGTCATCATGTAATGAAATAATCTCTAATTGAGGAGCGATGATACTCTGTACCTAGGGCAGTATTTGAATGATGGTAGAAGAGCTGTATAAGAGCCGGTAGACGGCCTGCAATTTCTTTCTTATGAAAGCAAGGCCACTATTCCGGAGTAAAAGGGCACTTCCATTAACCCTCCTACAACTACAAGGGTCAAAATCAGTCAAAATGTTGGTATACTTGCCAAGGTATACATGTATCTAATGCACTTAAAAAGTCAAACACTGTCAAACCTTACGTGTAGTAAGTACATTTACAGGTCAAAATGAGTCGACCGCTTTTGACTGGTAAAAGCATTGTCTGGTATTGTTCAGGGTGGTCAAAATGAGTAAAAACCAGTAAAAAATGCCCCTGTGTGCACATTTGAGTCAACAGTCAAAGCAGGCAGTTGACTGGTTTTGACCTCTACAGCAACTTCCCACTAAAGTGCAGCAATAGTAGGAGGGTTTTAATAGGCACCAATGCCAAGACCAGGGCAAGGGAGAGCAACAAGCAATCTTGCACTGCCAGCAATTTTAAAATGTTTCTTATTTTTGTCAACAATAAAAAGGGAAAGAATGGAGATTACAACCACCACTTTTCTATCCAAATATGACAAATATCACAGATGATAGAGGACACACTTAAAGTGTCGATTAGAAACAATATTTTGGGAGATTTTGAGCAATGAATCCAGGGAAAGAATGGAGATTACAACCACCACTTTTCTATCCAAATATGACAAATATCACAGATGATAGAGGACACACTTAAAGTGTCAATTAGAAACAATATTTTGGGAGATTTTGAGCAATGAATCCAGTGAGATGTTGGCCACTTTGTCGTCTGCTAAAAACACATGCTTAGATATTGTGCACAAGTGGTGGTTGCATTGGTTGGGTTCGACATTCTTTCCTTAAAAAAATATTTAAAAAAATAAATTTAAAAAAAAGAACACCATGATAAGCCTTATCGCTAATACTCAGAAATAGCACTGAAGGTAGTGAAGCAACTGCCACAAAGCATTTTTACAGGGATACAAAAAGGGGCATCTGTTTGGCGCAGCTTTTGTGACGTCAATAATATTTTGTTTGTCCGCGCGGCACGCAGTGGCGCTGTTGCGCCCACAGACATCCCACAATTCCTTGCAGCTGCTATTACTAGTGATAAGGCTTATGGACTGCCACATACATTCTTGTATAATTTCATATATGCCAAAAAGGCAAAATGGCTGAAAGTTCACTGAATTGGCTTTCATGCTATGTTTCCCCTATTTGTTTTTATAAATTATAAGTTACACAAATTGTGTGGCAATATATTATAAATTATATTATAATACAACTTACTAAGTTTTACATTAAACTTAAAGTAACTTAAAGCTAAAAATATTTCATAAGTAAATGGTAGTTGAAGTAGGCCGGCTAAAGTTATACTGCATAATAATATTAATAATATACTGTACTATGTTAATATTTGATGGTCCCTGGGCATTCTGGACAGACAACCAGCAGGTGATTACCTACACTGTGCAGAGCAATGGTGGGCGGTTGATTACTGACCCAATTGTCCGTAAACTGGCACAGCGGTAGAAAATCGTAAACTTTTCTTGTTTACTTTTTTTGCTTTTTTAAAACATCGTCGCGCCAATCAAAAGTTTCGGAAAGAGAATAATGGGTTAAGGAGGGAACTCACCACAAAAAAGCTCAGTCCAAGCAGAAAAGTTATCAAAGTTGTTTTCCTACGTAACGTATCCATGCTGGCAACCCGAGAAAAGTATGATCTTGCCGATGTTATGCGCTGCATGTGTGTGTGCCACGTATCGATCCTTTATACAATACGGACGCCAAGCCCCAGCTGGCTCCCCAGCCAAGGCCAATGCTATCACACACACACATGTTGTTACACACATGCTGCATGATAAAAAAAATAATGAGCAGGTGCGCCGTCTTAGAATCATAGCATTTGCAATAAGATACGCCTGGGTGTCTAACAGTATGACTTGAGGCTCGGCCGCTCGGCACAATCTCGTCCTCAAAGTAATCGACCCCACTAATACATAGCACTGGGAATGACTTAAACCATGAAACGAGGTGAGAATGGGCATGACACACAGAGTTAACATACCGAATAAAATACAGCCCGCCCCTGTTGGTTTTCGAAAACTTTCGCACAATATTTTTATTGTACCAAAATACTTTACGTTATTTCAAGATAAAGGTTACGTGAAATAACACATGGTTTTCAAACATGGAAAGAAGATGCTTTCCAAAGAATTTTGACAAACAATGATGATATCATTACGAAACTTTTGTTTTTTCTACACTCAAATTATTTGTTTCAGGCAAAACAAGAAAAATCTGGTTTTAGTGTTTGAAAACGGGTCATTATTAGGTTTTTATGGCAAACAAAAACTATTCCCTATGCAGTCGAAATAGAAACCTCATTTTAATATTTTAATTTAAAACTTTTTGATTCAGTAATGATTAACAGCAACGGCTGTTTCGAAAAAACAAACAAAACAAAACAAAAGAAAAACAAAAAAGGGGTTGTCAATCATTTTTGTTTGTTTGGGGGTGACATAGTGACCGATTAGCGTCCCCTCCACCACAGATATTGAAAGACATGTCCCGGCGTCCCACCCACAACCTGGATCCCGTTTTTTTTTTTTTGGGGGGGGGTTTGGCGCAATAAAAAAAATTCATTGGGCAATGAATTGGTTCACGTCAATGATATGCGAGCGTGTAAAAAGTAAACCACTATATGCTACCGAGCAACTCGAAAGCTTGGCAGGTTGCACAACAGCTTATATTAAGGGACCTCGCAGGGGCGTAGCAAAGGCATCTTTGGGGGGTGGAAGCCAATTTGCCGACTAATATCAATGGCAAACATTTTTTGTGGGTAAAATTACCAACACAAGACTAATATGACCAGACAAATGTACTTTGTTTCCCCCCATAAATGGACAATCTCTAAAGTCCGGCTCGCCGGGGGGGTGGTAAAACAAACAACTCGGCAAATCTTCAGTGCTTTAGAAACACGATACATTTGCAGTCGGTAAACACATACCTCAAGGTTTGCCGACTGCAAATTTATTCTGGGTCAACCATTGTTCTAGTATACCTTTGATGCTTCATTTGCCGACTGAAGCTCTAAATGCCGACTGAGGATTATTATTGGTGGTGTCACCCCCCCCCCCCCCTCCCCGCTACGGCCCTGAAGGGAAGGTATAACGTTGGTAATTATCATATAAAATTAACAATTTATTATCTAAACATTCACGTCAGACGTCAACCATCCAGTGATAAATTGTTTTTGTCAGAAGTGCTTTATTTAATTTTAGAGAAAACAATAATAGTTATGTTCATTTTATAAAAAGTTGCAAATAATTGAAAGTTTATTTATTAAGGCTAAAAAAGTCTCCTGTTTCTGATCTCCGCGCGCGTCGCCTCAGACCCGCGTGACGGCATTTTAAGTTTATTGTTGTTGTTGCTATGAAACAATGTCCAATTCACGGCCAAAATTGCTGGATATAGCGATTAGAATTCTTCCGTGCTGTGTTTTAAACGACTTGTCACAGAGGGGCATGAATAGGTAAAACATGCATGGTGAAGAGGATACGTAAGACTAATTGAGGTAACACCATGTGAAATTCTCTATTGATCAGTATGCTCTGATCGTCCTCAGGAGAAAGCCGGACCCTGGGAAATGTGCCCAATTTAGGAACTTGGGCTTTCGCCGGAACTGGCTCCGGTAATGCTTGGGAGCTGCCTTGTTTCTCTCCCCCTTGTTTCTTGGCTATAGTAATCGGGGCAGGGAAGGATATATATCAGTGAGCCGGAACGCCAGACCTGAATGTATGTATATATATATATATATATAAACGGGTAGCGAGCAAAGAAAAATTGGCTGATGCCGGACTCGAACCCGCGACCTCTCGATTACCGTACGAGCGCTCTACCAACTGAGCTAACCAGCCCCCATGTTGCTTTTTTTTTGGTGGGCGGTCCACTTATGCCAATTATCTATTGCTCTATGGGGCATATATATAAAATTATAAATATACTACAATATTGTTGTTGGGTGGTACCGTTAATTATAGAGAACGTGTCAGACTAACCTGACGTTTTATTAAATAATGAAATAATTATTTACAACAAAATATCCATCATTTTTCTATTTATATTAGTGGATTTATGTCACCGATAAAAAGCTTATAACCGTCAGTGACACCGACCATCTTGGCATATTGCAATGGCGCCCTCATGTATAAAGAGTGTATGCACGGATGTTCGTACATTAGCAAAAAATTAGCCTATTTATACAATTTTACTTAACAATGTTTGCACATAAAATCCCTTTGACACACCGAGACTTCCCGGGGGCTTCACTCCCTCCATCCCAACCGTTGGCCCTGCCGTACAACATGCCTGCCCATTGGCGGATCCAGGGGGGGGGGGGGGGGCTAAGGGGGCTGTAGCGCAGCCCCCCTAAAATCGTTAAAAACATTTTTTTTTAATTTAAAAAAAGAGAGAGAGGGGGAGGGGAGGAGAATGCACTCCCATTCCCACAGTGTGCAGGATAAACATAAGGAGGTGACCTACTTAGTACTGTACTGAAAAAAAATTGTTTTTGATTCTCAGCCCCCCCCCCTAAAAATGTTCTGGATCCGCCCCTGATGCCATCCGAGTATTTCTTTCATAAATATAGGTAATATAGGCGTATTGGTAATATCGGGAAAAAAATGTTTTTAATTAATATACAACTGTAGGGGTGTAAATTTGATACAGGAAAACCACAACGACTAGCCTTGAATGAATTCGAGCATTGCGCCCGTCTGTATCCCCCCCCCCCCAAACAAAAAACAAACAAACAAACAAACAAGTTGGGGAGGCTGGAAAAATACTCACATTGGTAGTACCATACTTGATACACTGACGGTGAAACCTTTTGAAAATCGAACTATGAAAATAATGCATAGGCCCTAAATAATTAAATACAATCTGTTTTATGTAATTAATTTATAAAAAAACTAATGTTCCCACATTTCTTACGCTCGGGATTTACGTTTATTTTGTTTACAGTAAATAAAAGAAGTGAGTTCTTTGATTCACGGATTTATTTTTGTTTTGTTTTATTGTTGATGACGTTGTGTCCGTCCTTCGTCATGTTTTGTGCATCCCGGAAACAAGGTCTTTTGCACAGGGGCCCAGCCCTGCATATATTTACGGGAGCTTTATCCTTTAAACTAATGTAACAAATTACCCTTTTCAAAATAAACACACCTCATATGGATTGAATATATTCGTATTAATATCAAAATTTAAATTTTTTCAATGTAAACTTTAATGTTTACGTGTTTAAAATGTCAATTAGAAGTTATTTTTGTGAATGGTTTGAATCCAACCTGAACACCCCTCTGACGTTATGTTACTGTTGACTCATCTGTGTCGAATTACTTCATGCCTACGCCTTACAGAGAAATTTTTACTGGCGCTGTTTGAGTGGTTGAGCGGCTTATTTCTTTATACAAAACATTTATTTTACATTATTTTTGTACTGCTTTTGTAGATAAAATCATGTTACTCCGGTGCCTTTTACTTTCTTTGGTTCTTCCCGCCGTTTTATGTAAGTAATTCTACCGAATGTGTGTCATTACTTGTGGCTTGATGTTGTATATTCATAATCGTGAGTTTTCTTCATAAAGCAGGCATTGCATTAGTTTCGTGAAAATTGTACTTGTTTGTTAGAAACACTTTTTAACTTGAAAGTTTCCTATAAGTTAGAGATGTAGTTAGTTTAGTATACTAACTACATGAAATAATTTAGTTAATTATAATTCTGGGTATATTTTGTTTTATTTTACAGTTGCAACGAAATTACCCTAGTAACGTTAGAACAGGGTAAAAAAAAACTGTAGCACTAGCAGGTCTACGTTAATTAAAATTTAATGTGAGCAGTTTATGTAACATTAGCGTAAGAGATTTTAGTGCACAACAAATTTTATTCTCTTTGAAATTTTCACGTAAGGCCAATTAAAAATGATTTAGCTTCTTGTCAGTGTCTGTGGATGCTGGAAGTTTGTCCCTGCTTGGAAAATTTAATTATTCTCCCCCAAAAAAATCAGCAGACAAAAAAATCGTTTGAGTCGGGTCCTCATTTTCTTACCAAGTCAAGTGCATCTATTACCTCACTTCCAATAGTTTTTAATCATGAGTGTATGCTTCAATGTAACGGGGAACATTAACGTTACACGTGTGAAAAAGACATTAATTTTTACAGTTGAAAAAACTAATGAATAATGAAATATTTCCCTCATTAATTGTTTGAGATTGGTTGAGTAACTAGGCCTAATAATCATTAGCCTGAAGGAACCATTGATCCTGGGCAAGTGTACACTGAACGGATGCCAGTCAACTCGCCCCCTGGCAAACTCGCCCCCTGGCAAACTCGCCCCCTGACAAACTCGCCCCCTGCTGGTACAAACTCGCCCCCTAACAAACTCACCCCTCACAAAGTTGCCCCCTGACAAAGTCGCCCCTCGGCAAACTCGCCCCCCCTCCCCGACAAACTCGCTCCCTGTAATTTTGTGATGCATCTCACGCTATTGAAACTGTGTTCATTATAAGAGAGTAAATAAAACATTATAATAAAGGTAGGATGTATGGGGGATATAATTATTTTAATGAATCCAATTATTAATTTTAAGTCTTATAATTATTAATTTTAAGTCTTATAATTATTAATTTTAAGTCTTATAACTCTGTGGTAAATTATTTCATCTTGGCGCTAGTGATACTAGTCTGAAGAGAGTAAATCAAACATTTCAATTGACGTTTTATTTAACGAAAACAAATATTACAAGAAAAAATTCATTTACAGTTACAATTAATAGAATAAATAGGAAACTAGCTAAACAAAATACTGAGTAAAATAAATAAGAAAAAATAAAAATAAATAAGTAATTACATACAAAATACAGAATTAAATCAAACAAAATAACGTAAATTTTTCATAGTAGGCCTATATACATAATACATAGAGTATACATCGTATAAATCATAACTGTTTTGTTTAGCTAGTTTTCTATGTATTCTATTTTAGTTGTAACTGTTGAATTATTTCATGTAATATTTATTTTTGTTAAATTATATTAAACCAGTCTCAATAGCGTGAGATGCGTCACAAAATTACAGGGGGCGAGTTTGTCGGGGGGGGGGGAGGAGTTTTCCGGAGGGCGAGTTTGCCGAGGGGCGAGTTTGTCAGGGGGCGACTTTGTGAGGGGCGAGTTTGTTAGGGGGCGAGTTTGTACCTGCAGGGGGCGAGTTTGTAAGGGGCGAGATTGCCAGGGGGCGAGTTGACTGGCATGCCACTGAACACTACACCTGAATATTTATTTAACCCTTCTAGACTGCAAGGGTCAAAATCAGTCCAAATGTTGATATACTTGCCAAGGTATATCTAGTGCACTTAAAAGTCAAACTCTGTCAAACCTTACGTGTAGTAAGTACATTTACAGGTCAAAACGAGTTGACCATTTTTGACTGGTAAAAGCATTGTCTTGTATTGTTGATGGTGGTCATAATGACAGTAAAAACCAGTTTAAAAAATGCCCTTGTGTACACATTTGGGTCAACAGTCAAAACGGGCAGTTGACTGGTTTTGACCTCTCTAGCAACTTGCCAAGAAAGTTCAGCTATAGGAGTTGCATCCAGCAGATATGTCTTTCCATTAAATGGCAATCAACAAGACACATTTACAATTAAAGGGACAATATCATCACGATCAACAGGACATGGAATCGGAGTGCTAGTTTTAGATTAACCTAGTTACTGAAAATGATACCATAAATGCTAATGTCATATTACCATTGCTGCTGCATAAATAAGCCAGTAATTTCCAGTCACTTAACCCTCCTACTTCTGGCACCTTTTTCAGACAAGTTGATGCACCGTTTGAAACCATTCGCTTTTGTGGTTTTGAATGGTGAAATAACTGTACAGTATTGATTCCCCCAAATGGTTTTGAATGGTAGGTCAGCTAATACAAAAACCTTGTTTGGATACTTCTAAGTGGTGAATCAATGGACCATCTATGCATTTGAATGGATTTGAATGGTAGTAAAGCTTGCTACCAACACTGTTCAAATGGTATCACCATGTGTGTACAAAACCAATGGGCATTTTGGTAAGTGGAAATTTTGAATGGTTTCAAATGGTCAAACAGTAGGAGGGTTAATCTAGGACACCAATTCCATGCCCTGTTGAAAGTCTGCTGAATGTATGTACTGTAGATGCAGTAAGGAAACAAATGGCAGTCTTCTTGATCCCTTCCTCCCGCCTCCTCCCACCTGTTGTCCCAGACTATTCTGGTACTGCATCATGGGAACTTGTAACAATACACTTGTTGTGTAAAGCCATTTTTACAAAAGTGTTCTGGATTAAAACTGTTTTACAATATCATTTACTGATTGTCTTCAAACTTCTCCCCTTCCCCAGATGCTGAACGCTTAGATAGATTCATCAAGCACTACGAAACATTAAATTACGACTCCAACGAGCTGCATTTGAAGCATGAGAGGGCGAGGCGGTCAGTGCCGGAGGAGAGCAACGTCCACCTAGATTTCAGCGCCCATGGGAGGTGAGTCGGTCAATGTCCCACCCAACAAACTTTGACCAACTGCGTGAAGTGATTATCTTAGGGTTGAGGTCAAAGGTTGTAGCCATTCCTGGGGATAGGTTAAAGGGTATCCTTCCATTGAGAAATGGAGAGGTTGGCGTGGATACGTACTTTGTAATTTTAAGCTCTGGCAAGGGGAATGTTTGGATGGTCTTGTTGTTCTAGAAACATTTCTAGCATCAAATTCATAACCAGAAACAAGTTCAGAGTATTACAGGTTGATGAAATTCTTCAGAATGTACTGTGGCCTGTATGCAATCTGAAAGTTAGGTCAAGTTTGGTTGGAACTGTCACAGTTAAACCGGACTCAACGTCTCGTGTCTGGTCATGACCGGCAAAGTTAAATCAATAATTTTTTTTATTTTAGGAAGGCATATCCTTTCAAATTCAGACGATGGCTTGTACAAAGTAGTATGAAAACACAATAGCATAAATTTGCTTGTAATACAAATTTTCTGAAAATTTGATAATCAAGGGGCAATTTCATAGAGCTGCTTATCAAACAAAATTGCTTACCAGAAAAATTTGCTTAGCAGGATATGTTGGTTACCAGCCAAACCTTCACACAAAACGAGTTTACTTTGGCTGGTAATCTGTTAAATAATGCTTACCAAAAATATTTCCTAAGCAAAATTTTCTGCTTAGCAGCTCTAATTTGCTGAGCACAGAAATGTTATGCTTAAAGAAAAAAGGTTACCAGCCAAATTGTCATGATGTAAAACTAGTAGTCACCTAAGCTTGGGTGATAACACGATAATATCGAATATCGCGGTACCTTATTTTATTCGATTATGATATCGAGAACCTTTTTAAGTTATCGAGATATCGGCAATCGCGATTTAAAAAAAAAAAATATCGTGATTTAAAAAAAATCGCCATTGTGAGTCAAGTCAGAAATTCCATGGAAACAAAATTAGGACAGTCTTTTCAGCTTCTGGAAATGACAAAACAAAAGTGAACTACTTCAGAAGTACATACACATGCCGTTTTTTATTCGATTACGATATCGAGAACCTTTTTAAGTTATCGAGATATCGGCAATCGCGATTTAAAAAAAAAAATATCGTGATTAAAAAAAAATCGCCATTGTGAGTCAAGTCAGAAATTCCATGGAAACAAAATTAGGACAGTCTTTTCAGCTTCTGGAAATGAGAAACTAAAGTGAACTACTTCAGAAGTACATACACACTATACAAACGAAATTGAGATTTATTGTGATGCTTATAGAGGGGTACGTAACTGTGGTTATTGGCTCTAAAGCAATCATGCATGAATGAAAAAAATAATCACGATACTATCGAAAATTGCGATATATGTTTGCCGATATATCGTGGATGAAAAAAAATCGATATCGCCCAAGCTTATAGTCACCTCTGGTAAAATTTCTGTAAAAATAAAAACCAAATAAGTTTTAGCTTTATGTTGCTGAAGAGAAAATAGTGAAAATGCATTCAGATTGGTCGTATTCTCTTCAATGTGGAATTTGTGTCTTCGGATGGCAGAAATTCATTTGGGAAATCATTACAGTAATTTTACAATACAAGGGATGTTTCATACCATCATCAAGTTTACACCAAGTTTACCATATGTATGATGATTAACCCTAACTCCCTAGGCCCATTTGCTTACACATAACCTGAATCCTTCCTAACTCCCTAGGCCCATTTGCTTACACATAACCTGAATCCTTCCTAACTCCCTAGGCCCATTTGCTTACACATAACCTGAATCCTTCCTAACTCCCTAGGCCCATTTGCTTACACATAACCTGAATCCTTCCTAACTCCCTAGGCCCATTTGCTTACACATAACCTGAATCCTTCCTAACTCCCTATGCCCATTTGCTTACACATAACCTGAATCCTTCCTAACTCCCTAGGCCCATTTGCTTACACATAACCTGAATCCTTCCTAACTCCCTATGCCCATTTGCTTACACATAACCTGAATCCTTCCTAACTCCCTAGGCCCATTTGCTTACACATAACCTGAATCCTTCCTAACTCCCTATGCCCATTTGCTTACACATAACCTGAATCCTTCCTAGCTCCCTATGCCCATTTGCTTACACATAACCTGAATCCTTCCTAACTCCCTATGGCCATTTGCTTACACATAACCTGAATCCTTTCTAACTCCCTATGCCCATTTGCTTACACATAACCTGAATCCTTCCTAACTCCCTAGGCCCATTTGCTTACACATAACCTGAATCCTTCCTAACTCCCTAGGCCCATTTGCTTACACATAACCTGAATCCTTCCTAACTCCCTAGGCCCATTTGCTTACACATAACCTGAATCCTTCCTAACTCCCTAGGCCCATTTGCTTACACATAACCTGAATCCTTCCTAACTCCCTATGGCCATTTGCTTACACATAACCTGAATCCTTTCTAACTCCCTATGCCCATTTGCTTACACATAACCTGAATCGCCGTAACTCCCTAGGCCCATTTGCTTACACATAACCTGAATCCTTCCTAACTCCCTAGGCCCATTTGCTTACACATAACATGAATCCTTCCTAACTCCCTAGGCCCATTTGCTTACACATAACCTGAATCCTTCCTACTGTAACTCCCTAGGCCCATTTGCTTACACATAACCTGAATCCTTCCTAACTCCCTAGGCCCATTTGCTTACACATAACATGAATCCTTCCTAACTCCCTAGGCCCATTTGCTTACACATAACCTGAATCCTTCCTAACTCCCTAGGCCCATTTGCTTACACATAACCTGAATCCTTCCTAACTCCCTATGCCCATTTGCTTACATAACCTGAATCCTTCCTAACTCCCTATGCCCATTTGCTTACACATAACCTGAATCCTTCCTAACTCCCTAGGCCCATTTGCTTACATAACCTGAATCCTTCCTAGCTCCCTATGCCCATTTGCTTACACATAACCTGAATCCTTCCTAACTCCCTATGGCCATTTGCTTACACATAACCTGAATCCTTTCTAACTCCCTATGCCCATTTGCTTACACATAACCTGAATCCTTCGTAACTCCCTAGGCCCATTTGCTTACACATAACCTGAATCCGTCCTAACACCCTAGTCCCATTTGATAACATGAATCCTTCCTAACTCCCTAGGCCCATTTGCTTACACATAACCTGAATCCTTCCTAACTCCCTAGGCCCATTTGCTTACACATAACCTGAATCCTTCCTAACTCCCTATGGCCATTTGCTTACACATAACCTGAATCCTTTCTAACTCCCTATGCCCATTTGCTTACACATAACCTGAATCCTTCGTAACTCCCTAGGCCCATTTGCTTACACATAACCTGAATCCTTCCTAACTCCCTAGGCCCATTTGCTTACACATAACATGAATCCTTCCTAACTCCCTAGGCCCATTTGCTTACACATAACCTGAATCCTTCGTAACTCCCTAGGCCCATTTGCTTACACATAACCTGAATCCTTCCTAACTCCCTAGGCCCATTTGCTTACACATAACATGAATCCTTCCTAACTCCCTAGGCCCATTTGCTTACACATAACCTGAATCCTTCCTAACTCCCTAGGCCCATTTGCTTACACATAACCTGAATCCTTCCTAACTCCCTATGGCCATTTGCTTACACATAACCTGAATCCTTTCTAACTCCCTATGCCCATTTGCTTACACATAACCTGAATCCTTCGTAACTCCCTAGGCCCATTTGCTTACACATAACCTGAATCCTTCCTAACTCCCTAGGCCCATTTGCTTACACATAACATGAATCCTTCCTAACTCCCTAGGCCCATTTGCTTACACATAACCTGAATCCTTCCTAACTCCCTAGGCCCATTTGCTTACACATAACCTGAATCCTTCCTAACTCCCTATGCCCATTTGCTTACACATAACCTGAATCCTTTCTAATTCCCTATGCCCATTTGCTTACACATAACCTGAATCCTTCCTAACTCCCTAGGCCATTTGCTTACACATAACCTGAATCCTTCCTAACTTCCTAGGCCCATTTGCTTACACATAACCTGAATCATTCCTAATTCCCTAGGCCCATTTGCTTACACATAACCTGAATCCTTCCTAACTCCCTAGGCCCATTTGCTTACACATAACCTGAATCCTTCCTAACTCCCTAGGCCCATTTGCTAAGGCCCCAGTCACATTTGCCCTACGGCTAGGATACGGCAGCCGTAGACACCCAAAATGGAAAGATAACTGCGGCGGCCGCAGAGGATTTGCGGGGGCCTCAGGGTGGCCTTAGGGCGTATCCCTATCTTTTACGGACCGTAGGGGTCGCCGTGAGATTATAGTGCCGCGTTATAACTTTTTTCTTTTCCAGGTTCGCCGTAGCAATTAGACACGCCGTAGCCATGCCGTAGGCGGTTCCACGTCGACCATACGTTGGCCGTACGGTGGCCTTGCGTTTGCCGTACGCTTGCCCTAGGGTGTTATGACTTTTGTGGACCCCCAAAATATTGCGGCGGCCGCAGGAATCCCACGGCCACCATAGGGCAGCCTCAAGAGGTTATGGTTGGTTGAACAATGTTTTTTGAAAGTGTCAAGCAAAACCAATTTCTGCAACTTAGGTGCATTCAGTCCTGGAGGTTGACAGACAAAGACCATGGCCATGATCTGGCTACACGTCAGACCCAGTCATAGATGATGTGACCTATGTCATCACTTGTTTACAAATATAATGAACTATGTGTTACTATGACAGGTAAACACTGCATTGTTGTCAATTCTGGCAGCTGAGTCGAAAAATATGTTTCTGTGCGGATGTGTTTGAATCATTAGTAAGTCCATTTTTTTTACAAAGGCTAATTCCATGTAAATTTAGATTTTAAATAATTTATCTTTTGTTCTCAAGAATAATTAAAAGTTTGTTTATTTATGTGTTTATTTATTTGATGAAACTTAAATTGGATAGATTAAGGGCAAAATTCATACATAATTTATTTTAAATTCAGAAAGGTCTGCATTTTTAATATATAAGGGAAAATACATGTACAACATTGGGAATAACTTTAAACAATTTCGGAAGAATTTTCCAAAAATTATTCTGTCTGAATCCAAAATTTTTACGTAAATTCAACCTTACAATTCCTGCTTTCTCTAATATGAAAACACTTCAATTGATATAATTTCTCAAGATGATTTACATGTATATATGATTATCTGGTAATTACCGTTGTTGTACTGTCTCTGTAAGCAATATCAAACACACAGTCATTCAAGGTCAATGTGACTGGTTACCAAGACAACATGCTAATCAACTTGGTGTGTCACCATTGTTCGTTTTGTCTATTTCTCCTTTATGATTTTATATTATTAATGGTGACCCCGGTTCAAATGACTTAATAAATGAATATTAGACAGAAAGTACTGGAAAACAACAAATAAGGATCTAAACTTGGAACAAGCTTCGTTTTTAATTCATTGTATTCACATGAATATTTCCAATTTATTTACATGGGATATATAGTTAATCTTTAAGTGTTATCACACAGATTTCTTTACATTTCTTTTCTACCAAGATTTGTCACTCAGACCTGTATTCAAACTCCTATCTCAAAAATATTGTTAACTCATGACTTACATATCACTTTAGAGAGATTACTTAATTATTTCTTACGTTTTCAACCTTACTTTTCCCTCTAAATTAAATCTTTATATTGATATCATTAAGTTCAGGTGAACATTATTTATGACAAACATTAATAATAGTTATAACTTTGGCTCTCACTGTGACGCACAGCAGTATTTCACAGGACAGTGTTGCATAATGCCTCAGTGGCATCACCGGTATCTTGAAGACTTGGCCTCTTCTCAAGCAGGGAAGGTGGTTACAATTGCACTGGGGCATCAACTGGGTGTTTTAAAATGAACATTAACTGTCCTATTACTACAAGGGTCAAAATCAGTCAAAATACTTCCCAAGGTATATCTAGTGCACTTATGTCAAACACTGTCAAACCTTACGTGTAGTAAGTACATTTACAGGTCAAAATGAGTCGACCGTTTTTGACTGGTAAAAGCATTGTCTGGTATTGTTCAGGGTGGTCAAAATGACAGTAAAAACCAGTCAAAAATGCCCCTGTGTGCTAGGGCTGTGCCGGGTATCCGGGTATCCGGATACCCAACCGAAACTGTCATTACCCGGTTCCGTTTTTCGGTTCCGAGTACCCGTAAACGACTTTTTAAAATTGGGACTTACCATTTCAGCGGTGTGAACAGAAATTTTGACTATTGAACAATGTACTGTTTACACTTTTTTAGGAGCAATTTTATTCAAGATAAAGCCTTTGTAGTATTTTACGGACATTTTCCATACACTTTTGTCCAACCGATACATTGTATCCAATCATTAAGACTCAAATAGCCTGGCTGCGGCATGCTACAAACAAGTATCAAACTAGCTGCTCAGGATGGAATGTTTGCCTATTGTTCACAGTAATTGGATTAGTGGGACAATAACTGCTGGTTTATGTCTGCACCGGATTGTGCACTATGATATGTTAATAGAGGGGATTTTATTATCGGGGACGTCCACATTAATTGTCGTCGTAATAAAAAAGTAGTGTTGAAATTGGTTTTGTTGTGTAATTATTTTGATGTGCCACTGACCATCCCTCAGCATATCACCAACATTTACATTTATTTACCCACCGATACCGAGCTCTCTTGTGTATTACATTTGCCGACAAGTTTGTTTCAAAAGAAAGACATAAAAAAGGAGGTGTTAAGTCGGTCATTGTCTTTGAAACCAACAGTAGGATCCATAATCAGTCAGATTTGAAAGGTGTTATTGGTTGCGGGTTTGATCCTTTCAATTGGGCAGCATTTTTTTTTACAATCACCTAATCTCCTATCAGTTGAAAAGACGTTTATGAGGGACGAAATGCGGTTGAATATGATGAGCTGCGAATTATGGATCGTCAAACATTTATGGAGGGGACAAATTGGCTGAATACTAATTAAAAAGTAGACAAAACTTACACCGATACGTTTTGTTAAGTTATTTTTTGATGAGTGCGCATCCTAAATTTTAGACTCATTTCTTGACTGACCGATCAACATGATGCCACGTTCAACAGGGAATACTAGTAGTCAAGTTTGGTCCCATTTTGATAAAAAGGGGCCCAAATTGGTAAACATTCATTATTTCAAGAAACAATGTTTATTGACAGGTTTATTCACATTTAACTAAAGTTCATTGTGATAGAAACATTAATATTCAAGTTCTGTTTTTAGATTCGTTATTTTTTTGCAGTTTGTTAGTTTAATAATATCAAATATTATTTTAGTACGCAAAATCATGTCCTTATCCAAAGCCAACATGGCGTACGGGATATCCTTATTTAGAAGGCAGGGGCGCGGCAAGGCGCAAGCCCATGAATGTTTTCTTACAACGGGTTAGTTCCGCCCACATCGCCTTTGACCAATGACATTATTCAACACGTGTTTTGTGACATGAACATTAAAGTCAACTTGCTATACGCATGCGCTCTGATCACGCACGTACCAGTGTGATTATTGTCTTCTGATGATGGTTGTCACTCCCTAACTCAGTCACGTGCGAGGCCGCTGTAGCTGTGTGATGCACCGGCCATGCGTGCGCGCGATCAATTTTTACGGTTTTATTTCAGAAATAACTTTCCGTAAATTAATACAATATTTTGTCACCAAGATGTTATACTTTAATAAAGATCGAATTAAATATGGTATCCTCTGTATTATAAAGGTCAATTTTGTTAACGTTTACATGTATTTGTACACCAAAGGAAGCATGTTTTCAACAAGAATGAAAACGGGTATCCGGGTATCCGAACTTTTCTGATTTCGGGTATCCGGTTCCAAAAATATCCGAAAACGCACAGCCCTACTGTGTGCACATTTGGGTCAACAGTCAAAACGGGCAGTTGACTGGTTTTGACCTCTACAGCAACTTTCCACTAAAGTGCATCAATAGTAGGAGGGTTAATGGATTCAATGTTAGACTCCTGTTGTGTACAATGATATTGCTCATCTACATACATGTACGTGTATATTGTAAAGGAAATACATAATGCATGTACACTGTACATGAACAGGTGTTTAATGGTTTCCCAAATATTAAAAGAATGTACTTTAAACAATTGAATCACACACCATTTGGAAATCAATCACTGTAAGTCCGTCCCCCCCCCCCTCCCCCCAAGCTAGTTTGGCTAAGCACATTCCTGAATCCAACAAAATCCAACACCATGCAGTCATAATACCAACCAACTGTTGGACTTGGAGAAGTACATGACTGGGCTATATAGTACTAAGTTTGGGGTTGTTCTGGTTAAATATGTACATGTATACAAATAATTAATTATTTTTTGTTAAATTGAAATTTATGCATTATTTCTTGTACATTATACAGAGTATTAAAGGGACAATATCACCATGATCAGAGCAGGACTTTCAACAGGGCATGGAATCAGTGTCCCAGAGTTTAAGATGAATACAGTGACTGAAAATTACAGGCTCATTTATGCAGTCAGCATTGGTAATACGCTCTGGGGTATTATTTTCAGTCACTGAGTTCATCTAAACCTAGCACTCTGATTCTATGCCCAGTTGATCGTGATGATATTGTCCCTTTAATCCTAACCATGGAGGACCTTCCTCCATGCCCTTACCATACTGAAGGCAACAGGATGCAACAAATGTAACTAAATCTGTAGAACAAAATATTTTTTTTTTTTTTGCTGATGGATCTCATTGCACTCGGCAGGTCTTCACGCTTGAACAACTGATAGATGTTATTGCAGCATTTGAGTAGGGTTTCATACAGTATTTAACATTCATAGCACATAATGCCACACCCAGTGTTTGGTCACGGGAGAACCATTTACATGTACATACATGTATGACCCACATCTGTGTACACACTGATTATCCATCATTCTCTTATTACATGTTCAATCAGATGACCTTTGCACTGTTTATTATGCGGTGATTATGGACCGTTTCATAGCATAATTCAAGCTCTTGAATAAGTCAATGCAATTTGTGTTATAAAGGGATGGTTAACTGCTTAGATTGTGCTTACTCTCTTTGAATCAATGTGTACGTTAAAAATGAAAATAAACAACATTGTTATTATTATTATTATCCTGTGAAAGTTTCAGCTTATTATGTTGTGTTCGTTCTGACAGGAAAATAGTGAAAATGCATTCAGATTTTTTGTACTAGTTCTAAAGCATGGGACCGATCAAAGAAATTACAGAACCTTGGACAAAACTATTTCTAGGAAGATTAATAATATTGTAGCTTTACGCTAAGTAAGTTTTACATTGATATTGCACCAATTTGTTATTTTTGGAATTACAAATTCTATAATGATTGTTAACCCCTTGCGTACGGTTGATGGCTATAGCCGCGGCCGGTGAATTAATTGATTTTCCAGCTGCATTTGCTGAGAATTCGCCTTGAATAGAAATCTTCAAGAAGGCTGATAGTTTGGTGAACCATATTGTTCTTGAAATGGAGTGTTATTTAATAGATTGGGCTTGACTCGCACTCCCCGGCCCCACAGATGTTTCTTGGTTGGCCGCAACCATCTTCACTTGGTAAAAATAATACCATATGCAAGGGGTTAATTAACACTTAGTTAATTAATACAGTATTTTTGTTTTGGAAATGAAGCAATGGGCAGACATGAAGTCCTTGTTCATAGTCTCTGTGCAGCTACATGTAAGTCCTTACAGCTTGTACCATTTTTATTTAGGTCAACATGTCAATCCAGTAGTTATAAATGTACTTGTTTTCCTGGCAATTTCTGAAACTAATTTGTTTCATTGGAACATTGATACTGTAATTTCATGTTATAAAGGAAAACAAATCCTTTCAATTGAAATATATATCACCAAATATTTTTCAAAGCATAGTTTTATGATTAATTTATGACCCACGATAAATTAATGTTACATATTTACTGTAAAACTGTGCTTCTCACGATTATTTTGAGAAATATGTCATTTTAAAGCATTTGTTTCCCTTCTTCAAGTAAAATAGATATGTCATGATGGAAAAGACAAATTTCCAGATATTGCTATTAAAAACCCTCCTACACATGGAGGCCACTCCGATCCACAAAATTCTGTTCTTAACCAGTTGACGTCGGGAATATTTTTTTTTTTCCGGTCCCCCGTGCGGGTTTATTTTCAGTGAAAAATCTGGAAAAAATTTCTAGCCATTAATAATTTTTTTTGTCAATGAAACTAAGTTTGGACAACCAAATAAACACCTTTACTCATTGACATTTCGAGAATTAAATGGCTAGTTTTTTAATTACGGTTGTGTTTGTTCAGCACAATTAGACCGTTGGCAAGCTCCGATGCAACGGCCTATTAGCGACCAGCGCCCGGTCGAAAAAAAGGCATACCTGGAGAGAGATCGAATGCCTCGTAAACAATGGATATAAATCCGTCTTTACAAATGCTTGGCTGGTACGTCAAAGGAACAGGTCTTGGATAAAGGGATTAGGCAAAAATCAACAAAAAGAGTGAACTCGTTCAGTATTTGCAGTGCATTTTGTCCGGGGCCACCGAACCGTGACCCCATGGACTCCGAGAAACGATTGCGTGTATACACGTCAGCCGCCACTATGGCACGCCACGTGTGGCGTGTTGACAAGTCTCCCGGTGACACACACAAAAACTGGAATGCGTGTTTAGACGCACTCCGATCCGCTGTACAAAAAAAAATTGCGTGTATACACGGCATCCGAAGCGAACTGGTTAAGCAACCTTCAGTACATACTTGTACAAGCCTGCTGTCCTTTCCAAGTAATCTTAAAAAATCAACTGTGTGCCACCCAAGGTCACTGTAAATGTTTGAACATATTAGCATGGCCTACAATGTATTGATGGGAGACCACTTTACCCTGTAATCTCAGTGGAGTGACAGTGCACAGAAGGGTAACCATAGGAGGCCACAAGCAACAGCTAATGGCTTGGAGTGGCCTGAATTGGTTGTTTCAAAAATTGCACTGATTGTAGGAGGGTTAATATAGCTAAAAACACACAGGCATTGTACATGGTATGTACAGGGGTGGGGGAGGAAGGGTAGGGACAAAAGTGCACCACCAACGCAGCTACATGTCTCATTCGCAAACGCCGATGCGTGTGGTGCACGTCGTGGTGCGCGTATAGACGACGGGTACATTGACTGTGTGTAAGCACGTATGCACTGTTCAAATAGCTAATGTGCGTCAATAACATTCTCTCGCGCGCTGCAAACATATACGTGCACGTACGTGTATTATAACGGCTTGGCGACAACATTTTCTGAATCATTTACATTATAGTCTAGTCAAGAAATCCAGAAATGTGCTTATTTAAGCTGCATGAGGCATTTTTGAGGAAAAGCAAACAAATAGGTGATTCTGAAAGAGAATTTTGTGCTGAATATGAATATCTTGTTTGTGTTTCTCAAAATTGCCTAATTAGGTCATTAATTAAGGTCAAAGGTCATTAAGTGCAAATTTCTTTTTTTCACAAAAAATGGTGTATATTACCTCCTAAAATCTAAGGTGTTAATAATTTGCAATTACTTATAATAAATTACTTACAGCATATCAAAATATCGAAATTAATGGAAATTGTGAAAGAGTTGTTCACTTCTTTGCCAATATCTCCTTAACCATTGGACTTTCTTTTCACCACGGGATGAATTTGTACCTGTTTTTCACACCAAAATTCAATTTTGATCAGTGTTCTCTGGCTTATTTACATTGTTTTGGGTACCGAGGGACAGGAATATGGTATTTGGTTTCATTAATTGTTTTAATTAGGACAGTAATTAGAGCCAAAGGTCAATTAGTGCAGAATACCATTATCAGAAATATCATTTTTTGTGATCCTACAAAATGCTGGTGCTGCCATCTGTAGTAGGCCCCTAATACAATATCTCACATGCTTTTGTTGAATCTACAGGGTGGAATCCCACCCACTGTCCCTGAAGTGCAGGTGGTTTGCAATGGTTATGTAATGGTGTATTACTGTGTGATGAGATGTGTTAGTTTCCCACAACATGTATATTATAGACAGGTAGGTGTACTTGAGCAATAGTCAGTCAAAAGAGAAAGTGAAAGTGAATGTATACATACATGTGGCAATGCATACAAAATCTAAGAAACAAGTTCAGGCTGAACTCGCAAATTTGGCGTAGCTTGGGCTGAGACTACATATAAGTGAACTCGCAAATTTATGGAAGCATGAACACATTCCATGCCACCCAACTTGCGGCATGGCAGAGGGGGCCTCCATCCACAGACAGTGTGATGGCCACTATTGAGCCGTCAAAGAGCACAACTCTGAAGGTGCCTCCAGCCATAGAGAAAGTCCACCTATACCTAACGCCGCCAGAGGAGGCACTCGTCCAGATTTTGGGAATGTGGCAACAGACTGGTTCGGTCAATCCGAAGATGACAGCGCTGCCCTGAAGCAAGCCACGCCCAAGACATGGCTCTTCATCGCCGCCGCCATGATGCTGAAGAAAGACCCTCCTGGACTTCGCTTAATCAGGCCCACTGCAGCACTCTGCGCCCAGATCCAGATCCACCCAGAACTACTGTCGGGTACATGCCAATTATACTGGCTCCAGCACATGAGCTGTCGACCTCAATACACTTTGTACTGGGAGGGCACTTCATGTTGCTAGGTTCTTGGTAACAACTATGCTGTGGTAACAGTTGACCAGGGTTTGTTCCCGCAGCTGATGGAGTTGAAGTGGACAGTACCCGAGTTCAAAGACGCTTTGATACCAAGACCGCGCCTACATATCTCCATGAATTTTCTGAAAGTTATAGGACAACACACAGAAGACATAGGATTGGTAGAACTGTGGGTTGAGAGGCTATTGGGTCCAAACACAGCTGAGAAAGTGAAAGACGGCAAGTCCTATGCGAAAGCTGTCAGGGCCCATACGCTAACCTGGCAAGCTCTGTGGCGATTACTGATTCCGCAGTTTCGCAGATATCTGAGGACAAAGATGCTGAAATGTGTCAAGCTTGATGACAGCTATTGAGGCTAAGGATCATGATGCTCTTCTAGAGATCACATCTTCTCCGGGCTTTCACAACATGTGGTGACATTCGGAGAGGAGAACAGAAGTGACAAGAACTTCACCTCTGGGTGGAGCTACATGGAGAAGGTGGCTGTCTTGCTGGCCTTTATCCCGAGCCCAGCCAAGGGATATGGGAGCTGCACCTTGCCGCGCTTCGCGGAAATGCTGCCTTTCTTCCACAGATATGACCACACCAACTATGCAAGATGGGGATGCGTCACCTACCTCACAGATGAAACAGTTACCACAGCCAGTGGAGGATGAGTTTAAACTTGAAACTTGCGGTAAAGGGTTCGAACCAACGCTCAACCAAGTGTCCCCGGACCATAGCCTAGAGTGGCTGAATGGCATCGAAAGAAGAGGGAGGCATCGTTGGGATCATGAAGACAAACACAGTTTCTTGCACGATGGACGCTGTCTTACAATCAAAGAGCTAGTGTTTCAATCAGACATATTTAAATGATGAATGTTGGTTTGGACACTGAGTGAACACCAAATGAAGCAACACCAGCTCGGATGTCTCGTGGACAACAAAGACTAAGCAAGCATCTGCACAGTGTTGAGGAGATTGAAGGTTATGACAGAGGAGAGACTTGGATAGGCCCGACACACCGTTGAATATAGCAACTCGAGACGTGACCACAACCGAAATAGAGAAGTCACTGCTGAATGCAAAGCAATTGGGACAGGATCAGCTGGAGACATTTGTGAAGGAGAGAATGGTTGATGAAAAGGTTGACTTCAGGGACCCACTGCGAAAGCTTAAAGCTGTCACCTTCGTGATCCTTGTATGATGTGCGACAGGGACAGAGACTTCGGAAAGGAAAGATGGAAACGCTGAAAGCAGACCGAACTTTTCGCAGAGATTGATCACAGCATATCGGGCTGGCAGACCAGTTGATCTAAACAACATCCTCAACCATGAATTGATGAAAGTACCAGTGAGCATCGCTGATACCTCTGGCAAACCGCGGACCGGTTCCAAATCCATCATATTCGATGTGTTAACCAAAGATGTGAGCTGCCCTCCAGAAATCACCATTGGTAAGTTTCTGCCTGCCTGGTCATAGATGGACAAGCCACGGTAATGTCATTGGGGAAGCTGTTTAAGTCCACACCTTCGGCAATACGCCAGTATGTTTGTCAAGCACATTCTGAAGCAGAGCAAAGAATATGATAGAATTGATGTGACCTTCGATCGATATAGGGACCCTCCATCAAAGGTGGCACAAGAGAGAAGCGCATAAAGAAGTCCAGGCCAATCCGGACGACTGATTGAAGACGGAGATGTACCCCTTCCACAGAAGTGGGACTGACTTCTTGGCATCCACCCACAACAAGAAGGATCTATGCCTATTCCTGTCTAATGCCCTCATTGCTGAAGCACCTAGTGAGAAAACCATTGTGGTGGCTGGAGGTTTGCAACCGAGACAGAGGTACAAAGTAATGATCCCACAATGTCCACAGCTTTGCTGGAAGGTAACCATGAAGAGGCGGATACACGGATTGTACTTCACTGTATCCACAGCAATGCACAGACCATAGTCGCCCTCTGCTCGTGATACCGACATCTGATCCTACTTCTGGCACACTTCAACAAGTGCACTTGCCTGCAGTTATGGCTTAAGGCTGGTACTTTGAAGAAACCAAAGCATGTTCCCATTCACACCATTAGGGATCAGCTCGCCTCAGTGACCAAGTCTATGAAACCTGCCAGCATTCCACGCGATCACAGGTTGTGACACGGTGTCGCACTTGTCCGGACACTCCAAGAAGTCAGCATGGGTGTATTCATTGAACACCATCATCTACTGAAGGATCTTGGAAAGTCTCCAACTCTGTCCAAGGCGGTAACTGAGGATGCTGAGAAATTCATCTGTCACATTTACAAGTCCTCATCCCAGAACTGTGACAAGGCCCGGTGAAGTTGTTCACAAAGTGCCACGCACCGGAGTCAATGCCACCATCAAGTGATGCTGCCCAGTTACACATACAGCGTACAACTACCAAAGCCTAGTGTGGAGAGAGGCCTGTCATCCCAAACCAGTTATTCCTCCCGACTGACTCGGATGGAAGCTGACTGATGGGCTTCTAAAACCTGTCCTCACAACCTTACCACCCATTCCAAAGGCATGCAAGGACATTGTGTCATGTAACTGTACTAAGGGTTGTGTGAGCAATAGGTGCTCTTGCAAGAAATGGGGTCTGCAATGTACAGAGGCATGCAAATGTGTGTATTCCAAGACTGTGAATGCAAAAACAAGGCAAAATAATGCCTTCATCTGCACCACAACATGTTTTGCCCATGCTATAGGAACTTTGTCCTGGATGTATCACAATCAAGCAGTGATGGGAAATGTCTTGGTAATGAGCTGTTACTGAAATATGTGCCAATCTAATCAGGATTAGGCCTAATGTAATTATTTTCAATTTGTTTTAATTATTTTGTTGTTTTATATTAGATTTAGTTTAAAGTTTATCAATAAAATTTGTGTATTTGCATAGATGAGTGCAGAATTGACCAAAATGGACATAAAAGTACTTTCCTGATAATTGGTATTCTGCACCACTGACCTTTGGCTCTAAATGGCCCCTAATTAAAACAATTAATGAAACCAAATACCATATTCCTGTCCCTCGTACCCAAAACAATGTAAATAAGCCAGAGAACACTGGATCAAAATTGAATTTGTGTGAAAACAGGTACAAATTCATCCTGGTGAAAAAGAGAAAGTCCAATGGTTAAGGAGATATTGGCAAAAGAAATGAACAATTCTTTCACAATTTCCATTAATTTTGATATTTTGATATGCCGTGCGTGATTTATTATAAGAGTAATTGCTATAATATTTACACCATTGTATTAAGAAGGTAAAATAAATCATTTTTTGTGAAAACATGGAATTTGCACTTAATGACCTTTGGCCTTAATTAATGACCTAATTAGGCAATTTTGAGAAACACAAACAAGATATTCGTATTCAGCATAAAATTCCCTTTCAGAATAGCCTATTTGTTTGCTTTTCCTCAAAAATGCCTCATGCAGTCATATTTTCTCAAAATCAAACCAGTCTATTAGAAATCTCAAAATATCTGCAAGGGTCAACGGACAGATTTCCGTAAAACTCTCTTGAAAGGTAAATCAACAGTATTTATTCAGATTAAGGGGAAAAAGTCAGAGGGTCAAATTTTACAGAATCTTCTGTTCGTTGATACTGTTTTTTTTGTAATTCAGGGGTGTCATTTCATTAAAAGTTTCTGTGAAAAAAATTACATTAACATTTTCAGTTTTACAAAATATTTTTTTAAATGTGAGAGTTGTGTTTTTCGTTGTGATTATTAACCCTAACACCCTAGACAACAAAGGCAGTTGGAGGATTTTGAAGGATTTTTATTGTTCAGTAGCAATGCTTCTTAAAGGGAGTTAGTGTTAATGGTTAATTAAATTATGATAAAAGGTATGAAAAGTTAAATATTAAACCATTAATATTAATGGTATGGCCTACAATGTGCGTCAAGCATCGGATCACGTGAGACCCTTCTTCCCCCCCCCCCCTCCCTTCCCCCGGTACATGTACATACATGTACATTTATAAGGATAACATTTGGAGAGAAAAAAATGCAAGCTACATTTTCAGTAACATTCAAAAGTAGAATGTTTGCTTTTCATTCCACATTCATAACTTTGGACATGTACAAGTCCATGAATCGGGCCGGTGATTTCTCGGGATTATTCCTGATTTCAGGATTTCATTTTTACAAATCTCCCTTTGCCTCAAAAATGTCTTGAAAGAAGAGAAACCAAGAACAGCAACCAAGGAATAGCAACCAAAGAAAGAAGTAGCCACCAAAGAAAGAAGTAGCCTGTATTGTGTCCAAACCTCTAGTTTCTTGTTTGTGGGGATGTGGAGAGTCTGTAAAATCCTCCAAAATTAAACATCCAGGAGGTTCAGGGGGGCTTTGTCCTCCAAAGGCCTGCTACCCATTTTTCAGGGTTTTTGTCAAATCCCTGATGTAGTTATTATTTATAGATTGGTGAAATTCTTGCGTCGGGAGATAAACAATTGATTTAATTTTAATTTAATTTAAATCAATTGTTTATCTCCCGACGCAAGAATTTCACCAATCTATATATATATATCGTGGAACCCGCTGCTATATAGGATTCTAGCCGGCCAATCGACATCGGGCAAGCTCGGTGGTCGAGAGGTTAAGACGTCTGCACTAGTAAGCAGGAGGTCGTGGGTTCGAATCCCGCCCGAGTCGCCTGTGTAGTTTTTTCACAGACACTCGGAAAGCACTGAGTATACAGTACTATACACACGTCGGTGTAGGGCAAAATTAAATCAGTAGTTATTATTGTTGATGTTGGGAAACATGGTGCACTGCACACATTTGTTGTTCTTCTTGTGGCCTCGATAAGCAAGATTTCCACACTTAAATACGAAGGAGTCAAGATTTTTACTGGCATTTTATTAATCCATGTTAAAATTGTAAACTTGGACAAAGCATTTTTAAGAAAAAATTTCCAAGTAATTTTGTGTGTTTTTCAAACTTGTTTCAATGTAGTGCTGCAAACCCACTTTAAAACGTTTGTTAAAATGTATGGAAAAACATATTCCAAAGAATCATTTTTGTAATTTTTTTTTTTTTTTAATATATGATTATGTATAACTTTTTTAGTATAAAGCACACCGCCAAGTTTCTGCCCAGTATCTGGTTGTCAGCATTTTGGAATTATGGACAGAATTTTGTGATAGTAAAATCCTTCTGGATTATTAAAAACGCCAGTTTTATTTAATACTTGATGCCAACATTTAACTGAACAATTTCCACAATTTCCAGTTTTGAACGGAAGTCAGAAAAAGTTTGCCAATTTAGACGGCGGTACAATATTAGATTATAATATGTATTTGTTATTCTTGTACAGGGACTTCAAGCTTCGGCTGAGGCGTGGCGCTCCCTTTTTGTCGCCCAATTTGATTGTAGAGACCACAGAAGGGGCCAGGTACAACCAACCAGACTACCTATACATAGGAGAGCTTGAAGGTATGTTTGAAGCCAGTCATGTCAACCCCTTTGGTGTCTTATCATCTCACCTCAAGTCAAGCAAAGTGCGGTAGCCTTAGATCTTGAGTGTCTTTTGCAGAATTCTTGCTGCCCCTAAGAGTGTCGCCTTCTGTAGTAATTCTACTCTAACAGATGTTCCTATCTCCTTGAGATGTTTCTCCAACGCCTTCGGAATTGTACCCAGTGCTCCCACTACCACAGATACAACCTTCACCTTGACTTGCCACAGCTTACGAAGTTCCCTCGCTAAGTCCAGATATTATTATTATATCCAGATTTATTTTATTCTTATAAATATTTTCACAGGTGACCCAAACACAAAGTGCCACGGCTCCATCCTGAAGGGCCTCTTCTCAGGAACCATCTATGCAGACAGTGACACCTACCACATTGAGCCCGCCCACAGGCATTTTGACCAGCCCACAGAGTTCCATTCGATCATCTACAAGGGGACGGACGTGGAGCACCCCAAGGAGGGGGGATGTGGCCTGACCAGCGAGACGATGAGGTGGATGAAGAGGGTGCAGGAGTCGGCCGTCAAGGAGGACAGGAAGCAAGTGAAAGAGGTGGGTGGGGACGACGTTTGATTCTCTCCAAATGTTTTTCATCCCAGCTGGTAACTCTTGCTAGTTCCCTTTAAAAAAAATATATATTATTGGCCCTCACTCAAGGTCAGAGCTGCTGGCGCACCTCAAAAGGTTTTGCTTGTACCCAGAGTATTAGCCAGGATTTGGGAAGAGGACATCCAAATTTGTTATTTGAAAAATAGGGCGTCCAAGTATTTAACTTATATTTCAATACTTTTGGATGTGTATTAGAAATATTTAGTGAACAGGGCGTCCAAACGACACTGCTGGCTAATACCTATGCTTGTGTCGCAAAGCAAAATACTACATAAATTCACAATTTGCTACTCAAACTTCTAAGATTTGCTATTCAAAATAATCATTGCATACACAGAAAAACATTTCTACTGAAAAATCGAAAAATGTTGCTGTGCCAACAAAATCGTTCCCTCTCAGATCTCACTGAGAAAGCTCAAATAGCCGCCCCCCCCCCCCCGCCATGTTGAGAACTTTGAATTTTGTTGCAATATTGTGCAAGTAAAATGTCTCCATACGTTGGTTTTAATTTAATGTTGTGTGGCTGCAGCAGGGTGTCCTGGCAGGTTCTGTCCAAGATTGTTGTAGTTGGCACAAATCCTGAATACTTTTTGCAATGATAGGATGGTGGGGGAATACACACTTCTTAATGCTACATCAGTAAGGCACCTTCTCAAAACTGTTCCGGGATAACTTGCGGGGAGATTTCCCCGCAGTTGATTTTTCAACCTGCAATGTATCCCCAAAGCAGTCCAAATATATTGCAGATAAGTTTGCGGGGAAAGTATTGAAACTAGACCAGGCAATTTTTTTAACATGAAGACTAAACCGCAGACATTGAGATCGTTATTTACTGGAAGCCAGCTGGGTGGTCCCTGCTGGGTGGATGTGCGGTTTGGTCACTGGCCGAGTGATTGTGCTGTTACTATTGCCGAAGAACATTTCATTCTTAAAATCTTCATGGTATTGAAGAATATCGGATCTGTGTTACTTTTTATTTAAAAGTAAACCTATTCGTTACTAAAGATCGGGCTCTTTAATTGACATCAAGTACATGTAATACTAGATTGCCCTTGATCAATACTCTCACAAAATAAATCAGGCATGTCACATTTCGTAAACATGGCCTGGCTTCTCAAAACTGCAAAGGGCTGTGAGATCTTATCAGTTGGCCAAACCGCAGACTGCTCAGTGGGGAGTCGATCAAACATATTGCGGGTAAATGTGTGCTTTGTATCAGGGAAACCTATCTAGGAAAAGAACCTACCTGCAACGTTTCCACAATGATATACCCTTTGCAGTAAAACATTCCTGCAACTTATCCCGGAATATTTTTGAGAAGGTGCCTGATGGAAATTGTAATAATTGTTTTTGAGGATTAACTGCCCTTGAGCAGTGATGGTTATCAGGTTGATAAGTGTAAGGTTGTTGATGGATGTGCTGGTGGCTTATTAAAGGCCAATCCTTACCCACACACATAGTTCCTGTCCTTCTATCATTCGCATGTATTTTATGACTGCCAATTTGGAACGATTTGTTTTTCTTTGCTTGTTAACCTGGTGTAGCGACCCAATAATGTGCACTCATAATAAGGATAATGAATAATAATAATAATAATAATAATAATAATAATGTGTGGACTTATATAGCGCATGTATCCACCAACTGAGTGGTGCTCAAGGCGCATTATATTATTACCCCTGCTCATAAGGCTCATAAGGCTCATAAATCATTCCTGAAACCGTCTCAGCTCCCTGGGGAGTATACAGCTCAATTGCTGCCATTACAGCGCATATAGGGCTAATCAACCAACTCTGCCCTCACAGGTACCCATTTAACCCCTGGGTGAAGAGAAGCAATTATGGTTAAGTGTCTTGCTCAAGGACACAAGTGTCACGGCCGGGATTCGAACCCACATTCTGCTGCTAACACCAGAACTTGAGTCCGGTAAGCTAGACCACTCGGCCACGACACTCCACAATGGTACATCTACCTACGTAACAAGGACACCATGTCACAAAGCTTGCCCCAACCTGGTGGAATGACCCAAGAATGTGCACTCATAATAAGGATAATGAATGGTACATCTACCTACATGTACGTAACAAGGACACCATGTCACAAAGCTTGCCCCAACCTGGTGGAATGACCCAAGAATGTGCACTCATAATAAGGATAATGAATGGTACATCTACCTACATGTACGTAACAAGGACACCGTGTCACAAAGCTTGCCCCAACCTGGTGGAATGACCCAAGAATGTGCACTCATAAGGCCAAAAAAAAAAAGATGTTGAGTTGCCCTCCACCGACCAACCCAAAAGTGCTGAAATCTCGGGTCGGGTTTTTTTTTTTTTTTTTTTTTTTTTCCCCGTCATTCATAGGCCTATTTATTAATGAAACTTACCAATTTTCTTTGTATAAAACATAATACGTTTGATTTGTGAAATTTTCCACTTTTTTTACCGGTAAATTTACCGGTACCCAAGACTCAATCTACATGTTTTCAAATCGAATGGCCCCGGCCCTCACATGGTGCACTGCCTTCGCACACACTGTGTGCCAACGATTGCGACTCAAATCTACACGTTTTCCAATCGAATGGCCCCCTCACATGTTTTCCACTGGCTTCGCGCACTTCAATCTACGTGTTTTCAAATCAAATGGCCCTCACACGTTGTGCACTGGCTCCCTGCACTGTACATGTATGTGTGTCAACGATTGCGACTCGATCTACACGTTTTCAAATCGAATGGCCACTCACATGTTGCATATTGAGCATTGCAGGCAATATGGATGAATTTGCTGTGTCAATCACAGCGAAAAGTACAACAAAAATGCTTGGGATACTTTTATTCTGAAGCAAAATTCCTTGCTGATAGGTATACAAATGAAAAACATGGTATGTGTTTTCAGTTCCAATGCATTTCAATCTTAAAATGACAGTCAAGGGGAAACAAAATAAATAAAAAATTAAAAAAATCCCGACCGACCGACCCCTTCAAATATTTTCACTGGAGGGCAACTCAACAATTTTTTTTTTTGGCCTAATAAGGATAATGAATGGTACATCTACCTACGTAACAAGGACACCATGTCACAAAGCTTGCCCCAACCTGGTGGAATGACCCAAGAATGTGCACTCATAATAAGGATAATGAATGGTACATCTACCTACGTAACAAGGACACCGTGTCACAAAGCTTGCCCCCAACATGGTGGAATGACCCATATGTATCTCTTAATTCCTTTGATATGTTAGACATTTTTCCAATATAGTGTACAATCCCACACAACTAACCTTATATTCCTTCCCTGGACTCAACTAGCGTGTTACAGGGGAAGGGCCTTCTCAAACGTTTCCCCCCCGGCTCTGGAATTTCCTAACAGCAGATCTTAGAGAATATCATGACCCGACACTCTTTACATAGAAAGCTAAGACATACTTCATTACACAAGCATTTACCCAAAACCAATGCATGATATTACTCCTTTTCTTACAGGAGTCAACTAAGCAGAATGATCAGACCAAGCATTCTCACATGTCCCATGAGAATCTCTACACCGACTGGACGCCCCACCGATCCAGACGGCAAGTGAACGACAAGACCACCTGTAATCTGTTCCTCCAGTCCGACCATACCTACACGGCGTACTTCAATGACGAGACCGAGGTCATTCACCAGTTTAACAACTACGTGTCGGCCATCAATGCCATTTACAACAAGTACAGTTTCGGTAATTACAGGAATGTGGGCTTCATGGTGGACAGAATCAGGGTATGTAAGACATTTTCAGATTTCTCACTTACAGGAAGGTACAGCATTGGTTATTAACAAATTAACAAATTACAGGCCTTTCAGAAATTTTTACAAATCTCCCTTTGCCTCAAAATTTTCTTGAAACAAGAGAAGTAGCCTGCATTGTGTCCAAACCTCTAGTTTCTTGTTTGTGGGTATGTGGAGAATCTGTAAACACTCCAAAACTAAACATCCAGGAGGTTCAGGGGGCTTATGTCCTCTAGACCAAAGGGAGACCCAGGCCTGCTACCCATTTTTCAGGATTTTTTTATTTTTGTCAAATCAAACCCCTGAAATTATTATCTAAATATTCTGTCTTAGAAAAGACAAAATCATTATGACAAATTTTATTAAAGTTGCCAGGCATTAACTTTTTGTAAAACATAAAAACAGGTTTGATGAAATTCTTGCGTCGGGAGATAAACAATTGATTTTAATTTTGCCCTACACCGACGTGTGTATAGCACTCTATACTCAGTGCTTTCCGAGTGTCTGTGGAAAAAACCTTCACAGGCGACCTGGGCGGGATTCGAACCCACGACCGCCTGCTTACTAGTGCAGACGTCTTAACCCCTCGACCACCGAGCTTGCCCGATGTCGATTAGCTGGCTAGAGAATCCTATATAGCATCGGGTTCCGCGATATTATAGTTTGATGAAATTCTTGTGTCAGGTGATACACAATTGATTTAAATTTTGCCCAACACACAGGTGTTCTCATTTTAGTAAGATCAGCAAAATAATTTCCAAAAATTAATTTCTGACGTCCGAATATAGAAATTCCACGTTGGAACGAGTGCAATGTACATACAGACTGAATGTTTGGTTTTTTTTAGCCATCTTCTCATTAACCCTCCTATTACTACAAGGGTCAAAATCAGTCAAAATGTTGATATACTTCCCAAGGTATATCTAGTGCACTTACAAGTCAAACACTGTCAAACGTTACACGTAGTAAGTACATTTACAGGTCAAAGTGTGTCGACCGTTTTTGACTGGTAAAAGCATTGTTCTGGTATTGTTCAAAATGTCATCAATGCCCCTGTGTGCACATTTGCGACCTGTTACAACGAAATGAGCGTAAAGTCGCACTATACCATTTCTGAGTAAAGTGGGAAAAGTGAAAAATCAGAGGTCTAATTTTTTGGTTATTGTATTTGCAATTTGTAAATCTCCTTATATCGAATTCCAAATTTTCAGTTCGATCAGACAATTAAAAACCTCAATTTCAGGCCAATTTCGTTGGTAGCTTTTATCGTGTTCTGACAAACAACTTGAAACAAAGACGAAAACAAAGCCTCAAATCCCCCTCTGGTGGTCTGGGGGATCGCTGTAACCCGAAGTGTTATATATCATTGGAAAGCTCATGTTCTACTGAATCCAGAAATACCAATAACTCAATTGTTTAAATTTCCGACTTTAACCAGTTCGCGTCGGGAATAAAAAAGTTTTTCTGGGCCCCTGTGCGGGTTTATTTTTCCCACACACACCGTGAATGGAAGCTTTCACAGCGGGTGGCCACGTCTTCCGAGCATGTCACCGTACACGGGTGGCTCAACCGAGCATGCATACCAATATTCCAGAGTTTCCTTTGGCGTGTTTAGACACTCTCCGATCCACGGTGCAAACAAAAATTGCGTGTATACACGGCCTCCGACGCGAACTGGTTAAGCTCATTTTGTGGTGACCGGTCACATTTGGGTCAACAGTCAAAACGGGCAGTTGACTGATTTTGACCTCTGTAGCTACTTCCCACTAAAGTGCAGCTAGAGTAGGAGGGTTAAGGATACAATTAAATAAGCGGAACCTTTCATAGGTAATTCTTTTTTATCAAGTGTGGATGCATGTATAAATATTTTACCAAAAGTGTGTCAGTCTGGTAATATCGATTGGATCTAGAATAACATGTGTAATGATACAAACTCCCCAGACTAATCTGATCACATGAATGCATGTTATGTATTGGTACACATTACATGGACATTCAGTAACATTCAATACATAGATGAGCCGTAATCAATGTGAGGAATTGTCAAAGAAATCCAGAACAACCATAACATATTGATTGGTTTTGTTTTCATGGAGCTTATCCAGTCTGCCATGATAATTACAACACACAGTTATAATCCGCTCACAGTTATTTCACAATCCACACCTTCGTACTATATTTTCGTGCCTATGACCAGACCCGAAATACCCTAACAATTGATGTCTGCCCCATTAGTATGCTGTTGGTAAGTGTGACGTAATTCCAACATAAACCACGCCCACTTCGCACGCGCTGGCTCCAGTGATCATCAGAAGCCCATTGGAAATGCATTGACCAGCCTTTTCTTTATGGATTTATGCAAGAAATTAGAAAACTCGGTACTAGCATTTGACATGTGTGTTGTAAAGACCCAAAGGCAAAGTCTTATTAACAAAGTAAATTTCTGCCTCAAGAATCACTTTTGAACATTAAAAATCAAGGAATTTAGGTTCAATTACACACAACGGAATAGCAGCTTTGGAACCGGAAGTAGCGAAAAGAATGTGCGTATGCACAATGCATGTGCACAATGCATGTGCGTATTACATATCGATTTATGCAACAGGATAATGTTGCTGCTTTGCCCAAATGACTTTGGCTGGCCCAACTATTGTAGAGTTTATTTATTCTCATACCTAATATTTTTTTATCATCTTAAGAATGTATATTACTCTTTCTTTGTTTGAAGTCCATTGTTTGTATGTTAATTGACTGTTTTTATTTTTTTTTAATGGACTTGTACTCTTGTAGCAAGAATCTCAAACTGTGATCAATGGTTCTTTTCAGAAGTTGCCATTTACTTTTGTAAATTTTGATATAAATTTGTATATTTTTTCTCTGAGATGAAAGCACTTCAGATGGAATAATTTCTGGATAATACTTGTACCTTCCTTACAATTGAGAAATACGGTAAAACTGGGATATCCCATTGTTAAAATTGCCCTTCAAAACATTTGTTCCCTTGTTTTTCTCTTTCCTGTGTTTCCATCGTACAGATCAACGGCACCGCTGAAAAGAAAGACTCATCCAACCCCTTCAGATTCGAGAACATTGGCGTGGAGAAATTCCTGGACCTGAACTCTCTACAGAATCACGACGACTACTGCTTGGCCTACGTGTTTGCCAACAGAGATTTCAATGATGGTGTGCTCGGTCTTGCCTGGGTTGGCTCGCCTGGAAGTAAGTTTATATGGGATCATAATTTGTTTTCCCATTACTTGTATTTTTTAGGGTTTTTTGTGTTCAGGACCCCTTCCCCTTGCCCAAAATATTAAAGGGACAATATCGTCACGATCAACAGGGCATGGAATCGGAGTGCTAGTTTTAGATTAACTCAATAACTGGAAATAACACCCCACATGATAACTTCATATTACCGTTGCTGCTGCATAGATGAGCCAGTAATTTTCAGTCACTGTGTTCATCTTAAACTAGGACACCGATTGCTTGCCCTGTTGAATGTCTGCTCTGATCGCGATGATATTGTCCCATTAACCCTTTCACTACCATTGGTGACTAAAGTATACAACACACATACCCCCTGTTGCTTACATTATATTGGGCGACTTTAGTCGACCAAGGTCACCACACACACAGCACTTAATTGTGAGTATCATGACAAGCTTTTAAAACAGCTGTATTTTTTCCCTTTTTCGCAGTCCATACCCATGCTATATATGGTTGGAAAGACTGATTCCTTATCTTTCTAATGGTATAGCCCAACCGACATGTTGCTATTATAGAATTCAGACATAATACAAGTCAATCCTTTCAATGGCCATTTGTGCTATGGAACGCCATACACTCATGTACAAAATGCTCTCTGTGTTTGTGAAACAAAGTCAGGGGAAGTAAAATAAATAACCTGATCATTTTATATGCAATGCCAATGATTTTGGTATCATTTGAAAGGGAATTTCGTAAGCAACAATCATTTCATTGAATGTATCTTTCTCCAACAAATTCTTCATGATGAAAAACGAGTTTAGAAAAAGTGCCTGTAAATGGATGCATACTGTTGTGCAATAATGTGTGAATTCATGCATGACTGGGCAAACAATTCAGTAACCAGTGGGACATCCTGTTGAAACAATTGGTAATGAAAGGGTTAGGGAAATTTTTGGCAACATTGAAAAATGTGAAACGTTGGTTTGCATTGTGGATTAAGTGCCAATAATGTACAGTGCATTGTACATGATAGGGTCCACAGGAAGTCACATTAGGGATATGTTTATGATTCATGACTGCAATCCTTATCATTGCCATCAAATGTCGCATCAAAATGTCACAACAAAACTCTTAATTTACGGCAAGAGAGTCGACTCATTCTGCCACATGCACCGTTCAGCCGTAGTCTGGCACTCGGCTGTATACGGTGCAACATCGCACGATCGTGATCAGCAATCTCAAGTGAAACAAACACACCCCATACATTTTATGTTAAAGATCCTGCAGAATTATGAAGAAAAATTGTTTATGTTTGTGTCTCCTGCCCTCAAAGCCTTGACTCTTTTAAGGAAAGTACATGTCCAACATTGGTAATTACAAAGTAACCCAGTTATGTGAAGCCATTTTGCCTTTGAGAGAGAACCTGCTCGATTTGAAACGTAAAGGCCAATAAAAAGTAAAGTAATAAGGTAAAAGTAAAGGTACCACTCTTCCTGAAAAAATGTTTTTTTTTTCTGAAGTGCCTTCATTTCAGAGAAATCACAAAAATTCACATTTTCACAAAGTTGCCAGATGGCAACTTGTTGATCCGAGTGTATTCTGTTAAAATTGTGACCACTTGTTCACACTGATGACTCTGCATTGAGTCATCAGAAACTTTCGCATGTTTGGTTGTTCAATGAATATATCTTGACTTTTAAAGAAAATAAAGTCGGGCTGTGCCGGGTATCTGGGTATCCGGATACCCGACCGAAACAGTCATTACCCGGTTCCAATTTTCGGTTCCAATTACCCGTAAACGACTTTTTAAAATTCGGACTTAACATTTGAGCGGTGCGAACAGCAATCTGTGACTCTTGAACAATGTAATGTTTGCACTTTTACAGACAATTATCTTTAAATTCAAGAGATTGCACTCCAATAAAGAAAAGATCGATTTAAGTATGGTATCCTCTGTATTGTAAAAGTCAATTTGTTACCATTTACAGTACATGTATTTGTACACCACTGGAGGCATGTTTTCAACAAAAATGAAAACGGGTATCCGGAGTTTCCTGATTTCGGGTATCCAGTTCCAAAAATATCCGAAAATGCACAGCCCTAAAATAAAGACACTTCACCAACATCACCTGATGTTGTACCTTCCCTTTCATCCCTGTATAATTTCATCATTTGTCCAGGCACCTCTGGTGGGATTTGTGAGGACTACAAGCTTTTCAGCAGCGGCTATCAGAGTCTGAACACCGGCATCGTTACGGTCAAGAACTACGGCTCCCAGGTCCCAGTCAAAGTCACGGAAATCACATTCGCCCATGAGATCGGACACAACTTTGGATCACCGGTAAGGCTTTTTTGATTTGGCTTTGCTTTTTAGGAAAAGGAGAAAACAAATCTGAGTGTATTTTCAATAACCCTAACCTTCCCAAATCCTCCAAAAATCCTCAAAAATCCTCCTAAATCCTCCTAAATCCTCTTTGCTAAAGTGAAGGATTTTGAAGGATTGAGGTTACATGCTACATGCTCTTTGCTATAGTGAAGGATTTTTGAGGATTGAGGTTATTAGACATACTTGCCTTTCCACGGTACATGTACATCCATGTTTGTTGTAGTGATTGCAAGGTCATTGCTTGGGTCAGTGGACACTGTTTATTGCTCCATGGATGCAGGGAGGGTCCCTGGCCATGTACATGTATCACAGATTAGAAACACATCTGTGCATACATGTCATGTGCTTGCTTTACTACTGAAGGATTTTGGAGGATTCAGGTTATGTGTAAGCAAATGGGCCTAGGGAGTTAGGTTTAATAACAACACAAGCTGAAATTTTTACAGGTTGCTTGGTTAACACTCCCAACAACCTTGTTTCCAGTACACAAATTGTTTGTGCATACAAGCCAGATTGTCCTTGGCAGGTATTTCTCATGTTCCACTCGGCGCCTCTCCAGACGACTGTAAGTAAGACCATCTCCAATAACATACACAGGCCGACCCCAAAGCCTCTGCAGACATGGTGTCCTTTGGTTTTCCCATAGGTCTGTGTACAGTTATTGTGACTGTTCAGTGTTTCAATGGAAATACACAGGTCTATAAACCCTTGTCCAATTTTTGTTTTTTATATAATTGCACTGATATTAGTAGGAAGGTTATACAATGTATATCTTTATTCAAGGCAAACATGTATTGCTCGTGTTTTACTGGCAATTTCCAGGAATTTTAGTTTTCACTGGAACTTCATGATTTCCTTTATAGAAAGCCAAACAAATTCTTTGAAATGATATATTTCGCAAAATAGTTGTCATAAGCTTGGTTTAACAATCCAACAAATGTGAAATGTGTAAGATTACAGCTTTTTGTGTTCACTTCCTCGGGTAAAATGGAAATATTCTGATGAAAAAAAATTCTGTTAAAATAGTGAAAACTGTCACTGAAATAAGGGAAAACACAGGCGACACGTCTTCTCATTGAAGCATTTTTTTTCCTTCTTCTTCAACATTGCCAATGTTGTTCCTTCCTTTCACAGCAGTGTTGGCAATAGTTCATTAAATTAGAATTTAGTGTTTTTTTTTTTCAGCATGACTACCCTTCTTCGTGTCGGCCAGGTGACAGCCAGGGCAACTTTATCATGTATGCTAGCGCCACCTCTGGTGACAAGCCTAACAACAAGAAATTATCTACTTGTAGTTTGGGCAACATTACGAGGGTTGTCACTGCCAAGGGTAGCAGATGTTTTGTCTGTGAGTGTGATTCTTTCATTTCACTACACCCAGGCCTGTGATTTCCTCAGATTTTTCCCAATTTCAGGATTTTTTTACAAGTCTCCCTTTGCCTCAATATTTTCTTGATAGAAGAGAAGTAGCCACCAAGGAAAGAAAGAAGTAGCCTGTATTGTGTCCAAACCTCTAGTTTCTTGTTTGTGGGGATGTGGAGAGTCTGTAAACCCTCCAAAATTAAATATCCAGGAGGTTCAGGGGGCTTTGTCCTCTAGACCAAAGGGAGACCCAGGTCCGCTACCCATTTTTCAGGATTTTTTACTTTCATCAAATCACAACCCTGCTTCACCCCCTCCTCCCCAAACCGACTCAAGATAAACCTAAGAAATCAAATTATGATTCACAGTGATTTGTACTATGCAATCAGGGGTCGAAATTAACTTGAATTTTATGGTAGCTACAGCAGGACCAGTGACAACCGATTTGTACCAGTCTTCTTTAGTTTGCAGTTGCCCCTTGAAAGGTCATTATCCCTAACCATGCTCAAAGCAACAACTGTAAAACGTTGTTGCATCTTGTTGCCCTCAGCAGAGAACAAAAGAACCATTGTTCTAGCTGGCGGATCTTGTTGCATTCAGCAGGGTGTTTGTGAAATGTCTCTAGGGGGGTTAGGGTTGAACAACCTTGCAAAGAGCATGAATACATTAACCCTAACCACACCAAATCCATAAAATCCCCAAAGGGGCACTTTTGGGGGAAAATCGGCACTGTTGGAAACTCGGCACTGTTGGAAACTGGTACTTTCACCTCTTTAAATGGGGCAAAATTACTACCTGTCGGTAAAGGTCAGGCACGTGATTTCTCAGGATTTTTTCCTGATTTCAGGATTTTTTACCAATCTCCCTTTACCTCAAAATGTTCTTGAAAGAAGAGAAGTAGCCACCAAGGAAAGAAAGAAGTAGGCCTGTATTGTGTCCAAACCTCTAGTTTCTTGTTTGTGGGGATGTGGAGAGTCTGTAAATCCTCCAAAATTAAACATCCAGGAGGTTCAGGGGACTTTGTCCTCGAGACCAAAGGGAGACCCAGGCTCGCTACCCATTTTTCAGGATTTTTTTTTTACTTTTCTCAAATCACACCCCTCAAAGGTACCATTCATCCTGAAAAGTTTGTTTGGCAGATGGCAACTTTTTGCACCGAGTGTTTTCTGTAAAGATTGTGAATACCTTTTCTCCCAATTTTTCTCATGACTTAAGACTCCACTAGACAAAGGTATACTCATAGAAGCAGTTTTGTGAACATTAGCAATGTTGTGCCAATCCTTTCCAAGTTTCACATACGCTATAGCTAACTCCCGTTCGTCTCAACCTTTCTGCCCCCCTCTCCCCTTCAGCGTCTGACCGCCCAGTGTGTGGCAACCATATTTTAGACCCAGGTGAGGAGTGCGATTGCGGTTACGATGACCAGTGTAAAGACACTTGCTGTAATCCCCGTCTGTCCGGCATAAACGTAGCTGAAGACACCTTGGCTTGCATGCTTAAGACGAACTCATTTGGACTAAAAGTACAATGCAGGTAGGTTCTATATATATATCGGTATTAGGGGTGGACAATATCACGATAATACTGTAACGATACGATATTCAAAAAATTATCCGCTAAATTGGTTATAGTTTTGAAGATATCAAAATATCGCAATATTGACGATATTCAAAAAATATCGTCGATATTCAAAAAATATAGCCGATATCAAATTTATATTCCTATTAGGTAAAATATCGTCGGAGTGATAAATTGTCTCCAAATGTCATGTCATTATACGGTAATATCAATGAAGTTATGGTACCGTGAAGAGCTGACAGTTCGAAATCAGGATGCGGCGCCGCTCAGGTTCCCTGGACCGTACCATTTACCAGTTCGCGTCAGAGGCCGTGTATACACGCAATTTCTTTTTGCACTACGGATCGGAGAGCGTCTAAACACGGCATAGGAAACTCCGGAATATTTGTATGCATGCTCGGTTGAGTCACGCGTGTACGGTGACATGCTCGGAAGACGTGGCCACGTGCTGTGGAAGCTTCCATTCGTGTTTGTGTGGGAAAAAGAAACCCGCACAGGGGCCCAGAAAAACGTTTTTAGTCCCGACGCGAACTGGTTAAGAAAATGCCATTTTGAAATGGGGAACAATAAATATGGGGTACAGTATGAGAGGATCAATCAAAAGTCGACCAAGAATTGCAGACACAGCACCAACAAGTAAATTTTAACATCATATTTCTTAACAAAAGAAGGCATTTATAAACCACGGGTTTGTTTATGGACGTCACGGTGAGTTCTTTTTTATGAAATGTTTGTCTCACCCAGTGGCAAAAATCTAAGAACTCTGCTCGTTTTGTAGCGATTCAGTTGAATTTTTTGATAATTTTCAGAACTGTTTATTACCTGCGCAACTTCCCTGTTGAACTTGCATTTAAAAGTAGTTCATATTTCGGTGTCCGATGTCGTTAATGTACAATACATACATTTTTTAACCCTAATTCCCTAGGCCCACTTGCTTACACATAACCTGAATCCTTCCTAACTCCCTAGGCCCACTTGCTTACACATAACCTGAATCCTTCCTAACTCCCTAGGCCCACTTGCTTACACATAACCTGAATCCTTCCTAACTCCCTAGGCCCATTTGCTTACACATAACCTGAATCCTTCCTAACTCCCTAGGCCCATTTGCTTACACATAACCTGAATCCTTCCTAACTCCCTAGGCCCATTTGCTTACACATAACCTGAATCCTTCCTAACTCCCTAGGCCCACTTGCTTACACATAACCTGAATCCTTCCTAACTCCCTAGGCCCATTTGCTTACACATAACCTGAATCCTTCCTAACTCCCTAGGTCCATTTGCTTACACATAACCTGAATCCTTCCTAACTCCCTAGGCCCATTTGCTTACACATAACCTGAATCCTTCCTAACTCCCTAGGTCCATTTGCTTACACATAACCTGAATCCTTCCTAACTCCCTAGGCCCATTTGCTTACACATAACCTGAATCCTTCCTAACTCCCTAGGCCCATTTGCTTACACATAACCTGAATCCTTCCTAACTCCCTAGGCCCATTTGCTTACACATAACCTGAATCCTTCCTAACTCCTTCGGCCCATTTGCTTACACATAACCTGAATCCTCCAAAATCCTTCAGTAGTAAAGCAAGCACATGACATGTATGCACACATGTTTCTAATCTGTGATACATGTACATGGCCAGGGACCTCCCTGCATGCATGGAGCAATAAACAGTGTCCACTCAGGCGCGGATCCAGGAATTTTTTAGATGGGGGGGGCACACCCAACACGGACAAATGCGAGCACGAAGCCCCTTACGGCGTGGGGTCCGGGGCCCTTAAGTGGGTGGGCCCCGGAAAATTTTGGATTCTGGATGCTCTGTGGTGCAATCTGAGGCGATTCCTGGCCAGTTTCACCAGACTTTTTTTGCAAAAGTTTTCAAGATCATTATTTTAGCCATTATTTTTAGCCAATATTTTAGCAATGTCATGACTACAACAATTATAAGTTTCACCCTCCCCGATTTTTGGCATTTAATTTGCAGTTTTTGACTTCAGTTTTAATTTATCCGGAATTTTTCTTGGTTTTAATTCAGTCCAGTTGAAATTTTCAAGAAAAGGGCTTGATTTCATACTGTTCCTTGCCCTGTGTTAAAACCATCGGCAGATCAGCTGCAAGACTCATCGTCACTTCGCAGGCCTATGCGTACTGGCGTAGAATCCGACAGTAAATTGACATCGGCGATTGTAATTTCCACACGGTACCCCGAACCTTCTTCAGATGAAACGGAACAATTTATAGACATGGAGGAATTGGGTCAAGAAACCAGACTAGCTTGCTTTGCACCCGATAACAGACTACCGATTGCAAACGAAATGTAGACTAACTAATTTTGGGAAGTATTTGAAAAAAGTCACTATAATCATCATTGGAAATTGATACAAAAAATCCACTTTTCTCAATAATGACAGTACACCAAACTGAAGGCGCTGTTCACCTTGGATGGTGGCTTTATTTTTTACTCTGCACCCTTAATTTTTAATCCTTTTTTATCAACCTTTTATGAGACACATCCTTGGATATTTTTATCACTGAAGCTTCTGTGGAAAATCAAATATAATATAAAAGAAACTGCAATCAATTAATTGCAATAATGAGGCTGTGTTAAACTTTATGAAGTCATCTCCATTAACTAAATTCGTGGAGGAAAATTGTCTTCAAGAATGGGTTGACTAAAATAAATAAATCAGTTACTCAGAAGATTGCTAAGGGCTAACCGAGACTGGCCTGAAAGTCCATCGAAGACAAATTATACTTCACACTGGTTAGACCACGTCTTTGATATGGGAGCACTTTTTGGAAACCCCATATCACCAAAAATATCTCTTCGCTTGAAAGAGTCCAGAGACGAGCTGGCGTTCAGAGCGGCAAGACCTGCCTGTCGAACTTACGGCAGAAGTCAGTTGCTTTAAACATCGACTTTCTGCCATGTCTAATTCAAATAATGTAAATTTTTGGGTCATTATTTGAATTAGATACGGCAAAAGTTCGACGTTTGAAGCAGGCCTATAAACAAAACTTACTAACTAGTAACTGACGTAGAGATGATACGACCATAATTTTGTTGAGATGCATCACAGCCTTGCATTCAAGGCTATATTCTGTGCAAAGGAATTTTGGCAAGGAGCCCAGATAATTAAGCTGCTCAAACGAAGTATACTACGTGATGTACTTTGGTCAAAGAACGTTCGTGGTTTTGGGATACAAATACAACTTTATCATGATGAGACGATTTTCTCTTTTAAAAGCCAAGGTCTATTTGTTTGTGGCACCAATTTCAACGATCAAAAAATAATACATAGTTTCATTACTGGACATGATGGCACTGGATATTTTATTAATTGAAAAGAATGTGTGCATTTAGGCCACTCAAAAAGGATTTTGGCAAAACTAGCAAATCATTCAGTTAAGTGATCAATTGTTTCCTGCTGGCTGTGGCCATTTAACTGGTAATAAACTCCCCCAAGAGGATTAGATGTTGAGATGGAGAGAGTTGAAATCGCCGAGCTCCGGGAAATACTTCGGTTTTCTCTCAAAAGAGGGTTTCAGTTCCATGGCATGATTGATAACCTTTTTTCTTGTTGCATTTTTCAGTATTTATTTTATGCCAAAAGTAGACACAGCAGATGTTTAATATTGTCGCCGGTATTTTTTTTAGGCTACTCCTCCTTTTCTCTGACCTCCCCCCTCTTTTTTTTTTCTTTTTTTTTTCCCTTTTTAAATTTTTTTACTCAATTTACCCGGGGGGGCACGTGCCCCCGCGGCCCCCCCCCTGGATCCGCGCCTGCCACTGACCCAAGCACTGACCTTGCAATCACTACAACAAACATGGATGTACATGTACCATGGAAAGGCAAGTATGCCTAATAACCTCAATCCTTCAAAATCCTTCACTTTGACAAAGAGGATGTTGGAGGATTTGGGAAGGTTAGGGTTAGTAATGTATTTAAAACATCCCGCGTATTGAGACGATAATATCGTATATCGCCGATATCATGGCCATCGATAATCGACTATCAAAAAAATTCAATATCGTCACCCCTAATTGATATCTATATCAGGTAACTGTATCAGGAATGGCTACCAGTGGGGTATCGTGCAAGAGCGCCCTCAAGGGGTTGTGCACAAACCGGGGGCCAATTTCATAGAGCTGCTAAGCAGTTTCGCTAAGCAAATGTTGATGATAAGCAAATGTTGATGATAAGCAAATGTTGATGATAAGCAATTTGGAACAGACAACCAGCCATGGTGTGTACAATTTGTATACAAAAACATTTGAACGTAACCATCTGAAGCTGCATAGTGAACCTTTCTGGTATTAAAAGCAATTGTGTCCGTTCATCGGCTCTGTAAAATAAGCCCAAGATTGTGATCAGTGTAGCCCAAAATTTGTTATTCTTTGAAAAACGGGGCCTTCAAAATGCCAATATTTTTTCAAGTTTATTACAAATAAAACAGGGTGTCCATTCTCCTGACGAAGATTAGAGCAGGCTAATCGAAATGTAGAGAAGTCCCCATGGTTCTCCCCGAACCATATTTCTCACTTAGCGATAGTTGAGAAACGAATTGCCCAGAGAGTAACCCATGAAGTCCCCATGGTTTCTCCCTGAACCATATTTCTCCCTGAACCATATTTCTCACTTAATAGCGACAGTAGAGAAAACGAGTTGCCCAACATTGGTTCTCCCTTGAACCATTCTCACTTAGCGACAGTCGAGATAAGAGTTGTGCGGTAAGGTTCTTTTCAGAGCCTGTACCTCAGCTTCGCGATAGTTGAGATAAACACATGGTGTTACCACAAATGGGTCGTCCAAAAAGACACCCCATCGTGTGCTGGCTAACACTTTGGCGTAGTCTAATGAATGTCGTCAATGTCCTGAACACTCGAGCAGCCAAATCTACCATTGGTCAAATTGTGGACTTTGTTTCTTCTTCTTTCTTGTCTGCAGTAAATCTCAAGGGCCATGTTGCAGTGAAGGATGTAATTTTGAATCGGCCAGAGTGAAGGTATGCCGGCCACAAACGGACTGCAGTATGGCATCCCACTGCGAATATCCTTTCACCTTTCTGCTTCTATGAGGATGCTTACTTTCTTTGAATCCTGGGAAAGCTAAATCTGGGAAAGGCTTGGCTCAACGTGGAGTCCATGTCTTGAGAAAAGTTTGAAAAAAAAAATTCAAAAGTTTTACAGAATGCATATTTCAGCATTATTAGTCAAAACAAAATATCTCCGGTTTCTGGTCATAGGTCGGCTTCAAAATCGGTGTGGTGACATACTTTAATCTTGTTTTTTTTTTGGCCAACCAGTGAAATACGCGATACATGTATACACAGTTATTGGAACCGGACCAAATTTCCCATACACAAAGTATGGTGGCTAAGAGAGGCCTCACAAATCGGGCAAACGTTCGTTCCCCTATATGAAAAAGTCATTGAAAACAGCACGGCAGAATCGATCCAGCAATTTTGCCTGCAATTGGACATCGTTTCATAGCAAAAAGAAAGAAAACTAAAAATGCCGATAGGCGGGTCTGAGGCGACGCGCATGGAGACCAGAAACCATAGACTTGTTTTTTTTTCTTTTTTGGCTTTAAGCGTGGGCGGGAACATTTTGATTTGATAAATTTGTATCCAAGTGTTTTACTATCTTAGCCTTAACTCCCTTGCACTGGGAATAGTGCACAGTGTCCAACCTCAACCAGCTTTGGTAACAACAACTTGTGTAATAACAATAAGCAGACATGCCAGAATGGGGTAAGTCTTTTATTATACATTTCTGGTAATGAAACCAAGAATTCCTCAAAAGCACACTTAAGCACTGTAGCTAAGGGCGCTTGTTATGTGAACCAGAAACACCGGGGTAAACCCCCTACTCTTCCATGATACGTTTTCTGGGTTCTTTTACGTGCATTACTTAATCAAGTACACGGGACCTACGGCTTAACGTCCCATCCGAAGGATGAAGCAATTATGGTTAAGTGTCTTGCTTAGGGACAAAAGTGCCGTGACTGGCCAGGCCGGGATTCGAACCCACATTCTGACAGAACCAGAACTTGAGTCCGATGCACTAGACCGCTCAGCCACGACACTCCAATCAAAGTCCAATTAAAGTCCTTTAATCCTCCTACACATAGAGGCCACTGTAAATGTCCAATGTGTTGTACACATTGTTTGTGCATATAAGCCACACTGCCCCTTTGAAATAATCTCCAATGTAATGTACATACATGCATACAAAGACACATGTATACCACAGTTGACCTTATTTTCAGCAGGTTATACTGTAACCAATATCCCAATAATAAATCACCATCAGCCACTGGGACCAATAAACCATACCAAGCCTCCATCATCCATTGGCATTTTCTGCAGTTTTTTTGTAAACGACATAGTAACCTACCACCAGCCACTAAAACCAACAGACATATGAGGCATTATGTTACTATGCAGTATAGCTATGAGGAGCCAGTGCCTACCATAGCAATGGCTTGGAGTGGCCTCAATGGGTCATTTCAAAAATTTCACTGATTGTAGGAGGGTTAAACAATTATTTTAAACAAAACTGTTCATTCACAAGATATTGACGTACGTTTAGCAACAATGATAATGTAATTGTTTTACAAAGTTGAAAAAAATCTTAAAGAGAATGAAATATTTCGTAAGACAAATTTCCTTTCAAATTTAGCAAATGAAGCATCTCGGGAATTTAACCACTTCGAAAAGTGTATTTGATTGTGTATACTGTATGCACGCTGTACGTGTACGTGAGCCAATGAGAGACCTTTTGACCCCAGCGAGGGCGCCCTTTGGGCCTGTGACATAATGTGCTGATTCTCTGGAGTGATATTCAGTGTTGCATCGACTGGGCCATTAGTGCTATGTACTCCTCAGAAGCTGTGACAATATAATTAATAAGGGGTGCGTTATTCATGAGTTAGCCATCTTATGTCTTATTCCCTGAATACAAGAGGTTCTGTACCTGTGCATGCTCATTAAAGTAACCTGCCTAATTTTGTCCATTAGCAGATACAACATCGCTTTCAAATGTCATTGAATTTTAAGTAAATTAATGGAAATAGCTACGGACATTTATTTATTCCTTATGTCAGGAATGAACTTTTCTTTGGAACTGTCAGATTATTGGGCCTTCTCGCTGGTGCATGCAGCATGTAAGAGTGTGGTTGTGTGAAGGCGAATGTCTCAGTAACCAGGACTAGTCATGTGAAGTCTTTGAGCATTTCTATGGGATGGAGTGAGCACTAAATACAAGCCTGTGTCTTTGTTCATTTTGACTCCTCAGGCGTGCGATGGTTCCGTCTGCGAGCTGTTTAACTTAAAGGAGTGTTACTGTGATCCACCTACAGAGGATGGAGAAATAGATGCTGGGTGCCACTTGTGTTGCCAACAAGGCGGTAAGTCCTAAATTATTCTGCGGAGTGCCACTTGTAAGGCCAAAAAAACAAAAAGTCTCCGGTGTTTTTTTTGTGCTATGAAACGTCGCCAATTGCAGCCAAAATTGCTGGATCGATTGGAATTCTGCCGTGCTGTGCTTTAAACGACTTTTTTCACATAGGGGTATGAATGTTTGCCCGATTTGTGAGGCCTCTCTTAGCCATCATACTTTGTATATGGGAAATTTGGTCACTGCGTATACAATCTATCACGTATCCTGTTGCTAAAAAAAAAAAAAAAGATGGCCGAAAAAAAAAGAAAACACATAAGCCACCGCACCAATTTTGAAGCCGACTGATGACCAGAAACCGGAGACTTTTTTTGCCTAAAGATGAATCACCCATGTTTTATGACAGGACGTGTGTGCGCGCATGACGCGTGTCAGTGCCTCGACGATGGAGAGATGAGGCTCAAGTGTTGTACCCGCATGTGCCGTTGCTAAGGCAGTTATTATGGTGGGCGGGTCGTAATGGATCAACAAACCCTTCATTCACAAACTAGCGGTATTCTCTTATTCCGTATTCAGACGATATCAGCACCTGCAAGAGCAGCTCTGAAATCCCCACGATGGACAACCACACAGCTTCATATGGGGAGGTCACGCCCGGCAGTGATTCCACGGAGAAGTTGTTGTTCCAGGTACCAGGAGCTCCATGTAATGAACTGGCGGGCTACTGTGACGTTTTCTACAAGTGTCGCAATGTAGACTCCAACGGCCCTCTGTCTAGGCTTAAAGATGCTATTCTAAATCCACAGCTTTATAAAGACATCGCCGAATGGCTAAAGGTTAGTGCAAATGATAACAATAAGGCCATGTCAAAACAAAAAATAGGTGATCCTCTTCGCAAAAAAAAAAATTTAGGTTGAGAGAGGGGTTTTTATGCTGCTTTTTTTTTCTTTCCCCCAGTTACAACAGCATTGCTGGGACTGGAGTCTTGCGGGGAATAGATTTCATAAGATTTGATAAGATTTGATATTTTAATAGCGGAAATTAGGAGGGCATTTAACGGTGGAGTAACTGCTGGATGCATTGAACTTAACTGCCAGCTAGCTGTATTATCCCTCCTACTATAGCTGCACTTTAGTGGCAAGTAGCTATAGAGGTCAAAATCAGTCAACTGCCTGTTTTGACTGTTGACCCAAATGTGCACACAGGGTCATTTTGACCACCCTCGACAATACCAGACAATGCTTTCACCAGTCAAAAACGGTCGACTCATTTTGACCTGTAAATGTACTTGCTATACACGTAAGGTTTGACAGCGTTTGACTTTTAAGTGCACTAGATATACCTTGGCGAGTGTATCAACATTTTGACTGATTTTGACCCTTGTAGTAGGAGGAGAGTTAAATCGTGTTTAAAATCGCTGTAAAGAGTCGATATTCTTTTGATAATGAGATCAAGGGAACATAATGTATTGGTTTTTATTTTCAAAAGGCGGGCCACATTTGACAGGTTGCTTAGAGCTGTCCAGGTTGCCATGCCCCAATCGATGAGTACAATTAGATGAGTCAAATTAGAATGACAATAGGAACATGCACATAAATTTGAATAAATCACATGAATATGTAAAAAATGCAAATTGTAGAGGAATATGCATATTGCACCAGAGGAATATACCAAAAATTAAACGGGGCTGTCTTAAATTATGACACACCTTTTAGTAACCATGACATTGATAATGGTCTATATTGACCGTTAACGCACCCCAATTTGATGACGTCTCAACCATTCTGATTGTCTAAAATATCAAGGAATGAATAAGGGAATAACAGGTTGTCGTGTGGTCTTTACTATCAAACTGTTCATTCCCACTCATAAATGGCCTTTATATCGATTTTGTTTTCAGAATGTTTAAAAAAAAAAAAATTTTTTTGAATATAGTCAATTAGAAATGGGCAAATTGACATTTTGGGGACACACGAAACACTTCAGGCGCAGGATGCCAATCTTCATCACTCTGACTGGTTGAAATCCAAACAGCTGGTGAACAGCTGGCACATATGCGCTGCTCAGATTTTGATAAGCCATGTCATTACCAACCGTTAATACACCCCCCCACATCATTACGTTTTGTCCAATCTGTCTTGGGGGGCATTTGTGAATGTATTATAATCAAAGTCGACTATGGAAGAATCATGTTCATTTCTTGTTCTCAATTTTATATATTTCTTTTTGTCCAGGCCAACTGGTGGGCTGCAGTTCTCATCGGCATAGCTGTCATACTCTTCATGGCCATCTTCATTAAGATATGCAGCGTGCACACGCCCAGTAGCAACCCCAACCTCCCCAAACACCGTCAGCTCACCCTCCCCAGGAGACCCCACTCCACCCGCCCACAGGGAAGATCCCGTGGTATCGAGATGGCCTAGTGTCGTCGAACCGTCATCAAGAATTCTGGCGGTGAGCGAGTTTGAAAGGCAAGGTACACTGTTGGTAATTACCAGATCACAAAATTACATAATTGTTTTTTCTCCCAAAGCTGACTTGATTTTGAAGTTGGTCAAGGTACCAATCATTTGGGGAAAAAGATTATTCTGTCTGAAGTGGTCTCATTTCAGAGAAAACACAAATAAGCGTATTTATCAGAAGTTGATGACGGCAACTATTTGCGCCAAGTGTTCTCTGTAAAAAATGGAATGTTTTTTAGCACTTTTGTCGTGACATGGGCACAGAATTGAATGGACATCTTGACTTAACCCTCCTACTACTGCAAGAGTCAAAATCAGTCAAAATGTTGATATACTTCCCAAGGTATATCTAGTGCCCTTAAAAAATCAAACACTGTCACACCTTACGTGCAGTAAGTACATTTACAGGTTAAAATGAGTCGACCGTTTTAGACTGGCAAAAGCATTGTCTGGTATTGTTCAGGGTGGTCGAAATGACAGTAAAAAAAAAACAGTCAAAAGTGGGTCAACAGTCAAAACGGGCAGTTGACTGGTTTTGACCTCTGTAGCAACTTGCCACTATAAAGTGCAGCTATAGTAGGACGGTTAAAGAAAGTAATCACCGTACCCGTGCAATATATGCAGTTTTTGTCAGCGTTATCAATGTTGTACCTTCCCGTTAAAGTGGATAATTGTATGTTCTGTGTAAATGTTTAGTGTCAAAATCTCTTTTTAATAAGGGCGTAATGTCATGGCAATGCTATAAAAAATATAAAAAATGAATAGCAGAATTGCACACTGATCTTCATCGCAGTGTAGGCATCTTGTCTTTCTTCCAAACCGAGGCTGGAAGGGGGAAAATAGTCTGGTCCCTTGTTATGCATCATGAGCAATAATTAGTAATGTAGTGGTACTTGTGTCAGGGAACCTGACAAATATGGCCGCAGTGTGGTGAAAGTCTATAACAGTTGGAAAAAAAAAATCAAACGATGACTCATCACTTTGAAAAAAAGAAAACTTCGTTTATCTGTAATTAAAACAATTTGAGGGAGGGAGATGGGGTTTCAATCTTTGCGTCCAAAAGTATGTTTTCTTGGTTAGTCCATTTGTGTGAGAGGGTTGGTGGAGAGTCCAAAAGGTCGAATTTGAAATTTGGGTGTAAGTTCAGCCTTTGAGTTTGACTTCATGTATGTTTGGTTTTAAGATGATAGCAGTTATATTATTCAGATTACTATGTAATGCTAATTTTTTTTCTTTTTCTTGAAAGTATAATTTGTTTGTGTTATTTCACAGGTAATGTGTGCATGTTTAATACCATGGCTGTTACAATACACATGTACATTTGGATAGTTTAATCTTAAATATCGATGTGGTATCATCAGAAGTCTATTACCTACATGTGCATGACCTAGTCATATACTAACCTAGTCCACGGCTTAGTACTCCAAGAACAATGGATTTTGACCCATTCGTGACATTCTGTTCCACAGACTGATGCGCAAGGTCTCAAAAAAAGCAGTGCAGTCTGGGAGACTTACCCGGCGTGTGAGAGAACTGTATCTCGCGCGCATACCTGAGTGGTTTATTGAGCATGCCCATTGTTCGCCACACAACTAGCTTCGCGTGGACACGCTTGTCCCATGATGCCCCACGGTAAGCCGGGCAGGGGGAGCAAAACCCGTAACCAAGCTCGTTGTGCGTGCGCGCATTTGGAGTACAATGCCGTGGTGTGGGTTATAGGTAATAGACTACTGGTATTATTCAAAGTGCCAAAGCATATTGATGTTTCCTCATGACGGCCAGTTACGGTGCAAAATGACACAATGTTTTGGGTTGGGAATTCTGTGATGACATGTGGTCTTAAAAAAATACCCTTGAATCAGCTGCCATCTTGGTTTCTATACACCCAAGGCTATGAGAAACTGAACGAGGCTGTTGCTAATTCATTACCGATGGCCAATCACAGCGCCTTGTGCACATCCCATGACCATCCAAATCCTAAGAAAAAAAATGGAAAGTACCTCAAGTGTGTGCATTCAGTTGTGCGTGTACGTTCGTCGACATGTAAATGTACACACGTTGTCACCATGTTACTTAATTTGTTCATCGATGAAGACAAGCAGGGGCCAATTTCATAGAGCTGCTTACCAGACAAAATTTGCTTAGCAGATAAAATTTGCTTAGCAGATCAAATTTGCTTAGCAGATCAAATTTGCTTAGCAGACCAAATTCGCTTAGCAGATCAAATTCGCTTAGCAGACCAAATTCGCTTAGCAGATCAAATTCGCTTAGCAGATCAAATTCGCTTAGCAGATCAAATTCGCTTAGCAGACAAAATTTGCTTACCAGACAAAATTTGCTTTACCAGATAAAATTTGCTTACCAGACAAAATTTGCTTACCAGACAAAATTTGCTTACCAGACAAAATTTGCTTACCAGATAAAATTTGCTTAGCAGATCAAATTTGCTTACCAGACAAAATTTGCTTACCAGACAAAATTTGCTTACCAGACTAAATTTGCTTACCAGATAAAATTTGCTTACCAGACAAAATTTGCTTACCAGACAAAATTTGCTTACCAGATCAAATTTGCTTACCAGACAAAATTTTGCTTACCAGACAAAATTTTGCTTAGCGTATATCTTTGGTTACCAGCCAAACTTTCCTACAAAATGGATGCTTGTTTGGCTGGTAGTCTGTTTTATATTGCTTAGCAGAAACATGATTTGCTTAGCATAATTTTCTGCTCGGCAGATTGATGAAATTGATCCCAGGCATATACGGCTACATGTGTGTTGTCTTACAATTCCAAGACAACTTTGCGTGTGTCTTCATGCACATACTTTATGCGTTTGTATTATTTTGCACAAATATGCCCCACGTGTGTGTGTGTGTGTGTGTGTGTGTTCGAGCACTGGCCGCGTTATGGGGACAGAGAACAAAAGAGGGATCCGGAATTACTTAGCTGTGGGGACATTTTGTGTGTCCCCACAACGTTTTTAATCCCCAAAATCCTTTGTATTTTGTCCCCACAACGCCCCGTGCAGGAATGTGTGTGTGTGTGTGTGTGTGTGTGTGTGTGTGTGTGTGAACACATTCTGGGGTCCAAAACACAATAGAACAATTGGACCCCACAAGGTAACTATAGAAAATCTTGTACCCCACAGGAGAATTATAAGGAAAAGGGATAATAGAACGAACAAAGGAATACCCCACAAATCAATGTGCGTGAGGGTGTGTGTGTGCGTGTGAGCGCATTCAAACCGGGACGATAACAAAAGGGACAATGGTCCCGGTTGCTCTCACAATGGAGAACAATCCGTCCCCGTATTTTTGGACAAAGGAATTTGACAAAGGAAGTCCCCGAATGCCGGTGTTTACACACGTGTGTGTGTGTGTGTGTGTGTGTGTGTGTGTGTGTGTGCGAGCACTGGCCGCGTTATGGGGACAGAGAACAAAAGAGGGATCCGGAATTACTTAGCTGTGGGGACATTTTGTGTGTCCCCACAACGTTTTTAATCCCCAAAATCCTTTGTATTTTGTCCCCACAACGCCTGCAAGGGAATGTGTGTGTGTGTGTGTTCGAGCACTGGCCGTTATGGGGACAGAGAACAAAAGAGGGATCCGAATTACTTAGCTGTGGGGACATTTTGTGTGTCCCCACAACGCTTTTAATCCCCAAAATCCTTTGTATTTTGTCCCCACAACGCCTGCAAGGGAATGTGCACGTGTTTATGGTGTAAACCGAGGACATATAACAAAGGAACAATATGTCCTCGGTTTGCGCAAGTGTCCTCGGTATGTAAACGTGTACAAATCTAATGGGAGAAGCCTCAAAAAGTTAAAGTCCAACAACAAAGGGAACAAAAGAGGGGAACAATAGGGTGTCAAACGGTGTCCTCGGTTTACACCATACACAAGACTGTGTGTGTGTGTGTGTGTGTGTGTGTGTGTGTGTGTGTGTGTGTGTGTGCGCGCGCACACCAGTTGTGTTAGGAGGCGTGGCCAAACAGCAGTTAGTCACTAAGCATTGTTGAGGGTATGGGAGACTCAATAGGAGGGCACTGTTTAGAGTGAGTGAACTTGTTTGTATTTTACTCAAGATGTGCCCACTCTGAAGAAGAGCCCTATTGCTGTGTCTGCCACATAAGCTTGTATAGGCAGGTGCTTTATAATGTGACAATGCCTGTGATGTGTTAGTTCTTCAAAGAACATGACAGTGACTTCTGTTTTGCGATTCACTTTTCTTTCTTTTTTAACATAAGAATGTTGAATCCAGTAACATATAAAGATTCAAGATGTTCCAATTACAAAGATACGTTCCAGAGTTTCTTCTCATTTGTTTAATTTATCCCCAAAAAAGTGAGCAAAGTAAGACCTAAAATTTTATAGACAAAAATTTAGGTGAGTCATACAGCTTTGGTGATAAATAAATGGTTCATTCCTCATTTTTTTTGTTATATATGTATGCATGTGTGTGCGCCATATTCTTAAGTATTAAATAATTATTATTGTATTAAAATGTAAGTTTATCATACACACTAACCCCTAACCTCCAAAAAGTGTCCCTTGGAGGATTTTGCAGGAAAATTGAATTTTTCTAGCAATTACCAGTTAAACTTATGATTACTTTAAATCTATAGTTTATTTGTGTAACAGTTGAATTTTCCAACACAAGATATGAAATGAGAAACATAAGGTTTAGGGGTTCACATAGTCAGTGTTGCCAACTCACTTGAAGATGTAAAAACGTCAAAATGATAAATCCATTGTCTGAAATGTTTGTTGTTGACAGCAGAGCTCTAAAAATCTCTGAAGTTACGATTATTAGATGTTTTTATACTGTAAAGAAATTTTACCATAATTAATAGTCTTTGTTGGTGTCCAGTGTCCAGTATCTTATCTTAAGCTTAGCTCGGGGTTTCAGTCAATCAATAACATTGGTTGATTGATTTTTTTTTTCATTTTTCCTGCTTATTACAACAGAGTATTCAGTTGTCACAGCAGTCACAGTTTTGTGCTGAAAGTTTACATTATGTTAACTGACAGACTGCATAAAATGTTCTGAAAAACCCAAATGAACAACATGAAATGTCCCCTTTGAAATGAAATGTCACCAGGTCTGTGATTTCTCAGGATTTTTCCTGATTTCAGAAATTTACAAATCTCCCTTCGCCTCAAATTTGTTCTTGAAAGAAGAGAAGTAGCCGCCAAGGAAAGAAAGAAGTAGCCTGTATTGTGTTCAAACCTCCAGCTTCTTGTTTGTGGAGATGTGGAGAGTCTGTAAATCCTCCAAAATTAAACATCCATGAGATTCAGGGGGGCTTTGTCCACAAGACCAAAGGTAGACCCAGACCTGCTGCCCATTTTTCAGATTTTTTTTACTTTTGTCAGATCACACCACTGAATAACATGTTGGAATGTGACGTGATTAATCTTAATGCAAATCAAACACCTATGATATGTTATGATACAAAGATGTTAGCATGATTATACTGGACAATTATCGTATACACTTATATGCACAGTACATGTGGTTCTCTGTGTGTCTTGTGACAGGGGCAGACTATTGTGTTTTTAAAACTTGTGGTACAAACCAAAAAGCCCGTTTTAGACTCAGTTCGTTTCTGAAATCTTTTTAACTTCATACTTGTTCTATATTCCCTAGACCTCCATAAATAAATCTATAGAAAATTTACATATTTCTATCAAGATATGTGTATATTAGAGTGACTTAACTGTAAAATCAATCGACTTTTATAATAATTTTGTAATACTTTTTGAAGACTTTTTTGTTAAAACCTAGAATTGAAACAATGTTCCAGTAAAGTATGTAGAATGGTTACAGAAGAATTGTTTAGCGTATTTAATGATTGCAATTTGTTTTAAAGTTTCCATTTGGGGGGGGGGTCAGCGACAGCCTCATTATTTACACTTGTAAAACCTGTATATTGTGGCCACCTGCCCGTATCACTTTGTAATTTGGCTACTTTACACAGGTTGGCCCTTGATTGTAGATTGCCACCAATTTTTCTTAGTATTGAAAAACCTAATACATACATGTATCATGGAATGTGGCATCGCTCAATTACATGTTTAAGATCAAATGACGGTGTTGTGTAACTGACAATTAAGACAACCATATATTCCAGAATATGTATATTGTATACACAATGTACACTTGTCAAATAATGAGCCTTGTCGTATATGAGACAGAGCTCAAGAGAGTTATGACATGAGGAGTACCTCATAATTGCGGTTACACTCCAGAGCACATTAAACAGTTGTACCATGATGACTTCACAATGGATCGGCAGTCATTTTGAGTCCAAAGGAGCTTTATTGCTGCAGTTTTCTTTATACATGACTCTGGGATAAGGTTCTGTTGTACTGAATCTTGATAAATCACTATTTTTTTTAATATCTTTTTTTTTTTTTTTAATGTGTAAAATTTTAATCTACAAATATCATATTTAAGCAATTTTTGGTCGTGTACTTCTAGAAATGGGGAAATAATAATTAAAATTCAGAAATGGAGAGTGCAATTTTGAAAACTGGAAGTTTGTAAAGATTGCACACATGATCTATAATAGTCTCCACTACATATATATGTGTTTGACTAATTGTGAAGCATTTCTTTTCTGATGGTAAGTTCGGTAATAAAAATTACTCCTTACTATGGAAAGGCTCAGTACAAGAGGGGGGGGGGTCCTGTGCCTCCCTTGTTCATGTAAGAAACGTTAAGTTTCATTTTGCGAAGGCACTTGGACCAGTTTCATAGAGCAGCTAAGCAGAAAGTACGCTAAGCTGACATTTTTTGTTAAGCAATCAAAAGCTGGCAAACCAGCCAAAGTCTGTACATTTTGTATGAAGACATTGGCTGGTAACAAATCACGCGATGCTAAGCATTTTTCTTCCGCTTAGCAGGTCTTTGGAAGCGGCCCCTGATGCAATGTTTTACCGCATGATGCATGCTAGTTTTTTTTTTAGAAGATGCATGGTGAATTGGAGCAACGTAACCAGAAAGTGTGATCTCATATAACATTCATATATCTTAATACTAGGAGTAAAAATGTGTACAAATTTGTTAAAAAGTACATACACTTTCACCGTGTGTATATATCTTTATACTATACAGATTGCGTATCTACCTTTGTTGATCATGACAAAGCTATCAGGTTCATCTTTTATTCATGTTTCATACTCGGATTTATGCATAAATATCTCGTTTTTGAGGTAGAAATTTAAGTTTCAAGGTAAGCTTTGGGCTTATTTGCTTGCATATGACTTAAATGCGATTCTTGCTTGCTTGCTGGTTTGTGCCATCATGAGTGCTGATTGGCGCAACTTCCGCCTCGTCTGTCATGTGCCTGCCCGCTCCTCCATTGTTGTGATCTTATTTGCTTTCCAGTCCTCATTTCACCTTTCCTTCTACCTTTTTACCCATTTTGGTTGCTGTGCAAATCGTCCAAGCTAAAAATGACATAGCACAAGCCTAGTCTAACCTCAGCGTCCCACAAACGCCATACAATGTATACAGACAGCCCAAACGGTCATCTGATACTTATTTGGTGCATTTCTTCTTTTTTGTGTGGCTGTAGACGCTAGAATCAAATCATCAATTAATGATGAATATGGTTTTGAAATGACAATGGAAGTACAGAAGATTGTTTCCACAACTAACACCACCCCCCCACACACACAAAATATATATATATATATATATATAGAGTGAAATAGCTGTATCCTTCACATGATTGACTTACTGTCCTATCTGGTGTCAATTCTTGACTGCAATTCATGCTGCGGTGTTCATCATGTACGTGAGTGCAAAGTCACTACCACATAAAAACAATATCCCCACTAACATCTCTCTCTCCCTCACATTGGTAACTTCTGTTACTCTTTCATATGTGTTTCCCAGGAATAATGTCTTTCATTTCGGTTATAGAACTTGCGGGATTCCAATGACAAATACTATTATTCTTCGAAATTAGATTAATTGATGAAAACCAATGTTTTTTTTGCATACATTAGCATCTTAAAAAGCTTCTTTTCGTTCCATTTTTAATTTAAATTGTATAATTTGTTTGCTTCATTGATCAGAAACTTTAATTAAGAATTATTTGTTTCGGCTTATTTTTGTATGCACTAATAATAATTTTAAAAAAAATTGTGAAGATATATGAATGTGAGCTTTTTAACCTGATTGTGAAAAAAAAAATTAACACTATACATGTAGAAACAATCGTATGATTGTAAATATTTGAAGACTAGAATAAAATATATTGAAAAACTAATAAATTTGATGATCGAGTTTGTTTTGGCTAAATTAGCCATGTGTGATGGTAGACAAGTCATTTTGTGTGCCCTTTGCAGCCCCATGGGTTTCATGACAGTTGTTAGCATATATGTAGAAGTTGTTCATACATTTGGCAGGAATTAAAGGGACAATATCGTCGCGATCTGAGCAGACAGGGCATGGAATCGGTGTCCTAGTTTCAGATGACTGCAGTGACTGGAAATTACTGGCTTATTTATGCAGCTGCAACCTTATCACGTGGTATTATTTTCAGTGACTGTTTATCTAAATTTAGCACTCGAATTCCATGCCCTGTTGATCGTGAAGATATTGTCCCTTTAACGAAATGAAATAAGAATCAGCGTTCTAGTTTTTGATGAACTCGGAGACTGAAAATAACCACCCATGATGGTGCGATAAGATGATATTACCATGGCTACTGCATAAAAATGAAATTCCATGCCTTGTCGGAAGTCTGCACTGATTATGATGATATTGTCCCTTAAACTCGAAAAAAATGCCAAAGGCCAAAAAAAATAGTTTCCAGTTTCTGGTCATCGGTTTGTTTCAAAACAGGTGTGGTGACGCACTTTTTTTTTCTTTTTCTTTTTTTTTGCTAGCAGGAAAATATGTGACACATTGTGTACACGGGGACCAAATTTCCCATACAAAGTATGGTGGCTAAGAGAGGCCTCACAAATTGGGCAAACGTTCACACCCCTATGTGAAAAAAATCTTTTAAAGCACAGCACGGCAGAATTCCAATCGATCCAGCGACTTTCTCTACAATTGGACATCGTTTCCTAGCAACAACAACAAAAAATTTAAAATGCCGACGCGCGGGTCTGAGGCAATGCACACAGAGACCAGGGCTCGATTTCACAAAGCACTAAGATTCATCTTAAGATGAGTTGTTAGTATTACCATAGTGATTTGTATTGTGACATCACACTTTGCTAAGCAATTAAGATCAATCTTAGCTCTTTGTGAAATCGGCCCCTGGGGCCGATTTCACAAAGAAACTGAAGACTTTTCTCATTTTTTTTTTGCCTAAAAGATTTGTACACCATTGATAAAGCATCAGTAAATCCATGCATACTTTACAGAAATGAAGAGTCGGCGAAACCAATAACAATATTTAGCCAATAAAGTGTCCTTCCAGTGATGTCTTTATTAATTATGAAAATAGTAAATAGTACTCAGCCAAATATACACACATTATCAACCTGTATGTTTATAAATATATAAAAGCTAACAGAATATATGAATACATAGACTAAAGTAAAGCAGAATCTTTATGCGAAATAGAAAGATGGGAGGTTTTTTTTTAAAGGGATAATCCAGATATACTACTCAAAACAATTTAGGGAACACCGGAATAATCTCAGTTAAAGCAAGATCATTTATTTCAGATAAACACAATGTTTCACAGAATTGATGAGAAACAACTGCACAATGAAACAGATGATAAAGGATGCATGTGGTGATTACACATTTCATGACATGACTACTGAAAAAAGAGAGAGGGGGTTGCAAATGAAAATCCCGGCCTAAATTGTTTTGAGTAGTTTACAATAGATATTTTTGTTGATCAGGTCTCATATTATTGTCCTCCGTGATTGATAGTATTCGTGTTTGCGCCATGTACTTTGGGTCAGAAATTTTAAACAAACCGATTTCAGCCCATGCCTTCTCAGAAAAGATTAGGCAAGTCTGGATCAAACTTTGACAGATACTTTTCAATAGTGCTTTTCCTCATCAATTGTGAATACAAATATGCATACACGGTAAAAAAAAAAGCTTTGTATGAGAACAAGATCTTAAAGACGTGATATTCTACAAAATAATTCCACTTCCTAAAATGTGTGAAATGAATTATCAAATACATATATACACGTCTATGTGTACATGACAAAATATGGAATATTTAAGAATGGTTTTGAGATACTTATAAATACTCACCAATGTGTCAATGCCTGGATATTAAAATGTTTTTTTATGAAAATAAAAAAAAAAGACCAGCTTCGCTGTATATTGTCGATGTGGAAACACAATATAAAAAACTGCACAATGTCGTTATTGCCACGAGTTACTATAAAGCTAACTCATGCAGCCATGTTGCGTGCAGCACATAAAACATACACTAGTTAAAATTACCAATTCCACAAACTAATATTAATTGCCCGATTTTATTTTAGTTTAACTATTTGTGCACACTACTTTACCTTGTGTTTCCTCTTACCTCTGCCAGCAACAAGTTTACCATCATTTTGTTTATTTCTTTGCCAAATTGACAAACATTTTCTAACAAGTTATTAATAATAATAATAAAATAATAATAATGTGTGGACTTATATAGCGCACGTATCCACCTGAATAGTGCTCAAGGCGCATTATATTATTACCCTTGCTCATAAGGCTCATAAGGCTCATAAATCATTCCTGAAACCATCTCAGCTCCCTGGGGAGTATACAGCTCAATTGCTGCCATTACAGTGCATATAGGGCTAATCAACCAACTCTGCCCTCACAGGTACCCATTTAACCCCTGGGTGGAGAGAAGCAATTATGGTTAAGTGTCTTGCTCAAGGACACAAGTGTCACGGCCGGGATTCGAACCCACATTCTGCTGCTAACACCAGAACTTGAGTCCGGTAAGCTAGACCGCTCGGCCACGACACTCCACTCTAAGTTAAGTAAGACTAATTGCGGTGACACCATGTGAAATTCTCAATTGAGTAGTAATTAGTTCTGAAAAGAACTGGAGGTACAACTTGACGTTTCGATCAGTGTGCTCTGATCGTCCTCTAAGTTCATCCAAATTTCTTTTGAATCTTTTTTGCGAGCATACACTAATCAGGGTAGACTTGTGCCTAGTCCATAACACGATGATGTGGAATCAATTTTTGTTTTCCAAAAAACTGTAATTTCATAAATAATGAAACAGAGAACCCCCCATTTTTCTTAGTTTTCCACAGACAACTTAAAAATATGTTGAAAGTATCATTTTGTAACACTGAAAACATGTTGCTCATTATATTGGAAAATAATATAATAACATGAATATTACAATATTATCTTACATCTTAAAACTTACATCTTAAAAATATAAAAAAATGAATAAATAAACACTACCCTAATAGACACACCATGGTAAACAACATCCTCATTCAGTTATATTTAAATAAAAATATAAAACCTGATTGGCTTGTTGTTTCAAAGAAATAAACGATAAAAATACCTTTAATTAAAGCCTAAATCGTAGTTCTATGTTAATTAAGTACTGCTTTTTAAGCTACTAGTACAAGTAGTTTACAGGCCCGAGTCCACAAGTAGTTTAGAACCCACATTCTAACAACTCGGCCATCTGATGCACTAAACCGCTCGATCATGGCACCCCATAAATAATAGATGAAAATTTGTAAATGTCTTGTCTTCAAAACACTTGTTTCAGCACGATACAACAAGTATGGCACATTATTATGTGTTAACCTCATTATTGGCAGAAAAGAGGCATCACCGTAAGTTTTTATTGTCTTGCCGTAATCCTATAAGTTGCTAGTCAAAAGTGGGAGGCTTACAGCGAAATCGGGAGAGTTGGCATCTCTGTACAATGATTGGTGGTCAGGAAACCATACAAATATGGCTGCTACCTGATAAGCATTCATAATTTTCCCCATGACTGAATACTCGATGCCTTTGAGTTTTTGTAGACAAATTAAAAATCCACTGGCAACTCAGTAATCAAGCCCACAACCTCCTACTTAGTGCAGACGTCCTAACTATCAGACTATATATGGTTTCTAATATTAGCATACTGTATGTAAGAAAATATGTAAAAAGGTTTTAAAATACTGTTCTTGAACTTCTTATATACATTCACATTCAAAAACAAAGAGATATAATCATGATTTGTTTTTATTTTTAAGAAAGCACTTTTTTCTCATAAAAAAGTTTTGTACAAAGTTATTTGAAAGACAGAATGATATAAAGTGTTCGACTCTAGTAGTTAAGTAGGAATTTCAGTTGAACCATTACACTGTGTTACAAGAATACAGTGATGTGGAATGCAGAAATTAGCACGATTCACCAATGCCGTCACAAACACCGCCTCTACATGAAACAACGCACACACAAGTTTTGCGCAGTCTATCAGAGTTGCAGTGCTCACACTTGTACTCGAGTACATATTTCTGTACTCGTACTCACAAAAAAGTACTCAACTACATAACTACAGAGTTGGAGTACCCATACTCGAGTACATTTTCCTGTACTCATTGTCGTACTCATGAAAAAGTACTCGACTACAACTATAGAGTTGAAGTACTTGTACTCATTTGTCATATCTGAGTACATTTTTCTGTACTCATACTCGTACTCGTACTCATGAAAAAGCACTCAACTATCGAGTTGGAGTACTTGTACTAGTACTCAAGTACATTATTTCATAAGTCTGCTATCAATCTATTCTAAGAAATAAGACACATCGGTGAACAATGCAATTGTGGGGTGAAGGGTCTAAGGCCATATATGGATTGGGGTATTGTGAGGGCCAGTATGGTTTCTCTGCTTAATATGCTTGCAATAAAATAATTTAAAAAAGGAATCACCACAGGAAAGGGAGGGAGACAACGATTTGAAAATCAGGGTGGGAGAAGGAACGAGAAGGAGGAATGCGACAACGCTTTAAAGCCTTTCATCATTATCCGGGTGTTGCTCCATATTGGGTGGTGCTTGCTGCCCGTAGTACAGGCTGCCCCGGTTGCGTTTCTTCTGCAGCTTGACGTTGACGCTCGCGCGGCGAGACATCTCTTTGTTCTCCTTGTGCCAGGGGTTGGTGGTCGGGATGACCCGATCGCAGAGGAAGATGATAATGATCATGACGATGATGATGGCGGCGACGACGATGATGATCACCCACCACATGTTCTGCGGAGGTGTGGAAGAAACCATCATTTGCTTTTGTATGTTCTGATTAGTGTATAATCCGATATGCTGCTTTACTGAATGAAAAAGGTTATCACTGCCAAAACCCAGTGGTTTGGAAGTTGAAGCCTCCCACACTTACCATGATCCAGTTCCATATGGCGTCGGTCAACTGAGGGTCATCGCTGAAGAAAATCTTCCTGATGATTCCCGCCAGAGGGCCATCCTCATTGGCAAGTCGGCAGGAGTAGAAGGCGTCGCAGTAGCCCATGAAATCGTTGCAGGGTGACCCGATGTCTATATACAGGACCTTGCCATCCCTTGCTAGGATGTTGATGTGAGATGCTGCCACGCACGTCTGCGGATCACCTGTGGTTTCCAAGAAAGTCTTAATTTACTTTCAGAATTCTCCTGAGGACGATCAGAGCATACTGATCGAAACGTCGAGTTGTAACCTCCAGTTACAAATTTACTACTCAATAGAGAATTTCACATGGTGTCACCGCAATTAGTCTTACTTATCCTCCTCACCATGCAAAGCTACAAGTTTCATCTTTTCAGGAATCATCCTTTTTTTTTAAAGTCATTGGCCAGTGGAGTAAAAGGGGAGGGCCTTTTGTTATCATCATTCAGGTAAATTTAACAAAACAATTTTTATGTGTTTCCCCGCCTTTTTGAGTGTGCAGGGTCCCCTTCTTTTTTGGGTGTGTGGCTCCCCCTTCCTTTTTGGGGGTGTGGCACCCCCTTCCTTTATGGGGGTGTGGTGCCCCCTTCCTTTTTGGGGGTGTGGCACCCCCTTCCTTTTTGGGGGTGTGGCACCCCTTCCTTTTTGGGGGTGTGGCACCCCCTCCCTTTTTGGGGGTGTGGCACCCCCTTCCTTTTTGGGGGTGTGGCACCCCTTCCTTTTTGCCTCCCTTGATATGTTTCTCTCTTTTTCATCAATAAAAGATTTTGCTAATCAGATATTTTTGCTAAGCAATATAAAACAGACTACCAGCCAAAATGCATCCATTCTGTATGGAAGTTTGGCTGGTAACCAAAGATACCACGCTAAACAAATTTGACTGGTAAGCAATTTTTATCTGCTAAGCAGTTCAATGAAATTGGCCGCTAGTGTAGAATGGGGGGAGGAGTTTTAAGACCCAGGCAATATTTTTTTGTTCAGACATAATTGGCTGATTGAAAAGTTAGTCACGCGTACTCACAGGGAATTTTGCAATATGCAGCATGACTGGACTATCTATCCTACACAAATTTCCGAAAACACAACATTCGGGATATCGCAGGTTAAGACAATGAAAAACACGGGCATATCTGAACATTTTAATTGGTGGAAAGGTTGGTCGCGCACGCTCATTGTGACTTCTGCACATTGCACAATGACCGGTCTATGCTACACAAATTTACCGAAAAACACAACATTCTGGATGTTGCAGTTTATGATAATAAAAAAAAAAAACACTGGCATTTCTGACAATGTTCTGACCGATGGAAAGGTTGATTCATGCATGTTCATAGGGACTCATGCAATATGCACAATGACCGGTCTATGCAACATAAATTTCCAAAAACACAATATTCCGGATATTGCAGGCTAAGGTAATGAAAAAATATGCGCAGTATCTGTAAATTGCCAGTAAGATAAGGAAAAGCACAGGTGATTCATCCTTAAGCACAACATCAATGTATTTATAGGTGATATTCTAAACATACATTTCTGGAAATTGCTGGTGAAATAATGGCAAACACAAGCGAGACATTTTTAAGGCAATCTGGATGTATACTACTCAAAACAATTTAGGGAACACCGGATTTTTAACATCAAATAGGTGTGAAATGTTCCATGAACCGGGATTTTCATTTGCAACCCCCTCTCTCTTTCAGTAGTCATGTCATGAATTGTGTAATCACTACATGCATCCTTTATCATCTGTTTCATTGTGCAGTTGTTTCTCATCAATTCTGTGGAACATTGTGTTTATCTGAAATAAATGATCTTGCTTTTAACTGAGATTATTCCGGTGTTCCCTAAATTGTTTTGAGATAGTATATTTATGAGTGATATATTCTTACCAACATTCTGACAACAGACTTCACACCTCTCTGAGTCTACTTGACACTGGCATTCCTCAAGGTTGTTGACGTTACAAACTGACTTAGAGCATACCTGATAACAAAAAAAGGAACGGATAAGAGAGTTTGTTCTTGAAATAAGAGTTTTTATTTAAAAAAAAAAAAAAAAAAAAACAACAGATAAAATAGTTGTTTTCTTTTAGATAAAACGGATGAAAGAGGTTTTTGTAAATAATGGATAAGAGTTTTTATTAAAAAAAAAAAAAGTCGTTTTCTTTTTTTTTAAATGAACAGATAAAACGTATGAAAGAGGTTTTTTATTTAAAAAAAAAAAGAAATGGAAGAAAGAGTTTTTTTAAAGGAACACATTTTTATTTTGTAATATTAATTAAGGAATGGATAAAAGAGTTTTTATCAAAAAAATAAAGAAAATAAATAGATGAAAAAGATTTTTTCATAAAAATATAAGGACCAGATGAAAGTTTTTTTTAATTTAAACAAAAGGAAAGAATAAAAGAGTTATTTCAATTGTTATTACATGACATGTAAAAGTTAAGTGGTCCGTTTTGGGTGGAAATGACGGACTAATTTTAATTTTTTTTGTTGTTTCTTTGCCCTAATTTTATTGCTCAACTTACCCCAGCACTGCAGACTTTCCTATCGTTATCACAAGGCTGGTCGTCGGCTTTGGAAGAAGGTGGATTACAAACAAAGCTAGTCCCAGTGTAACAAAGTTAAGGAAAGATTCAGAAACCGAAAAGAAAAAGACAACATATGTTTGTGAATTTATCAGAAAAAATGCAGAGCTGACATTTTATTGTTTTTTTTTCGTTTTAGAAAATATTGTTTTCGTGAAATTCAACTAGGTATAACTCAGTCGGTAGAGCACTTGACTTGCAGTCACAAGACCTGAGTTTGAATCCTGGTGGGGCCTAACTCCTGGGATGTGATTTGACAAAAATAATAAAATCCTGAAAAATGGGTAGCGGGCCTGGGTCTCCCTTTGGTCTCGAGGACAAAACCCCCCTGAATCTCCTGGATGTTTAATTTTGGAGGATTTACAGGCTCTTCAACATCCCCACAAACAAGAAACTAGAGGATTGGACACAATACAGGTTACTTTTCTTCATCCAAGAAAATTTTCAGGCACAGGGAGATTTGTAAAAAATATTTTAAAAATCCTGAAATCAGGAAAAATCCTGAGAAATCACAGGCTTGCAACCTCCCTTTGGAGTAGTTTAATCGAGTACTGTTCCTTGTGAATGGGTACTAAGTACCAGAAACCTTTAAGCGAAGCTGGCCCCTCACTAATAGCGGGCAGGACATGTCCTACCGTGGGCCTAAGGCAATTGAAAAGGAGTTGGGCACGTTCAGCAGCAAGCATTACCGACTATGACCTCTACATGACCTACTTACTAACTTCATTTCAACAGCTGCAAAATCCATTTTGCTCTGTGAATGAACCTGCCATCCACGGGAGTCTGGCTCCCAGACATCCATGGCAAGCAGTCTATTCACATACCGACATAATTACATGATGAAGGACACCAGTCAAGTCTGGACACAAGCCTCATTTGGATTCCCATAGGCTTGTGTATTAGAAAACCAAGATGGCCGCTCAGTGTGATAATGGCACTGACTAAAAAAAACCAGCATTGGAGGGCTGATATATGCAAGTGAAAAAAAGTAATGAAAGTGTAAATATTTGTGAGCTTTCGAAAGGATATGTGCATACGGCATTGTTACTGCAGTCGTCTTCTGGCTTGCATACGACGTCTGCTGAATGGTAGTTGCAGGTCTCAGGGTTGCAACAATCACCTTGCTGAGGACTGAGGAAAACAAACGGAGAAAAACAAACGGAGAAAAAAAAACCACAAATATAAAAACATAGCAAAACACTCAATTTGAAAGTCAATTCCCCTGTCACACTGCCATTAAAGGGACAATATCGTCACGATCAATAGGGCATGGAATCAGAGTGCTAGTTTTAGATTACATGTAACTCGGTGACTGAAAATAATAAGGTCATATTACCATTGCTACTACATATGTGACCCGCCACCATCGAAATGAGGAATGTCCCCCAACACATGTTTCCGTGTAATGGACTTCCAAAGTTCACAAAACGTGCATGACTGCATTATTACATTATCAATTTATCACATCCTAACACAGGAATGAAATGAACCAAAAAATGAATGTTTGGTATCATCAGAAAGCCCATTAAATTCTCTTTAAGTTGATATCCACATCTCAAAATGTGAAATTTGGGGGACATTCCTCATTTCGATGAAGCGGGTCACATATATGAGCCAGTAAATTTCAGTCACTGAACTACGACACCAATTCCATGCCCTGTTGAAAGTCTACTCTGATCATAACGATACTGCCCCTTCAAGTCTTCTTGTAAGATGTTGTTTCTGTTGAAGTATAGTCTGTGAACCATGACCCACGAAGACCCAGACATCTCTACTGATCAGCTGAAACAACGTCTTGATTATTTCATATCTGGAGTTCTCTGGATTTACCAAGCAAATTAGGTTTATTATGTTTTGAGCAAAGAGTTTTTAAACAGAAACTGGAATGGAAAAATTGTTTGGTTCTTTTTGTGTTTCCCATCAAATTGTTTAGTTCTTTTTGTGTTTCCAATCAAATTGTTTGGATCTTTTTGTGTTTCCAATCAAATTGTTTGGTTCTTTTTGTGTTTCCAATCAAATTGTTTGGTTCTTTTTGTGTTTCCAATCAAATTGTTTGGTTCTTTTTGTGTTTCCAATCAAATTGTTTGGTTCTTTTTGTGTTTCCAATCAAATTGTTTGGATCTTTTTGTGTTTCCAATCAAATTGTTTGGATCTTTTTGTGTTTCCAATCAAATTGTTTGGTTCTTTTTGTGTTTCCCATCAAATTGTTTGGTTCTTTGTGTTTCCCATCAAATTGTTTGGTTCTTTTTGTGTTTCCAATCAATTTGTTTGGTTCTTTTTGTGTTTCCAATCAAATTGTTTGGATCTTTTTGTGTTTCCAATCAAATTGTTTGGTTCTTTTTGTGTTTCCCATCAAATTGTTTGGTTCTTTTTGTGTTTCCCATCAAATTGTTTGGTTCTTTGTGTTTCCCATCAAATTGTTTGGTTCTTTTTGTGTTTCCAATCAAATTGTTTGGTTCTTTTTGTGTTTCCAATCAAATTGTTTGGTTCTTTTTGTGTTTCCAATCAAATTGTTTGGTTCTTTTTGTGTTTCCCATAAAATTGTTTGGTTCTTTTTGTGTTTCCCATCAAATTGTTTAGTTCTTTTTGTGTTTCCCATCAAATTGTTTGGTTCTTTTTGTGTTTCCAATCAATTTGTTTGGTTCTTTTTGTGTTTCCAATCAAATTGTTTGGATCTTTTTGTGTTTCCAATCAAATTGTTTGGTTCTTTTTGTGTTTCCCATCAAATTGTTTGGTTCTTTTTGTGTTTCCCATCAAATTGTTTGGTTCTTTGTGTTTCCCATCAAATTGTTTGGTTCTTTTTGTGTTTCCAATCAAATTGTTTGGTTCTTTTTGTGTTTCCAATCAAATTGTTTGGTTCTTTTTGTGTTTCCAATCAAATTGTTTGGTTCTTTTTGTGTTTCCCATAAAATTGTTTGGTTCTTTTTGTGTTTCCCATCAAATTGTTTAGTTCTTTTTGTGTTTCCCATCAAATTGTTTAGTTCTTTTTGTGTTTCCCATCAAATTGTTTGGTTCTTTTTGTGTTTCCCATCAAATTATTTGGTTCTTTGTGTTTCCCATCAAATTGTTTGGTTCTTTTTGTGTTTCCAATCAAATTGTTTGGTTCTTTTTGTGTTTCCAATCAAATTGTTTGGTTCTTTTTGTGTTTCCCATCAAATTGTTTGGTTCTTTTTGTGTTTCCCATAAAATTGTTTGGTTCTTTTTGTGTTTCCCATCAAATTGTTTGGATCTTTTTGTGTTTCCCATCAAATTGTTTGGTTCTTTGTGTTTCCAATCAAATTGTTTAGTTCTTTTTGTGTTTCCAATCAAATTGTTTGGTTCTTTTTGTGTTTCCCATCAAATTGTTTGGTTCTTTGTGTTTCCCATAAAATTGTTTGGTTCTTTTTGTGTTTCCAATCAAATTGTTTAGTTCTTTTTGTGTTTCCAATCAAATTGTTTGGTTCTTTTTGTGTTTCCAATCAAATTGTTTGGTTCTTTGTGTTTCCCATAAAATTGTTTGGTTCTTTTTGTGTTTCCAATCAAATTGTTTGGATCTTTGTGTTTCCCATCAAATTGTTTGGTTCTTTTTGTGTTTCCCATCAAATTGTTTGGTTCTTTTTGTGTTTCCCATCAAATTGTTTGGTTCTTTTTGTGTTTCCCATCAAATTGTTTGGTTCTTTTTGTGTTTCCCATCAAATTGTTTAGTTCTTTTTGTGTTTCCCATCAAATTGTTTGGTTCATTTTGTGTTTCCCATCAAATTGTTTGGTTCTTTTTGTGTTTCCCATCAAATTGTGTAGTTCTTTTTGTGTTTCCCATCAAATTGTTTGGTTCTTTTTGTGTTTCCCATCAAATTGTTTGGTTCTTTTTGTGTTTCCCATCAAATTGTTTGGTTCTTTGTGTTTCCCATCAAATTGTTTAGTTCTTTTTGTGTTTCCAATCAAATTGTTTGGTTCTTTTTGTGTTTCCCATCAAATTGTTTGGTTCTTTTTGTGTTTCCCATAAAATTGTTTGGTTCTTTTTGTGTTTCCCATCAAATTGTTTGGATCTTTTTGTGTTTCCCATCAAATTGTTTGGTTCTTTGTGTTTCCAATCAAATTGTTTAGTTCTTTTTGTGTTTCCAATCAAATTGTTTGGTTCTTTTTGTGTTTCCCATCAAATTGTTTGGTTCTTTGTGTTTCCCATAAAATAGTTTGGTTCTTTTTGTGTTTCCAATCAAATTGTTTAGTTCTTTTTGTGTTTCCAATCAAATTGTTTGGTTCTTTTTGTGTTTCCAATCAAATTGTTTGGTTCTTTGTGTTTCCCATAAAATTGTTTGGTTCTTTTTGTGTTTCCAATCAAATTGTTTGGATCTTTGTGTTTCCCATCAAATTGTTTGGTTCTTTTTGTGTTTCCCATCAAATTGTTTGGTTCTTTTTGTGTTTCCAATCAAATTGTTTGGTTCTTTGTGTTTCCAATCAAATTGTTTGGTTCTTTTTGTGTTTCCAATCAAATTGTTTGGATCTTTGTGTTTCCCATCAAATTGTTTGGTTCTTTTTGTGTTTCCCATCAAATTGTTTGGTTCTTTTTGTGTTTCCAATCAAATTGTTTGGTTCTTTGTGTTTCCCATAAAATTGTTTGGTTCTTTTTGTGTTTCCAATCAAATTGTTTGGATCTTTGTGTTTCCCATCAAATTGTTTGGTTCTTTTTGTGTTTCCCATCAAATTGTTTGGTTCTTTTTGTGTTTCCCATCAAATTGTTTGGTTCTTTTTGTGTTTCCCATCAAATTGTTTGGTTCTTTTTGTGTTTCCCATCAAATTGTTTGGTTCTTTGTGTTTCCCATCAAATTGTTTAGTTCTTTTTGTGTTTCCAATCAAATTGTTTAGTTCTTTTTGTGTTTCCAATCAAATTGTTTGGTTCTTTTTGTGTTTCCCATCAAATTGTTTGGTTCTTTTTGTGTTTCCAATCAAATTGTTTAGTTCTTTTTGTGTTTCCCATCAAATTGTTTGTTTTTAAAATAGGAAATAGTAAGGCCAAAAAAAAGTCTCTGGTTTCTGGTCATAGGTCGGCTTCAAAATCAATGTGGTGAGGCGCTTTTTTTTTTAGTTTTTTTTGTTTGGTAATCTATTTTTTTTTGCCAACAGAGTACAAGATACATGTATACGCGGGGACCAAATATCCCATATACAAAGTATTGTGGCTAAGAGAGGCCTCACAAATCGGGCAAATGTGCATACCCCTAGATGTGAACAAGTCGTTTAAAACACAGCACAGCAGAATTCCAATCAATCCAGCAATTTTGGCTGCAATTGGACATCGTTTCATAGCAACAACAAACAAAAAAAATCAAAAATGCCGACGTGCGGGTCTGAGACGACACACGCGGAGACAAGAAACCAGAGACTTTTTTTGGGTGGCCTTATATCGCAACCGAAGAAATATTTAATCAATTTGATAAACGTCTATTCCACACTGCAGATAAATTCTCCAATTTTACCCACAGTATAATGGTTTAACCTTTTATTAAATTAATAATCAAAATAACAATAATAATAATAATGGCGCACGTATCCACCAAACTGGTGCTCAAGGCGCATTATATTATTACTCCTGCTCATCAGGCTCATAAATCATTCCTGAAACCATCTCAGCTCCCTGGGGAGTACACAGCTCAATTGCTGCCATTACAGCGCATATAAGGCTAATCAAACACAACATCCAACTCTGCCCTCACAGGTACACATTTACCCCTGGGTGGCGAGAAGCAATTATGGTAAACTGTCTTGCTCAAGGACATAAGGCACCACGGTCGCAGTCAGGATTCGAACCCACATTCTGACGACTCAGCCATCAGAACACAAATCCGATGCACTAAACCGCTCCGCCATGGCACTCCATACAAGAAATTTTTTGAATATACATCATTTCGGACGTTGATAGAGATGTCAGGTTAGTGGATCAGCCAGTAGTACAATGCATACAATGTAACAGCAACTACATCTTACATCATGTCTATAATGGCTAATTTCATAGATTTCATAGACTTGCTACCAGGTATAGGTACAGCATTGGGTGCCATCATCAATATTAGCATTTCTTACCTGCAGACAGCGGCTGATTTCAGCTTGCAGGCGTTGTTGTTGTTGTTGTCCGCACTCTGCGCGATGCAGCAATTCTCCTCCGGGCAGGTCTCCTCGTAGCCACAATCGCACATCTCGCCCTCTTCAACAATCTGATTGCCGCAGAGCGTCACGGCAGATCGCTCTGCGCAAGAAGGGACAAAACAGACTACATTAGAAGAGAAACGATCATCAAGAAATATGTTAATCTATTTATTAACCTTCCTACAATCGGTGCAATTTTTGAAACAACCCATTCAGGCCACTCCAAGCTGTTGCAGTTGTTGCCAGTGGCCTCCTATGGTTACCCTTCTGTGCACTGTCACACCACTGAGATTGCAGAGTGAAGTGGTCTCCCATTGATACATTACAGGCCATACTAATATGTTCAAACAACCTGCTGCAACCAGCTGTAAACCTGACCATGTATTTTAACTGTAAACACACCTATAAAAAACCACTCAAGACTGTGGTTAATTGTAATGGCGTTCAGCGTGTGTTGAGCGCATATTCGGAGATGGTCTTATTTACAGTGGCCTTTGGGTGGCACTGGGTTGATTTTGTAAGATTACTTGGAAAGGACAGCAGTGGCTTGTATGCTTTAAAGGTTGGTGAAGAACATATCAGAAATTTAGTGGATCGGAGTGGCCTAGTGTGGGTTAAAAAGGGAAGGTCGTTGTTGTTTTCAGTTGTTGTCGCTCCACTGCAGGATGGAAGCCTCAGCATGGTACCACCAAATGTCTCTATTTCTTGCAAGATGGTACCCATAGACTTCGTCTCAGTACTGCTGTATCTCATCTCTCCATCTTTTTCATTGGTGTTCCTCTGTTTCTTCTCCCTTTACATGGTGTCGGTAATGTTGGCAAATCTGCTTTTGCGAGTGTGCATACTCTCTTCGAATCCAGATAAACATTAAACAACCGATCTTTGAAAGTTGCAGCTTAATATGTTGTGTCATAATGCACTACAACGCCAATACTTCCGACAAGCTGGTACTCGATTTTTGTACATGTATATTATGTGCACACACAACGGCTTTGGCCAAAAAGGTTCATGTATGCGGAAGATTCCAGGCACTCTTATGAGCTTGAGAACTTTCATTCTCCAAGGGAGGGTAAATGCACAAGTGACTTGGGCAGAAGTTGAACCTATGATCTCCCATGTTAGCCACCTAGCGCATGTGTCTTAAGCTTCTGTGACTGCAAGGGTCAAAAACAGTCAAAATGTTGATATAATTGCCAAGGTACATCTCGTGCACTTCAAAGTCAAACACTGTCAAACCTTACGTAAGTACATTTACAGGTCAAAATGAGTCAACCGTTTTTGACTGGTAAAAAGCATTGTCTTGTATTGTCCAGGGTGGTCAGAATGACAGTAAAAACCAGTAAAAAATGCCCCTGTGTGCACATAATATGGGTCAACAGTCAAAACAGTCAGTTGACCGGTTTTGGCCTCTATAGCTACTTGCCACAAAAGTGCAGCTGTAGTAGGAGGGTTAACCTCATTCAAACTAATTGAGAGGGCACTGACTACTTCGTTGGGTGCCCGGAAGAAGGTCGTAAGGCTCTACGACCTTTGTCCGGGCACACAAAGTTCAACTTTTTGTCCCAGCAGAAGGTCGTAAGCAATAAAATGGCTCCTGTGAAACAAAGGTAGGGCATAACTGTTATATATTTGTTGCTAGAATTACTCCCAAGACATGTTTTTCCATTCCCATGCGGAATTTAACTTTCCTACAATGACTTATAAATGGCAGAAAAAACAACCAAACTTTCACACTCAGTTTTCTTGAAACACAATTTTGCACATTAATTGCTTGCGACTATTTGCCGGTCACACTTTCGTTACATCCTTCATCCGGGCACACAATTACCAATTAATAATTTTAATATTTTTTTTTTTTTTAAATCCATTCACAGCTCAAAATAATACTAAAATCAAAACCATGTACTGGACACCAGACTTACCGACGAAGCAGTTGGTTTTGCTGGTACCAGCGAAGACGGTCCCCAGCACGCCGGTGATCATTTCTATACTGCAACTTGAGAAGTCGTCATTGTTGGCGAGGTCGCCGGACGAGGAGTGAGCAAACATGAGGAAATTACCCAGAATTCCCCCCGGAGAGCATACATTATTATCCATGGGGTCGTGCTGCAAAGAAACAAACACAGAGAACCCTCTTTAAAAAAACAAATCTCTGTTAGACCCCTTCCCAGGAAAATACTTTTCTTTTACAATTACTTTCCCCCAGTAGAAGTAAGGATTGTGGTTAACACCGTGTAATTAATCTGTTATTAACCCTAACTCCCTAGGCCCATTTGCTTACACATAACCCGAATCCTTCCTAACTCCCTAGGCCCATTTGCTTACACATAACCCGAATCCTTCCTAACTCCCTAGGCCCATTTGCTTACACATAACCTGAATCCTTCCTAACTCTCTAGGCCCATTTGCTTACACATAACCTGAATCCTTCCTAACTCCCTAGCCATTTGCTTACACATAACCTGAATCCTTCCTAACTCCCTAGGCCCATTTGCTTACACATAACCTGAATCCTTCCTAACTCTCTAGGCCCATTTGCTTACACATAACCTGAATCCTTCCTAACTCCCTAGCCATTTGCTTACACATAACCTGAATCCTTCCTAACTCCCTAGACCCATTTGCTTACACATAACCTGAATCCTTCCTAACTCCCTAGGCCCATTTGCTCACACATAACCTGAATCCTCCAGAATCCTCCAAAATCCTTCAGAAGTAAAGCAAGCACATGACATGTATGCACACATGTGTTTCTAAACTGTGATACATGTACATGGCCAGGGACCCTCCCTGCATGCATGGAGCAATAAACAGTGTCCACTGACCCCAAGCACTGACCTTGCAATCACTACAACAAACATGGATGTACATGTACCATGGAAAGGCAAGTATGCCTAATAACCTCAATCCTCCAAAATCATTCACTTTAGCAAAGAGCATGAAGCATTTAACCTCAATCCTTCAAAATCCTTCACTTTAGCAAAGAGGATTTTGGAGGATTTGGGAAGGTTAGGGGTAAAGAGATGTTTTAGTTGGTGGTTCCTTGCCCCACCTAACGATTCCTGCCCACCCTAATCATTGTATTACAAATTCAAAACAAAAACAAACAAATTTTAGCCAATCTTTACCAACATAAGTAATTTTGGCAATAAAAATTTACAGTATGAAAAAAATAACACCTTACCAAACCAACCTTTTTTTTTTCTAAATTGTTTTCTTCAATTTCTTAGGAAACTCTTTTCTGGTAAACAATAATTTCTTATTCCTTATCCCTATAACCACCCCATATCCTGCAAAATCCTCCAAGGGGCACTTTTTGGGGAAAATGGGGCACTTTTTGGGGAAAATATAGCACTGTTGGAAACTGGTACTTTCACCTCTTCAAATGGGGCAAAATTACTACCTGGCAAGAAGTACAGGCCATAAGTGCTGAATATGAAAGATCAACGAAAATTCATGGTGCATTTTGAAGATAAGGGCATGTTTCCAAAAGTGGACTGATGGATTTTGGAGGATTCAAGAAGGTTCCTAGCCAGAACACCTAGGGGGTTAGGGTTAAAAAACAAGCAGTTCACATCAAATATACAAATATTTAAAGCGTAGATGCAGTCTTGTTCGTGGTGAGCATGTTGTAAACACTAGAAAATGCTCTTACGTTTGAGCCAAAACTGTGCCCTATCTCGTGGGCGAATGTGTTGTGTGACACCAGCGGAGGCACAAATGATCCGTAGTTGTTGACAGTGACGATGCCGGTGTTGAGTGTAGAATCCCGGCTGCTCAATTTAGGGGCACACAGACCGCCAGTGCTACCACCTATGGGGGGGGGGGGATGGGGGGGATGGGGGGGGAGAAAACATAATATATGAAAATGCATAACACAGATCCTTTTCCATTTGTGGACTGAATCACTTAAAAAATAAACCCTTTAACCCTCCTACTGCAGCGCCCTTCACGAGCTGACTCGCTTTTAATTCGTGCTCTGTTCATGTCAATTTTTATCCTGTTTTATCCGGTTTTTAACGAAACATCGTCTTCCCATCTGGAAATTTCTGGATAACTTAGCTTTACCAGACACTGCTGGACTGTTCATTTCTGTTTTGTGGAGACTTCTCAGGGAGAAATCTGCTGTCACATCGGTGGATTTATTCTTCCAATTTTCCATCATGGCGGCGTACATGTGTTATACTGTACATTAACACCGTGGGTTTTTCACTCACTCTGCAAGACGATGGCTTCATGAACATGTATGTACATTGTATTCATCTAACATTGATATTTATCCTGTACCTGTCAACTGCAAGCTGAGTTTTCACTCGATGAGCTGAAAAACAATTTTTAATATCAAAGTCCAGTGACCAGTGTACGTGTGAGTTTCCATATCTACTCGACAAGTAATCTTCGAAGAAGACACTTAATAACTGGAGCTGTGCATGCCTTGTGCATCAATAAGATGAAGTTTCAACAGCTTTCATCTATATACTTGTTGGCATGTTTGCTAATCTTCCCTCTATCAACTTCATTGTTGGAACACCATGCCAGAAATCAAGATGAAGATATGTGTCTCCCCAGTGACTCGGTCTCCAAGATGGCTACCCTGTGTTGCCGTGTCCATAATCTACACACAAGACTAAAGATCAGGTATTCTCATAGACCGTCAGAATTCTATAGCAACTGTGTGGCCTCCTTTAATGTCTCACACCGAGTAATACTGTCTGGTGATGTGGAACCAAATCCAGGCCCTACACATGATTTATCCAGTGCGACCTCTACGGCTTCGAGCTCAGGCCTTCAGAACAAGAACATTTCTGCTGCCAACTCATCAACATCAAAGTCCACTATTACTGCTGTTCTGTTCAATGCGCGTAGCATTGTGAACAAGACGCTTCTTCTGCAAACTGAACTTGAAAGTAACAAACATGATCTGATATTTGTAACAGAGTCCTGGCTGGACAACACCATCTTGGATGGAGAACTGATCCCGGACACTGATTATAGTATTTTTCGTAATGATCGTAACAGGTATAGTGGTGGTGTTTTTATCATTGCAGCTAATCATTTATCTCCTGTCCGAAAGATCATTTTTGAACACGATAACCTAGAATTACTCATGCTGGAAACTCGTACGAAACATGGTAAAAGCTTGTTTGGTTGTTTATATAGACCTCCTAGTGCCTCGGTTACATTTTTTGATGATTACCAAATGGTGCTTGAAAAAATCTTGCCCTTTTCTCATCAATATCTGGCCATTACTATAGTGGGTGATTTTAACATTAACGCCCAGCAATCTAATGTCTCCTCAATGTCACCTTCAGCACAACGTTTAAGCTCTCTTTCAGACATTCTTAACATGGAGCAATTGGTGAATTTTTACACCCGTGAGAGCTCTACCAGTCCAGTGGGCTCAATAATTGACTTGTTGTTCACAAATAGACCTGATTTATTTTCTAATGTTGAAGTTTATCCAGGTTTGGGAACCAGTGATCACAACGGTGTATCTTTCAATATGCTCACCTCTTATGATTATAAAACTATGAACCGGTTTTTTTTATCAGCACAATAAAGCCGACATTAATATTTTATGCAACACTCTCAGCATGGTTCCTTGGGATACTTGTTTTTTACCGGATGGTAACATCAATGAAGTCTGGGAAAATTTCAAGGATCTTTTGTTTGCTGCTATCAAAGATGTCGTTCCTATTGCCAAGCATAGTGGTAGAAAAAAACACCCATGGATCACTGCTGAGATTGTTGCTCGTTCAAAAAAGAAAAACAGGGCCTATAGAGCAGCTAGGCGTAATTCTAATAACCCTAGAATGTGGGCCAACTACAAAAGACTTCGGAATGATGTTAAATTTCTTACTCGTCAGTCCTATTGCAGTTACGTTCACGATCTGGCTTTGAATTGTTCCTCCAATCCTAAGCATTTCTGGTCATTTGTTGGTAGCCAACGGCATCAAAGTACCATTACCAGTTTCGAGACGGAAGACGGCATTACAGATGACCCGATTCGTATTGCTCATAGTTTTAATAGTTTCTTTCAGAGCAACTTCACCAATAACTCGGATGAATCTGGACATATTTTGTGCGACCATGGAATTGACGGTAATTTCCGTTTTAATGGATTTTCGACTAACCCGCTTGAAGTTAAAAAGCTTCTTTTAGAACTTAACATGTATAAATCAGCAGGCCCAGATAATGTATCACCAATGCTTCTCAAATTAGCTGCTGATAGTTTAGCCCAGCCTCTTACCAGATTATTTAATTTATCTCTTGAAACTGGATCTGTCCCTACAGACTGGAAATCAGCTAATGTTGTCCCTTTGTTTAAGACTGGTGACCCACATGTTATGTTGAACTATAGACCAATCTCTCTTTGTTCAGTCGTTGGTAAAATCCTGGAAAGAATAGTCTCTACTCAACTTGTTAATCACATGTATAGAGGGGGTATAATCTCACATTGTCAACATGGTTTTTTGTCGAAAAGTTCGTGTGTCACACAACTGACTTCGCTTTTTGATAATTGGGCAGGTGTTTTGGACCCCCCAAAACCTCCGCGTATTGACGCAATCTTTTTAGACTGGTCTAAAGCCTTCGACCGTGTGAGTCACTATGTTCTTATGCAAAAACTGCATAAATATGGCGTTTGTGGTCCAATGCTGGAGTGGTTTCGGTCTTATCTCAGCAATAGGTCTCAACGGATTCAATTTAGGGGTTCAGTTTCTGATTGGGCTGCAGTGCATTCTGGTGTGCCACAGGGGTCAGTCCTCGCACCTTTATTATTCAATATTTTTGTTTTTGATCTTCCTTTCTGTGTGCAATCAAATCTGAGACAGTATGCGGATGATACTGTGCTGTATAGGGTTATCAGAAACCGGGATGACGAGTTGGCACTCCAGAATGACCTGCAGCACATAGGCACTTGGTGTGAATTGAATCATATGATGCTGAACTCAAAGAAATGTAAACTTATGACTGTTACTCGCTCTAGAAATCCTCCTAAACCTATTTATAACATTGGTTCTCAAATACTACAAAATGTTGACAGCTATAAGTACCTTGGTCTCATCATATCGAGGGATTTAAGTTGGAAACAACACATAAACGGTATTGCCTCCAAAGCTACTCGGCTCAATGGTTTCTTGGGGAGGGTAATTAAATCTAGAAACACTAAAATTCTTACTACATTATACTGTTCTATAAGTAGGCCTTTACTAGAGTATGCAGCACCTGTATGGTGCCCTGCTTTATCTACCCAGCAGGACACATTGGAAAGAGTTCAGAGGCGATTTACACTTTTTTGTCTAGGCTTACCTAGAAGGGCTTTGTTTAACTCTCACAGGGAAATGTGCTATACAGACCGCTGCTTTCAATTGGGCCTCCCATTGTTAAATAACAGGATTCATTTTCTTGCCATTTTGTTTGTTGTTAAATGCTTACACAACAAGTTTGATTTACCTATTGATAACATTGTTGTTGTTAACCCTAGACACTCTAATGTTAAATTTCAACACCAAAGGGCGAGGACAAATGCAGCGCATCACTCTCTTTTTAACCGTTTTCCCAGGCTGTGGGATGCTTTGCCCTCGGAAGTCAAAGATGCCATTGTTTTTAGCCTTAGCTCATTTACTAAATTACTCAGAGATCATTTGCTGGTGCCAGGTTCAGGGGTAGCTATGACAGAAATTAAATAACTTTTTATCTTTTGAGTATTTTTTTTTAGTATTTATTTTTTAGTACTTATATATATATATATCACATTTCTATATCTTTTTTTATAGTGCAATTTTAATTGTCTTCTTTTGTGGTTTTATGTATTGTCTAATGGCAGTCGGAAAACAACTCGATAGTAATTAAGTTTACTTTTTTGTAATCCTTCAGGTGTGCCATTTGTCCCGTCTTTAAAATGTTTATTGTCTAATCAATTTGTGTATATTTATTAATTCTTGCCTCTTGTTTAATATGTATTTGATTTATAATGTCTGTATTTTAATGTTTTTACCTGAGAAATTAATAAATGAAAATGAAATAAAATGAAATGCACTTTAGTGGCAAGTAGCTACAGTGGTCAAATCCAGTCAACTGCCTGTGTTGACTGTTGACCAAAATGCGCACACAGGGGCATTTTGGACTGGTTTTTACTGTCATTTTGGCCACCCTCAACAATACAAGACAATGCTTTTTACCGGTCAAAAACGGTCGACTCATTTTTGACCTGTAAATGTACTTACTACACGTAAGGTTTGACAGTGTTTGACTTCTAAGTGCGCTAGACATACCTTGGCAATTATATCAACATTTTGATTGATTTTGACCCTTGCAGTCACAGAAGGGTTAATATTTCTGGGTGGAGAGAAGCAAGTATGGCAAAGTGTCTTGTACAAGGGCACAAGCACCACTTGGCTATCAGTACACAAATCCAATGCAATAAAGCACTTGGCAATGGCACACAATAGATGGGTTAGATGGGTTAACTGTGTTTGAACATAACAGCGGAATTATGGTCTTGTAGTCCCAAGGAAGTCGTAAACATTTTCAGGGATGATTTATGTCAACCCAATGAACAATGGATCAGCAATACAAAAATCTGCAAAGAGCATTGAGAGAGTGTGTGAGATGCGGCATATACATGTAAGAACTGATATTTTGAGCAAACCTCGGCATGACTCAAACCTGTAACCTCCAGATTACCGTACTGGTGCTCTACCAACTGAGCTATCCAACCATATAGTTTACAGTCTCCAACTGTCAATATCTTATAAGAATGGAATATTATTGTGTATTTGTAAAACGATCCTTTCTCTCCAAGTACTACCCTGACTGCCGTTTCTCATTCTAAGCATAGTAATTTGAGGTTTAATGGCTTCTGACTACCGTCCCCAAGAACAAAGATACTGACAAGGTAAACGGCACTTGTACCGTTAGCCGGAGGCCACACATTCAAATCCCACTGCAACCAATGTTTCTTTGTTCAAGTTCCACTTACTCAATTCTGTGGCAATCCATGCCAAGCCAAGGACACCATTTGCGAAGTCTCTGTTCGTGAACGAATACGCCAGGCAGTAGTCGCTCAGATCTCCAATGGATGCGAAATCCAGGTATTTCTCCACCCCGAGGTTTGGGTCTCTGAACGGGTAGTCGGCGCTGTTCAAATCTTCCGGAGAATAGATCTGAAAAATCGTTTTAAAAAAAGTAAAATTTTGATATCAACCTCAATATATACTCATTCACGTCATGGCTAAATATATACAGGTTGGGAAAATTGGTGCTTTCCTTCACCTCAGTGGACCCTGGGTTCGAATCTCACTCAGAACCGAGCCAACACGTGGATTGGGTTTCAGTCCCTACCAGATTACATGTACAGAATGTACGGGGCTATTCAAAGCCAATATTATAAAAATACTTTCTCTCACAGTGCTGCAAAGGTCCACGGGTTGGGTGCATTTCAGTGGCCATTTTGTAGAGATAACCATCCCCAGCCTTGTATTTAAATACGACTCTATAGTGTACATACTTCACAAACACATTCCAGTATGATTTAACACTTTCTCAATAAATTTGATAATGAGTATGAGGCAAGCAAATATGTGGTGACGTTGCGGGGGTTTATGGTGTGTAGTCCAAGGGTAGTTTGTGTTTTAAGGGATTTTATGTGCAAACATTGTTAAATAAATAAATAAATTAAAAAAACAAAAAGTTACTCAGCGAATACCAGGCATTCAGGAGCCGCGATTTATCGGGATTGATCCCTACCGGCGCTTTAAAGGCATAGGCTTTAAAGTCGTATAGGGTCGAATATTTGTCTGAGGTTTTCCTCCCAAATCTTAATATGACAGTTCCTAAGTCATTTTCTCTTCACACAGTTTCTCAGGCTTATGAGTTAATAATAATAATATTTCATTCTTATATTTCATTCTTATAATTTCCAAATGCACTTTATACATTATTTCCCCTGGTCACTGGGCCAATATCATTCCAGTAAACATTCTCAGCTCCCTGTGCAACCTAATCAAACGCAATAACCATCTCTACCCTCACAGGTACCCATTTACACTCCTGGGTGAAGACAAGCAATTACAGTAAAGTGCCTTACTCAAGGACACAAGTGCCATGGTCACGGCTAGGATTCGAACCCACATTCTGACGACACAGCCATCAGAACACAAGTCCAATGCACTTAACCGCTCGGCCATGGCACCCTATGTTACAGTGCTATAGAGGCCTTTGAGGAATCCTTGGTTTGATTACCAGGAAGATATACTTAATGCATGATAGCGATTGAAAAAAGATAGCGATTGAAAAATGACATTTACCAAAAAAGCAAAGCTTCAGACTGAAGCATAATACTAAAAATACAAATAAAACAACAATGATATCTTACAAAAGAATAAATGCCAGATTTACAATTATGGAATAACACCATTATAGATGTGTTTTAGGCCAAGACTTAAATGCAGTGTATGAGGGCTTGAAGTTCACATTTGAAAACAGAACAAAGAGAGAACGGCAAATTGTTCAAAATTTCAGGTCCAGAATATTTTATATTGTGTTGAAGAGCAGATGTTCTATATTGTGCTAAGAATGTGTTTTTAGTGTTTGTTTGTTTGTTGTTGTTTTGTTGTTGTTGTTGTTGTTTTGTTTTTCCTTTTTTTTGGGGGGGGGAAGGGAAATAAGAACTAAATTTTGATATTTTAGCATTATAGGATTATATTTTTTGAAGTGGAACACAAGTTTGATGCCTGTATCCTTAAACATCATTTAAGACCAATATATGTGTAGGCTGGCCGTGGGTGATATCAGATGTCTATGACCTACATGAAGTGTGCCACTCATGTACTAACCTAGTCCACGGCACAATACCAGAAGTCTATTACCTACATGAAGCGTGCCACTCGTGTACTAACCTAGTCCACAGCACAGTACCAGAAGTCTATTACCTACATGAAGCGTGCCACCGTGTACCAACCTAGTCCACGGCACAGTACCAGAAGTCTATTACCACATGAAGCGTGCCACTCGTGTACTAACCTGGTCACGGCACAGTACCAGAAGTCTATTACCCACATGAAGCGTGCCACTGTACTAACCTAGTCCACGGCACAGTACCAGAAGTCTGTTACCTTCATGAAGTGTGCCACTCATGTACTAACCTAGTCCACGGCACAATACCAGAAGTCTATTACCTACATGAAGCGTGCCACTCGTGTACTAACCTAGTCCACAGCACAGTACCAGAAGTCTATTACCTACATGAAGCGTGCCACTCGTGTACTAACCTAGTCCACTGCACAGTACTCCAAGAACAATGGATTTGACCCATTCGTGACATTCTGTTCCACAAACTGACGTGCAAGGTTTCAAAAAGAAGCAGTCTAGTCTGGGAGACTTACCCGGCGTGCAAGAGAACTGTATCTTGCGCATGCACCTCAGTGTTTATCGAACACGCCCACTGTTCGCCACACAGAATGGTTTGCCTGCGTCTAGTTTAAGATTACGTCTAGTTCTCTAGGAACTAGCTTCGAGTGGAAATGCCTATCCCATGATCCCCAACGGCAGGCCAGGCAGGGGGAGCAAAACCCTTAAACCAAGCTCGTTGTGCCTGCGTGCATTTGGAATACAATGCCGTGGTGTGGGTTACTGCTGGCTGGCACACATCATGTACATGTAGGTAATAGACTTCTGGTGATATTGATTCTGTTTATAGAGTCATTATTACAATAGATATCCATGCCACCACTGGTTAGAAATCCACAAGACTGTGGCATTTAGCTTATAATTATTCCTTTATTTACCCGTATCTTTGCGACCGCAAAATTGATATCCCGGTATTCTCCGAAGGACGTTCTGGAGTAGATGTTGCTTGCGGCTTGGACGTGTTCTCCGATCTGCTTGATGACAGCTGAGCGACTCTCAAACCTAGAGTTACAATGTTTGGAGTGAGAGTGATGAGAGTGAGAGTGATGAGAGTGAGAGTGATGAGAGTGAGAGTGATGAGAGTGAGAGTGATGAGAGTGAGAGTGATGAGAGTGAGAGTGATGAGAGTGAGAGTGATGAGAGTGAGAGTGATGAGAGTGAGAGTGATGAGAGTGAGAGTGATGAGAGTGAGAGTGATGAGAGTGAGAGTGATGAGAGTGAGAGAGATGAGAGAGAGATGAGATGAGAGAGAGATGAGAGAGAGATGAGAGAGAGATGAGAGAGAGAGATGAGAGAGAGAGATGAGAGAGAGAGATGAGAGAGAGATGAGAGAGAGATGAGAGAGAGATGAGAGAGAGATGAGAGAGAGAGAGATGAGAGAGAGATGAGAGAGAGATGAGAGAGAGATGAGAGAGATGAGAGAGAGATGAGAGAGAGATGAGAGAGAGATGAGAGAGAGAGATGAGAGAGAGATGAGAGAGAGATGAGAGAGAGAGATGAGAGAGAGAGATGAGAGAGAGAGATGAGAGAGAGAGATGAGAGAGAGAGATGAGAGAGAGAGATGAGAGAGAGAGATGAGAGAGAGAGATGAGAGAGAGATGTGAGAGAGAGATGTGAGAGAGTGATGTGAGAGAGAGATGAGAGAGAGTGATGAGAGAGAGTGATGAGAGAGAGTGATGAGAGAGAGTGATGAGAGAGAGTGATGAGAGAGAGTGATGAGAGAGAGTGATGAGAGAGAGTGATGAGAGAGAGTGATGAGAGAGTGATGAGAGAGAGTGATGAGAGAGAGTGATGAGAGAGAGTGATGAGAGAGTGATGAGAGAGTGATGAGAGAGAGTGATGAGAGAGAGTGATGAGAGAGAGTGATGAGAGAGAGTGATGAGAGAGTGATGAGAGAGAGTGATGAGAGAGAGTGATGAGAGAGAGTGATGAGAGAGAGTGATGAGAGCGAGTGATGAGAGAGAGTGATGAGAGAGAGTGATGAGAGAGAGTGATGAGAGAGAGTGATGAGAGAGTGATGAGAGAGAGTGATGAGAGAGAGTGATGAGAGAGAGTGATGAGAGAGAGTGATGAGAGAGAGTGATGAGAGAGAGTGATATGAGAGAGAGAGAGAGAGAGAGAGAGAGAACAAATTATGATTCCATTGTAACATATGTACTGTATATGTCCACACTGCATGTACTAGGACAGTGTTTCCCTGCCCATTCAAATAGGAGGTGGCCCAACTCGCCAACTGAAGTGGCTGCCTTGGCTTTTTCCGCCAAGGTTGCCATCTTGCATAATGAAATAAAATAATATGAAAACAGAGTATTATTCGTGTCGTCTGTGTTCATCTTTCCTTGTTTCATTCCCCAGTTTAACCAGTTTAACTGTCACTTCTTACATTTTCAACGTAATTGCAGGAAAATTAGCACAAAGAAATGACCGTTGCAAAATGTTCATTTTACACTCTGTGTACGTTGACATTACTACCATGCAGACAAATTCCATTTTTTGGCTAAACCTCGTTGATCCCACATAGAGATTGCATGTCCACTATGCATGACTCAGTTTTTCGTAGCGAGTTTGTGTATGTGACACGGCCTGGTACCCTGTCTTATTTCCCAGTGGGTCCACTATCATGATATCACGATTCCCAGGAAGTTCAACTGATACTTTTTTTTTTAAATTTTAATACAACCAGAAATTTCAGAGAATGTTTTGTGACAGGCTTGGATTTTTTTTATATCCATATTGCCATTTTATGGATTATTTTCCGTACTAAATACGGACAATGCCATTTTTTGGTGATAACAATAATCATTTACACGTGTACAGTCTGTGTTAAAATGTGCACACGTTCTGCAAATTAAACGGAAAATGCCAAGCCCAACAGACAGGACATGCCTTATTGGATCACTTACCTTTCATAAAAGTCAATGTCGGTGCGGATATACAGGGTGCAAGTCTGCGCAGTTGGTGCTGCCCTCTTGTGGCGAGAAAAATATGACGATCCATCCCCCTGAAAACAACAAAATGATAGAGCAATCGGAATGACATGAGAAAAATAAATGAAAGGGAACGTAGGAACACTGGTATCTGGGTTACGAAAGGTCCATTCAACCCTTGAGTTATCAAGAAATATATCCAAAATACAATTGCAACTGTCACAACATTTGCTCATGTTTTTGCGAAAACAATGAAAAACCATTATGTTTTATAATTAATCATTATGTTTTACAAAAAGTAAAAAAAATAATCTCTAGTGAAATAATTTCCACAGTTAAATTCCGTCATCTGAAGACAGATATTCCGCATTTGAATGAATGCGAACACATACATGTACGAATACATGGTCACTATTTTCTCGTAAAGGACACAATGGATTAAGCTGAAACTTTCAACAGATTTTTTTATCAAGGAAAGATGGATTAAATTGGCACATATTTTCCCCAAAGTGTATATAAATACCAGGCTTTAAAGTTTGAGAATGGTACTAAAGGAGACTCACAAAATACATTGTGATAAACTTTACATGGTGTAAATGGTGCCAAATTGATTGAAAAGATCCCACAAGACTCAGAAACAATTAGTTTTATATTTCTATCAAATAAATTGCAGATTAGGCCAATGAAAGTTGAAATTTAGTTTCTTGTCAGAAAATGTTTCATGTTAAAGTGCATGTCTTTTTTACATAATGTTCCCCACATCATTGAAGTAAACACTCATGTTTAAAAACTACTGGAAACAAAGATATAGCGGCACATGCTACAAAATACAGACTGTGGGGGAGGGGAGGAGGGGGAGGAATTTAGTATTTACTTTTTTTTCTTGGCTCTTCTCTTTTTCTTCCAGTGTCTTCAGTTTCTCCTCCATTCTCTTCTGTACTTGACCTATCATGCCGCATCCACTTCCTGACCCTAGGGAAGAATAGTCCAGATCCTTGGCCTTATAGATGACGGAGTGGGCGTCAGAATCGTCCATGTAGTTGGAGGCCGGCTCCACGGCGTAGACATCATCCCCGACATGAATTTTACCCTGGAAGAGACCGTCCTCGATGGAGCCATGGCAGTAGCTTCCTGGTTCATCTGTTATTCCAACAAATGAAACATGTCAAGTTGAAAACCTCAGACTCATTCGAAGCCCTTTTTTAAAATGTTTTTTTTTAACAAGATTTTTATGGAAACGGTTTGCTTTAACCCTCCTACAATCAGTGCAATTTTTGAAACAACCCATTCAGGCCACTCCAAGCCATTAGCTGTTGCCATACAGTGGCCTCATATGGTTACCCTTCTGTGCACTGTCACACCACTGAGATTGCAGGGTAAAGTGGTCTCCCATTGATACACTGCAGGCCATACTAATATGTTCAAACATTTACAGTGGCCTTGGGTGGCACACAGTTGATTTTTGTAAGATTACTTGGAAAGGACAGCAGGCTTGTACATGTGTGTACTGAAGGTTGCTAAAGAACAGAATTTTGTGGATCGGAGTGGCCTCCATGTGTAGAAGGGTTAAAGTCTGTGCACACCGTATTTTGTCATTATGCGCATAATAAAGCTTAACTCTAACTCCCTAGACAACAAAGCCAGTTGGAGGATTTTGAAGGATTTTTATTGTTTTAGTACAATGCCTAGAGAGTTAGGGTTAAAGAAATGAAATACATGTAGGATTGGTCGGATTTTAACCCTAACCATGCAACAATGCAACAAGATGCAACAAATGTATTTAGTTTTTGCATCTTGTTGCATTCAGCAGAGAACAAAAGAACCATTGTTCAAGCTGTCGTATCTTGTTGCATGGAGCAGCCTCGATCCTAACTTGTTGTTGTTGCTGCATTTTGTCGCATTCAGCAGGGTGTCAGGGGAAATGCGCGGGGGGGGGGGTAGGGTTAATGTAAAACTGATGGTGGTATTAGTCTTTACGTTAAATAATTTAAGGTAGATTGTTTAAAGGACAGTATCGTCACGATCAGAGCAGACTTTCAACAAGACTGGCTCATTTATGCAGCAGCAACGGTAACATGACCTGATCATGTATTATTTTCAGTCACTGAGTTAATCTAAAACTAGCACTCCAATTCCATGCTTTGTTGATCGTGACGATCGATATTGCCACTTTAACACACATATATTGCATCCACAACATTATCAATGCTGTACCCTCCCTTTAAACCACCTTTAAACCATTTTTTATAGACGAAACTGTTTACACAAAGTCTAATCTTTCTTATCCAATCCACCATGCAAAACGTCAAATCACATTTGCCCGGTACCCAAATGATGTTAAGTCAGTGAAGCCAACAGGCAATAAACAACATGTACTACACATTGTACATTTGTAGCATTCAACTGTGGTGACTAATGTTTACACTATTTTCATAGCGAGACAAACAATAGCGGCAAATATACAATATTTCTGAATATTATTGTTATCAATTTCTCTTCAGAAGTGTTGCGCTGCCCACATCACTTTCAGGGCCCACCTAGCCAGTTATGACTTAACCGCCCAATTTCTTTCTGGATGAATAGGGGCACTCCTGTTCATGGCCAAACATTTCCGCCTCGGCGAACAGGTATGCCGCTCCATTCGTTAAAATCAATGGGCAGACCAAAAGGTGTGTGCTTGCACAGAAATTGCATTTTTGCAGTTAGCTGTCTCCAACATCTGAATTTCTTTTTAGCTGTCCCTAGCTCTGTAATTGTACAGACGTCTACTGTACATGTGTAAGGGTGTCGAAAATCAATTTAAAAAATTGCTAGAAGTAATAAGCATTGCCTAAATTAATAAACATGCATGCAACGGACTAATTAAAACAAAAAAATAATATGTTCAGATTCAGACTGCAAGAAATACAGTGAAACATACGTTAAAGGGAAGGTGCAACATTTGTACTTGGTAATGTACGTTCATTTCAACCCTCAAGATTTCGAGTTACCTAGGAACCTTCCTGAATCCTCCAAAATCCATCAGTGCACTTTTGGAAACATGCCCTTATCTTCAAAATGCACCATGCATTTTCGTTGATCTTTCATATTCAGCACTTACGGCCTGTACTTCCTGCCACATAGTAATTTTATCCCATTTGAAGAGGTGAAAGTACCAGTTTCCAACAGTCCTCCCTTGGAGGTTTTGGATAGATTTGGGGTGGTTAGGGTTAAGAAAACAACAAAAAACTGGGGTTTTTTTTCTGTTTTTATGTTTGAGTTGAAATCCAGCAACTTCTTGTATTAAAATTCAACGTAACAATTCCTCTTTTCTCTCTAAGATGAAAGCACTAAATAATTTCTGATAATGATCGATACATATGGGCCTATCAACTTTACACTAAGTAAGTTTTTATACGATTCTTTCTTAATTTGATAATCTGATAAAGTTGTACCTTCCATTTAAAACAGTAATTAAATCTGTAAAATCTTTACCTAAAGAAAGATAAAAAAAAGGACACTGGAATGTATATTTCAAAAGATGTTTTAAATGTATAGACGAATTTCAAATTGACCCAGTCTGCGCACTTCCGCATTGAAACCGAGGCTCTCTGTGTCAAGTCACAACACCGATGCGAGGTAGACAATAGAACGACTCATGCTCGCATCATACAGCGCATGCGTCAACACTGAGAGCCTCATTATCAAAACCGGAAGTGCGCAGATCAACGTTAATTTCGTCATCTTGTGATTTGTCTATAGTAATATACTTTTGGTAATTCCCCCAAATTTCCACACTGGAAATAATTCCTTCATCTAAAAAATAGATGTAGTATATATGTGCATATATCACAAGGCTAAGAGTAACTATAATGGAAAGCTACAACATTGGCAGACTGGTCCCCTGTCTATATCCTCTCCATCCTCAAGGATAAAGACAGGCTTGTGGTGTACCATTCAAGGAGTTTCATTGGATACGTTGTGCTGAAGATCTAATGTCACGCTTAGAGGCTCGCGCGCTAGCTACCAACCAAGGTCAAAGTTGAATCTCGGGGGAAACACTGCGGCCGCAGCCAGTATCTGGCATAATTTACGAGCCTCAAAGCGTGACACCAGATCTTCAGGCTAGAACATTGGTAATTACCAAAATATCAAATAAACGAGGTGTTATCTAACCATCTAGTCTTTGGAACTTTGCTTTCTTTTTCTTCTTTTTTCCAGTGGGGTGGCACTGGAGGAGAACAGGCATTTTATTGTAGCACTTTGACTTTTTTTGGGGGGGGGAATCATAGCTCGCTTTCGGGGGTGGGGCCCTACATGTAGTTGTTAAAATGTTATTCCTAAAAATAAATTAAAAATCCTGAAAAAAATCGGTAGCTGACCTGGGTCTCCCTTTGGTCTAGAGGACAAAGCCCATTGAACCTCCTGGATGTTTATATGTAATTCTGTAGCATTTACAGACTCTCCACATCCCCACAAACAAGAAACTAGAGGTTTGGACACAATACAGGCTACTTCTTACTTTCCTTGGTGGCTACTTCTCTTCTTTCAAGAAAATTTTGAGCCAAAGGGAGATTTGTAAAAAAAATCTGGAAAAATACTGAGAAATCACAGACCTGCTGCTGAAAACCCGTGCAACCGGGCACTATTTTCTGATCTGATCACAGAATCGAAGACGGATGGACGGAAAAAGAGACATTTAAGGTAAAACTCTACCTTCTAGGTGTCCACTGTAAAAATAGCTGACATCGGGTGACTGCTCCTCGCCTTCAGATGTGATGAGCTTAAAGTCTGGCAGAAATGCACTGGTATCTCGTGTTAACCTCAGATGGAAATCTCTGTTGGAAACCAAAACAATAACAAGATAAACATTAAAAAACGACCAGAAGAAATGTACACGAATTGCTTAAACTTAAAGCTTGGCATGTAATTGGGAAGGTAGAAGGTAGAAATTAACCAAAGTTCCAAAGTTCACAGATCCTTCAAACTTGGCACATACTTGGACCATAATATATACATGTAGTTGTCAATAAAGTTGAGACATATAGTTTCAGGTAAAGTTGTGACATCATGGTGACGTCATAAGATATCGAATTACAATAAATTAAATTTTAATATTTCAAAAAAATCATATCTCATGAACCATAAAAGGTATTTACACAATCTTTGCATCATCTTACAGATCTTGAATTATGTGACATTTCGTACACAGACATGACCCAATCTGACCTCTCCTTCCGGTCGAAACCGGAAGTTTAAGTGAAAAAAAATATTCTGAAGCACTTTTAAAGGGTCTGCAGCTAACATGACATGGTATTTGGGCATGCCTTCCGTGGACGAAATTACTATTGATATGTGACCTTTTTAAAAATGTGACTGTTGACGTCATCTCCTATCATAGCGCCCTCTGGCGACAGGTTTAGAAAAATAATACTTTTCTATCTCAAAAACCATAGGAAATTTGAATATGACATCTGTGAATAAAGTGATTAGTGGCATCTTATCTTTAAAAAAAAAATGTTTGATGACGTCATCAAAGTTCAGAGCGCCCCCTAGATATTGAACCAAAGCAGGTACTAACGTTATTTTTTCAGGACCATGAGGAAGTTTTATTGTTAACTTTCAAATGATTTCTCAAACATGTCAATAGAGGGCAGCATGCTTCATTCTAGCTTAGAGTAACTCCAACTAACTGTTGTCAGTCAAATTTATTTGACAGACAATACATTAGTTGATCTCTTAGAATGTGGGTTTGAATCCTGACTGTGCCCGTGGTGCTTACCTTTAAACCTTTCTCTATGCTTTAAACAAGACATATTTTTGCTTCTAAAATGGGTACCCGACTACCAGAGAGTTGGTTGTTGTGTTTGATTAGACCTACATGCACCGAAATGGCAGCAATTGAGCTGTATACTCCCCAGGGAGCTGAGATGGTTTCAAGAATGATTTATGCGCCTGATAAGCAGGGGTAATAATGTAATGCGCCTTGAGCACCAGTTTGGTGGATATGATGTACATAAGCATACATGTCCATGTACCATATGGAAGTCCATATGATAACAAATTATAATTTGAGATCATTTAACTCTGTTTTATTACTAAAATTCTTTTGAGTAACATGACCAATTAATCTGTTATGAATTTCTACAAAGAGAAAAAAGCATTAGGGATTTCTAGTAAAATAATTTCAAAACTGTCTCATATTAACTGTACTTTCTGTAAAAATTATCAAAACCTGTCCCCTACGTATGTAGAAACATATAATAATTGTCTAAAGCCTTAATTTATACGTTAAAGCTTTTAATCTTATAGACACCAACATTTAACCCTTTGACCTCTCCCTGTCTCTCATCATCAACCAAACCACAGTGTTCATAATGCATGATTTTAATCATGTTAATACATTCCAAATCTTATTAAGCAACTGATTTAGGAAGTTCCTGCCACTTAATCCAGTGTCTGTCTGCAACGTTAAAACCCATTTTATCATCTAGGGCTTAGAGGGGAAATTCCCTGTTATAATGTACTAGTTGGAATTGTAACCCACTTAGGGGAGCACAGTATGTATTTGTTTCGGGTAGAAAGAGTTCCTGGGATGTGTTTTAGGGCTTAATCTGAGAGGATTAGAGCCATTTTATCATTGGACAGAAGGATATTCTCGTATAAACAAAATAAAATTAAACAAACAAACAAACACCCCAACACCCCAACAAACAAACAAACAAACAAACAAATAAATACAAAAATTAATACAAATATAAATTTTAAAAAAAATTAATTTTAAAATAAATTTTAAAATAAATTTAATTTTTTTTTTTTTTTAAATAAAACAATAAGTACGTAAGTAAGTAAGTAAGTAAGTAAGTAAGTAAGTAAGTAAGTAAGTAAGTAAGTAAGTAAGTAAGTAAGTAAGTAAGTAAGTAAGTAAGTAAGTAAGTAAGTAAGTAAGTAAGTAAATAAATAAATACAATAAATAAGAACAAAAAAATAAATTACTTTTGGGGTGAAAATTGTTCAAAACAGTATACATGTAAACAGATATAAAAAGAAAAGTTGAGTACAAACCTTTGGTGAGCTGAAAATGTTAATGCTACGACTGGTCGACCGAGCGATCTTGCCGCTCGTGTGTGTTGTTGATGGACATCACTCAGGTTATAGTTCAATGTCTCATAGTGTCGTATAAACGAACTCAGTCTCGGTGCTGGAAACAAAGAAAAACGGTAGACGGAGTAACTATTCCTTCAAGGGGTATTTATGAGGTAGCACCGTTTTCTTATTGTCAAACCATGACAACATTCTGGTTGCTACATGACTATCTATGCACATCACACATGGTAAAACTGAGCACTTGTGTCCTTGAGCAAGGTACTTAACCATAATTGCTTCGTCCTTCGGATGGGACGTAAAGCCGTAGGTCCCGTGTGTTGTATAATGCACGTAAAGTGGATTGTCGTGCGATCTAGCGCACTGAACTCAAGTTCTGGTGTTGCCAGCAGCAGAGTGTGGGTTCGAGCCCCGGCCGTGACACTTGTGTCCTTGAGCAAGACACTTAACCATAATTGCTTCTCTCCACCCAGGGGTTAAATGGGTACCTGTGAAGGCAGAGATGGTTTGCTCTATATGCGCTAGAAATGGCAGCAATTGAGCTGTATACTCCCCAGGGAGCTGAGATGGTTTCAGGAATGATTTATGAGCCTTATGAGCCTTATGAGCAGGGATAATAATATAATGCACCTTGAGCGCCACTTAGTTGGTGGATACGTGCGCTATATAAATCTATACATTATTATTATTATTATTCTCCCTTTGCCTAAGGTTTGACATGAGTGTACCTGCTGTTACTGTATGTCAAAGGTCTTGTCATTGGGTTGAATTAGACCTTATAGAGATCTACAGACTTTTACATCTAGGAAATTTGGGATATCCGTTCTTTGTACTCTAGCCAAGATAGACTGGTTAAACAAATTGATTCACATGATACGATAGAGTCTGTAATATGGGTTCCAGACTTGGATGACTTCATAATGCAAGGTAAGTTGTTTCGTATCTAGTGCATTTTGTGGAGAGGAACTTAGGCACCTCATAACCTCCTACTACTACAGGTGTCAGTCAAGATGTTGATATACTTGCCAAGATATATCTAGTGCATTTAAAAAGTCCAACACTGTCAAACCTTACGTGTATTAAGTACATTTACAGGTCAAGGGTAGAATGTCATATCCGACAGCCACTTTTTCTCATTCAATATAACCAATAATGTAATCTTACCTACACAGTAAGGTGGAAAACATATGGATGATGATGGACATATACTTCAAATTATTCCAGGATATTTATTTCATGAAAAATCAGGCATTTTTGGTATATAATGACTTCCTCAGTCATGTCAGTTTGACCTTGTCAACTCCCCCATTAGTGACCAACACAGTCATTGTACATACGCAGTGGCAACTATAATTGGATCCTTCTATTTTCTGAAGGGGAGGATTTTTTTAGAAGGGAAATAAAGTCCGAAAACCATCATAAAAGTGGATTTTAAAGATCGTTTTCATTTTCTGTACCGCCAAAAATCGATAAAATCATTTTTAACTGGTTAGTGGTTGCAAAAAATTCCCCCAAAACCCTTAAAAAGTGGCAGTCGGATACGACATTCTTTCCAAACATGATGCATTACGATGGATAATTTTTACCTCATCGCTACTGGATACTTCAAAACAATTCCCAAATTCTTTATTCATATTTAATTTTGTAGGTGCTGAAACATGCGTGCACCACCCTAACACTCGGGAACAGCATTTTTTTTAAAAATTTTTTTTAGCCAGCAACATAACTAGATCATAGATGTTTTTGGATGTCCCAGGGCTTCAATTTATAGGGATAATTAATATAGGGCTTTTTTTCTAAAATATAGGGCCACTATAGAAAATTATAGGAAAAATATAGGAATTTTACAAATACAACAGCTGCACAACAACAGTGCTCATTCGATTTTTAACACCATTTTCTGTATGGGAAATCAAAAAAATATAGGAAATATAGGGACACTTGAAGCCCTATATTTATCCCTATAAATTGAAGCCCTGATGTCCTGTTTTGGGGTATTTGTCGTATCCAACTGTCGTATCTCATTCAATATAAACCAATATCTTACCTACCCAGTACGGTGGAGAACATATATGGATGATGATGGACATATAATATACTTCAAATTGCATGTATTCCAGGATATTTATTTCATGAAAAATCAGTCATTTTTGGTATACGATGACATCCTCAGTCATGTCAGTTTGTCAACTCCCCCAGTGGCCAACACGGTCATTGTACACATGCAGTGGCAACTATAATATGATTCTTCTATTTTCTGAAGGGGAGAATTTTTTAGAAGGGAAATAAAGTCCGAAAACCATCATAAAAGTGGATTTTAAAGATAGTTTTCACTTTCTGTACCCCCAAAAATCGATAGAATCATTTTTTAACTGGTTAGTGGTTGCAAAAAATTCCAAAAAATCCTTAAAAAGTGGCGGTCGGATACGACATTCTTTCCTCATGTTTTTTCATCTAATGTGACATGTTAAAACCCATTACTCTAATTACTCTATTTTTTGTCAAGATACATTTGGCCTCATCATATCACTTATCAGCGGATGTCTCAATATCGTCCGGAAACCGGGCACACCTGTTACTGTTAGCGTAGGCCAAGTGCTTATCAAATACAGAAATAATAAACGAAGCTATGACAAAAAGATGGATTGAAACTTAAATCTTTACCTTTTAAAGCTCCAATCTCCCAAACTAAGAGGGGAATAAGTTTTAAAATAAACTGCCTGTAAAACATGATTCGAAGAAATCTTCAGACCTCAGCGATGTAACCAATAAAGTCCCGTTAAACCGAGTAAAGTGTGTATGCATTTATTTAATATTATTAGCGAACAACTTTCAACTGTTTACCCTACAGACAGTATCGATACAACGATATTTAACAGGCATACATAAATGTTGAATTTGACCATGGTATCGATATTGGCCTCAGTAGATTCACAGTAAATTTTGAAGTACCGGTACATATTGAAATTTCAATACTACCATTATTCGGTATCGATAAAGAGAAAGTGACACACGCACGTATTTTAAATAACAAAAGAGAAAGGAAAACGCCCCACGACCTATTGTATAGTATGAAACCTCTGCGGTTTCCGTGTAGGCCTGCAAGTAATAGTGACTAGGCCTGCAAGTAATAGTGCGCGGAATCCACGCAAGAAATTTACTCCAATTGTTTGTTTTCTAAATGAGTTTAGATTCAAAATAGTGTGTGTGCCTAAAACAGTCGCAGCTTAGTGCACATGACAATTTTCCATGGAATGGGCCGATCTTCGAGTTTATTTTGGGAGCCAGCAAAAACATATTTTGCTCCCGGGGGATGGACGGGTGACTGTATGTCGCACACCACTCCACACCTAAATGCATAGGATTCTGTGCTTCACACAATCAGACAATCACATGTTATTTTTTTTTTTTTTATGGGTTGGAGGATTTTTTTTTACTGAACGACAATGATTTTATTTTTGGTACAGATTCCTTGTCTGATGCTGAATCATTTACTCTTGATTATTTACCCTGCAAAAACTGAGGTGTTAAAATAACACTGGTGGCGTCAACTTTATTGGTGTTTATATTGGGCGAGTTGCCTAATATAAACACCAATGGTGTAGTTTTTAGTACCACAGTTTTTGCAGTGTATTCCCGTGAATAAATAATTTTCATCTTTATTTTAAACCAGGTGAAATTTCTTAATTGGTTGTTCCAGCGGCGTAGCCACGGGGGGGCCTGGGGGGGCACGTGCCCCCCACAAATTTCCAGTGCCCCCCCAGGTGCCCCCCCACGAAAAATCCTCATAGTGCCCCAAAAAACAGAAAAGATAAAGAAAAGGGGAAAAAAAACCATACCCCTGGGCCCCCCCCCCCCCCACTGAATAGCAATGTCCCCCCTGTGCCACCCCCCCCCCCACTGAAAAAGTCCTGGCTACGCCGCTGGGTTGTTCAGTGACGGATCTAGGGTTGCACCCGTGCACTACCCCCCCCCCCCCCGCCATAATTCAAATGTCTTATAAAACATCAAATCTCATATTTGTTATAGTTTCCGACAGTATCTATGTGTTAATAAATATGGAATGGAATATGAAATATGAAATATGGAATTCATAGCAACTGTGCGACGTAATGGAGTGCTATGGTCGAGCGGTTTAGTGCATCGGATTTGTGTTCTGATGGCTGAGTTGTCAGAATGTAGGTTCGAATCTCAACCGCGACCATGGTGCTTGTGTACACTTTACCATAATTGCTTCTCTCCACCCAGGGGTAAATGGGTACATGTGAGGGCAGAGTTGGCTGTTGTGTTTGATTAGCCCTACATGCGCTGTAATGGCAGCAATTGAGCTGTATACTCCCTAGGGAGCTGAGATGGTTTCAGGAATGATTTATTAGCCTGATGAGCAGGGGTAATAATATAATGCGCCTTGAGCACCAGTTTGGTGGATACGTGCGCTATATAAGTCCACATTATTATGATTATTATATTAAATGTAGACTGTCATTATGTTATTTTCATCACAGTTTATCACTAGGACTAGGACTCATGCGAAAGTGGTAATCGTGTCACCAAAAGTAACGGGGCGGGTCAGTCCTATCAGACGAATGCACCCTACCCCTCCTCCCATAACCACCACCATTTCCTCCGCCTCATACCAGCCTTGGTGCTCGTAGCCAGGCCGGAGCACGGGGGCCCAGGAGACCGTCCCAGCCCAGCTAGGGGAGGATCTAGGATTTCAGAGTCTCAAAAAGGTGAAAACATGCCACAAATGGGTGGGCACACTGTCAGAAAGGGGAACAAAAAAACTTAAGGTAAATTTACATCCACGGTGATAAAAGGGGAAAGTACCCCCCTTTGCCCCGCCCCTGGATGCGCCAATGGCCGTGCACCCCCACCCCCCCCCCCCCACCCTACTCCTCGCTCGTTCGTCAAGATGGCCAATTGTGTGTGTGTGTGTGTGTGTGTGTGTGTGTGTACTTACACGCCATTCGTTGTGGTGTACCAAACACAATGGAACAATGGTACCCCACAGAGAATCTATAGAAATTCTGGTACCCCACAGGAGAATTCTATAGAAAAGGGATAATAGAACGAACAAAGGAATACCCCACTTGTCAGCATGTGTGTGTGTGTGTGTGTGTGTGTGTGTGTGTGTGTGTTTATTGTCGAGTCGTTGTGGACTCACATACGAATCCATTGTTTGTGCCTCTCTATTTTGCTGGTTCCCCCAGCTACAGGCCTGCATGTCAGCCTATAGTTCGCTCGCACCATGCACGTATAATATATACCAGATCATGTACCACGCTTTGTTTTTAGCAGACGACAAAGTGGCCAACATCTCATTGCGTGTGCAGACATATTCAATGCTCAAAATATCCCAAAATATCGTTTCTAATCCTCAATTGACTACACTTTCCTCTCCTTAAGTGTGTCCTCTATAATCTTTTAAAGGCAAATCTGTGATATTTGTCTTATTTGGATAGACAAGTGGCTGTTGTATTCTACATTTTTTTTTCCTGAAAAGGAAGTACCGATACCTAATACTCGTCCATCCCGCACCGTATGCGTACATCGCACACTCCAGTCAGTCACTGCATATGGGATTTGGAGAGAGCTGCCGCCCACAACAGATACACTTCAGTGACCAGTAAAGGTGGGTTTTCGCTTTCAGTGAGAGAAAGTAAAATATGTACACTCCTACTGGAGTGCCATGGCCGAGCGGTTTAGTGCGTCGGATTTGTGTTCTGATGGCTGAGTCGTCAGAATGTGGGTTCGAATCGCAACCTAGATCGTGGTGCTTGTGTCCTCGAGCGCAGACACTTTACCATAATTGCTTCTCTCCACCCAGGGGTGAATGGGTACATGTGAGGGCAGAGTTGGTTGCTGTGTTTGATTATCCCATATGCGCTGAAATGGCAGCAATTGAGCTGTATACTCCACAGGGAGCTGAGATGGTTTCAGGAATGATTTATGAGTCTGATGAGCAGGTAATAATGTAATGCGCCCTGAGCACCAGTATGGTGGATACGTGCGCCATACAAGTCTACATTATTATTATTATTATTATTATTATTATTATTATTATTATTATTATTATTATTATTATTACAATCTCATGACTTTATAATTAGCTGTGACATTTTGTAGATGAAACCATGATTAATGAAGAAAATCGTGGCAATTGACTGTGTATATAATTCGCTCACATGACGCCGATGTATGCATATGCTTAACTAAGATTTGACCCATACGTTGTTTAACGGTTTTGATGTCTTTTTCGGACAGTTGGTAATGATGCGCTGCTATTATTAACCTCTTTTTGGGAATAAATTCTCAAAAATTCTCGATGCTTTCTAAGGCCCCACAAGCCTGTTTTAAACGTGTTTTGCTAATTATCACAGAACCGCTTTGCCCCTTGTGTCTAACATGGATGCGTGAGATTAAAGGCTCACATTTATCACTGTCAAATCAGGGTTTGAGTTGACACGGTCCCGGCCCCGCAGTCAAACCCTGTTAGGAAGTAGTTTCTCACCCATGCTTCCGTTCCACCTAATCCCTGTCGAAGCTGACTCTCATGCTCTGTTGGCTATTTCGTGTGCAACTCCATTTCTCGCACAGTTTAGCACTTACTGTTGAAGACAGCCAAAAATGCTGGTCGAAATGTTGAACTAGCCCAATCCATGCCCAGGCTGTCTCAATTTATTAAGCAGTATAAACTCGAATAATTTTATTTTGTATATATTTATTTGGGGGGGGGGGGGTTCAGTTTGCTTTTTACCAGGGAATATACTTTTTTTAGAAAGTAGACCTGGAGTTTGGTTTATAAAAAAAAGGGGTTCCCTGTTCAAAAAGCCGTGCTAGTTTATTTACGGAAAGAGAAAAACGCCTGTCCAGGGGAGCACTATGTTCGCACTCATCGGACACTCACCGGAGCCCCCCTCACCGTACGGGGGGGGGGGGCTAGCCTGACGGTTCTTCGGTAGAATATGTGCCCGTAGGCGAGTTGACGTTGGAAAACGGGGCAACGGTTCGATTTAGGAGAAAATAGAACTCGGGATCTATTATTTGGTGATAGCAGACTTCCTAAACTTTTACCATTATGTTTTGAGGTGCGCCCTCCTCTCTCTTTTTTGGGGCAGTGTGCCTCCATTTTTACCGTGTTCCCGCCCTTTTTCGAGTTCCTAGATCCGCTCCTGTATATCTTGCCCACCTCAACCACCACCATGGCAATGTAACCGATTTCCCCCACTTCACCCATCCCATCCGCCCAGTCAATACACAGCGGGTCCGAGTGAACTCCCCCGCAAGATAGGGTGTGCCCTTTGTATATTAACCAATACCCTTTTAACATGATTAAATATAGAAGTAGTCGTGATGAAGCATAATCAGCCAGTGTCCGATTACAGCGAGTTCCAGAAGCAGTAAAATACCCTTATTTCTGATCAGCTAATATTGGCTCTGCCGGAAAGAAGGGGAAGGGTTGTCAAACAAAAACATGCACACTGCTTATGGGCTTTATTAATTCAATGGAGCTTACTGTAGGTCAGATGTGACAGACATAATTAAGACACACACCTTTGCTGGTCGCTAAGGGCGACAAGATGTTGACCGATTGGCAGGAACCATGAACAGTAATTAGTCAGTGGAGTCAACATTTTGAACACAGATGCAAGAAGTCAGTGACCAGCGCATGTTCTCTTTCAACCACTGTATAAAATCGAAAACATTTTCAGGCGCGTTTAGTGCAAGCAACGCCACTGTAACGAACACTACTTTAAAAAAAAAAAACGAACACTATACCAAGAAAGACTAATTGCGGTGACACCATGTGAAATGCTCAATTGAGTAGTAATTAGTTCTGAAAAGAACTGGAGGTTCTGAATTGTACCTCCAGTTCTTTTCAGAACTAATTACTACTCAATTGAGCATTTCACATGGTGTCACCGCAATTAGTCTTTTTTATCCTCCTCACCATGCAAAGCTACAAGTTTTACCTGAACACTATACTGAACAAGATGACCCTTGGCTTTTCCACTTAGAAGGGAAGATACAACATTATACCTGATTATAAATTTACCGATTTTCCCCGAAAGCTAACTTGATGTTACGTTAGTGATGGTACGGTACACTGCAAAAACTGTGGTGTTAAAACTACACCATTGGTGTTTATATTAGGCAACTCGCACAATATATACATCATGGAAGAAAAAGTTGACACCACTAGTATTATTTTAACACCTCAGTTTTTGCAGTGTACAAATAATTATTTCCAAACTGCTCGAAATGTATACAGCTTTATACTATAGTTATTTTCCCCCATCTCGTCATGTGAAACAATTGGCGCCAAGAATCGCCAAATAGCGCCAAATAACTTAGCCGAGCAAAGCCTATAGTTTGCTCAGTTTTGGAAGAGACCACGGCACTCTATCATAGAGTTAAGCAACATTTGCCCGGGTCAGTACGCGCGTAGGCCTATAGCAAATGATCGAAGGAAAAGAATAGCCTTTTCTCACGGGCTGCATCTCTTTGGAATTCCTTGCCTGGTGCATGTTTCCCTACATCCTATACGATCTATTCTGTTTTCCAATTTCCATCTTCAGCTCCAGTCTGAGTCTCTTTTTCTTTTTTTCTATTGTAGTCCCGTTTGAGTGTCTTTTAGCCTTGTTCGGGGCCAGCAGTGTAGCCAGAACTTTTTCAGTGGGGGCACGGGGGGGGGGGGGCATTGCTTTTCAGTGGGGGGGGGGGGACCCCAGGGGTATGAGTTTTTTCCCTTTTTTTTTTCTTTTTTGGGGGCACTATCGGGATTTTTCGTGGGGGATAATCTGGGGGCACTGGAAATTTGTGGGGGGGGGGGCACGTGCCCCCCCAGGCCTCCCCGTGGCTACGCCGCTGTTCGGGGAAAATATGCATAAAAACATTTTATTTAAATCAATCAATCAATCAATCAATCAATCAATCAATCAATCAATATAGCGATTGATTGCAACTGGAATTATTTGTTTCGTATTTTCTCTAAAATGAGAGCACTTCATACGGAATAATTTCTCAAAATGATTGGAACCATTACCAACTTCACATCGAGTAAGATTTGATCCTATACTTGGTAATTTTGTAACTGGGTTAACTTCCAAAAGTAGGTTGCCTTTAGACCATCCTAGACTGAGGTGTAGGCGTGCCCGAGATTGGCGCCAGAGAGGCCCGTGTGTAATATCGAGTGTGCCGGGCCGCGTCCTCATAGGATATGGAACATTAAGTCTATAAAAGGTTTCTTCAGACTTGGGAATTACAGCGCTAAATGCGCCTGTGAGGAATCATTGGTTTCATATTATACCAGAAATAAATAACAACAACAATAATAAATAAATATAGAAATGAACAATTGGAAGAGTAAATGACATTAACAACCTCAGAAACCCTTGTTTTGTTTTTTCTTTAATTTATTTATTTATATAAAAAAGAAATTGTTTCACTTTGAATCTGGGCACTTATCACACAATGGTAGTAAATAATTATAATAAAATATGAATACAGTCACACAATTATTTGATTAATTGACACCACAATTATGTACATCGGCCTTTTTGTAAGAACATTTGTGTGGCTAAAAGTTATTATGTACACAATAAATTTACCATGTTGTCGCTATACGTACAGTCATACATAAAGAAAAGAGACGAGTTCAAATCATATGAAACACATACTCGAAGAGAATGCACAAATTACTGCAAACAAGATTGAAGGAAATTAACATTGATCGTTTTGCAAATTTACAGCTATTTTAAATGAAATAATGTTGTAATATCTTATAAATTTGGCTCATAACTGCATAACATATACTCAGGTCTCTTAAGTCTACGTGGGGGAAACATCCATAGGAATACTCGGATCGGGCGAGACTAGAACCCACGACCTGCCGTTACTTCATGGTCCCAACCTCTCGACCACCAGGTATGCCCGACAGACAGCGATTTGCTGGTCAGACTGCACAGGTATACTTCAATTTGCAGTTTTATTTCGAACAAGTCAGTGAGCATAAAAACAACTGTTAAAATTTGATGTGATACTGTATAACTGCAAATGAAATAAATTGTCTGATGAAACACACAATACAGAAAATAAATGATTAAATGGTTATGTACAAATTCAGTCTTTGCAAATTAATGAGCAGTTTGTCAAATACCAGACAATCAAGCGTTCATGTACATCCTACGTCAGCTTTATTTATAGATAGTAAAACATGTCTTACAAAACTACTAATTTACAAATACAGTCTTTATATAATAGAGTCATCAATATTATATACATATTTTACATACATTTGATGCAAAATTTATAATACACGATTTAACCCATACCATGAGAGCAATTTGATTGCTATGGTTAACCCCTAAAACACCAGAGTACAGACAAAACTCAAAAGCTAGTTCCAAAAATTTAGTGGGTGATGAAAGATCATGGTCCCGGTTATTGGTGGCAAGAGATGTGTATTTTATTGTGTTCCTGGTTACGGTTTTGAACAGTGACACAAAATTCAAACCATCCAGTCATTATTAATTCCAACTGTAAACGAAGCGAATCTGTGATATCGTCAAATCGCTGAGAATAATTCAATTCGTGGAAGTCGAACTTGTTCTCGAAAAAAAAAGATTACATCTTTTTGCTTCGCTTGCAGGTCAATTCGCGTGAACTCAGAATCGGCCTTCACGCTTTTAGGCCTAACTGTTCTTCTTTAAACAAAATATTAAGAATGTCAAACCAGCACTGAAGTTAAAAGGCATAAGTGCCTATATATTCAAGGTCTTTCAAACCTTGCTAAAAATTAACAACAGAATTTAACTCATAATATACCGGGTACTAAACGTGTATTCCTCATCGCTGTTATAACCACTTTCGTTGGAGATAGCACGATAGTAAGATGGGTTTTTAGACCATCGTTTCCCAGACTCCTCAAATTGATTCCCAAGGTCCATGAAACTTCCACCGTGCCCAGGCTTGGTGAAGTCGAAGGCCGCACTGGTGGTGTCCGTGTACATTTCCATCTCCCCGTAAAAACCGATTGCCCCCGACTCCTCGTCCCCGGGCACTACGGCCACGTCCTCGCTGCCAGCAACGCGGCAGCTCTCGCAATATACTTCGGGTACGTCTCCAGCGGTGTTCGGTACGGTCGCTGAATCTTCCTGGTCTGCTGGAGCCAGGGTGTCCTCGTACCTGTCTATCACTTCAGCGTGATCAGTCTGTGGATCCCCATCCCCGATGAAGACGTAGACTTCCTTGAGAGCCACTTGTTGCCTCTGCTCCCAGGCTACGTTGAGACAGACTGCGGCTTCGCGAGGCTGGACGAACCAGAGGAAGTTCTGGTAGCGTTCACTAAGTTTTACCTCGGGATCTTGTAGAGCATCAAACACCTGGGAAAAGCAAGTATAACATCCACGTAAGATAAGAGACTTTGCGCAGTGGACAAAATCATCTCTTTTGTATTGTAAAGTTCGGAAACAGAACCGATGGGTTAACTCGACCTGTACATTTATTCAGGATAAACTATTTTCAAAGAAACGTATTGCACACCACTTTTGAATTCTTGAATACAGGCTAGATTTCTGGATAATAAATTTCGTTGTACATGTATAACTTTGTTTCGTTTGCGTCCTTTTTTGGTTACATTCCTCTGCTTGAATGGTCAGGTATGCTTTTAAGGTGTGTATATCACACAAGTTGGGTGTGTTTCAGGTTTTGTACGAGTACAAGTTCGTAGATGCTTTGCACTTGTATGTAGCTAGATAAAGAAAATAAACAGTATCGAGCACTTAGTCCGCCATCACCTCTGCGTGCTCTCTTTTGAAACGTCACCAGACATCAGCTTAAATGAGAGTTCACCTCAGAACAGCCATTTTACTCACCACGTTATCCTCCACGGCTTCCTCAAAGAGCACCTTTGCCTCGTTCAGATAATGAGAAAGACTCGTCTGCCCGAGACACTGGTCGCTGGTCTCCTTCTCCGTAGGCACTTCGAAGAAACCGTTGTCATAGCTGATGTCGTACAGACTATCGAATCCCGGCCCCCGGCCGAGGTAGCCGGCACGGTGGGTCCACGCGCCGCTCTTCAAGTCGAACCGATACTGTTGGGGGAAAACAGGAGAAATGAGGTTGAAATTCAAACATTCTGACAGGATATACTAAGCCGTAGGAGGACTTTGCTAAAAACAAACCTACAACAGACGAGAATTAACTGATGGAATTCTAATGAAGGGAATTTTGCTCTTCACCGACGTGTTCAAAAACAGTATATAAACATTTTTGAGCCTCTACACCGCTGAGGCACTTCGGTGAAGAACATCATTAATTTTTATTGTTCAATCGTTTACATTTTTAATATAGGTTTTCCCGGCCAATTTCGGAACAAAATCATTCAATTTGATACCCGGCTCATTCAATTTCGTTTGAAAATAAATGCTCAGCTACATCAGCATTCAACAGTTAAAAAAAGAGTCATTCAATTTCAACACCTGAGCATTCACTCGACAAATAAGATCATTCAATTTCAACACTTGAGCATTCACTCGACAAATAAGATCATTCAATTTCAAATGGTCGCTAAGTTCATTCAATTTCGTCAAATCCAGCAGCAACAGGCTGGTGCGCTTCGATGACTCTGAATTTGATTGCACCTATTGCGAAAATGTGGTAGATATTCAACATAAGAATGGTGATCTTGTAGTTTTGAATGTCTACAAACGAAATAGAATGAAAAGAAAGAAATCATGTGTGCACGAAAACGAAATTGAATGCAATAATATCGAAAGAGAAACCCTAGTTGGATTGAATTATCAAAATCGCGTGAATTTGAAAGCGTGTTGATGAAATTGAATGATTTTTTGTTGAAATTGGCCGGGAAAACCTATATTAAATGTTTGCACAAACTTTTATTGGCGAAATATTGTGGGCTACAAAGAGTTAATTTGCATTTATTACCTAACCTATGTAAAACATCAACACAAACATCTCAATGGAGACGAACAGCATACTTTTAAAACTTGATTCTGGAGTTTGAAAATTAGATTTCATGTTTACCCGAGGAAGGAGTTTCCAGCCGTGCGTCGCAACCAAATCAATAGCTGATAGGATGTACTCGATGGTCTCGTCAGTGGCGAAGTACGGGAGGTTGATGCGAACAAACCCTGGTCTGACCGCCTCGGCTGGCTCCTCATTGCACATGTTTCTTCTGTAAAATCAACGGAAATATGGCTAAAATCATTACGGTTTGCTATTAATATGTTTGTTGTGAGTGTACAAAATACTGCTGCATAATTAGTACGAAGGCTGCACTTAATATTTTACAGCATTGACTTTATAATACAGGCCTAAATTTGCTGTAGGGCTCAAGACTTGTTGTATGTGCGGAACATCTTCATAAGCACAAGTGGAAGTACACACAAATTGTCAAGTACGAGTGTAGTGCTACAACATTTCATTGACTTAATAAAACTGACAGAAGTGCAATTTTAAACTGATTAGAATTTTGTAAGCTTTTCTCTTTTTCATTTAATTAATAGAAGCTTCAAGAATGGTAGCCGTACTTTTTACAGGAAAGCCCAAAAACCAACACCGTTTTCAGCTGTTTGAACTTGTCATATTGGGCTCATTCTGTCTTTGTGTTTATTTATACATTCTGATCAACCAAAATATAGACCTGAAACAGTCTCAAAGATAACCTGATGATGATATTATAGTTTATGGTGGAATAAGTATTATTTTGATGAAACGGTAACGGTTTTGACCGGCATAAATCTTACCTGTCCTCACGGACGAGTTCGTAAAACTTGAGAGCACTATCCTCTGTAATTCCTAGAAGATCCTGCAAAACAAAAGCAACAAATCATAAATAATCGTTTCCAAATACTTGCAAGGATACAAATGAGAACGTTGGATATTTTAAATCAACATTTCAAATAAAACCTTGTCATCTTTAATAGCAAGACGATCCAACTTGTGTACATGTCTTTGTTTCAAATCCTATAATTGAATGTTTTATTTTGTACATGTCGTGTAACTCGTTTATTTTATAGATTAAGGACACGTGACAGCTGATGAAGATAGAAGATATCCCTCAACATTTTCAGGTAGGCCCTACGCAATTGTTTTTTTTGGAATGTTTTTTTTTTGATTGGGTGTTGAAGAAGGTTCGCAAAACGTTTGAAATGTTCTTGTACCAGCCGAAATTGTACATATTGACCAAACATTGTTTGTTTTCGCTGAAGGGTCACGGACAGGATGGGATAAATACTTACATGGGCGTAGGGACCGGCGCATGCGCATCCTCCCCTAGCCTGAATGCCAAATAGATCGTTTAGTAGGACGGAGATGAAGTTATGATGCAGGACTTTGCCCGTCTCCGGATGCCTGATTAAGAACGAGAAGATTGGAAGACGGGGGACTTCCTTGCTACCAAGGACAACCAGGTTTTCGTTGGACTGCCACCTTTCGAATGCACGTCTGGAAAAGTAGGTGAAAATATTTAAAAGTTGTCAATATTGGGGTGCCACCTTTCGAACGCACGTCTGGAAAATTAAGTTGAACTCTTCCAAATTGGGGTCAAGGCTCTAAACGGAAAAACATGAATTGTTGACAAAAAACAAATCGGGAATGCAGACGATTATCGAAACCTTTTTGGATCAAGGTGAACAAATGGTCGGTTCATAAGCCTATACTTCAAGAGTGAATTGTACGTCATAAATATTCTCAAGGAATTTACGCAAGTTGAAAATATGCCCAGCTTCTGCCGATCTCGCTCGGCGTTTTACGTCACCTTTGCTTCGTGTTCGTATATACCGGTTGGTAAGTGTGACGTCATTTGAGCATAAGCCATTTCCCTTGACATGGAGTGAATCCAACAATAATATGTTCACATACGAAAATGTAGTTCCCGCCTTTTCTTTATAGAATTACAGAAGGCATTGTTAAGAGTAAGAGTTGCTCGTGATTTATATTTTGCAAAAGACTGGAATCTTACTACAGATTTAATGATATAAAATTGCATTGAAATCGTGAAAAAGGGTGAAATAAAGGTTCTATTTATTTATTACAATGTAAACTATTCTTGTCTTTGAGCCACAAGTTGAACAAGGAATGCACATACCGTCAATACATGTGCATATGACTAACCCTACTAATACCATAAGGTACGGGTACGAAAGTATTCATTGTTGAGAAGCAACTACCTGAACTGTTTACAACTCCTCGGTGAAGTCTCGGTAATGTAAAATATCAACACTTGGAAAAAAACAAAACTTGTTTGTTGGTCTGTTTACCTTGCTAGTTGTTCTTCTCGTTCCTCGATAAAGTGCGGCCCCACGGCACGCTTAATCTGGAACGTCAGCCCGGCGCGGATGGACTCAACAATGGCTGGCGTTCCACCCTCTTCCCTTGCTTCGATGTCCTGGAGATAGTGGTACATATCACGCGACACCTGAATGTGGAAACACGAGGTAGGTAAATTTCAACAGTTTGTTTCCATTGTGTTTTAGCAAGTTTGCGTGTTTATCCACCATACAACATGAGAATCATGTAGTTTCAAAAAGGGGCGGGTCATGTCCCCCTTTTACAAGGCAGGAAGGATAAATCACTGGGGTAAAAATGCCTAACTGACAAGTGTGCACTTATCAGACGGGAACCAAAACCGCTGTGTTAGTTTACACTGCAGGAAAAAATTCCAGGTTTTGACGGGGGCTTCAATGAAGTCCTTCTATGCTAGCCAAGGTTAATCTGCCACCACCACCAGGCTCCCAACCACCCGGGGGGACAGCAATCGTCTTCCGTCCCTGGGATCAGACGTGGGGGTGACATATATCCCCGCCCTCTGGTTCCTGTGTGCCTCTTAAATCATGTCTATTATTGCGATTGGGTGTTTATACGCGAGTTAACACTCTTCCGAGGCCCTCAAAACGAAGGGCCTTTCACTGACAACCATGCTATGTTAACATAAATAAGGGTTTTTATATAGTGTATAGCCAAATGACGGCAATGGTCATGAGCCCCTCCTCCCTCCCCCACCCGTCTTAATGGGTCATTTTGTAAAGACTGTTTGCGGGGACACTTTTGTATGAATTCTCTTTTGAGTAGTAATTAGTTCTGAAAAGAACTGGTTGGCACAACTTTACGTTTCGATCAGTATGCTCAGATCGTTTTCAGGCGAATTATCATCTTCTCTTCTTTGTGTTAGTCGTTAAATACTTTATAAAGCGAACAACACTGGCGTAAATCCCGTGATGAAAAGTGGGGGTGATTTTGAAATTTGGGTGCACGGTATAGCATGAAGTTCTGCAGTCGACAACTATTCAGAATCTTGCGGCTACAGTAGGCCTACAGCTATTACATGTGTATTTTAGTTTTTTTCAACGCATGGAAAATTCTGGGGGGCTGATCCTATGGACCATCCCCCCGGTCCAAAAGGTGGGGGATATATCCCCCATCCCCCCGGGATTTACGCCCGTGGCGAACAACAAATCCTTGCTCGAAAATTATACACTTGGTTTAGGTGCAGTTTTCACTGTAAATTCTTGTTAAATACGCTGATCACCAGGTGGTATAAAGTTTAAACAAGCTTTACCCGGATGGTGACTAAACTATCGAGGGTGAATGTAAGGCGTGTCTTTTTAAACCAGGAGTAAGGTTACTGCACACAAGTGATACCCTCTTTAACTACCGTTTAACATCAAGTAAAGTGGCGGATCCAGATCTTTGCCAGAGGGGCACCCTCCCGAGAGGCAATGCACCCAGTAAACTACCACACTGCGCTTAGCCCCAGTTTGGGTCTCATTATCTGGGACGAGTATAAAGTAGGCTTCGGTCTGTATAGGCATAATTTGTTACGTACGTATGCGACAGTGCCACCGCCTGCTCCGTGTGGTACTTTGTTGACAAATAGACACTTCTTTGCTATCAAGATACCTTTAAAACAAAGCATTGACACAAATAAAAACAATTATTACTTGTGTCGCACATCGGGTGATCTTGCTGTAGGCATGTCAAGAAAGGAAACTGAAGACTGTGAGATTCCCAAGCAGCGAAATCGTGGAGAAAATTCAGCATAAGGAATTCGTTTAAAAAAAAAGGAAAATGTCTTTTTGTGATAAGCATATTCATCTAAAATGTATTTGTGTCAAATCGGATATAAACAAAACAATCAAAACTAGCTCACCAGGTGTCCCCACGCCTCCAACAAATTTATGTGTTGAAATAAACACGGCATCCTTTGAGCAGTCCCAACCAGGTCTGTTAAAGATGGGGGAATAAACCATGTTTAAAATGTTTTTTAAAAAAGAGAGACACCGGTTAAACTGCAAAACAAATAAGGTCATATGTGAATTAAAGACTCTGATATAAAAATAGAATATGATAATTGTTCGGGGTGGCGGAGTATGTGTAACCTACTGGTTTATTGGGCTACTAGACAAAGCTGATGTAGATTTTCGGCCGCCACATTCGAAGTCTTATTCGAGGAGATAATTAATTATTTGGACAAGAAGACCAGTGATTTTAATTCAAGCATGGAATCAGATTAATTGAGGCGGATGTGATTTTCCATTTTAAAAAAAAACTTTCTCGGACTCCCACACTAAAACCAGCTGGCGGAATTCACACAACCAAATTAAAACAAAGAAAGGAATGAATTTGTTTCGATAACGAATAGCATTGTCACTGTAAAAAAAATATTTAAATGACCATGACAATCGAAATTTTTGTCTTGTAAAGGACTCGTGTGCAAACAACTGGAACTCAAGATTTGAGATTTTAACTTCGTACTCCACAGCCAGATTTCTGAAAGGAAGCCAAACCTATGAATTGTCTCGTTAGAATCTCACCTGCTATCTGCTGGATTGATGTCGATATCCAAGTAGGGTGCTGTGAAAAGAAGAGAATAAGGATTCCTGTAATTTTTCAAGTAGTGATATTTTGTCTAGCTCTCAGTTCAGAAACGGCTGTGCATGGTGGTGGAACTCTTTCAGGTTATCCAAGCCCTAGCACTCTTTTTGAAAAAGGTCATTTATAAATAATGTGAACTATCAATCAAACCCTGTTACCTTAGAGCGCAGTCTGGGCCCCCGATGAGAGCATGTTGGTGTAATTGTGGGAAACTGTATAGGGCTACAAGATTTTCATCTTACAGAGTAAAAACCAAAATTATAGGTGTTTAAGCCAATGTGGCTATCATTTGGATAAAGGCTGTTCTGAATCATTTTATCAAGGTGTTTTTTTTAGACTAACCTGCCGTAGCGTAGTCCCAGAACGACAAAGCCCCGTAATGATGCAACAGCGCCGCCACACGCTTTGTGTCGGTGATGATCCCCGTGACGTTGGAAGCGGCTGAGAAGCAGCCGAGAATGAGTTCGTACGTTTGGCAGTAGGTCTGCAGTTTGGATTCCAAATCGTTCATGTCGACTAAGCCCTGCTTCGTCTGTTCAATGCGCACAACCTTGTGGAGTAAACATATATATAGGATTATTACACATTGTTTAGGCCTATGCATTGGTTGATATTAAGATCGATCAGTGAAATGTTTAGCTGAACATTGGTCGGCACATTTCTGAAAATCTCACACAGTTAATTATGACTGAAATATTTCAAGGGATGTTTTTGGATGCATCATCAACTTTAAACCGAGTAAGTATTATGCTTTTGTAGCATGTATTTCTTCTGCATCTAACCATGGAGGAAGGAAAATTCTATTTTCCTTCCTCCATGATCTAACATACTAAAGTACTACGGTGTTATTGATTCAGTTTATAGGGGCAGTTGGGGCACAGGATTTTCAAAGGATACTCGAGGCACACATACTTACAGGCTCTTATGTTTTTCTTAGGGATATGAACTCTGAGACGTGACTCCAGAGGGAAGGTCCTCAGATGGGGGGGACATACCCCCTCCCTAATGCCCCCTCCCCCCCCCCGGCCCCCAGTTACGCCACTGCAAAGGTATCGTTGAAATGTGTTATCTAAATTGAGTGTCTCACTGGTGGTTCTGGATTTGGGGTGACTTGACTGATTATATTGAGTGAGTCTTGCATGGTTATTAAATAACTGGCAGTCTGGCACCGCAACATATGTATATGGGAATTCGTTCCAAACTCATTATACGTCTCCCGTTCCAACACACGGCATATGACTATATCTTATGACGATTTAATAAAGGGCATGATTTGCGCTCCACTACTTCCCGCCATACATAAAACAAAACAAGTAATGAATGGATTTTGATCAATACTTTCGCAATAGGGAAAACAAAAAAACAAAACAACCGACGTTCTCCGCGATAGCATAAAGGGTCGTCCGCGCCTATGTGTCTGGCAAGCGTGTTTGTTCAGTCCCGTGAACACAAAAAAATAATGGTCGTTCAAAACCCCGCACTCATTAACCACGCTGACCTGCCCCGTGAATCTAAACGAATGCAGTAAGGAAAATCATTCAGTATCGATGTGATATTGTCTGTGGGAGTGAATTAGACCAGTAAGCATAAATAAAAGGAAAGGCAGAAAAGAAAAACAAGCGAACTTAACAGGCCCCCAGCACTTAACATCACCGCCACAGTAAACAATTTTTTTTTTGCGCCACGGCATTATTGTGTCTGCTGTACGTCCTCTTCATTATAAGCATGGAGGAAGAAAACTTCCTCCATGTTATAAGTCAGCAAACGCAGGTTTCCCCATTCACGCTTCGGCATTCGTTAGCGAGATGGCTGCGTGGCTGAATTGTTGAGTTGAGGCTGGGAGACGCATTTAGACCTCCCGCTCGGAAACACACAGCCTCTTAAGCAGGATGCCCACAAAATTAGGATTATTAATTGGATTAATTTCAAAGTTGACCCTAGCGCTCCATGGGCTAATACCAGCTTAGGTTACATAGGCCTACAGTTGGATTGCCGAAGACAGCACCATGTATATTCGTTCCCATTTTTAAAACAGTTTAAGCTCACGAATTTCACATTACAAGATTGCAGATTTTAAACTCCAAATTCTCCAGTTTGAACCCCAGTAATTGCACATAAGGTCAAATATGCATAGATGTATTCATAATTTCACGAAGATAAGGGGTTGAACATCTGTATATAGAATGAATCTGTTAAAATTTCTGATGATTCACGGTTTTGAGAAAATGTGAACAAATAATTTACAATATTTTAAAATATAGTGCAGAATTCTATACCACAGAATGCATTTTTTGGTTTAGTGTTGCATCGAAAATATTCTAATTTTGTTGGTTATTTCCATAGAAATTGGTGAACCTCTTTGAATTACCATAATTTATTTACCAACTAATTTACACCAGTGCTGGTTTCGTGTAAATCTGAGAATATTGTTTTCTCGAAAATAACCAAAAAGTTAGTATACGGGCTTTAAAGTGCACAAGTGCTGCGTGTATTAGCATGGACCCTAACAAGCGTAGGTGGAAACGATGTGAGCGTAGGAAATGAAAGTCATCATACCGTGACACATGACATTTTGGAAAGGAATTGCCCCTACAAAAAGTATAGATGGCCAACTGTGAGTGCGTGTGGTTTTTCCCCCTATATTGCGCGGTTTCCCCCTGCGGAAAGGTTCCCCAAGGGAAATATTACAGGTTGTCGACCTACAAAGGAGTTGACCTGGCTTATATGGACCTGACTTACCCTTGCCCCGCTCTCTTTCCACGGCAGGATGTTGGAATGGTGTTCAAACGGCCCCACTAACACCATCTGTCGAGATAAACACAAAATATGTTCGGTTTCTTTTAGGAAAAAAAGGACTGCTAAATTTAGACTGGTTAATTCCCCGCTAGGGCGTGTTCACCCTTGTTTATCCGGGGTTTGTCAAATACATAGATGACAATGTGTTAAAGTTGGGAATTATTTTGTACCAAAACAAAATTAATGGGGTTTTATTTTTACCAAAACAAATGAACGATGGAAATCAAATTGATATTTTCGCAATAATAACTGTAAATCGACTGTAAAAAACGTACAGTCTTCGCCGCCTTTTCCCCGTGCAATTCCATCACGTTAAGTAGTTTGTGGATGGCCCCAGTTGAGCCGCTTCCTGTGAAAATGACTGCGTCGTCGTGCGTGGCGTTGACACAACTCCTAATCAGCTCTCTGCCAAAACAAAACAAACAAAACCTGCATGATCATACGACTTTAATCACACAATTTCACATCTACATTTCTGTTATGATCTATACGACTGAACTGTATTATGAAACCCCTGTACATTTTTGTTAGAACATTTAAAAATGTCATTGAAATTCTCCCTGGAAAGTTCATTTTAGAATTGTAAATCCCCTGTAGAAAATAATGTTGTCCTTGCATGGACTAAAATAGTTATACACAACCCCAACAGTTCTGATTGAGCTGAAACTGTTATGTTTTTTTTTATCCTTCAACGAGAGTATTAATTTTGGCTTTAAAGTATCAAGTGTGGATTCAGTTTTGGAAGCAGAGTTTAGTGACCTTGCTTTCAGGTAAAGCCTGGCCCTGGCCCTGTTGTGTGTTTCGACTTTGCTGTGCGTGCACGTGCCGCCCGCCCTGTCTCCCGTTACTTGAGTTCACACCCACTATGCGTAACAACACACCCCTTTTTAACTGGATTCACATCACGCTTCATCCTCGGCCAATATCCTGGGCTTCCTCGCCCCGTTGCTTAGCAAACCACCCTCTCTTCAAAAGCAGCTTGCCTCTCCCTGTGATGTTGTTATGAAGCCCAGGTTGCCCCCCTTCTCTTTGATTACAGAGTCCCAACAGTAACCCTAGCACATGGTGACAGTCCCATGTGCATATCGCGTGAACCTCTTTCTGCACAAGAGGGTGTGTATAGTCGGTGGTTGGGGATATTCCGTCTAGTCTCAGAGGAAGGGTCCGTTTTGGAGCCATCAACAGCATCTCACAGTGGGTTAAGTGTCCCAGTTAATAAAAATAGGGTCAACCGTTACTCCAGGCACAAACCGCAGGTGTCCATCCCCATATAAACTTTTATTAAAACTCACTGAATGAATCAGCAAAAAAAATTGTTTGAACACCCTAGCCCGCGGGCGTCTGCAACTTCTAGCCTAGAGGCTGTGCCTGTCGAAATTTTGGCTCTGACCTGCGGTTTGCTGTGCGGAAAAGTTTTGTCAGTTTGACAATCTGCAACTCATAAAAACAATGTAACATTCTAGGCGGCTTCTCACGTTACCTGGACTCGTGTCTGAACTGAGTGGTTTGCTTTGAAGTGATTGTAGTGGTGGTATGGGTGTTGGCATACATTGTGTAGACGTGCTCCGTTATGTAGTTTTCAATACATCGGAGAGGCCTAAATGAATAAAAAGACAAAAGTAAAAAAATTAAAAAAATGCATTGAATCAAACGTTATTATACATGTAATCAAAATACAACAACTTGCACACACACATACACAATAAACAAATGAGTCTTGTGTAATGGACTGTTTTCTCAAATATTAATAGCCCGTCTACAAATTTGTCAGATCACTCAAGAAATGTTTGTCTATTTTATTATGGATTGTTTTCTCACAAAATAATAGCCAGTCTTCTAATTTTTCTTATCACGTAAAACACTTTCGCTGGGGCTTATTTCAGAACAGGGCCAGTTCAGGACGAGGGAGGGCGTAGGCCAGACGACCCATAACTTCCCCGTAAACACGGAGTTTCCTCGCGATATTGGGCCCCCCAAAAAAACACGGTCCGGTGCTTGTTTTGGTTAAGCGCCCGGGTCAGCACACATTGAGCAATCGGAAGTTTTGTATTAAGGAATTAAAACGCGAAAAAAAACACAGACTAAACGCAGCCATCTGGGAGTAAAAATAACACGGTTACGCATAATCACGTAATGCATCGTTTTTTTGCAACTCTCTTGGTGAGAAACCCATTGCGGACTTTTGGGATACAAGTGGCTTTGATGCGTAATTTGATTAACCCCTCGCACATTGCCCACCGAGTCACGCAGTATATTATAGAGGACGCTCTGAAATCGTCCCAGAAAGATCACTGCGTGGTTATATAAGCCCATCTGCGTTGATCTGTGTACACATTCGTGCAATAGATTCTGAAGCAGCTTTGGTTCAAATAATGTGATGTTTCCCGATCTGTCACGCAACCTCCCAAAATGTTTGTTTCTTCTCGTTATCATAATCCCAGAGAAATGGAAACTGACAAGACAACGGGGACGAGGAAATTGAATATGTGGACAGTTTGTACAATTCGTGGGGAATATGCCGGATCGCATTGACATCAACTTGCGAAGACCGTATCCATGGTTTGGCCGCGGCTGACTAGCCTGCTAATTAAATCGATTCCGTTTTAGCCAATTTGGCCTATAAAGCCTACTCGAATATTTTCTTAAATCTTATATAAAACCTACAATGTAAGCCCCCTTACCTAAGCCAACACCCAGTGTCTGATCTTGTTTAATTTGAGTTTGTTGTTGTTGTTTTGTTTTGTTGTTGTTGTTTTGGTGTTTTTTTGGGGGGGGGGGGTGCTGCTGTTTTTGTTTTGTATGTATACACACAAGTCATCTGACCGGTTTCTGGGCTGCAGCTGACTGCAGCCAGGGCAATAGAGTGGACATATGTCCCACAGTGGTTCCGTTGCTTGCGTGCGTACAAAAAAAACGCAATGAGCTACTTTGGTAATTCACAATTCCGTTTTATTCATCGTGGCTGTCACTCACCTTCCAGAAGCTGTGTAATCACAGTATACCACTGAAAAGAAAGAAAAAAACAGACAAAACAAGTAGTCAATACATCACATGCCCAACATCGTTATAAACGGTGTACTCTCTATCCTGCTGTATAAAAGAAAGTCACAAAGTATCTTGGGTGCGAGCAAGCCACAAATGTGTGGCCGCCATACCGACCGGATCTTACAAAATGAGTTTTAACGGGCCAGATACAACGTTGGTAATTACTTAAGTTGGACTAACATATCACTCATCCTGAGATATTATTTCATCTGAAGAGCTTTCATCTCAGAGAAAACAGGAATTGTTCTGTCAAACTTACAAGTAAACGTGAGACCAGTTTTGGTGCAATTTGTTCAGGTTAATTTTATTATGTATTTTTTTTTAAACTAGAGGGCGGAAATGAACGTATGTTACCAGATACCAATGGTGTATTTTTCCTGTAAGGATTTGTTTCACTCATTGTCATCTTCAATTTGCTACCAAACAGATGTCAATATCTTGTGAATTAAGACTTTTATGGGGTGAAATAAAGTAAGATTTTCAATGATGTGCCTGTAAAACAAAAGCAGCTGTTGTTACTTCAAACCCGGTTTGTAAGATTATGCAATAACATCATAAATATCGAACATCAGCCGATGACTCATTTCCATATCAGAATGAATATAGAGCATATGAATTGTTTACACTTTGCGTGACCTTTAGACTACCAGGGTGATTTCCCACCGCGGGCAAAAGTGTGCGTATTTGTATGCAGAGTTTGTACATTTTGTACTTCTCCGCATAACATCAATCATTTCTTTTCAAATTGTTCAGATGAATAAGATTTAAGGTGTAATGTTAGTGCCTTATTAGTGCCAGATCTTCTGGTTTCTTGTCATAGACCTGTGTACGTTTTGTGCCCGGCGCCGAGTTTGTCCTTTGGGGCTCTTTTGTAAACATGTGATGTCATTGGTCACATCGTCTATAAAGTCAGCTGAATGCACCCTCAACATTTTTCTCCTTAAAGACACCACGAACGTATAAAAGCTGAACCTTTCTCAGGTTGGTTTCTGTATCCATTTCACCAAAAGTGTACACTGCCTTTAAAATATGCCTACCAGTACCATCCAATGTAGTTTACCAAAAAATAAGATAAAAACCACAAACAAGGTTAACAATAATTAAAATGGCGACCATTTAAAGTTCGCCCCTTACTGTACTTGAATACGAAGATGTCGATGCCAAATGGTACGGATCAGCACAGAGATATATGACACTGCATCTGCGCGCAGCTGCTATTACGTAGTGCACATAGTTATTTTGTATTGGGCTCGGACAAAAGTATTTTTAGCTTTAAAAAAAAGGTGATCAAAATGCTATTGAGATTTCTTAAAAGATTGATGGGCCAGGTTTTTGTTTTTTAGTGTTTGGGTACTGGGGTGAATGATAGGTAAGACTAATAATGGTGACACCATGTGAAATTCTCTGTTGAGTAGTAAATAGTTCTGAAAAGAACTGGATGTTACAACTCGACGTTTCGATCAGTATGCTCTGATCATCCTCAGGAGAACGGGGGTGAATGACGATAAAGTCTTCTAAGATGATGCTATCAAACCCCTTAACATTTGTAAATGCCATCTCCAAATGTCTTAGACCGTTTTGGGCATCTGGTATGCCTGCCATATATAATTATTGTTGGCTGCAACATACAGTAATATTAAAGACATGTTGTTGTATTCAGATTTCAGCATGGCAGTCATTGCGAAAGAAAAGCCTATTGTTGGTCATCCGTCCACCGATTCAAATGCCTGTATATTGTTTTCATGCAACGTTTTGTATCACCGGTACTTCACCATTGTGTGGATTGTTTATTTTGGAGGATTCAGGTTATGTGTATGCAAACGGACCTAGGAAGTTAGGGTTAAGCCTGTCTGGACAGTGTGTAGTCCTTGACCTTACACGAGGTCATTCCAGCGGTCATCCAGTTCCGAATACTTCACAAACAGTAGGATGGCTGTTTGTGTACTTCGTGTTTGTTTAAAGGATGTTCCATGTTGTCAATAAACCTCAGTAAATAAGCCACAAGTGATTATAATAGTAAACCGAAACCACAGACAGCTAGCAATCAATCAGCTGTCAAGGTTCGACTTTAATGTTGTTGTTTTTTTCATATTATGACAAAGGACAATTTAAGGATTGTAATGTGGATGTCGTGGTGATGCATTTTGGTTTTTATGATTAACGAGGGGGTGAGTAATGCCTTCAATTATCGAGCCGGTGTCTTAATTAAGGAATTTATGATGTCAGTGATGAGCTCACGGTCGCATGAAATGCTGACCACGAAATTAACCGTCGAGTGTTACGGGGTGAACTAGCCGCGTAGTGTGCATGCTAATTAAATCATCTTGAGCACAATATTCCACTTGCATGATATCGTAAATCCCTCTTTAAGTTAGCTTGCAACACCTCGCTAATCTTTAAGGGGGGTTCTTACGTGATCGGATGGGCAAAGTGCATCCGTCCATCTCCACAGACGGCCAAGCTTAAGCCCAGGAAAAGGCCAATTCATGTTTTAAGGGTGGATTATGTAAAGGACTGCCGGCATTGGAGCAGTCTAGCAAATTTGAGTTGTGTTGAAAAGCCATATCAATCGTCAATTGTACAACGTCTGTGATAATTTGTTATTAACGCTTTGCGTAATTATATTTATTGTAATCAAGATGTATTTCTTGTTATTGCCATCATGCAAATGAATGTCTTTCTAAATTTCTAACTCACCAAGCCAAACTTCGCATATAGTTGCACATGAATTTACTTAGGCTATAGGCTCGTCGGCCTGTGAGGGGAAAACCATTTATCAGTTTTACACTGTTTGTGAACTCTATAACTTAAGGCCCGACACTAATGAAGATGTCAAGTGCCAATCAATTGCGACAAGCACACGCAGTAAGCTCAAAAATAGGCGTTTTGAATTCCCCTGATTAGGGGTCGCCAGAGATTTGACAGGTTTTTTGGGCCTAATTCGTCCAAACAAGCTCCTAGATGATTGAGTCTTCCTGTGTAAAAAAAATTATCAAACACATGCACGCTTTCTTGTTGAATTAGGAAAGGCGTGGAGACACTACATGTCAATGGCTGCTAAAATGGCACATAGTAATGCGCAACACATGATGTTTTCTTCTTCCATATCTTGGCGCGCAAAATCAGCTCCAGAAATAACTGGCCAAGGTTGGACACTTTCACACAAATTAGAAACAAGCAAAAGGCGGCCGCTCGCATCCATCAACTCGAACACGGCATGTTTATACACTTTCGGTATTAACAGTTACGCATTCACAAATTAAATATGTCAGTCAAATAATACACATGAAGACTCGTTTCTAGACTATAGTGCACATTTCTAACCTATAACACGGTTTACAAAATTGAAATAAAAACAAATCATTGTACGTCATTTTTGTCAGGATGGGGCCTGAACCTATCCATCTAACTTTTAAACATGTCATGGTGCATATCCTTAACACGTTGATACATTTAGACTACAAATTTGCCCTTAAATTTGCTTGTCAGAATATACAAATGCATTTAGACAGGGAGACAGTGTTCGCCGCTAGGCCATGTCATGTGCAATCAAATAATAAACCGAATTATTTCCTATTGTTGTACAGAATTAAAATGAGTTTTCCCAAAGAGCTTGAAGGCAGTGGGGTCGGAAGCAAACATTCGGGAATGGTGAATGGGTATGACCTAAAAGTGAAAATGCACGGTCCTACATCGGTCATTGAGAATAATTAGGTTGCTTGCGTACCTCTATTAAGTGCAAGCTTATAAATTTTAAAAATCACCCCCGAGACCTCTCCAAATATACTCGCTTAGGGGTCCAAGGCCTAAGTTAAGTAGGTAATTGTGTTTCACTTACCCCTTCTCTGTCCAAATGGACCGCAGAACTGCGCCTCTCCCCCGATAACATTGTTGTTCACGTAGCTGAGTAGGGCTTGTTTTGGACTACAATTGTCTGTTCTGAAAGCCTCCATTTTTTGTCTTGGTGTAAGGTATCCTCGATCAGAATGCTCGCCTGAAAAATTTCTTCAGGATGGTTGTAAGGAGTTCTTGTAGCGGAGGTTTTGTGACTTTTGTGACGGAGAGTTCAGTACTTCCGGCGGCGTACTTCAACAGCTGTATGTCAAGCTATGAGTCAACAATCTACACGTGGTGGAGTAGTCTATCGAGCAAGCATATCTCATGGGTTCGACGTTAAGCTCGCGTGCCAAGTTGTTTTCTGTGGGACAACCGGGCACGGTGGCGCACTTTATAATCACAGCTTATGAATGAATCCGTGACCATTGACGTCACGCAGAGAGGGGAGACCGCCTCCGCGCCTGAATGCGTTCTTTCCCTCTACGCGGCTGATGATCCCAACACCAGAGGCAGTAAATTCACACGTCAGATGGAAATTTCTAGTGTAGCAGCAAATCCCGGAACCGCTCCAAACCACCCAACCTTTATTCCTTCTCACCGTCGCCAGGCAACTATAAACAGTTAAAAAACACACCACCGTGAACTAGTTTGACATTAATATGTTTGTTAATCGCCCCCACGCCGTACAGTCCAAGATAAACAACACACTGCAATTTCAGGCTCTTGAACCTTTACGAAGGTTTGAATTGTACTCTTGTAAGGTGTTTGGGTTTTCCTTTCAGTGCCCTCTAAAGGTAACACGTAGGAGATTTCAGTCGCATTATCTCTGAACCTTAACGCTGAATTTTCTTGAATGAAAAGCGCTGATGATATTGTAGATTATCCATGCTTGAAGCAAGCGCTTATTTCTACAACACAGGGCCACTTTTTCTGTTGGATATCCTGACCAATAATATTCTAAACAATCGTCAGACATAGATGAATGGACCTCTCATAAATAAGAATAAGAAAATCACCTGGTTTTGATGTTGAGGTTCGTCTTCCTGGATCATGACGTGAATTGGATAGGTCCACTTAAAGGGACAGTATCGTCACGATCAGAGCAGACTTTCAACAGGGCATGGAATTGGTGTCTTAACTTGAATATGAACACAGTAACTGAAAATTAATTGCTAATTTATGCAGAAGCAACAGTATTATTTTCACTCTCTGACTGAGTGAAAATAAAACTAGCACTCCGATTCCATGCCCTATTGATCGTGACGATATTATCCATTTAATGACAAACAATTTATGCACACTTTGAAAACAGATGGTAAAATTTGACTTTATGTATTTCATACGTGCATGGGTTATTTTCCAAAGGGATAACATGTCCTCTTCCCCCCCCCCCCATCACCTGTCAATGTACTTAACCCTGGTATATTATGAGCTAGCAAAACAGTGGTTTTGAATAGGCAAAAAGTACTAGCAAGCGGATTGCGTAATAGTTTTATGTGCTGAATACATTGTAATGTACATGGTTTAAATGCATGGTTTAAGTGTCTCCACGGCCAGTCATCCGTCATCTCACTTACGAGTGAAATTAACATTGGCTTATTTTTGCATGCATGATATATATTTAGTACAGGCCAATTCAATAGGATATGACCTTCTCTGTAAACACAACAAATCATGCGTGTATTGAATACCACAATCACAGAAGAAAAAAACAATCGCAGAGTATGCATTGATAAATTCCTTTGGTAAAAATAGCCCCACTGTGTATTTCATTTTTTGATTTTCTATTTTAAGGGACAATATCGTCACGATCAGAGCAGACTTTCAACAGGGCATGGAATCGGTGTCCTAGTTTAAGATGAACACAGTGACTGAAAATTCCTGATTCATTTATGCAGCAGCAACGGTAACATGACCTTATCATGTGGGGTATTAAAACTAGCACTCTGATTCCATGCCCTGTTGATCGTGACGGTATTGCCTCTTTAAAGGTAAGTACAATATTGTTAATACCAAAAATATTACAAATTTTCCTGAATATAGTTTTGTCTGAGGTGCTGTCATTTTTTTGGAGAAAAGTAACAATTAATGCCTATAAATTTTAGTTCAAAAGTCATTGCTGTCCACTGTGGGAATGAATAATGCTCTCTGTTGACTCGTGTTGTGATTCCTTTAAGACCCTTCTTGATCCACCTAAAAACAAACTCCCCCTACGAACTTCAATTTACACAACAAAATTGATTCCGAGTGATTTTATTATTATTATTATTATTATTTATTTATTTATTTTTTTTTTTTTTTTTTTTTTGATTATTCGCGACTGCACCCTCTCGCTCTTGAGCGATTTTGAAGGTATTCAATTTCAGGAATTATTTTTAGCAGTCTCCCTCCCCATTTTATTTCTGCATCTGCCGCCGGCTGTTCCTTGTGGCTTATACCTGTAATATACATGAAACGGAGATGGTTTGGCATTGGAAGTATTAGACGCACTGTTATTATTTAAGATTAATTTAAACATGTTTGAACTGGTCATGCGTAGCCACATTTCTTGATTCGATTGTGTTGTGTTCGCTTCAGGTAACAGATTCCGTTATCCAGCAAAAAAAGTCAATATTTATTAATTAAACATGTAATTCGGTCTTAAAACCGAAGCCGAAATTTTAATAATCAATCCTGATTGAGTGAAGATCTTTTTTCCTTATCACAGTGATGGTTTTTCTTATCAAGTTGTTGTGTGACTGCATGCATTATAACACGGGGACTCGTTATAAACACTTCACAGAATTGGCGGGAATCCATTCATGGCAGGGAGTAGTATTGGCAATGACCCCCACCACCCGCACCCACCCCCCCCCCCTCCCCCCAGTGAAAAAAATGCTTCAAAGTAAAACAGGGTCAGGTATCGCGTGTCAGTTTTGAATTATTTGTATACAATTATGCAATGACGACAAAAATAATTATGCACTGGGTCGCACACACTTTTAACATGTTTTAATAATAATAAAAAATGTCGGAAAGTCCTAAATATGTGCGTCCGTCATACTAACCAAGGATAAGAGTACGGCAGCTGTCGGAAAAGGGTACCGGTCATTTGTTTTTCCGCAGCGGATGTTTCTGTTTTTCTTTTTCTATTTTTCCGAGGGTTGTTTTGTGTCATGCCATGTAGGGGTCGATGAACGTGTGACAGACGTATTTAGCAGCGGGTTGTTCCGAGCACTGCGCGGGGCTAATGACTGCAGCGCACGGTGTAATTGTATCATCAAGCGGCTCACCTGTTTTGACTTTCCGCACGGCTAGCTTGGAATTGGCGAAGCAGAAGGCTTCCGTTATAATGAGAACATCAACACAAAAACAAAAACGGCAACATAACTTCAAAACAAAAACAAACAAAAAATACATACAGGAATTAAACATATACAAAGAAACAAGCACCAATTAAATTGAACAACAATTTGATTTAACGGAATTCTTGAGTGAGTGATGTGTTTGTTTGTCGGGGTGTTTTCTAATGTGTTTGTTTGTTTGTTTGTGTTATAAACCGACGTGATGAGGGTAAACAGTTTACACTAAACGATGTACAGTTTCCGTAATAATGTAATTGTTCCAATCGTGGGTTCCACACTAAAAAATTCCCGGGTCAGCATTGACCCGGGTAAAAGAGACCGCAGGGTCAGACTGACCCGGAAATTAGATTTTTTTTAAATCTGACTGACGCAGACACTGAGTCAGATAGAATCTGACTGACGCATAATCTGGGTCAGAGAGAATCTGACTGACGCAGACACTGGTTTCAAGACACAGATACTGGGTCAGAGAGAATCTGACTGACGCAGACACTGGGTCAGAGAGTATCTGACTGACGGAGAATGTGGGTAAGAGAGAACCTGACTGATAATAATAATAAAAATAATAATAATGTGGACTTATATAGCGCACGTATCCACCAAACTAGTGCTCAAGGTGCATTATATTATCAGGCTCATAAATCATTCCTGAAACCATCTCAGCTCCCTGGGGAGTATACAGCTCAATTGCTGCCATTACAGCGCATATAGGGCTAATCAAACACAAGTCTGCCCTCACAGGTACCCATTTTACCCCTGGGTGGAGAGAAGCAATTATGGTAAAGTGTCTTGCTCAAGGACACAAGCACCATGGTCGCGGTTGGGATTCAAACCCACATTCTGACGACTCACCCATCAGAACACAAATTCGATGCACTAAACCGCTCAACCATGGTACTCCACAGAACCTGACTGCCGCAGACACTGGGTCAGAGAGAATCTGACTGAGGCAGAATGTGGGTCAGGGAGAATCTGACTGACGCAGAATGTGGGTCAGAGATAATCTGACTGACGAAGATACTGGGTCAGGGAGTATCTGACTGACGGAGAATGTCGGTCAGAGAGTATCTGACTGATGCAGATACTGGGTCCAAGACACAGACACTGGGTCAGAGAGAATCTGACTGACGGAGAATGTGGGTCAGAGAAAACCTGACTGACGCAGACACTGGGTCAGAGAGTATCTGACTGACGGAGAATGGGTCAGAGAGAATCTGACTGACGCAGACACTGGGTCAGAGAGAATCTGACTGACGCAGAATGTGGGTCAGAGAGAATCTGACTGACGCAGAATGTGGGTCAGAGAGAACCTGACTGATGCAGATACTGGGTCAGAGAGAATCTGACTGATGCAGAATGTGGGTCAGAGAGAAACTGATTGACATGGCCCATGTCAATGGGTCAAGGATAATCTGACCGGCCCGCAGACTGGGTCCTGGCAGCCCCTAGATTCCCCCAGTTGAACCATCCCAAGGAAGCCTGATTGGGGACAGCCAGTCAAATTCCCGGGTCAGCATTGACCAGGGTAAAAGAGACTGCAGGGTCAGACTGATCCGGAAATTAGATTTAAAAAATAAAATCTGACTGGCGCCTGATGGGGACAACGAGAAGACGAAGTCCCCTGCTGGTAGAAAGCTCTGCGATCACAGTGATTTGGACTATTATATTTCATTCCTTATTTATTTTGCAAATTGTATTACTTATTTTGGGGACAGGGAGGGCCCTCCCTTTGATCGAACCACCACTGCACAGTAGTGATACTGATTAATGTTTATGTAATATTTATGTAGGTCACAGCCGTCGTTTGCTTGCAAGTTGTTGTGCACAATGCTTTTTGAGCCGATGACACCTGCCGTGAACACTGCACGTGTGAACACTGACAATAACGTAATATACCCGGCAGGTAAAACAACTCTATAGGGACGAGCGATACGATGAGCGAAAACACGTCATCGTAAGCTGTGAATTCCCTGAAAAGGTCACAGAATGGATGGTTATTGTTTAACTCAGAAATATGAACTTTAAGATGAAAATAGTTCTGTTGAAGATCTGTAAGCCACAAAATAACATGGCTCGTGTTGGCCTCATCTCTTAAATATAGTGTATAATACTCGGTAAATGGCAAACCGTGCGCCTCTGGCCCTACAGCTTATGAAACATCAGTCGATCAATTTCATAATCATGGGGGTGGGTTTGCCTCAGCGCGCCGCTGATGAAATACACTTCACCCATGAAGCAACATCTCAGGTCCGTAGGCTGGTTTGGACACGGGGAAGAAAGTTGAACTTTCTAAAAAGTACAAAAAATGGTGGAGCTCTACATTTTGTGTGAATTCACGTATCTGACTGTTCCGGCACGTCGTAGAGTATAAGGCTCATACAATGCGGATGTAGCTACGGGCTACGGGGGACGTCTCCTCGGTGCCTAAAAGCTGTTCCCTATTCTCGATAATGCCATTGTGGTATTACCAAATGTTACTTAGTGCAACCGCAAACCTTATCTTCCACCATGCAAAGCCTCAAAAACCTACTAACGTAGGCCTGTCTCTTTTAAAATGACTGTATCCCCCAACGCCCTCAACACTAATACCACAGCCGAAAAGCCTGGTAAACTCAATGGGTTATGCTCAATCCACCACCATCCCCCATCCCCGCCCCAGAGCACTGACTGAAAAGAATCATCACATGAAAAATTAACCAAAGTGTGTAATTATATCATCCTTGTTCGTGTATCCTGATATTATAATACGCCCCAGCTCCTGTGGTATAAGCCTGCTGGTTAGACAATATGGTATGATTATTGATCCTTTCATAGCGGTGGGTTGTGCGGAAGCACGAATATTATATTATTAAGATGTAAGCGATGTTTGATTCTTAGAATGATATATTTGTCATAGGAATGGAAATTTCCAGACACATAAAGGTCTACAGGTAATTGGTATCCGCTGGTGGTTCGTTCTGATTTGTCTTTGACATAGACCTACTTCCGGGTTATTGCAAAACATTGGAACTAACAAGTTCAGCTCAAGTTATTTCAGTTATTTTTCATTCGTTTATTTTATTTTAATTTTAATATTTCTTTATTGATTGGAAGATACTTCAACTGTATGATCCCCCTACCATGCAAAAACTGGAGTGTTTAAATAACACCGCTGGTGTCACCAGTTATTATGCTGTGGTGTTCACATATGTGGCGAGTTGTCCAATATGAGCACTACTGGGTAGGTGTAGTTTTTGTACTCGCACCAGATTTTGGAATGTCTTCACAATTGGTAATTTCAAGAGAAATAAATGATCAAATTTCTACATAAATCTCACTTGTATAATTCAAAGTTGTAAAGTTGTAATTTATATATTAATTTATGTGTTTTGTTTAGCTAATTTATCTATTTGGTGTTTTTTTAATTGGTTGCGTTTGTAATTTTCTCTTTGCTAATTATAGAGTTTATGTATAATTAAATCTTGTAAACTTGTGATTTATATTTTAATTGGGTGAGTTTGTAATTTAATCGTTGTGTTTTTAGCGTTATTTGTTTATGTTCACTCTTCTCGGTGACTTTACGCACATGCGTTTTAATGAGATGCACATTTGTAATTTTTGTCTAATATTTATTATTTATAATTTTTTATTTTATTATATTGATGATAGTATCAAACATCGTCCGAGGCAATGTTATTTTAGTAAATTTAGTAAATTAAATTTATAACTTAATATTAGTCTTCATGAAATAAAATTCTATGTTTGTATGCGAAAATTCCGAAGCATATTCATTATTTTTTACACTGTAAAAAATTGTGTTTAGAATTTAAACACATTTCTAAACACATCGCTTGTACTCACTTTCTTCACACGTTCAGCCTAAAACATGTTTAGATTGTGTTTTTCTGTGATGTGTGTTTGAATGCTAATTATTATTATGAACAGGTGTCAAAAAGCTAAGCACGTTTAGCTTTGTGACATGTACAGAGGATGGCCGTTTAGCATTCCTAAACGCGTTTATTTTGCGTGTGTTTAAATTCTACACATCATTTTTACAGTGTAGTTAAAGACACAACGTGATAAGCTGAAACGTTCACGGGTTGGTTTTTGAAAGCACCATACACTATTGGTAATCTCCAAACCTAAAACGTATTTGGTGTTAAGTTGATGACAGTGTCAAGCATCCCTTGAAACATTTTTGTTTATGTGCTATCGTTTAAGTAAACAAATGAAATCAGTTCCAAAATGAATGTTTGCATCCGAAAACAGAAAATTCCACGTTGGAATGAATACGAATAATCTGAATGCATTCTCCTGAGGACGATCAGAGCATACTGATCGAAACGTCGAGTTGTAACCTCCAGTTCTTTTCAGAACTAATTACTACTCAATAGAGAATTTCACATGGTGTCACCGCGCAATTAGTCTTACGTATCCTCTTCACTGTGCAAAGCTACAAGATTTACCTGAATGCATTTCCGCCATTTTCTCATTAAACGTCTCCATGAAATAAGCTTAATATATATTATATAATAATAATAATAATAATAATAATAATAATAATAATAATAATAATAATAATAATAATAATAATAATAATAATAATAATAATAATAATAATAATAATAATAATAATAATAATAATAATAATAATAATAATAATAATAATAATAATAATAATAATAATACAAAATTTGTAAAGCGCCATCTATCTATGACCAAACATATTCCGAGGCGCTGGAAAAAATGTATATACCAAAATACATAAAACTACAAATTACATTACATTACATTACATTACATTACATTACATTACATTACATTACGGATGATGACGAGTAGTCTTATGGTTTTGGCGGGGTTTTTTTACTGGCTGATTTTCTCAGAACTAGGAGATGAACAAGGTGCTATCTTGCACAACCTATAATATGTGACTAACATAGCGGTAAGCCGCTGTTATTTTCACCGTGGCAGAGTTTCAAATCGTACGATTGCGCATTCTAAACGCATTCACGTCAAGTCTAAATGCGCTTTACAGATGCCCCATGCCACTGACCGATTTCTCCAGAGCATTTAACCCCAACTCTCAAAACTCTCCTGATGGATAAGCGATTTTCTATTGAACCGCCAGCAATGTGTACGATTTGGCAGAGCCTTATCGTAGATGGACCACAGATCTCTATGGACCCACAACGCACGACGGGGTACCAGCAGGGCACAAACCTGGGAAAGGTACCGGTAGTATTCCTTGCGGTAAATAACCACGCACGGAAAAGTGACGTCAGTACCAATATTTGTCGTTACAAGTACGCAACGTAATCTGACTAGCGTGGAAACATATGATGTCCACACGAATGACACGATCAGGCGCAGCGATCAACTGTTTTGGATGATTATCATAATCGGTCGAACAATAACGGAATGCGCCTCAACCCCAAAAAGTACACAGTTGTTATTATTGTTGTTGTTGTTGTTGTCCTTAGTTATAGGCGAAGTACGTATGAGCACAAACTTGCTGAGCACATAGCAGAGTGTGCTCAGCAACAATAGGTTACCAGCCAAATTGCATGCTTCTGGCAGGTTCTCAGCTCAATTTTCTAAGCAATATGTTCTGCTAAGTAGCTCTATGAAATTGGAACCCAGTGTTGCGAACCTCTCACTGAAAAGCGCCTATAAAATTACTACTCAAAACAATTTAGGGAACACCGGATTTTTAACATCAAATAGGTTTGAAATGTTCCATGAACCGGGATTTTCATTTGCAACCCCCTCTCTCTTTCAGTAGTCATGTCATGAAATGTGTAATCACTACATGCATCCTTTATCATCTGTTTCATTGTGCAGTTGTTTCTCATCAATTCTGTGAAACATTGTGTTTATCTGAAATAAATTATCTTGCTTTAACTGAGATTATTCCGGTGTTCCCTAAATTGTTTTGAGTAGTATATTAAGAACATATTTTTACGGTGTAAGCAATGCCATGGAATTAGGCCCTGGGGCCAATTTCATAGAGATATACTAAGCAGATAAAATTGCTTACCAGAAAATGTTGCTTAGCAGGTTTTCTTTGGTTACCAGCCAAACTTTCATACAAAATAATAATAATAATAATAATAATAATAATAATAATAATAATAATAATAATAATAATAATAATAATAATAATAATAATAATAATAATAATAATAATAATAATAATAATAATAATAATAATAATAATAATAATAATAATAATAATAATAATAATAATAATAATAATAATAATAATAATAATAATAATAATAATAATAATAATAATAATAATAATAATAATAATAATAATAATAATAATAATAATAATAATAATAATAATAATAATAATAATAATAATAATAATAATAATAATAATAATAATAATAATAATAATAATAATAATAATAATAGACAGAGTACAAAGGCAGACACGACAAGTTGGCCAAGGTGATCCATTGGGATCTGTGTAAGAAGTACGGTGTCAAGGTGCAATCGAAGTGGTACGACCATGTGCCGGAAAAGGTTGAAGAAACGGATCATGTCAAGATTCTCTGGGACTTCAACATCCAGACAGATCATGTTATAGAACATAGACGGCCAGATGTTGTTGTCTTGGATAAGCATGCAAAGATGTGTCATCTTATTGATATAGCTGTGCCGGGTGATAGTAGAGTAGCTTCGAAGGAGAAGGAGAAGGTACAGAAATATCAGGATTTAGCGAGAGAACTTCGCAAGCTGTGGCAAGTCAAGGTGAAGGTTATTCCTGTGGTAGTGGGAGCACTGGGTACAATCCTGAAGGCGTTGGAGAAACATCTCAAGGAGATAGGAACATCTGTTAGAGTAGAATTACTACAGAAGGCGGCGCTCTTAGGGACAGCAAGGATTCTGCGAAAGACACTCGAGATCTAAGGCTACGGGACGTAGCTTGACTCGAGGTGTAACCGGCAGAAAGGAAAACAAGATCTTTCTTTTCATGTTGTGCTAACGCGAAATAATAATAATAATAATAATAATAATAATAATAATAATAATAATAATAATAATAATAATAATAATAATAATAATAATAATAATAATAATAATAATAATAATAATAATAATAATAATAATAATAATAATAATAATAATAATAATAATAATAATAATAATAATAATAATAATAATAATAATAATAATAATAATAATAATAATAATAATAATAATAATAATAATAATAATAATAATAATAATAATAATAATAATAATAATAATAATAATAATAATAATGTGTGGACTTATATAGCGCACGTATCCACCAACTGAGTGGTGCTCAAGGCGCATATTATTACCCCTGCTCATAAGGCTCATAAGGCTCATAAATCATTCCTGAAACCATCTCAGCTCCCTGGGGAGTATACAGCTCAATTGCTGCCATTACAGCGCATATAGGGCTAATCAACCAACTCTGCCCTCACAGGTACCCATTTAACCCCTGGGTGGAGAGAAGCAATTATGGTTAAGTGTCTTGCTCAAGGACACAAGTGTCACGGCCGGGATTCGAACCCACATTCTGCTGCTAACACCAGAACTTGAGTCCGGTAAGCTAGACCACTCGGCCACGACACTCCAAAATGTATGCATTTTGGCTGGTAGTCTGTTTTATATTGCTTAGCAAAAATAATTTGCTTAGCAAAATTCTCTACTAAGCCGCTCTATGAAAGTGGCCCCAGGACTTAGAGCAACACTGAAACGTTGGGGAATATTTATCCACAGTCAGACCGTGAAATGGGACAGTCTTTTAAATTTTAGTGTAAAGTGAGCTAAAAGTGGTGTCCATCTACACATCTGGGCGAACTATATATAGCACATGCAGAACATGTGGGGGCCGACGGCCCAAGTTCATGGTTTAACGTAAGCGAAACAGCATTAAAAGCATTTCACGGCTAAGCAATTTCTGGTTGTGTTCATCATGCATTATACTCTGTATATGCAGAGAATTCCGTGTTGAGCGGCGCCATAAATTTGGCCCTGTTCAGTCACGAATACAACATTACAACCCCATAAAGCGTGTTCAGAAGAGGGCGTGTCAAATAGTTTTAGGTTCTACTGTAGTTAGTTTCAGGTTTTATTGCCAATTCTCTAATGTATTACAGATATGCAAATTAGACTCTATTGAGCACAGACGTGACCAACTCTGTGATTAATTCCACCGCAAAAAAAACCTAACTCAAAACTTAAGAGAGTACTTCCAGCAAAAAAGGTCAAGTTCTGGCTATCAACTCAGAAACTCTACACACTTAACTAACTTCAGATGAACAATTTTAAGATATAAAAATAGCTCTCTGCCCTATTTAATTGGCCAGATGGATACGTTCATTTGTATTTATTCGTATTGACTTACTTTGTGTGTTTTCACATTTGTATTAAAGTACCGTATCGCTGTAACCATTTTCCTCAATTCGGTATTTGGCCGCAACAGAAGATTCTTAATATACCATGAATAGGCTACTTACATCATGTAATAAACTTTTCAAAGATCACTGGTACGCACATTTACCATCTCTGCCATATCATCAAGTACCAAGTTTATCACACTCACACAAATATTTATGATTGGGGGATTGAACGACAATGACCTCCCTCCTTCAATAATTATCACCCCATTAAAACAATGTTTAAAGCGCACAAGTCATTGCATTATTCTATTGTATTATTCTGTTACAGACACCCCCAATAGCCTTTTTAGGCATACTCGTACCTAAAATGTTTCCCATGACCGAATAGGCTCACACCCCGGATACTTGGCACAAAGAAAAAACATATTTAATAAGTTTAGGATAAAAACACAAACAAATTTTAGAATTCAAACTTCAAAATCAATATTGTGTGATGGGGGGGGGGGGGTTGGGTGAGTCAGCTAAGAGGCGCGTAGGTCATGGGTCCAGATCCCAACCGTCCCCCGTATATCGTATCAAAAATTCGCCGCCACTGCATTTTATACTCCTGTGTGGAGGGAAGCACTAATTGCTACAGACAGAACCTACCCATTCATGCGGTTTGGCCATCTCATCAACACGATTACAATACACTAATCCACTCGACCACTGTACTTGTGATGGCTTACCGACTCAACCAACCCTAAGAAATGTAATTAAAGGGAAGGTAAAAATCCATTAAGTTGGAAACACTGCCGCTTATAGAAGTATACTCAATCTCTTTGATTCAGAATAAACAATAAACAACCAAACAGCCTGCGCCGTTCACGTTGTACCGTTCACGAGAAAATAGTGAAAATGCATTCAGATTGTTTGTATTCAGGAAATTAAATTCACTTCTCTTAAAAGTGACAGCACATCCATGGGCGGATCCAGAATATTTTTTAGGGGGGCTGAGAATCAAGAACGATTTTTCAGTACTACAAAAATTACAATGAAATAATCAAAGGGAGAGAAAAACAAAGCACAGTGAGGGGGAAATGAGGGGAAACATGAGGGGGAATACCTTACCGTTTGTATCAGATTCTGTTTTATTTTATTTTAATTTATACGATTTTAGGGGGCGCTACAGCCCCTTAGTTCCCCCCCCCCCCCCGGATCCGCCAGTGACAGTTGGGAACAACCATTCTAGGAAATATTGATGCCATCATCAGCTTAACACCAAGTACCGGTACATTTTAATAACATTACAGTTCAAACCATATGGCATACAAATCATATATACACTATTGGTAATGGCCCGAAAACAAAAGTAAATGCTAGCCGGCAAACATCCTGTGAACTTATTACGTGTGAAATGCTATCACGTTTTTAGAAAACGTGAAAATTATGTTAAAACTTTTACAAATGTTAAGAAAAAAATATTATATCAGAATGTATACAAACAAAGCTGTATAACATGTTCACTATTTTCTCGTAAACCAAACAATGAAATAAGCTGAAACTTTACAGGTTTAATACATATCTCTTTACTCTTCATTCTAAGTATGGATGGATTTACATGCATTTGACCGATAGTGTATGATCTGTTTTTTACACCGTCGATTTTAAGACATTGACGTTTGCTAGGCTACAGGCTTTATAACAAAGCCTTATTTACAAGCGCATGTTGTGCACGAGAAGCTGTACTCGGGGCAGTAGCGAGCAGGCGTGGGGTGTGACACCCTCTAATAACACTGGTCTACAGCCAAAATGCTTCTGAAACAAATGAAGTCAAACTTGACTAATTATGGGTCACTGAGAATGGAAAAAATGCTTAAAATTGTTGATTGGCTCTAGTTTTCAAGATCTACATGTACATGGGTACACGTATGGGAAAAGCGTATGATAATTCATGATTAAAAATCTGCTATGTACACCATATACATAGTACGTAAAATGTAAAAACTTAAATATCTTGGAAACAGTAGCCAATCAGCAATTTTAATTGTCATATTTGAATTCAGCACATCAAAATCCATAAAAAATAGCACATTTTTATCTCCGAAGCAGACAACTTTAAAAAAATTGTTGACCAGTGTAATTTGTCTCAGTCCGCATTTAGAGCCTCGATCGGCAAATGAAGCATCAAAGTTACTAGAACAAGGGTTGGTCCAGAAATAAATATTCAGAGCTATATGGGTTTGCCGACTGAAAATGTATCGTGTTTCTAAGCACTGAAAATTTGCCGAGTTTTTTGCTATCAGTTGTTTGGGGGTATAATAACATCAATCGGTAAATTGGCTTCCACACCCCCAAAGAAAATGCCTTCGCTACGCCCCGGGCTGTAATAAAGTCCGATATAAATAGAAAATTAGCTGTTGTGTAAGTCTGATAGACTGTTTGCAGTCAGACCATGAAGAAATTCTCTTTTGAGTAGTAATTAGTTCTGAAAAGAACCGGTTGGTTACAACTCGACGTTTCGATCAGTATGCTCTGATCTTTTCAGAAGTAATTACTACTCAAAAGAGAATTTCTTCATGGTGTCACCGCAAACAGCCTCTACTAATCCTTTTCACCATGCAAATCTAAAAGTCTTGTTTAAAAAAAGAACTTCAAATGTCAAAAGTTATAGTTTATTGTCGCCCGGGTTGCGATATTTTTTATTCCTCTGCATTATAGAATTGCCATTATCTTATGTAAGCTCTTTTTAAAAAGGTATAATTAAATCGCTTGTATAATTAATTCACTGAAGTTTTCAAATGACTTGGTAGCATACCGGTAGTGATTAGTATGTGCTCGCCTCTTATGTGAAAGGTACCAAGTGCGAAACCACTTATAATCACTCCAATTTAATTTTGTACTTTCACATAATTTCCACAGTTTTAGTTCTGAAAAAAATGTCAGTAGTCCTAGGCCAACAATATCATATCCAGATAGTTTTTGGATGGGTCAGTCACGGCTTTTTACTCGACCAACCAGAGAACGTTATAGAAGACGTATTTAGATAACCTCGTACGTACCCTAGGGTGGGTACACCATTGTTCATTACCTGAAAAGAAACTGAGCTAAGCAACCTATTATCATGAAGCTTAATTAGTTTTAAGACGTAACAAATATCATGAGAAGTTATAACGTCTGACATGTCGTCAGTACCAAGAACACGTGAATAAAAAAAATCAACTCTGAAATGGATCATCAGATGGTGATTCATTAGAACGAATACAAAAAATCTAAACGCACTATTTTCTCGTTATAACGACATAAGCTTTATAACTTTGCTGGTTTCTGTTATAGAGCAATTGTTTATATAAAGGGTTATGGTTTCTGTGCACTTTGATTCTTATGGATGTATTTATACAGATATATAATCGATGTTGTAAACTCTGTTCTGACTTGTCACTACAAGGACTATCGCCTACCAGACGTACACGGGTCCCCTATCCTTATACTCTGTACACTCTAAGGCAGTATACACATGTACACATGGTGTTTTGAAATGTTACTCTATCTATGAGGTGTTCCTGAAACGTAAACTTTACATAATGCGATTACGTAAGCTTCGTAATGAATGAATTTTGTTTTGAAAAGCGTCATGTCCGCGGCACAGTAAAGTATAGCCTTCGTGGAATGATCATGATTCTGATTCGTGGTTCATTTGTTTCTTGTTTTGTTTATTCCAAACAATGGTTTGTTGTGTTTTTCCCCTACTGGCTAAACATTTATATTATTTTTGTGTTTTATGCCTACTAAAGATGAGTGAAAACTAAATCAGCCGATCCTTGGCAGGAATTTGGGACACCGTATATATCTCAAGGATACTCGGGCTTAGCTATTTATTAACTGCCTTTCACCAGCAGTAATTCATCGTACACTATACACATTCTTTCCCGCCTTTTGTCCAACGGGCCCAGAGTGTTTTCTTTTTTATTTGTAAAGAAAATCTTTGCCGTTATATTTCAGGAGAACAGAGTTGTCATGCAACAATCTAATGAATTATGGGTACATAATCGTGGGCCAACCTTGGTGAGCGCTAAGTAAATTCATCGAGGACATGTTGTTTACTACTTTTTGGCAGAGGGTAAACAAAGCGGATGCCAGTAGCAGGCTTGAAGCAAGCTGGACCGATCATGTCATTGAAAATATATATAAAGAAATAACAATATTCACAGTGTAGTCTGGAGCTCTCAAAATGGATTGTCTCTTCAAAATATCAATGACCACCGATTGAATTGATTAATAGAAGTAATTCACAAATGAAAACCCATCAACAAGAGATGTTAATCTTTGACACCTTCTGGGCTATACTGTAATGCTCGGGAAATGTGATTACGTGGCATTGGAGAGATTGAAATCGAATTCCAATCCCACCGTGGGAGCAGACCTGAACCAAACTTTATACCACCAATTGTATTAATTTGTGCATGATCAAAAACTTGAATCAGATAATCATATAATTATGTTATTATTGCCAGGTGCGTGCCATTTACACAATTATCTCTTATCGTGTGACCGCCTTGAGAAAAAATGTCAGCAGAAAATATATGACCCTTACTATATTTATATTTGGAGCGCCCTCTGATGACAATATATATTTCACAGAAGGCCACTCTGCATACGTATTTTATATTTTGTCCTTTGACCGACGTCCATGACTCTGAATATAACTGTGAAAGGTAGGGTGTACCCAAACAATATAAAACCTGCATTGTGGCTATTTTGGTATGCGCACTGGACGCTCTCGATTTAGGTTATTTCAAGGACGAAGTGATATCGTACTTGGATGTACAAGTACACCATTATATATTGCATGCACTCTAGTCTTACGCCTACGAAGCAGTATTGAAAATCACCATCCAATTAACAATGACAAATCATCTCCCCGCCGGCTTACAGGGGCCGTTGGATGGGGGAGGACATCACGCCGTCCCCAGCAGATCGAAACCGACCAGGTCTGTCTGGCGCATGGTTGATTGATACAAACTTTCTGATCAGATTGTTGTTCGTACCTCTTCCATATCATCTCATTTGCCTTTTAATAATCGTTTGTTTCACCTTTGGGCACAAATCAAGAGACACACAGTATAGACCAAACACCGATTGTATGGGTTCGTTCATGGTGTAAACCATGGGTGTAAACCGAGGACTTATAACGATAAAGGGAACACCATAGGTCCTCGGTTTGTTGTTATTGTTTGAAAATGTCCTCGGTTGTAAAAAGTGCACAAATCAGATGGGAGATGCCTAAAAAAAGTTAAAGTACAACAAGAATGGGAACAAAAGAAGAGAACATTAAGACGAAGAGGACAAACGCGTGTGGGTGTGTGTGGTGGAGTGGGGGAGGGGAGGGGAGGGGAGGGGTTTGGTTGTAAAAAAAAAAATCCAGAACTATATATCCGGGGCTCATGTGTATCATCTTCAGTTCAGCCACAGTCGATCAATACGTCTGTGCGAGACCATCCCTGTATAGTGGTCGTTAATCATTAAAAAACTCATCGTGATTCATGTTCATGCTATATGATATCATACATAGGTTATACAACATCCGGCTTGCCATGAGCCGTGTAGCACCGTACTAGGTGAGGTATAGTGCACTCTGTTTTGCGCCAAATGAACACTGACAACAGTGAATTAGAAATGAAGCTGTCTTGTTACACGATGCGTGCATGGCCCATCTCATGATCTGAAAAGAATTTGTTTTCATTGGAGACTTTCTACGAAGCTCTTTTGTATTGTTATTTTCTATCGTCAATGTGTGTTACCACCTTTGTCAATATGTTAAAGAGACATACGGTACATTTTTTGAGTGGGTTACATTAGGACAAGAAAGGTCTTACAAAAGTAAACACAAATACCCCTGAAAAAAAATCGTCTTTCTCCCTGTAAATGTTGAACAAGTAAGCCACGTCATTTATTGTACCTGAACATTTTGGTTGGTTTAGTAGGCATATCTGCTCCGTGTACATAATAGCAATCTATAGTGGTAAATGTGCAACCAAAAGTACAGAGTACCAGTACTTTACGGTGCCGTTTTATGACATTATGTGTGTATACAAACCCCCGTGTTACTGTACATATAGTGTTTTATATTCAGCTTACCTGCGATAATTATGTGTAATACCCCAGAGACAGCACCTGCTTGCATAAAGCACACCCTCGGTAGGGCATGCACATAGATAACAACGCCATGAAGCTACTCAATATGTAACACCTTTATAGCATCGAGCAGCAGGAAAGGGGGCACAGAACAAATAAGGGGAACACGTTGCAAAAATGGACTGAGTATTCACTTTTGGGGAAATGTATGTAAATGCATACATACCTAATATATGAATACCTAATACAAGAAATCAAGAAGAATCAAGAAATCAAGAAGAATCAAGAAGAATCAAGAAATCAAGAAGAATCGAGAAATCAAGATGGAATCAAGCGATCAATAAGAATCAAGAAATCAAGAAGAATCAAGAAATCAAGAAGAATCAAGAAGAATCAAGAAATCAAGAAGAATCGAGAAATCAAGATGGAATCAAGCGGTCAATAAGAATCAAGAAATCAAGAAGAATCAAAAAATCAATAAGAATCAATAAGAATCAAGAAAGAAAGAAGAATCGAGAAATCAAGATGGAATCAAGCGATCAATAAGAATCAAGAAATCAATAAGAATCAAGCAATCAATAAGAATCAATAAGAATCAAGAAAGAAAGAAGAATCGAGAAATCAAGATGGAATCAAGCGATCAATAAGAATCAAGAAATCAATAAGAATCAAGCAATCAATAAGAATCAATAAGAATCAAGAAAGAAAGAAGAATCAAGCAATCAATAAGAATCAAGAAATCAAGAAATCAATAAGAATCAAGCAATCAATAAGAATCAATAAGAATCAAGAAAGAAAGAAGAATCAAGCAATCAATAAGAATCAATAAGAATCAAGAAAGAAAGAAGAATCAAGAAACGTAGGCCTATATAAAAACCCACCTGTGAAAGCATCAGTTTATTTCGTTGAGTCGTTTACAAGAAAATAGTAAAAATGCATTCAGATTGTTCGTATTCATTCCAATGTGGAACTTCTTCTGTCTTTGGATGACAGAAATTCTTTTTGGAAATTATTTCATGAATTGTAATCAAACGATAGCACCTGAAGATGAAATGTTTCAAGTGATAGCACCTGAAGATGAAATGTTTCAAGTGATAGCACCTGAAGATGAAATGTTTCAAACGATAGCACCTGAAGATGAAATGTTTCAAGTGATGTTCGGTACCAGCTAAGTAATTTTGGCAGTAAAACTGGAATCATTAATGTTTTTCGAGATCACTAATAGTGTCATGTACATGTGTGTTTATAAAGGGGACACTGCCCCCCACCCCGCCCGCCGCCTCGCCCCCTGTCCTGAAGAATGATCATGACAAAAAAAAAGCGTTAAGCAACATGCAACATGATAAAGACTACGGGGAAGATTGCAGACGTGTTGGCAATTTTTAGGGTGTGGTATAGCTTTCTCACTCACCCATAAGTCCCATTGTTATACTAAGAAAATATTGATAGCCCGAAATGGGTGGTGTGCCCTCCACACCCTTGAGCTGGTAACGGTAGCCCGTTTAGCCTGAAGTAGCTTTACTGTATAGATTAATCATAATTTGATTACTCAGCACATTCAACACACGCCCAAACCACGCCCAACATCTTACCCAGGCCCACTCCACTAATCTGAAATAAAGTCCTTATCGACAGGACATCTGAACTCTAAAAGTGCATGATTGTGTTGTAAATGTCTAGATTTTGCCAACTGCCCTTATCCCTTCCATTTTGACCCGTTCGGATTAGGGTGGGGCGGCATGGATATAACATCATTTACCTCATCGTCATCATTGAAAACGCATGACGAATTCCATGCAGAAAAAATATATCATTACGAAATCCAAAATCTATATTTTGTTCATCATTAAATTTAATAAGAGTGTCTCATTTTATTGAATTGTATGTACGTGATTCTAGAAATACCTCTCGCCGTCGCCATACACAGTCGTATAAGTACTGGAAATAATATTGGGCAAGGATGATTAGGTGTAATGTACAAAATTAAACTCAAGTATCTCAAGAACACCTGAGATCATTGCATTTGACGGTATGTAGGGTGTAACGTTGACCTTTATGGCAGTCATCTGATGACGAGAAATTTGATCACAGCTAATTTCACCATAACAATTATTGAATTAATGTTTTTATTATTGACAACGCACGCCGTCACGCCTAGTAATTTTCCAGGAATGATCTGTAGGTGAAAAAAAACAGAAGTCATAAAGAACGACGTTTGTCAAATCGTTCTGTCTTGAAAATGTCAAGGTTTTTGCTTCTTGATGTTGAAATTTTTCGACCCACACACAACGCACAGAACACACACAGTAAGGCGTTCAGAGAAATGAGAGTTTGTTTACTACCTTGGGAAGAGTCAGATCGCGGTGAGTAGGATAACATTTGGGGTGAATACCTCAAATGATAATTGTCTTTCTTTTGTAATCATGGCCATATTTAATCCATATGGAAACTGCGTGGGAGCAAGGAATTCCATTCTCAACTACACTTATTAAGATGACTTTGCGGTTTTCCGTTTTGCCCGTGGACGCAAAAAAAAAGGACATTTCGGGTCATCTGGTAATTTGCTTCCCGGAACCGATTTTAGATCATGGAGGAAGGAAGAGCGGTCCAGAACCGACCAAGATACATAATTATTTATCCATACGGCAGGTTGTTGCGGCCTGAAAAAGGGAGTCAGTGTGGGTTGTATCTGGACTGGCCGAAACAATAGCGTAGAGTAAAAGTAGTAAGAGAACATTTTCGCGAAAATCAGCACGGAAAAGCTGTCTTTTAAACCTCTTTATAGCTGACGTAAAATAATCCCCTCATGTCACGTCGCTCACGGAATAAACTTCCCTGAGTGGGCTGATGATATTCTTCTTGGCACGTGCTTATTAGCAGCGGCGTAGCCAGGACTTTTTCAGTGGGGGACACTGCTTTTCAGTGGGGGCCAGGGGGTATGTGTTTTTTTCCTTTTCTTTTTCTTTTCTTTTTTTGGGGCACTATCGGGATTTTTCGTGGGGGACTCCTGGGGGAGCACTGAAAATTTCAGTGGGGGCACGTGCCCCCCCCCCCCCCAGGCCCCCCGTGGCTACGCTGCTGCTTATAAGGCGGCACTTGACCAACATTTAGGGGCAGACAGACCCATGCTAGTAATAGACTGATCATTGTTAATTGGGCTTTCCCTTTTTCTCCCTTTCTTTAAATTCCGGAAAAAGTGTCATTGAGAATCATTCGCTTTCGCTAATAATAAACACCTGAACATAATGCTCAAAAAAGAGATTATTTCAATACAAGGTGTCACCGCAAATCTTACTAGGCCCATATCTATTCCCACCATGCATAGCCTTAAGTCTTATTTAAACATTAAAGGCATGCTTTTCTGCTGGATATTTTGGCCATGAAAAAAGGGCGGATCCAGGGGGCTTGGCCTTTATTGCCCCCCCCCCCAAGACCCCACCCTTTGCAGGGAATGCATCATCCCCATGGTTGATGCAGAGCAGCGCGAGGTTGGAAAGTGGGGACTGCCATATTGATCAGCGATAATAGTGTAGGCCTATAACAAAAAACTAATAACGAACATGTGTCTGATGTGTGCTGATTTGATTCCTGCTGGTGTTACGGCGCATAATTGTTTTTATTGCATTAATGTAAAATATGGGTGATGCATTGGAGATTGCTCCATGGATAACGTCATAATAACCGCAACAACAGAAACATATGGATGGTCTTGAAAACATAATAATATATACACCATAATTTGCGCTCTATGAGTCAACTGCGGCATTGCTTATTGGGGTATGTCGTTTCGTACATTAACCATGTCCACATATTGGGCCTGGGTTGTTAAAGATGTCTTGCTGCCCTTGATACGTATTCATATTCTTGTTAAAGATTTTTAAAGATGCATGTGAAATGCTTACCGATGGAGTGCCATGGTCGAGCGGTTTAGTGCATCGGATTTGTGTTCTGATGGCTAGTCGTCAGAATGTGGGTTCGAATCCCGACCGCGACCATGGTGCTTGTGTCCTTGAGCAAGACACTTTACCATAATTGCTTCTCTCCACCCAGGGTTAAAAGGGTACCCGTGAGGGCAGAGTTGGTTGTTGTGTTTGATTAGCCCTATATGCGCTGTAATGGCAGCAATTGAGCTGTATACTCCCCAGGGAGCTGAGATGGTTTCAGGAATGATTTATGAGCCTGATGAGCAGGGGTAATAATATAATGCGCCTTGAGCACCAGTTTGGTGGATACGTGCGCTATATAAGTCCACATTATTATTATTATTATTATTATTATTAATGAATTTCTTTCTGCTGAAGAAATGTCATTGAACAAATACCATCACATGCATTGTCCGTATCCGCAATGGTCATTAAGTACAGCTTTTGATCCATACTTCTGCGGCTAATGAATGCTAATGAATGATACATTGATGTGTCAATACAATTAATAGCAACATTTGTGCCGATCAGCAACATTTATTTGAAACATTGCGTAATTGTTCCACCCATAGTTTTCGTATACGGTCGGCTTAAAGACCTCTCTGGCCTTATATATCAAGAACAGTCGCCATGCGCACAATCCCTGCTCCGCCCAACCTACGCAAACTATATTAATTTCAAAACGTTGGTGCACAGACAAACTATAGCTATTAGATATTTCAATACATTTTTCAAGGAAGAATATCTAGGCTTATCTGAACTGATCCATTTCACGAGGCGAAGCCGAGTGCAATGGATCAGTTCGGTTCTTGTCGGACGGTTAAAAGGACCCTGTTGGTAAGACGTAAGTACCCCCCACTTCGCATGTGCTGGCTCCAACGATCATTAAAAGCCCATTGGAAATACATACATAAAATCCTTCTCATTAAGGATTTACGCAATGTAGGCCTATGTGTTGTAAAGACACAAGATCTTATTAACAAAGTCAATTTCTGCCTCAATAATCGCTTTTGGACGTTAAAACCAAATTACACACTACGGTAATGCCAGCTTTGGAACCAGAAGTAGCGAAAAGAATGCACGTGACTACCAATGTGTGCGCGTATTTCGTATCTACCTAAACGCGTTTAGGAATGTGGCCATCCTCTGTACATGTCACAAAGCTAAACGTGCTTAGCTTTTTGACACCTGTTCATAATGATATTTAGCATTCAAACACACATCACAGAAAAACACAATCTAAACATGTTTTAGGCTAAACATGTGAAGAAAGTGAGTACAAGGTAAGTGTTTAGAAATGTCTTTAAATTCTAAATACCATTCTTACAGTGTACTGGCCAACGGGATATACAATAATGCCATTTTGAGAGTAATAAGAGGCTCCGTGCGCACCTTTAAATCAAAACGCCTGACGTGAATCATCCCAGGTTTCTAATGGAATAGTGCCTACGTAATAAGGGTATGGCTGAATGGTTAACATCATATTATAGTGATCGTCAATATAGACCCACTGCATTGCCCCATCACTGTACCGATGGTGAAAGCGGAGACACTATCTTTAAAAGAGCCACTTTAGTAATCTCGAAAAAACAGAAATGCCACAGTTTTTCCATGAAACCAACTTGGTGTGAATTTGATGACGGTAGTCAACCCTCCGTTGAACTATTTCTGATTGAGGTACTATCATGTTATAGTACAAATTATTTGCAAATTAATGTTGTCTTCCAGAGGCGAAACTTCCACGTTGGAATGAATTCTAAAACGGCCAATGCATTTTCATTATTTTCTCGCAACACAATTAAAGCTGGCTTTCACAGGTTGCATTTCATACAAATTTATTGATTCTTATAAATTTTAAATGCATTTACAGACATTTTGTCAGTATACTGGCTTTATAGTGAAAAAAAATACTAAAAAAAGAACTATTACTTTATACTGAACAAACAGGGGACTTCCTTAATAATCACTTTTCTCAGAAATTAAAATTATACTTGAAGGTTCAAGGCAATTGAATTCATCACACTTCGATGGAACAGCCACACAGTTTTTAATTTAATCTTTTTACCGTCAATATTGTCCCGTTAATTCGCGCCACGCCCACACCTTTAAGACGCCTTCTTCAATTTTAAAGAACCTACAACAGCAAAATAATTACAATTCTGATGAGATTTAATTCATTGTTTTGCAAGCAGACTTGTGTGGGCCGATCTGTTTAATTAGCTGCAAGATTAACCTGACAAATCCGTGTGAAAACTGCGAGCGCATAAGTTTTATTTTTTTCCGGGGCACTAAATAGGCTCGGAAAAGTTGTCATGGACACCTAAAAGTACGGTGGCCCACAACTGTCACGGCAAAAGCAAAAGCGTCACGGCAAAAGCAAATTCCCCACGGCAAAAGCAAAAGCGTCACGGCAAAAGCAAATTCCCCACGGCAAAAGCAAAAGCGTCACGGCAAAAGCAAATTCCCCACGGCAAAAGCAAATTCCCCACGGCAAAAGCAAAAGCGTCACGGCAAAAGCAAATTACCCACGGCAAAAGCAAAAGCGTCACGGCAAAAGCAAATTACCCACGGCAAAAGCAAATTACCCACGGCAAAAGCAAATTCTCTACGGCAAAAGCAATTACTATACCTCATACATATTCATGATCGAGAGCCGAATTCTCACTGGTCCATTCACCGTCACGTGCCAGATGCTATTTTTGCTGTTTACCTCGCGTCCGCCAGTATTCACGCACAGGGTAAATACGCATGCGCAGTAGTGCGTAGTAGACTGTCGCATCGGGGAACAGTCCCGGCGGGGAAATAGTCCCAACGATCTGTTCCCTGCATCCGGGAACATGCCAGCGGGGACCAGTAGTACGCACGCGCGAACATCGCCTTAGCTAGCTACGTACACATGAAAAGATGGCGGCACACGTAAATGTCGCGTTTGAATTTACCAAGCTCAGTGATGCCGAACTAGAGAATATTGTGAATATGTATGAGGTATAGGTAACAGATATAACATGGTTTATTTCGAATTGGACAGTCGATATTAGCTCCCCTCGGTATTGAAGTTGAGAACTGGTTCCTCGGCTTCGCCTCGGGAACTAGTTTCTCGCTACCTCGGGGAGCTAATATCGACTGTCCACCCTCAAACCATGTTATATCTGTATAATTCTCCACGGCAAAAGCAAAAGCAAATGACTGGTAGCCAGTCATCATGGTTCACAAGGCCGACAGAACACGTACATAATTACATGCAGTACATATTTACATGTACATATGTACATGTACAGTATGTATCGTCCGCCGTATATACCATGACCACCGCGGGCATTCAAGCTTGACATTTTGAACCTCTTACTTCGGTGGGATGGTTTTTTGCAGCAACTGCGGGCACAACTTGAGCAATGCCGCCATTTTTTGCTCAAGCTGTGGAAAAGGTGGGTAATTTAAACAGGTGTTAATTATGTAAACATCTTTTCAAGGTACATGTGGCTACATCATCACGATTTACTTTACACTAGCCTACCACTAGCACTATCATGACTAGTCTATAGCCTATAGGCCTACTAAAAAAAACTAACGTTAGGCTAGGCCTACAATTCGTTAGTGACTAGTCCAAGTACTACGGGCTCAGAACCGGGCATGAGCATGGTCGTACTGTATAAAATCTGAGCAACTGGGACTCAAAAACTGGCATGAGCCAGTGAAGTCCAAGTCAATACTGTACCAAAAAATTGTCTTGACTCTAGTAAAGTAGTAATAAGTACATCAGTCACAAATGCCTTCAATTTCAAGTCACAGAAAATGACCATTTGGCACTGGTTTCTGTGTCCTGTGAGAGCAAGTAGCTTAAGGATCATAGAAGGTGATAGGCCTAATAATACTATTTCTTACCGCTCAAAAGTGAAAATCTAGGCCCAAAACATGCAAAATGGCGGAGCAGTTAAATGTAGAAATTGCATTTTTTCACTATTGCTCCACCATTTGGAACCTACTTTTTCACTTTTGCACATGTCGGAACACAAGGATATTATAATTATTACCTTCTATGATCCATACTTGTTACTAGGAACAATCTTCAATGTTGCAACTGGTCATTTCTGGGACTTTTGGAGCGAGACATTTGCTATGTACTAATAGATAATGTTTTGTACAGTATTGGCTTGACTCTACACTGGCTCAAGCTGGTTTTTGAAACTGGTTCCTAATACTATTAGCAGTAAAGATTATACTAACCCTGTGTCCATACCCTTGCAAAAAGTGAGAAATTGGGCAAAAATAGTAGAGCAACAGTTCAGAAATGGCACACATTGATGATTGACTGCCATTTTCTATCATTTCTTAGCCATGTATGGCCTAATTTCTCAATTTTGGACACAAGTATGGACACAAGGATAGTATTAAACTATTATTATCTTCTACAGTGTTCATTCCTTACATGCAGCTAGGAACCAGCTTCAGTGTTGCCACTGGTCCTTTCCTGGGACTTTTGAGGCAAGGCATTTTTAGTACAGTATGACCTTGGACTCTATACTGGCTCATGCCAGTTTGTGAGTCCAAGTTCTCAGACTAGTAACAAGTAAGGATTATAGAGGATTAGAAATAGTTCAAATTGATTGTTTTGTACATCAACTATTGTTATGGTGCCTATAATCTTTAAGGGTGACACTAAAGTCATACTTCATGCCATATATTTGGGGTATATGATTTGTAAAATACCTGACAAACCAAGTATTCTGAGGAATTCAGATTGTCTAGTAATACACATGCAATGACAGACTGTTCTTGGCTTACATTACAAGTGCGTTGGTATTTTTCATTCAAGCAGAACACACTAGATCTACAGATTAATAGTATAATATTATATGAAACCCAAAACTTTAAGAATGAAAAATGCAAAGTCTACAGTTTTATTAAAGCACAGCAAGAAAAGAACAAGATTCTCTGAAATACACTAACTTTTAAATCCTTAATTCTCTCAGAGCCTTAACTCAGCCACTACTGCACTAGCATGTATACTCATGGTCTAAACCGAAGATATCTCTGAGGCATGTGTCCCCAACCCTAGGGCACATGGGTGGCACCATGAATAATGTATGAGGACAGTGCAAAAAGTGCCTGGTCACACATGCAAGCTCAGGAATTAAAACATTGATAAACTATGGTTCAATTAGATTTCTTACAACAGACGATTTGCAACTTGCAAGAAATGGTAATCCCATATGAAAACTTTACTTTTACTGGTGAGGTTTGTTAGGCAGTTTACATACCTTACGCCAAATATTTTGGTATGCAATGACCTTGGCTTTAGTCAAATTTCACAAATATATTTGCATTAATTATTCGCGAGTGGTATTTTACTTAAATAGTACAGCAATTCTTTACTGACAGTGTACATTTCACTGTACTTTTGCACTAGCTAACTTGACATTTACTTTTCCATTAATTTTCAGGAGAAGTTAGTTACATGCTACTCTTACAAATTATTGTCTGTTTCTTCTGTTTATTTAGAACCGGACTTCAGTGGCTGAAAATTTTCAAGACAGACCTATGCCAGGTAAGAAACAAATGGGAGAGGTAACCTGAACTTGCCAATTTTGGGAGCTCAGAGTGAGCATGAAGGAAGGAGTGTTCCAACCTGTGAAAGTTTTAGTTAACTCATTTTATTGCAATATATGAGAAAATGGTAAAGTATGTTTACATCTGTAATTGTTTTATTAATTTTGTCTATGAAATTTATACTTCGTTGAGGCGATGAATTAATTTTTGTAGATTTGATAATTTGTTTTTACTAATTTCTCAAAAAACAATATAAATACATCAGGTAGAAATATTTCAAGTCAGGTTTCCTATCATCAACTTAACACCCATTCAGTACGGACCAATAGTGTATTCAAGGGGCTGTAAAGAATTGTTCCATCTCTCACCTCACACTTAGCCTTACCAGTATGGCAGAAAATAAAATATTTAGCCATAGATTTTGATAACTTGGTGTGTATAATAACAGACAAATATTTCATGTGTTTATTACTCATGAATGAATTTATCCAAGAGATGGATGACCACAAAGTGAGCCATCATAAGCTACTTGAGCAAGCAGTTCAGACAGTGTTTCCATCACATCCAACCTATAAGCAGGAAAAACAACGAAAGAGAGCCCTGCCTCAAAAAAGACCCTTCCGTGCTGATTTCATGTCTCAACCACCACAAAAGAAAATTCCATCTGACCTTGTCTTGAATGAACATGAGTACAGTGCATTTCCTGATATTGTTGAATAGCAACTAGCAAAACCAAGTGGTTTATGAATAAAATTATTACATAATAAAAATTTTATAATCTAAAAATCATCAACTGTTCTACTTATTTCCCAAATGTACATGTAGACCGCATTCCTTTTATGTTTCGGCAATTCTTAGCTGACCCCCTCATGATGTAGCCCATTATACCCCCTTTCAAATGATGCCATTTTCATATTAATGGTACTGTCCTTGGAAAATATGTGGCGCCGCTGTGATTTAGAACTTCTTTAGTTCTTCACTATATTTTATCATTTAATTAGTCATTTATAAATACATTTAATTGTATATATATATATATATATATATATATATATATTTATTTCTCCCAGAAACAATGTAAGTAGTGATTCTTTCTGTTGACTGAGCGGCTACATAGATTTATCTATCTAATCTGTCTATTGGGGACAGGAGGCAAATTGTGCTGTGAATATTTGTTGAGTTGGTTTACACTAAATACATTAATTTCTTAATTAAATTATGTATTATATATATTTTTATATTTAATTATTTATTGGCGTATTGATTAATTAATTTATAGAAAAACTATTTCAACAAGTTTTTTTTTACAGGCCTGTGATTTTTCAGTGGCCTATTTTACAAATCTCCCTTTTCCTCAAGGAAAGAAACAAATATCCGTATTTTCCAAACCTCTAGTTTCTTTGTTGGGATGTGGACAGTGTGTAGGCCTAATCCTACAATATTAAATATTAAGGGCTTTGTCCTCTGCCCTCTAACCCTCAGTCCCACTACCCATTTTTCAGGGTTCTTTATTTTGCCAATGTATATTTTTAATTTTTTTTAATTTATTGATTTATGAATTAATTTTTATAACATGTTTATTCATTTTGCTTTAAAAAAAATCACAGGTAGGGAAGGGCAGGCCTGCTACAATGATTGTTTTATCAAAATTTGTTGAATATAAATAAGAATATTTATTTTGATGAAGATGTCAAATGATCTCTGTGTCTCAATGTTTGGTGGTGTACTTTGTAACTTACAATCAGGAAATAGGTTTTACTGTGACTGTTGGGATAGTGAGCGACAGTAGCGCGGGCAAAGTGTTTTAACCGAGTGTACATGTATTACATACCGGGATACTTGGGCGAAGAGAAATTATAATTTTAAAATGCATTTTCTACCATTTTATTCGGTAAATTAATCAATGTTACCGACTATCTTTCATTCAGGTCAAAAACAAACGAAATAATTCATAAAATCAACTTTTAAACGGCCCCCCGTTTTTCAGAGACAATAGCATAACGCGCTATTTTGTGGGCACATCCGGGCATTTCACATTCATTTTGCCCACTTTGAAAATGGCGCCGTGTCTCCACAGTGGCATCACGGCTCCGATCCGTAACGTACACGACAGCGACTGGAGGCTCTAGTTCTTATATTAGATAACTCTATGGATCAACCGCACCACCGGGCGTGCTGACCATTTTTACACATTAACTATCCTATAGTTCACCGCGACCAAATTTGACCTTTAACCCGTATAAATGGGAATTTGCTTTTGCTATTGCCGTGTCGAATTTGCTTTTTCCGTGGGGAAATTTCTTTTTCCGTTAAGAATTTGCTTTTGCCGTGGGGAATTTGCTTTTGCCGTGACGAATTTGCTTTTGCCGTGGGGAATTTGCTTTTGACGTGACGCTTTTGCTTTTGCCGTGAGGAATTTGCTTTTGCCGTGGGGAATTTGCTTTTGCCGTGACGCTTTTGCTTTTGCCGTGAGGAATTTGCTTTTGCCGTGACGCTTTTGCTTTTGCCGTGAGGAATTTGCTTTTGCCGTGACAGTTGTGGGCCACCGTATAAAAGGGATAATTATGTTTGTTAAAATTTGTATTATTAAATAAAAATTAACATGATTAAGAGAGGGGTGACCTCTCACTCCGCCCTCCAGCGGCGTAGCTAGGACTTTTTCAGTGGGGGCACAGGGGGCATTGCTTTTCAGTGGGGGTCCCAGGGGGTATGTTTTTTTTCCTTTTCTCTTTCTTTTCTATTTTGGGGCACTATCGGGATTTTTTCATGGTGGCACCTGGGGGTACTGGGAATTTGTGGCACGTTCCCCCAGGCCCTCCGTGGCTGCCGCCCTCCCCTAAGCTACGTGCCTGGAGAGGGGTCTTGAAAAACAGAATGTTTTCATTCATTCAAACGAACTTTGGCAAAACCCGCTGATATTTGTAGTAGGGGTTTTCTTTATTACAGGTTTTTCTGTGGCGGCCACATATCCCCAGTCTCCAACCCACACACACCCACACACAACCACACATCCGGAAGGAACAATTTTGGAAATGTTGGCAAACCTGCTTCTACGATTATGCGAATTAAGATATAGATTAGATTAAAGTATAACAACGTTTGAACGGTTCAGCTTGTTATAACTTTTCCACTAAAATAGTGAAAACGCATTCAGCGTTTTCGTATTCATTTTAACGTGGAGTTTAGGACAGAGTTCTTCGTTCTGTTAAAGGGGCAGTATCGTCACGATCAGAGCAGACTTTCAACAGGGCATGGAATCGGTGGCCTAGTTTAAGATGAACACAGTGACTGAATATTACTGGCTCATGTATGCAGCAGCAACCGTAGCAACGGTAATATGACCTTATCATGTGGGGTATTATTTTCAGTCACTCAGTTCATCTAAAAATAGCACTCATATTCCATGCCCTGTTGATCGTGACGATACTGCCCCTTTAACTTCATTTCACTTTTCTTGAAAAGACTGGCGAGATTGATACAAACACCAGCTATCACCAAGTAAATTTTACATTACAAATTTAACCATTTAATTATATGATTCAGTTACCAGTACTAAGCCTTATCTAGTTCGCCAGTACACAGTCAGTCAGTTTCGTTAATGCATCCATATTTGATAAGGATAAAGATTTATAAAGGAATTGGAGCGCTAGTTTTAGATTAAAGGGACAGTATTGTCACGATCAACAGGGCATGGAATTGGAATGCTAGTTTAGATTATCTCAGTGAATACCCCACATAATATGGGCATATTACCGTTGCTCCTGCATAAATCAGCCAGTAATTTTCAGTCACTAGATTAATCTTAAACGAGGATATCGATTCCATGCCCTGTCGAAAGTCTGCTCTGATCGTGACGATGCTGCCCTTTTAAGTCAATGACTGAAAAAAATAGCCCACATGATAAGGCCCATACAATTACCGTTACTGTTGTATAAATAAGACAGTGATTTTCAGCTAGTATGTTCATCTTAAATCAGGACCCTGTTGAAAATCTGCTCTGATCGCGACGATACTTTCCCGTTAATGTAGTTAGCATACTAGAACATGCAGCGTTGTCAACATTAACAATGAAGTACGGCCAAGTGTACAGCCCACTATACGTGTCAAAAAACTTTTGAGGCATATTGTGGAGGTAATTGCACCCGTCAAACGGCCGTCCTTCGGCAACCTTCCAAAGATTTGTTGTTGCTTTCTTGATTTGTTTGCCAACTCAAGGGCGCGGACCCCCCCCCCCCCCTGCTGTCACTAAGAACTTGAAAATGGCACCGGAAGTAACCCAAACAATTGTGACCGTTAAAAAGCAACATTGAAAAGAACTTTGGAAGAGAAGATTAATGGTCAGCTGACAGATCATTTAATGCGTGTTGATGATGAATAGGATACGTATATAAATTTGTAATGGCACGCTGCCTGTCAAAAGTCCCCAACATAGTTGATTGAAGGGTTGACCACGGCCGGCCGTAGCCAGGGGCGATCGTCCCAACTTATGAAACCGCCGTAATTCCCGAAACGGATTATTTCAAACCAATACCCTTTTTTCTAATTAGTAGCCCCTTACAAAGAGTTCACACCTTTGCTAATAATTACCCATTTACGAAAATACTTAATTATAATCTAAAAACTACCGATGTAAAGTTGGGGATGGTACCAAACATCCTAAAATTTACTTTTTTATTTTTATTTTTTTAATTTATTTATTTTTTATTTTTTTTATTTAGAAAACGTGAAATGTATTATACAACTTTGAAATGGACCACTGCCGGGCAGGGCGAATCATTACTTAAAAGGACAGTATCGTCACAATCAGAGCAGACTTCCCCCCCCCCCCAGTTACTTTCTTTGCCCCCCCCCCCCCAATTTCCCCCCCCCCCCAATTTTTTCCCCGATGGTAAGTCAATGCTTTTTCAGCAGTACAAAATTACATTAAAGATTAATGTTTTTCCCCCTTAAATTTAAGCTTGCCCCCCCCCCTCTTCCCCCCCCCCCCCCAGTTTAACAGGTCTGGTGCCGCCGCTGGGTGTGGCTAGTTTAAGATGGACGCAGTGACTGAGAATGAATGGCTCATTTATTCAGCAGCAAAGGTAAGACCTTATCACGTCAGGTATTATTTTCAGTCACTGGGTTAATCAAAAATTAGCACACTGATTTCATACCCTGTTGATCGTGACGGTATTGTCCCTTCAAAGAGGAGGAACTTGGCAAAGAAAAAAAGGGGGGTAAACATGAGAATGTTTTTTGAAAATTGATTGACCTCTTTTGACCCCATAGATTCGCTAATGCATTGTGGTGATGACTGGTCCCAGAACATTACAAACGCAAAACGCCATAGTCTTTGATGTCCACTTTACAAGTCACTGTATGATATGCATAATAATAGGCTGAAGTCAGAAGTGTTTCTTTGGTCAACCGATTCTTTGCTCTATTGTCAAACTACATTAGGGGTCCTATAGGGCCTGTTCCCCTGTCCTTTTATTATCGTGTATGTAAATTTACCACCTAGGTGAAGAGGTAAGACAAAGTAATGTGAAATTCTCTATTGAGTAGTAATTAGTTCTGAAAAGAAATAGAGGTTACAACTCGACGTTTCAATCAGTATGCTCTGATCGTCTTCAGCAATTACCGCAATTAGTCTTACTTACATTTAGTCTTACTTAAATCGTTTTCTTACTTAACTTGTTTTCACATGTTTTCTTGCTTCACACACCCCTACCCCCTCCATATTCCGCCTTTTTGGCAACCCTGGCCTGATCATATAGACATACAGTTTGAGATTGCAAGTAGAATATTAGGATGGTATGAAGATACACCCATTCCTGCCCTCCCTCCCCCACCCAACCCTATTAGCAGGGGAGAATCCAATCATGAGACAGGCATACCTGGACCCACCGACGATACTGGAAGAAGTACGGCAAGTACGAAGACCGTGCCATCTCTTTCAGGTGGATTGTCCTCGGAGCGATGGCCGAAACTGAGGGCTCACGAACCTTCCATAATGACCAGTGGCGTAACTGGGGTCCAATTTTCAGGGGGCACTAGGGGGTGCACCACTTTTTCGAGGGGGATATGTCCATACTTGAATCCTGCAGTCTCAAATAGGGACCTATTTTTTTTTTAAATTCTGAATGGGGGCACTCGGGGGCACGGACCTGGGAGTGGGAACGTTCCCTCCGTGCCTCCCTCCCTCCCCATGGTTATGCCACTGATAATGACTGTGATTGTATTGGGTTGGTGAACCCAAATGTGATGAATATTCATATTTTTGTTTAAAGATCTCTTCGTTAGTGTTTCTTGTTTTACTTGTCTTAATGAGATATGTACTGGTCCCATTAAATTCCGTACATTGTGGTTACCGATTTTCTCACTGCTGGCAGCGTATACACTTCCGAGATCACGAGAAATGATTTGTCTCTTGCGTTTTCAAGGTTAGATGCATCGGAAACAATTAATTACAACACCCTACTGGTGTTCTCAATCACAGAACCAAATTATGTCCAAGGAAGACGGTCGACAAAACCATAACTGATGTGTTGTTTAACTCAACGTGGCCGAGCGCTGTAAACTCTATCAGTGACAATGTGCTTTCGGATAGTAGAATTTTTTTTACAAGATTTGAAAGGTGCTATCGTTTTCTGAATATCTAAAGGAAAGCATTAGGGGCAGTTTTCCATTATGTTGTCACAGTTCTTCGATCTTCAATAGGCCCATATTTATTTATATTGTCTGAAGGCTAGGTCCGTCACTTCTGAAATACTTTCCAATGTGAACGACATCTTTATGGATGAAATTAGTTCCGGCCCATCGCGCTTGCAAGGCCAACCCGTCAAAATTGTATAAATCTGGGCGGCCGATATGTTCCAAGCAGGGGTGATTCGCTGAGGAAGATTTATGGATCCCAGACATTTTGTTATTATGTCATCCCACCGAATAAATATAACCGTTCTTCAGTCTACAGGGGGACACTTATTCGTGTCTGGCATGTCTGGATTGATGGGGGAGAATCGACATCTAAATCGGGTCGAGTAATTGTGCGGGCGCACCTAGCCGTATCGATTTTTGACAAGAATACGTCGAGAATTCGCACGCGACGGGCTGTACCGCCCGTTCTGCATGTTGAACCCCGCGTCTTCCTATGTGCGAGCCGGCAATGTGGAGGCAAACCCGAGCTACGTCGATCCCCCTTCACGCACTGGCGTTAAAGATGCACGGTCTTTTCCGTGTTACTCCTTATTATTTTCCCGTATTTATTAGTATTCAGTACATTGCTCGTTTCATATTATACAAATAAATTAAACCCTTTACAAATACTAGTTATTTCACAAAATGTTTGACCCAGGTATTTGGATACAAAATGATTAAGGGAAATAATTAATTTATGCATGCAGCGTGATAAATTCCTTATCATAATCTTTGGTGTAATTGGAGAAGTTCTTTAATGGTATAATTCAAACAATAGCCTAGCGAGCTGCGATTGTTCTAGGAACGATATTACAATTATCCGTATGACAAGGGTAAAATGTTCATAAATGAATTTATGTAAATGAGGCAGTTGTCTAGCCTTAATTTTTGTTTCTTACTTTGTTATGGTTTCATGACTGAAAACGTGTTGATATTCCATTTCAGGGGAGCGAGATATTATAATTATAAATCATATATTAGTTACATATTATATGTATAGGCCTATGTATATTATATTGCGTTGGTATACGTAAGTATGACACGACTGGCGCGTGAACATTACTTTCCGTCATCATTCACCCTGGGGAGCCCATACTGTCAACACATTACTGTAGTCCTATAGCACAATGAGCTACCCTCACGGGTCCCCGTGTTTGCTCCTCGGTGAAGAGACGCAATTGCAGTTAAGTGTATGTCTTGCTCAGTCAAAGACACCGGCAACATGGCCGGCCTGACAAGCATTCGAACCCGCACTCTGACGACCCACATGGTGCGCTAGACCACTCAGCCACGAGTGGTTCATCGTATCACTGGCATAAGCTGTTGTATAGCTATTGCATGTATTATTCTTGTTCTTATGGCAAAACGTTAATAGCATCATTTGACCATGTAAACCGTGATTTGGTTCAATTCAATTCAGTTCAAGTGCACATTTATTTATAACATTAAGTGCAGATAATGCAAAGTGGGAACTTTATGTGCATGTAAGCAGCGATTGTTTTAGATTTGTCTTAGCCGTGTAATAATATTCTTATCTAATCTTGCATAGAAAAACGTATACTGTATATACAAAATGTTATGGCGTTTCAATAAACATGAAGTACAACCTGGACTGTCGTCTTGGCCGAGCGGTCTAGTGCATCGGACTCAAGTTCTGGTTCTGTCAGAATGCGGGTTCGAATCCCGGCCTGGCCGGTCTCGACTCTTGTGTCCCTAAGCAAGAGACTTAACCATAATTGCTCCCATCCTTGGGATGGGACGTTAAGCCATTGGTCCCGTGTACTAGATTATTAAATTAATGCACGTAAAAGAACCCAGAACACTTATCGTGGAAGAGTAGGGGTTTACCCCGGTGTTTCTGGTTCACATAGCAAGCGCCCTTGTTTACAGGTTTCCTGGGCACCTTTGAAAAACAGTGTTTCACTAAAAGGTCTCCCCAGGTTAAATAAGAAATAAATAAACCTGTCATCAACACGGATCAGGTTTCTCTGCTGCATGACCAGCTCGTCCACAAAAACTCCCATTTTTCATAAACAATGACCAAACTAAAATGCCAGTACAGCGTGAAAGTTTCAAGGACTTGGTACAAACAAATCACAAATTGCTAAAAAAAACCAGTTGAAACAGGTCCTCGACACCCTGCGTCCACATTGTCTGGTTCCCCCCCCCCTTTGACCACCAATGGAGAATCAATATCACAAAAGTCACAGTTCGAAAAGCACCAGTCTATTTGTGGTCACGAGCCTCACTTGTGAATCCCATAAAAGTTGTGCACCAGAAAACCAAGATGGCCGCTACATGGCAAGGGTCTTCTTCTTCTTTCGTATGATGATGAGCAGCTTAAGTTAGAGTGCTAGTAGCTGCATACATCGGTTTGATGACATTAGTTGAAACAGGGTGGACCACGTGAAGGTTGTCATCTCCCACCCCGGCAAGGGTCTATTCTAAACGAGTGGAAATAATTCAGTGAAGGTACACGCTGCTGATGTGGAATCTGTCATTTGTCACATATGCATACAATGGCTGTATGCTGTACACCTTTTGGAATCTCACAGATTGGAAGTACCAGAAGTATATTTGGTGTAAAAATGGTGTGCGTTTGTTTATGGTGAAAGCCGAGGACTTATAACCAAACAATGGGTCCTCGGTTGGCGGTTATTGTTTGAAAATTCCCTTAGTTGAAAAATACGGAAGAGTTGAATTGCCTTCACGTTACTGCAATACTGAGATAATTTATCTCGGAAACAAGGGGTTTTTTTCATGGAAACACACAATACAACGATAAAATATCTCAGAAATACATATTTCTTTAAAAGAAATGTGGAATTCAATGATAAGGTATACCTTATCATTGAATTCCACATTTCTTTTAAAGAAATATGCATTTCTGAGATATTTTACCGTTGTATTCTGTGTTTCCATGAAAAAAAAAACTTGTTTCCGAGATAAATTATCTCAGTAACGTGAAGGCAATTCTAGCTTCCGTAGAAAAACGTGTACAAATGGGAGACGCCTAAAAAAGATAGTGTCCAACGAACAAAAGAGGGGAATTAATAAAAGGTCATCAGTTTACACCATGGTGTAAAACGGGTGTTTTACCATGTGTATTTTCCTCTATTTTGTGTAGTTTGCATATATTGTGTAGAAGTGGTGTAAATTCGGTGATAAGGTTGATGTTAAAGTTATGTAGTTTGACCAAACTCCCATAAAGTTCCTACCAGCTTATGTTCCCTTTCGAAGCTAGCAACGGCCTCGCTTGACTAACGGTACTTTTCTCTGAATTGTGCTTGTTGTAGACGTTGGTATGGTGAAGATGTGGTGTAAATTCAGTGTTTAGTATGGTGCGATAAGTCATTGTAACGTATTAGTATATCAGTGGGTACATTCAAACACCCAGGATTGGTGTGTAAGTGGTGTATATTCCGTGTTAAGTTTGTGTACTATAGATCACAAAGTTCATCCAGAGCCCCAGAATGGTTGTCAACAGCTCATGGTCTCTTTCGAAGCTCAGTAGCCTTGACATATATTCTACTAAACCACATTCTGTTTACATCTTTTACAGTCAATCTGCCTGGAGGAATGTGACCATTGACGAAATGAAGAAAGATTCGAAAACAATGCATAGGCGAATCCGGTTTATATAATCACTTCCAGACGTACGTTTCTGCGTCTGTCATGCGAACAATCAAGCACTGTCTTGTTTTTGTAAAATCTCCAAAAAAACCAAAAAAAAACAAAAAAAACAAGCAAACAAATACGGGATAATTGTTTGGGATCACGTTCGCAATACAAAGATGTGGTAGACTCTTTCTAGTTGATTGGTTATAACTTGATGACTGTAAGTAATTTTGTGCTGGTTTATTCCATATTGAACACAATTACTGGTCCGGATATTGATCAGAACCCATTGGGCTCCTGCAGGGATACATATAGATAGCCAGGATTTCACAAGAAGGGTGTACTTTTGGCAGAGAAAAAACGGGGGATAGTCGAAATTTTAATAGCCTATGTCCGACAAAACTTAAATTTGTCGAAAATAGTCCAACAGCCCATTGTTGCGACAGTTCATTCTTCCGACAACCCACTTAGTGTCCGAAATCCCATAATTATTCCGGAAAGCTTGGTTCAATAATTCCTTTATTTAGCAAAAATATTTTCAAAAATGGTTTGATAGATCCGTAATTTTTGAATCATCGAAATCAGAATAAGCGAGCTGTAGTCTTTAGTCAAGGCGCACGCTGCGATAATGGGAAGAGCACGTGCTCGCAAGAAAACCAACGCAAGCGGTTCGCTCAAGCGGCAAAAATTTGCTCGTGCTGGTCTCTTTTCCAGCATGTCTACTCTTTCCACGATGCCGCGCTGTGTGCAAATTTGTGATTTCATTTTTGTGGAGAAATGGTCAGGCACGTAACCATCTACCCCAGTCGCTGTTTAAGTATCGACCTTTTACACCATACCAACCTAACCACAGTGGACTCCGTTCAAATTCTGATTCCCGGATCTTCAAAAAGCCAACTACACATTTAACTGCGGCTAACAAGGGTTTCTATACTGCTGCACCCAGCATTTGGAATGAACTACCATCTGGTATCCGTCATGCTTCTTCATTGATTCAATTTAAAACATATCTCAAGACTCATTTATTTTAGGCACTGTGTATTTTTAAATTGTACTTGCATCTCACTGTAAAGCGCTGTGATACCGTTTGTGTAAGATCGCTATATAAATGCCTTCATTGTATTGTATTGTATTGTATAGTTGTACTGTAGATACTTCAGTTGACTGTACACTGTACATGGTCTGAAGATGTGTGTACCGTGGATTCTCTAGGGGAGCTCACGGTCTGCTGCCTGTCTCGGCCGATTAATCCATTGGTGTGCAAATCACATTCGCTTATTAAGTACCTCATCACAATTGACTCTTTATTTCTGGTCATCTTTATATCGTGCGCTATATTCAGCCCATTGTGCGCTCCCAAAGCACCGAAGACCTTCAAGCCGACGAGCTACTCTCAAAAACGTATTTTTTTTTAATTGCAACTATTAAGAGCTGTCATTGGGTTGATCAATTCTCCAGATGTCCTTGTTTCTGAGTTAAACTGTGAGCTGCGCGCATCCCGCGGGGCTTTTAGGCAGACAGCTCGCGGTGGTTGTGAGACTTTTTCCCCGCCGTGTCCCCGCTTAGTATACAACCGTAATAACTGTAAAAGTGTGTATAATATGTGTGAATTTCAAAGCCAATTTACGATTTGGCTTCGAGCTTGGGTTTTTGTTCGGCAGAATATTTGTTATGTCACCCGATAAAAGGTTTTTCCGCTCTGACCTTATGCTTTTCAATACGGATTCTATATTCTTACATAATCATTGCATACCCTTAAGCAAGGAAAAATAACATACTATAAGAGTTGTAACCTCCAAGTTCTTTTCAGAACTAATTACTATTACTAAGATGAGAATTCCACATGGTGTCACCGCAATTAGTCTTACTTAACGTGTTACTTGCTAATAAAACCACTTATACTGTAAATTAAAGGGAAGGCACAGCATCATTGACAAAACATATTTTAAGGGTCTGTTTATTTTACTCATTGTGAAGCAAGATAATTCATTGGGTGTAATTTCACCATCTCGGAAACGCGAGGCGAAACTTTTTCTGCAAGTTGTGTAATATAAATAGTGTTTTTTTCTCATTTAAGTAGGTTACTGGTGCGTCTTTAATGATGTATATTAATAATGAAATTGTACCCCCAATTGTACCACGGCTTTAAAAATGTAATAAAGAGTCTAATATATTTATTGTCTTCGTCAACTTCTGAGACATAACCATCAATACACCTGTGAGAAAAAAATACCTGCATCTGCGCCGGTGAGACGGGGAACAGTCGACTGGCTCGCGCCCTGCAACCCACGCCACAGCAGTCGGCGGGCAAACCGACGCAAAACAAGTCAGTTCACCCGGGCACATTTTTCGAAATCAATAGTTTAGCCGCCAGCTTGGGTTGTTGTATTACGCCAAAATGCCTTCGTGTCATTAATATCACACGCGTTCCAATCAATGGTTGATAACGACCGCCGTTTCCTCTCTTTTTTTCTTAGACTCTATAGGTAACATGATTGACGCCTCCACGCGCCGCGCGTGCATATCGCATCGGGGCAAAATTTGCAAACAGTGTACGGCAGCGGAAGAAGACCGAGGGGTTGGTGGAAATGGACGGTGGGATAAAACGAAATTGGAGAGTTATTCCCCCCCCCCCCCAATGTGCCTTGTTGTCGGTGTTTTACTTTCTTGTCGGTTTAACTATGTTTTTCACATTTTCTTCTACTTTAGAGGAATTATTAACGTTATTATCGACAGGCGTGTAGCCAAAGATTTTTCATGGGAGGGGGAGGGGGATTTGTATTTTTGTTTTCCTCAAAATGGACGATCTCGAAAGTAGCTCAGCGGGGGTAATCTGAATTATATTTGTGAACTCAGTTTTTGCATGCATGCCCGGTTGGGTGTAATTTCCACCCCCCCCCCCCCATTTTATTTTAATACAAAACAAAAATCGGCAGGTCCATGGGGGTTTGAACTCCCTGTCGTCCCCCCATGTCTACGCCACTGATCATCGACGTCTGCGCGCAGCTTCCAAGCCCCATTGCAAAATAACAATACGGCGATACAGTGGATCCACTAATAGGGAGACCAACACTGGATTTGACTTCAATTGTTTCACTTTTATTAAAAGTGTCGGGTAATTATCTCTAGGGAAGATTTACACCATCATTAGCTTTATACAAATTAAGCTTCGAATCATATAATTCAGCAATGTTGATTTATGTATTACCAATCCTGTACCGTACCTTTAAAACAATGGTCTTTATTTTGAACGGAACTCAGTGGGTATATTTATAACACCCTGCTCCGATGAAATCTATACTTTGGTGGTCAAGTCGTCCGTACATTGAAAATCAATCTCTCGTTTTGTTTAATGATTTTTTGGTCGTTCTTTCTTGTCTGTGGTGGACCAAACCATATCTAGATGTCCCCCCCCCCCCCAAATGACGTAGGGTTTGTCTGTCGCCCCCGTCCCGGAAATATTGGTTACGAAACTAACCTTTCCCCATTACGGCTCTAATGCACTATTACCGGTAATTTCACAAACATGTTCTCAGATTAACCTGAAAGCGTACTTGGTCAGTAAGTGATGGTATCATTTCAGATATTATTCTGCCCGAGGCCAGGGCACTCATTTTAGAGATACAAAACTGCAAACGAATTGCGTTGGATGACATTTAGGGAACGAATGATGCAATCCGTTGACTATTGATGAAGACATGTGAATTCATTCAAAACCACGTGTACAATAGAGCTGAATCTTTAATTGTTTTCATACATTTTTACGGATACTCGTGAAGTACCGTATGAATGTTATCATAGCCTTTTAAAGGAAGTGTACAGCTTTGGGTAATTACCCAATAACTGAATTTATAATCTAACAACTTAATTGATGTGAAGTCGGTATGGCACCAAAACATCCTGAGAAATTATTCCGTCTGGCAGGCTGTCATTTTAGAGAGAACGTGTGTTCCGGACCATAATGTCCGCAAGTACCATTATGTCCGCGAACCGATTTGGGCCCATTATGTCCGACCCATTACGTCCGCGGGCCCATTACGTCCGCGGGCCCATTACGTCCGACCCATTACGTCCGCGGGCGCCTCAGTTGTATATGTATGGGCATGTTGCGGGTAGCAGTGTTTTGTTTTAGTTAAGAATTGGCTGTTTCAAACTGCTTTTAACAACCATACCAAATCCGTTAAAACGGATTCGAAATCTGAAATTACAGATTTGTAATTTATTCTTCAGGGGCATCAATGGGCTTCGTACTTACAGTGCAAAAACTGGTATGTTAAATAGTACACCAGTGGTGCTCATTAACACCAGTGGTTTTTAACAACCCAATTTTGCAGTAGAGCGCTGTGACATGAAATTGTTCTAAGTAATTGGTTTTAACTTCCCCAACGTTACGTGTTCAAACATTATTTGAGTTATGGGCCCGCGGACGTAATGGGCCGGACATAATGGGCCCGCGGACGTAATGGGTCGGACATAATTGGCCCAAATCGGTTCGCGGACATAATGGTACTTGCGGACATTATGGTCCGGAACAAACGTGAAATGCATTACAACATTCCAAATGAATCACAGCCGTTTTATCCAGTTTCCACATTAAGAGTGTATACAAACAAATCTCAATACATAATTGTTTTCATCATTGTTCTCGTTAATTGCACAACGAAAAACGCTGAATTTTTCATAGATTTGTTTTTATACATATGTGTGGCAGTCAGGGAAAACCCGTCGGAAGTCGCCACGCACATTTTGTAATTATGGACCGATTTACGTAAAAATTTACTATAGTGTCATTTTTGAGATTTTGGTTCCATATGGAAGTTGTTGTCTTTAAATTTCCTCTTAAAATGTTTTTTAAGGAAAATCAAAGTATAAAATGTATTTTTGGGATGTTTTTGAACCCAATGCATTTAAAAATAATTAGAAGATTTTAAAAATTCACTCTAAAACAATGCACTTTTTAGCCGACGCTCATGAATTCTCCCAAAGCACGCCCCCCTATGACTAACCCATCAATGGAAAGCTCTACACTAGTCCTGATCCTGTCCTATTAATAGTTAAATAGGGATTTACGTTTACTGCATAGCCAACTTTGAAGCCTAATTTCTCCGTTTGTGGGTTTTAGAATAAACCGTCTTTGAAAGGTCATAACTTTAGTTGTGGTTTGAATGTTGAACTCATTAAAACTGTTATGAGATCAGTAAAGGGTGTATTACTTGATTAAATGCTCAACAAGAATTGTAAAAATTTGACCATGTGTTGGGTTTTCCTGGACTGCCACACATATATGTTTAGTCTTATATGAAAAACATGAATGCATTTTTTAAAATCTCGATAATAATAATAATAATAATAATAATAATAATAATAACACGCATTTATATAGCGCCCAATCCATGAAGACATGCTCCAAGGCGCTTAACAAGGTAAATGTAAAGTGTAAACATATAAAAAGTTTCGAATACATACAAAAATGTAAAAATTTACAATTTCCAAAAAGCTAAAATGACAAAAATGTTACAAGGACGATAATAGGTAAAACTTGTAGCTTTGCATGGTGAGGATGATAAGTAAGACTAATAACACTATTAGCTGAAAATTTCATCGGTAAGTTGCTTAGTGTATATATATAATTATTGTTTAGAAAGTAAGCATACTTTAGGAGGCATTATTGCCAACATTACCCATAGTGTGCAATACGGCTTGAATGAAGAGAATCGGAGACATCTTTGATCACATTTTCGCAGCCGAAAGAGTCGTGGCAATCGCTGAAATGGAGTGAGCAGGGATTTTTCGAAGGAGAGCCGTGAGAATATGACCACTCAGTAATGAAGTTCTTGCATTTTTAAAATTTAAAACCAGTACTTGTGCGCACTTTTGTTTGCTTTTGTTTACTCATATTTCACGAGAATCCAAACCATTTTTCATGGGGCGGCAATCTTGGCTTTCTAAAAGGAATCAAACGGAAGTATAGTGCCAAAATAGACCATTGGTGCCTTTCAAAATGTGATTTTTGTTCGTGGTGATTCTTTGATCGGCAGTTGATGTATAATATCTGTATAAGTACATGTAGGCCTATTGATATGAATACTTGCTACATGTATGTGGTAGACTTATAGGTCTGCGCTATTTGTCCAGACTGTGTAATGCCAGCTGTGAATATTGGGCAGGCGCGCCCTCTTTGTCCAGGTAGTAGCGGCGGTATAGCAGTTATCTAGGTGGAAGTTGTTCCCTTCCTCACCTTGCATGTTTGTATGATTTCACGTGTGCCCTTATTTTTGCAGTGTGCCTCAGTATTTCTGCCGTTCCCCAGCACCCCCAAACACCCACACCCCTACCCCAACCGAACCCACCCTACCCCCATGCAACCAATAATTCACCCCTGGCCTATGGGTAGACCTGTGACTGTGCAATATTTAAGATAACGATTATGTCATACATAATTCATCAGTGCATGTACGGCGAAAGAAAATATCTCACTGGATTACTCCAAATCAGAATTGAGGGAAATAAAAGGAGAAAGGAGTGTTGACTACACCCGACTTAGGACACACAACGAAAGTGACTGATATAAACATCTGGGACTCTCCAATTGATCGTCTTGTCAAATGTAATTGTCAAGTGCAGGAATATTTCAGCTGACAGTTGAAGTTCCTGATGCAACATTGGTCATTTCTTCAAAAGGAAACGATCGACATAAAACCTTAAATCTTATATACTTGTTTTAAAGTTGGTAATGTTTTCCAATGGAACTTCAAATATTGGTGTCTCCAATGTCCGATCGCTTAGTCAAAATTAATTGAAACATCTAAAGGCAGTCAGCTTGTGTCAAGTGCAGGAATATTTCAGCTGACAGTTGAAGCTCCTGATGCAACATTAGTCATTTCTTCAAAAGGAAACGATCGACATAAAACCTTAAATCTTGTACTTGTTTTAAAGTTGGTGATGTTTTCCAATGGTGTCTCCAATGTCCGATCGTTTAGTCAAAATTAATTGAAACATCTAAAGGCAGGCAGCTCGTGTCAAGTGCAGGAATATTTCAGCTGACAGTTGAAGTTCCTGATGCAACTTTGGTCATTTCTTCAAAAGGAAACGATCGACATAAAACCTTAAATCTTATACTTGTTTTAAAGTTGGTGATGTTTTCCAATGGCACTTCAAATATTGGTGTCTCCAATGTCCGATCGTTTAGTCAAAATTAATTGAAACATCTAAATGCAGGCAGCTCGTATTTCCACGAATTATTCTACAATGTGTGAGAATTATATAACGTTTGCAAATTTTCTCTGAGCCGTGCGGACCAATGAAGATTCAACAGTTTGGCGTCAAACCAGAGTATTTGATCTTCATTAAAAGGCAAGGGATTGGAGTGATAATTCAATAATAACCAAATGCTCAATTTGTAATGTGAAAGATATTTGTTGTAAAGCTGATATCTTTTCATTCTGACACGGAACGTTATCTGTATAAAAGTTCAATTAATAGTTAAGAAAACATGTTATTTATTTTATTAAAATGGTAGTGCCTCAGACAGAAAGATTTAAGGGGAAACTGCGTGTCCGCAAGGGTCAAAATCATTCAAAATGTACATCCAAGTGCCAAAGTATATCTAGTGCACTTAAAAGTTGAACACTGTCAGACCTTACGTGTAGTCGGTACATTTACAGGTCAAAATGAGTCGACCGTTTTTGACTGGTAAAAGCATTGTCTGGTATTGTTGGGGTGGTCAAAATGACAGTAAAAAACAGTCAACAATGCCCCTGTGTGCACGTTTGGGTCAACAGTCAAAAACAGGCAGTTGACTGGTTTTGACTACTAGGCCTATAGCTTCTTGCCACTGAAGTGCAGCTGTAGTAGGGGGGTATTATACACCAAGTATTATCGTTTCATGTTAAACTGTGATCAATAGTTTTCCCCAAAAATGCCAGACGGCAACTTTGTGAAATTCACATTGATTGACATATTATTTTTTTTACTCTAAGATGAAAACAAGTACGTTTAAATGGACAATGTCGTCACGATCAACAGGGCATGGAATCGGAGTGCTAGATTTAGATTAGCACAGTGACTGCCATAATACCCCACATGATAAGGTCATATTACCGTTGCTGCTGCATAAATGAGCTGGTTATTTTCAGTCACTGTGATGATCTTAAACTAGGACACCGATTCCATGCCCCGTTGAAAATTTGCTCTGACGTGACGATACTGTAAATTTTATGTAAAACTGTGATCATTTATGTATCTTATCTTTAAAGACATATGCAGCTGAACCCCCACCCACCCACCCAAGCACCCACCCAAGCACCCACGCAAGCACCCACCCAAGCACCCACCCAAGCACCCACCCAAGCACCCACCCAAGCACCCACCCAAACACCCACCCAAACACCCACCCAAACACCCACCCAAGCACCCACCCAAGCACCCACCCAAGCACCCACCCAAACACCCACCCAAACACCCAACCAAACACCCACCCAAGCACCCACCCAAGCACCCACCCAAGCACCCACCCAAACACCCACCCAAACACCCACCCAAACACCCACCCAAACACCCACCCAAACACCCACCCAAACACCCACCCAAACACCCACCCAAGCAGCCAGCCAAGCAGCCAGGCCAGTGAGCCAGCTACAGCCAGGCCAGCCAGCGGCCAGCCAGCCAAGCAGCCAGCCAAGCAGCCAGCCAAGCAGCCAGCCAAGCAGCCAGCCAAGCAGCCAGCCAAGCAGCCAGCCAAGCAGCCAGCCAAGCAGCCAGCCAAGCAGCCAGCCAAGCACCCAGCCAAGCAGCCAGCCAAGCACCCAGCCAAGCACCCAGCCAAGCACCCAGCCAAGCACCCACCCAAGCACCCACCCAAGCACCCACCCAAGCACCCACCCAAGCACCCAGCCAAGCACCACCCAGCCAAGCACCCAGCCAAGCACCCAGCCAAGCACCCACCCAAGCACCCACCCAAGCACCCACCCAAGCACCCACCCAAGCACCCACCCAAGCACCCACCCAAGCACCCACCCAAGCACCCACCCAAGCACCCACCCAAGCACCCACCCAAGCACCCACCCAAGCACCCACCCAAGCACCCCCCCAAGCACCCACCCAAGCACCCACCCAAGCACCCACCCAAGCACCCACCCAAGCACCCACCCAAGCACCCACCCAAGCACCCACCCAAGCACCCACCCTTCAGTATCGTATTACTGCGGAAATATTGACAAGTTTATTTTGTATATATTGGACTATCCTTGAGGATTGTTATCTTTGACACGAGGGGCCTGCAACAGCTAGCTCAATATAGTTTACATCAATTTGACCTCAGTTATTGTGTACACGCACTGCCAGACCTTTATTGATGAATGGGTTTCTGTCAAACATTACATAATATCCTTTGTCGTGTTCATTGACAGAACAAGTGCTTATTGTAAATCTCTGAGTTTTGGCTTAAAAGGATAATCACTCATACAGCACAAATAGTGTAATTTTAAGCCTCGACGCTTCGACAGCTATGGCCGAATCCTAGGTCTGGATGGATGGAAAAAAAAATTCAAGGCTTGGTCATTGGGCAGTACAATGAAATCAGCAAAACTGTCAAGGGATGGCACATTGCATTGGTATTTGGAATCGTACGTTGATTTCAGGCGCAAAGGCAGATATTTTTCATGGGGGTGTATTTTTTTCCAAAAAACCCCCCAAAAAACAAACAAACAAACAAACAAACAAATGGAGGATCTCGAACGTCAATTGGGGGTTACCATTCTTGTACGCATGCCCCGGTGGAGGTTACCCCCCCCCCCCACATTCACAGGTTTTTTATATTGTTATAATTCAAAAAAATTGCCCTTGTTTTCTCTAAGATGAAATCAATTCTTTACTAAAAAAAACCCAAACAAACAAATAAACAAACAAAAATCAGCAGGCCCATAGAGGGTTAACCCCTTCCCCCATCACCCTGTGGCTAGGCCACTTGTTGATTTTAACCCTCTAGTATTCAAGAAATGTTTCGCTAAACTAACCTGTCAAAGGTTATTGACACAATTGTTGTTTTCGCCATACAGATGAAAGCACTCCAGACGTAATCATTTCTCATGGTGATTGACAATGCCTATAATTATACTTCTACCAACTTTACACCAAATAAGCTTTTAGATTTTTTTTTTAATTTGATAATCTTATAATTACCAAAGTTATACCTTCTCTGATCTTTAACACAAAACCACTTTAAGGTTATATTGCGTTCGGTGAACATTTTAGAAATTACCGACTGTTTGGGTTCAGCCTGCTGGCCCCCGGTGCCTGGCCCAACTCACCCCCAGCCCAAAGAAACCACCGAGGACGGAGGCGACAGGCGAATACAAAGTCAAAAATAGTCTACTTGATATTATATTCCCTTACACGTTCACTGCCGTGTTTTTCATCATTATTATGTTTTTAAATATTGTTTTATGCACGTAGGTTGCGTACTTGCGTAGGTGGTCGGAGTGTATTATGAATTTACTGGTTCACATAATTTCAAATTATCAAATTATCCATTTCATTCCACAGGCTTGAACAAGCATAGGCGCACGCACTTCAGAATTGAGGTGGTTGTTTCCACTTGCCCGCCTACGAAAAAAACAACCACGGTTGATAACAGTAAGTTTTTCATTACAGAATGGGCATAATGGTTTGGATTGCGTGGATGTATTATTAGTTTGATTATTGTAATCGGCCACTAGTGACGAATTTTATCCATGACCGCCGACAAATGAATGTTCAATAGTACCAACTTGATCTTGTCCCAGTTTTGGGTTAAAAATAAGATTTTATATTAAAGGTGCAACCTTTTAAACTATTGAATGTGTGTTATTTATTCTGTATGCAGTGTCATGAAGGTTGTCCCTTTAAAGTTGTGGTGCTATTAAAAGAATCCAAGTACGTTTTAACATAATAGAAACTTTGGTCAGTCTTGTTCCCAGACCCAGTTATTGTATCTGTAGTACATTATGGAAGTTCATCTGGCGTCCAGACGCCACTAAGAGAGTTTCCGTCTTCAAGTTTAAGTTGCTCAATGATGCTATTTAATTGACTTATTATTTGGTCTGATCTCCTGCCAATGTTATTGTTGAATGTAGTCTTCTGTATTTGTCCAGTAACTTTGTCATTTTGTAATTAAGGGGAGGGGTGGGGGTAGGGAAAGGAATAAAAGCCACAGCTTCTTCTTTTCCTCAATGTTGACAAGCTTTTCTCTTTTAAATAGTCTTTTCATGTTACTAATTTTGTCTTTGCATTCTGTACGACCTCTTGATATTGTGTAATTATTTGTAACAACATTCTTGTTGTCAACATTGGAATATGTGTTTATAAATGAATGAAATGAAAAAGGTTTATAGGATGAGAAATCACGTGTACAGCATTCTACAGAAACATGGCAAATAATTATACATGTACGGAGGTGTTCATTATTTGAATTGTTCATTCGAACCATTTCGTTAATGCTCCGGTTTTGGCGCTCAATGGAATTTTTTGTCATGTTGTGTGGACCTCTTGGTCTGATTCCCTTATCGTGAAGACAATGATCATAGCGCTGATTCTCAATCGATAGAAGGTGCCAGCCTGCCGTCCCTTGGTCTCATTGATTTGTTATGACAGAGTAACAAGATCGCACAACAGCAGTCTAAAGGTCAATCGTACCATGACAGACCACGTGCGCCTTCAACTGCAACCCCCAATTTCGAAATCGCTGTTGTTTCTGTTATCCCAGCATTAAAATCACAAAAAAGGTTATGTTGGCGGACTTTGCTGTTTGGAAGTTAATAAATTAGCTAAGATAGGCCTATTTGGTAAGCAAGTTGTTTGTCAAAAGTGAGCTCTGGGAACTGGAGCACAGTGGACCGGGGAAGCCAAGGCCAGGTGACCCCTTTGTAATGTCGTGTTTGTGTGTCTGACGTAAAATATCACACCATGGGAGCGTGTTGTGGTCCGCGCCCCCCTTGCTTGTCATATCGGGGAACTTGAAATAACGGTATGGCAATGGTGAGATGAAGAGCGCCCTCAACGATGCCATTGTCTTGGGTGTTTTGTTTTTTGTTTCCATTGTGTGTGTGTGTGTGTGTGGTTTTTTTTGGTGTTTTTTTTTGTGATCTCAAGATTTAGACTAGGCCTTTATTCGAGTGGTGGTTATATTGGTGAATTAACAAATACTCGGCATCTTAAAACTTACTTGGTCTAAAGTTGGTGATGGTTTAAAACATCTTTTGAAATTGTGCTGCACTCAATTTTGTGTAGAAAAAACAACAATTTTCAAATAGGCCATTGTGTTGTTAATAATAATGTTCAACAAAAATCGCACGCTGTGAGAAGAACACTGCCCTCTATCGACCAGTGTGAAAACAAATCCAATTTGAAGTGTTTCACTTTTCTCAGAAGCCTGTGAACAGTTTGATCATGAACATCATTCCCTTGTCGTCAGTGTTGTTAAACATAAACCATCAATCATCCGGGCCGCACTATTGGCATTGTTCCACGATACTAAAATGTCATGAAGTATCGTGCATCACAACACAAGACCTGTCTGCATCTAACATGGCGTTGTCAGGATCAGAAAGGCATGATAAGAATGTAGAACATAGTACTCTTGAGGGGGTGTTGACTTTGGAATCGATCCAAAATTCACTGCACGAGCTAAACGAAAGTAGAACCATTCCACAAAATTGCCGTTTACATTGTATAGACCATAGTAACATGATTATACTGGGTGTGTCCTTTAGAATACTGGGGGCAATTTCAGTGTTCATGTTTATATGTGCAGTTTTTCACATTTTGTAATTTCATCTTCACATACATATTATGATGAATAATTTTGATATGTAGTGCAATACCAAAATCTAAAAATAGGAAATTGTATAGCGTCTGCCAAATGACTATTGTACAGATTTTGCCTGTCACAGTGTGACCTCGGAGGGCTCTTTTGTAAACAATTTATGTTATGTGTCACATCGTCTCAACCCTGCCTTATTAATGCACATCGTGTTTTTTTGTTTTTTTTGGGGGGGGGGAAGGGGGGGGGGACACGTGAAAATGATTTGGAATTTCTTTTTTTTTTTTTTTTTGATAAAAGACCTTTTTATTTTTGCGTCAGGAAAAATTGGTTCCTTTGAAAAGGGGTGTTATTCCTCTGTTTCCATTCTTTAGTACTATGCCTGTGCGATAAGTAGCCCTTTATTTACTTGACCAAATTTGATCATTGAGATCTTTCGAGTATGACATCATCTGTCACGCGCTCGAGCGAGGTGTGACTGGCGAGCGAGCCGTCTGCATTGTTGTGGTTGTTGGCGAACTCTCCTTAACGGTCGCGGATTGCGTCAAACCGATCCCCATCGCTTCCTCTCTTCCACATCCCCGTGACGTCATCCGCACGCGGGGACAAACAACACCGCCGCGCCAGATCGGGGATGCGGCAAAAATCCTGGCTCGGGTTTTGGGTTGCCATGGCACCCCTGCATCAACACAACAGCGAAGAGAAACCGTCGCGATCGCGTGCCGATCGAGTTGCAACCAAATAAACGAGACGTTTCCGTTCCGCATTACAGCTTAACGTGATGATACACTGTCATAAATATCATTGCCCAGAGGCTTGGTGATATTATAGTATTCAGCTAGCATTTTACTATCCTGTGAATTACCCACGGTTGATAGTGTTTGGTAATGGAGGCTAAGTCGCGTGCAGGGATATATGCGAAGATTGATGATGTTACGGGTGACTGAACTGTTGCCATTAAACAAACGGGTTTATTTACGAGATGAGTAATTCCTATACGTCAACTTGTTCCACTATGAACATTGCAATACCGTAGTATTGGGGCGGGGCTTGAATGACTAAAAGAGAGGGAGAATAACTGGAGGGGAGGGGGGTTTCCCAAAATAATGACACACAACTAAATATAATGTACAGAATTGGTTATTATAAAATAACCCAAATGTTTTAAGCTGATTATGGAAATCAACCTTCGCTAGAAGTAATTTTGTCCAAAGTGCTGGCATTGCTATTTACTTTATCAGAAAGAGTGATTTTGCCTAAATTCCACATTACAGTGAACAAATCTGGATGTACTACATTATTTCTCGTAATTACAAGCTGAAAATCACCTAAAGGTTGGTTGTTTAAAGGGGCAATATCGTCACGATCACAGCAGACTTTCAAGAAGGCATGGAATCGGGGTCCTAGTTTAAGTTGAACGCAGTGACTGGCTCATTTATGCAGCAGCATCGGTTATATACTACTCAAAACAATTTAGGGAACACCGGATTTTTAACATCATGATATGTTTGAAATGTTCCATGAACCGGGATTTTCATTTGCAACCCCCTCTCTCTTTCAGTAGTCATGTCATGAAATGTGTAATCACTACATGCATCCTTTATCATCCGTTTCATTGTGCAGTTGTTTCTCATCAATTCTGTGAAACATTGTGTTTATCTGAAATAAATGATCTTGCTTTAACTGAGATTATTCCGGTGTTCCCTAAATTGTTTTGAGTAGTATATAACATCACGTGGGGTATTAATTTTAATTGAGTTAATATAAAACCCACCCCAGACTGAGTGATCCCCTACCTTCTAAGTCAACCACCCTCCCCCTGTGCTTGTTAACAACTGATTCAGTTTAGTGAGCACACACTCCTCTCCCCCCACTCCAAGGATCCCAGTTCCACTGTTTCCAGCCTGCACGCTACAACGCACTGATCCTCCAGCATCCAGTCTTCGCCCGATTCCTCCAGCAGTTTACTTAAGCAGCGGCATCTCTCAGAGTCCGGCATTCTCCTGAAGACGAGCAGAGCATACTGATCGAAACGTCGAGTTGTAACCTCCAGTTCTTTTCAGAACTAATTACTACTCAATTGAGATTATTACATGGTGTCACCGCAATTAGTCTTCACTTAATTAATCTAAAACTCCATGGTATGCCCTTTGATCCTGACGACATTGCCCATTTAATGCGCATAATTGGTTCAAAGAGAGTATATTAACATGTTCAAAAGTATTTTGACTTAATCATAAGTCCACTTTTCCTAATTTTTATGAAATAAATTTTGGTAAATAAAGTCAATTTTAGAAAATTGCAATACAATGATAGTTTCTTTCATAAAAAATTATAACATTTCAAAAGTTTTCATTAAAATGAAAATTTATTTCATAAAAATTTGGAAAAGTGAACTTATGATTAAGTCAAAATACTTTTGAACATGTTATTTTTTTATTATTCATACTCGTAGAAGAGGCAGGTTTGCCAAAATTGCGTGTAATGGTTTCTCATTAAAGAGCATCAGGGCATAGAAAACATTTCACAATTAGAAAAAAAACAGTGAAAATGTATTCAGATTTGTTTGTATTCATTCTGACGTGTAATGTTTTCAGTATTCATTCTGACGTGGAATGTTTTCAGTATTCATTCTGACGTGTAATGTTTTCAGGATGACAGAAATTCATTTTGGAAATTATTTCACTAATACTTAAAGGGGCAATATCGTCACGATCAACAGGGCATGGAATCGGAATGCTAGTTTTAGATGAACTCAGTGACTAAAAAATAATACCCCCACATAAGGTCATATTACCGTTGCATAAAATGAGCCAATAATTTTCAGTCCAAGCCAGTTAGGCTATATTCCTTTAATTAGTATAGGTAGGTTAAAGGCGTCTGTCTCCGGGAAAGATCGAGACATCACCGATGCCAGTGGGGGTACATTGACATAGATCCTCCTCTGGCGGGACAGACGTAACCCCATACTGAGGTTTGGGAGCTGGCTTGGCAACCTCATCTGTTCTGATTTAATTTAAAAAATAAAATAAATAAAATAAAATAAATAAAAAATGTGATTTGTCATTAATTTCTTGTTTGTATTTATATCTGTTTATTTAATGGCGTGTTTATTTTTGTTATGCGCTTTTGATCATTTTTAAATGGAAACAGCGCAATAGAAAATTTTTAATTTATTATTATAATTTATTATTATTAGTCACTGTGTTTATCTTAAACTAGGACACCGACTCCATGCCCTGTTGAAAGTCTGCTCTGATCGTGACGATATTGGCCCTCAACGATAGTTGACAGATATATTTCAAGGGATGTTTGATGCCATCATGTGATCATCCATGTTTTTCGAATAATTATCCAAAGTATTATTATTATTATTATTATTATTATTATTATTATTATTATTATTATTATTATTATTATTATTATTATTATTATTATTATTATTAATAATAATAACTTCATTTTGAATCGGCACAAATACTTAAAAATTAGTTTACAAAATAATCGTTTCACAGTAATAAATTGTCAAAATTAATTTATGACGGGAAATGTTGTAAGATGACTCCACTTCCCAGGAGCGGATCTACTGTGGTTGAAAAAGGGGGTACCTTAACCACTATTATGTGGTAAATGACTTCTTATTTTCTTGTAATAGTACTGATCCTCAATTTCACCATGTTCAATTCGAAACCTTAAAAAGAAAATGCTGCTTGCTTGCTTGCTTGCTTGCTTGCTTGATATCAAATTTGAATACGCTAATTGTACATGGAGTAGGCCACCCGTAGAAGCGCATGTCAACAATATAGGGTGAACGACCTTTTTTTAGGTTCCATGGGTGACACTGACAGCATGATTGTAACCAGAGGGAAGATGTCTCGTTGAGTGTTGGATTTCATATTGCACTGGTGGTGCCATCCTGGCTACAGAGGGATTTCCCGGAATTTGCTCCCTCCCCCCCCCCCCTATTCCTTTCCCCAAACAAAAATGTAAGACCAGGTGATTTTCAAAGTGACAGCGAGTGTATGGAGATTTATCCTCATCCCCGGGGTAATTGTCTACTTATATACCCCCTGCTGATGTTGATACAATTCAGGGACACCTTGGCTACGTTCGTGACGGATGTTATTTATTTATTTATTTATTTTTATTTTTTTACTTTTGGGAGTGTCCCCTTCGTAATGTCGTTGTGTAATTGAGTATTGTGACACATGAAGATATTTCTTACATTGAGGGCGCCCTCCGTCCAACTATGGCAGGTAAGATCTAGCTGATTTATTTTCTAATTGCAGTAAATTTCAACATTTTCTATTTTTAGGACAATCAGAGCATACTGATCGAAACGTCGAGGTGTAACCACCAGTTCTTTTCAGAACTAATTACTATTCAATTGAGAATAACACCGCAAACAGTCTTTACTTATCCTTTTCACCATGCAAAGCTACAAATATTACTTATTTTGATGACATTTCTGCAACTGTATAGGTTTTGAACATAATGGATATCACAACATGTAGGCCTTTATATTGTACGAGGAAAAACGATGTTTTTGACTGCCAAGAAACTGATGATTTCAACAGAGGGCGCTTCAAATGTAAGCAGGTGTAACGTTGTATGTTGCATGATTCTAATCATCCAACTAACCTACAGCTTCTCTTTAAACCTGTAACAGAGGAGCCGAAAATGTATGACTCGGTACCCGTACAAAGCTATACATGAACTATTGGACCCATCGAAAGGAAGTAATCATTCTGTGCTCAACCCAGGTATTAGCTTAGGAAGTAATGAATTCTATAAATCATCATATGGTTTCTACCAAAAATAACCCCATGTTTCGTGACAACGAATGGGTAACATCATTTCTATTTATAGGCATCTACCGGGTACCAGTATCTTTTGATTCATCAGGCGTGGATTATTATCTGTGCTTCGGTTAATGGATGAACACATTATCCAGAACACTTCTGTGGAAGTTGTCAAATTACGTGACATTCAATTAACTTGTTTTCCTTAGCGGAAATGAAAATCCCGGATGGATTCCATATATTTTAGCTCGAGTCTTGCTGGCAACCTCGACCTCATATCGATCACCTCCATGTGGCTCAAAAGACTGGAAGAGTGGAACCACTGATCTCTCTACTACCAGCTGGATTGATTGCTCACGCTGACTGGCCTGCAAAGCGTGACGTCATCAGCAGCCATTTTGAATCCCTCAGTCAACGCTGATTGTAGCCCTGACCAGTTGTCGTTGTGCGCATACCCAGAACACTCATCGTGGAAGAGTAGGGGTTTACCCCGGTGTTTCTGGTCCACATAGCAAGCGCCCTTGTTTACAGGTTTCATCAGGCTTTCCGAGCTACAGTGCTTAAGTGTGCTTTTGAGGGATCCTTGGTTTCATTACCAGAAATGTATAGCGCACGAAACACTGACACATCCTAAATGCTGATGCAGTCTCCCCGGATAGGATCTACACAAAAAATACATGTTCAAAGAACAATGACTTTCTAGATAGACCTACAGAATGTAAACAATTATGTCATTGTGTAGCGAAATACCATTGTTTGAAACCACAGCCGCATGAATGCCGCTCAAGTCAAAACATTGCAATTAATTAGACACAGCGGAAGTTGGTGGTTAAAATAAAGAGGTCGGGCCTTACGCTATTCCACATAATCTTGTTCGTACATTTTACGGTATTATACCCATATGGTATATTTGTACGCTTAACTAGCTTCGTAGGGGAAATAAAGATGGCTGATAGACTGACTTCAGTCAATCAGCACTCACCGTCCAACTCACACACTGGCTTCAGGCAATCAGCGCTCACTTAGTTAGTATAGAGATCATTATCATCACTGGGTGGGACAAACCATGGGGACACGGTTGTGGCAGCTCCTGATGAATGAGGACATTATTCTCGAGCTTAGTTTCCGAAATATGCCGATTTGGGGCGAATGTGCAGCGAGCTAGCGTCACACGTCATGTCGCGGCATCGCGTAAAAGTTGTGGAGCTCAAATACCAAAATATACGCTCGATCAGCATGTGCCTTAACACACGTGTCAGTGCTCGTGCCATAATCTCGCCCTTCTCGTGACACCACTAATCTCATAATAGAGATCAGTGCTCGCGACCAGGAGCACACCTGTCCCATGATGTCACACACACACTTGTCAGAAGCACGTGCCGCACGCGCCAGTGGTCACCCTGTTTTATTCTCCGAACAGAATCCGAGTAACCATAAAATGCAATTTTTTATCAAGCATCTATCCTTCTGGGCAGTAACAAAATTAGACAACAATTTTTGATGTAAAGTGAAGCTTGAAGGAACTTTTTTTTTTTTTCATGTTTATTCTTGACACACGAGGGCGCTGTTTCATTAGATCATTATCAGGACATCGGTGTCGCAGCAATATCAAAACCTCAACCCTTGCCAAAGAAAGCAATCGTTACCTCCAAACAATAATTTATTGATAGGTGACACCGTACAGAATTAGGAGAACTGACTTGTGAAAAGACGAGGAATTCGTTCAACTTTTATGCACAAACCAACCATGATTTTGCAACTGACATCATGATTTGCACATGAATAATATTATTAGCATAAAAGGAAGAAAAGTAATGTCAGCATGGATACCGACTTGTGAATAATGTTTTCGTGTTGAATAATTACTATTCCTGGTCCCTTAAAGCGCTAGCCGTATTCAGTGGCGGATGGTGGTTTCCCCTAGGACCCGTGATAAATCAGGCTCGGAGATAAACCATTAAGGGTAAGACTTTGAAGGATTTAAAGTTGATTTTGTTAGTTATCTGAAGAAAAAAATAATAATAATTGATCACAGTTTTATATAAAACTTACTTGAGGCAATGTTGGTGATGGTTTAAAAAATATCTTGAAATCATTCTGTCTTCGGTAGGTGCTTTCATTTAAAGAGGTATGTTTAAAGAGCATTTTATTCTCTAAACCTACAGTAAAATATTGTAAAAAGTCACTGTCCTCGAAGTCCCTTTGACTCGAATTCAGCTGAAAAAGGTGCACTGGGTGAAAACAAATGGTCCTCTATAATGTTTTATAAAAATTGCCTTCCCTGGTGTCAACCTTGCAAAGGTATGCTTTTAGTTAATAAAATCACGGCCCAGGTATTACTTTTTTTTTTTAAATGTAATGTAAAGTTGTGCTGTTAATTATTTGGTCATCTTGTTTTTGTTTTGTGAAATATTTGATTTGAAATGGATAACAACATAAGGTTTTATTATCACAACCCAAGTTAAAATATTGATTGATGATCCCCTCTTAGAAAGAAAAAAACATAATTTGAAATTATATATTCCACAAAAATATTGTCAGTAAACAAAAAGCGCCAAAATTAATTAATGACCGTACCCACCATCAATTAATTTCTGTACATATTTAGTGTAAACTATGCTTCTCACGATTAGTCTAAGAAATGTGTCATGTTTTTCTCACTCAAGTAAAATAGCAACGTATCGATGAACATTATTTTGTAAAATAATTTGAATTTGAAAGTTATTTACCACAAAAATAATGAGATGTGATCTGAGAAAACTTTCACACGGTGAAATTTGTAATTTGTGTGTTTTATAATTAATAAGGACGATGTGCTCTTTTCAAAACTGTTTTATTCATGATTCTAGAATGTCTATAACTTGAGTTACGCTCTCAGGAAGTTCCAAAAACAAACTGACCTCGTTTTGAGAAATGAAACACAATGAATTTTTACTCAGAACTTTAAAGCTTTATAAATTTCACCATGTCAAGGGTTTTCCTATGGTAGCCCTGAAGGGACTTCACAAATCACAATATCTTCCCAAATATTTGTGATATCGCGAAAAAAATCACAAATATTTGCGAAAATATTTGTGATGTCGTGAAAGAAATCACGAAACAAAATCACAAATACCTTCGCCTATCACCCGCTCCCGCTCCCAACGTTTTATGGTTACTCTGGGTGTTATGGCGACCACGCGAGATACGTGGAAAATATGAAGAGTGTATCCTCAATAAAGGGGCCGGGGGCTGGATTCAACAATGTGCGGTCTGTGCTTGGCTGCGAAATAGACCGATGCAATTCTGTTGTCACCGATGCTTTGGAAAATAATTATAAGATTGATTTCAAATCATAATAAATCAGCATTGGATTCGGATAGACTTTTGTAATTAAAAAAAAAACATAATGCAATCGTATTTAGTCTTCATCGTTCTTCGGCCACAGCCGAAATGATTTTAACATTACGCCAGGTGGGTGTGTCTTTCATGACTCTACCTAGATCTTCATACAGCAGCCCCTGTGTCTCTGGCAACAATGTCTGGGAATGTCATGGAACGTCTTCCCCTCCTTGAGTATGGTAGCCTCCATAGCCCAAAGACAGTGTCCTGCAAAGTGTGCTCTCTTCATTTCATCAACACAGTTTTTGAAATTGGCAGAATGTTCCTATATAGACAGTGGCGTAAATCCGTGTTGAAAAGTGGGAGGGAATGATATAACTTTGTTTGCATTATGTACTGGATTTTCGAACATCGCTGAACGTTGCCTAATCCCATACCCCATACCCAAACCCCCAACACTGCAAAAATATCACTCTATGTACCAATATTTAAACAAACCAAATTTCCTCTATTTTGCAGGAATTATTCGCTTATTAGCTTTTTACGGCACGACAAATTATGGGGGGGGGGGGGGGGGGGTTATCCTATGGACCAATCCCCCGGGCCCGGCGTGCATTATGCTTAATATCTTAAGTCTTACCTGGAACATTGAAACGTGTTTTCAGCGGAATATTTCTCATTTCCTTCAAAAAGCAAAACAATTATTTTGAAATACTAAATTTTACAAAATAATTACCAGAAGCGGCTTTGTTTGACAGTCATTAAGTGCCCAAATGAACCATGATGGTACCCGCCATTAATTCATTTAGGAAAATTATTAATGTACGAAAAATATGCTTCTGCCAAATGTTGTGGGAAATAATTGAAAAAGAAAATTACCAGTAACAGAGCTCCAAACACGGTCGATAACATCTTTAATAAATTTGGTATGGCCTTATATCACCCATAGTCATTTTACCGGGGTGTTCTCATTTAACTAACAGAAAAATAGAATGTTTTGTAAGTCCATGAGATTGATACTGCATGCTGTGAAGGCAAATAATACTGCCCTCTATTGATCCGTGCGTACAGTTTTCTCAGAAAGGAATGTGGCGACCAATAAATGAAAGTATAAACTGTCGGATTTAACAGATTGAATTTCAGTACATTTTTTCTAAATCATCATATGGAGAATGCCTTTTGAGACCTTTAAACCCAAGATTAATGCAAGGAGGGTAATTCCCGGGTAATAACTTTCGATTGTTCCTATTATTGTTATCGCGATATTGTTATGGCAACCATAAGATAGGCCTTCGTGGAAACAACCGTAGCATGGGCCATGCTCCCTCCGACTCCCCCCCCCCTCCCCCCACTACCACCACAATTCAGTCAGTTGAAATTGGGTCTGTCGGTAAATGTTAGATTTGGTCAGTGACCTACATTTACTACGGGGAAAAAAACACTGGACAACAAACTCACTATGATGATCCAACCTATGTCAATGCAACGGGAAACAGTTCAGACGGCGAAATGAAACCAGGTTTTCTTAATTGATTTCTTAGATTTTATTTATTTATTCTAGGCCTATATATGTTTGTAATTTTTCTGGTCTGTACTGGAGTTAATTGGCCCACTCGACCTAATATGAAAGGGGACAATTAATTAAACGTTTGGTTGTTTTGGTTGTTTTCCAACAAAACTGCATCAGGCACAGTCATCGCGATTACGTTTTTTTTTCTCTTTTGGAATGGTGAAAGACAACAATGCATTTTCCTAAAAATAAAGTTTGACGGGGAATGAAAAAGCTCCCCGCAGGATCGTGGAATCAGAAGGCGATCATGTGTTATAAAAATGTACTAATGGGGGCGTAGCCTATAACCGCTTTGTGGGGCTTGCCTATAATGGTCAATGCATATCCCACTAACCCGTTTAATCTTTGGGTTTCATATGGATTATTTATGGATTATCCTAAGAAAAAATTAATATTAAAATCAAGTCTCCGTTTTTGCTACAAAGTAGACTAGTTTTCCACGGCTGATACATAGGTCGCAGTGCAGTGGCGTGGCGTTACGACAGCGCCCTCTTAAGTCGATAGTCAAAATGAATCGAACAGCGAAAAAAAGTAATTCAAGATGGCAGCGCCCGTGACAAAGTTGGGAAACTTGGCAGCGGAGTCCACAGTGTTTTTCCTGTGTGATATGCAGGAAAAATTCAAACCTGCTATCCAGTTTTTCACTGAAGTAGTAGAAGTGGCAAAACGGCTGGTAAGATGTTTGATGAAGGGAAACGGGTCAACTCGTACGCTTGCCAACTCGGTCGCATGCTTGCCAAATTGTCCACTCAAACTTCTGTATTTGTACGCAGGCCAAGTGGCCAAGTCATAGTTCATACTCAATCATGCCAACTCGTACACTTGCTTGCCAACTTTTTACAGTGCAATAGTGGTGGCAATTTCCGTGAAAATGAAGATGATGTGTTGAATTAATAAGTCAAATCGGAATTGTGGTTTTTGAAAAAAAAGGGGGAAAAACAGTGTCATAATTAAAGTATGACTATGAGGTACCTTTTGTATGTTTCACCATGACATGTCCATGGTGTAGCTCAATTATAATGAATATTATACCATTAAATACACCACTATAATTTAACTGACAAGAGAATCACATGGAAAGAATGTCATATCCAATTGCCACTTTTTAAGGGGTTTTTTTTGCAATTTTTTTACAACCGCACTAACAAGTTAAAAAAATTATTCTATCGAATATTTCGGGGGACAGAAAGTGAAAAATATCTTTAAAATCCACTTTTATGATGGTTTTCGGACTTTATTTCCCTTATAAAAATCCTTCCTTTCAGAAAATAGAAGAATCCTATTATAGTTGCCACTGCCCATGTACAATGACCGTGTTGGTCACTAATGGGGGAGTTGAAAAGATCAGACTGACATGACTGAGGAAGTCATGGTATACCAAAAATGCCTGATTTTTCATGAAATAAATATCCTGGAATAATTTTAAGCATGTCCATCATCATCATCCATATGTTCTCCACCTTACAAGGTAGGTAAGATAACATTATTGGTTATAATGAACGAGAAAAAGTGACGGTTGGATACATCATTCTTCCCAATCACATTACCAACAAAGCAAGACTTAATTTGTTTGACTTTTATCTAGCTATGTGACAAAAATTTTCAAAATCAACAGATTCCAATACAACTGGTATCATTGTCAAGTTCTTGAATAGACGATTACAATGATATAAGGATCATCTTCCTGTGACCAAAAATAAGGAAGTTATGACATGTTGAATCCGGCAATTTTAGGCCCGTAAATGGCAATTATTTTATAAGGAAAAACAAAAGAAATGTCAATTTGAGTTGTGACCAGTTTCCTAGATTTTCTCGGATTCCATATCATAACTTTCTTAATTCTTGTCCGATTTTCAAAAGGTTGGTATCACTGGAATGCTTGGGAAAAGAGGAAGAATAATAACCTATTTCCAGGCTAATTCAATGATTAGTTTTTTTTGTAGTGCTGATTTACAAATAAGAAATACAAAAAAAATGTGTTAAAAAAATAATAATAATAATAATAATAATAATGAAAAAAAATAAATTACTCAAATCTGAGGATTGTTTTCATATTTTTACACTAAAATCTTCGAAAGCCTCTCATCCCTGATTTAATTTAATATTAAAACAATTTATAAATTATATTGGACTGGAAATATAAAACAAAATAATGAAAATAGATTTTTAAAAATAGAGAAAAAAAATCACTCAAATCTGAGAAATTTTAATATTTATACTGAAATCCGCGAGAAATTCTTATCCCTGATTTAATTAAACATTATAAAAAACAATAAATGATATTGGACTGGAAATATGAAGAAAAAAAATGAAATAAGTTCATGAAAACTAATATTTAATATTGTGTTACGCGATGTATATTACTTATTAGGTTTAAACAGGACGATTTATCGGACTGAAAATTGGTAGGTCTATAAGCGCGCTGAACGCGCAATATAATCTTTGGTTGACATCGATTTCTGTGAATCTAACAAACGTAACTGCTAATCGTCCAATCGCCGTCAAAATTGGCCAAGAGGTAGAAAACAAGTATAGAAAAATTAATAATGTGGTTTGATAAGGTGTTTTACTAACCTTTGAGTAAATCGTCGATGGTTTTGATGAACAAGAACAAACCCAAATTTCGAGAATTTTTTTTGGAAACTTCTAGATGCCGCATTCAGAAAATTTGAGAACGAGGTTGAAGTAGAATATGTGATCTACGTCTTCGAAAAAAAAACTCGTGGATACGTAAAAAAGAACAGCCTCAGCGAAACGTTACAAATCGCTATCTCCACGGTGTCTTCGCCACAGCGATTCAACCCGAGATTGAGGCCGCGGCCGAAAAGATTTGCGACAATGCGTGGGATACGCACATACCTATTTTATCTAAAAATTACTATTTGTGACCTTTGTCCCTCATTTTTTCTCGGGTAATGACCATCTGTAATTAATGTGCGCACTTCCAGTAAGTGAGGTTTTGATTAATAATTAGTGGCTATTGTTAATGCCGTCTTCTAAGGCATATTCCAGTGGTTATTGTAACGACATTCACTTGGAATGGCAAAACAATTTGCATATAAGGTTGTGCCGGGATACCCGACTGAAACTGTCATCACCCGGTTCCATTTTTTTGTTCCAATTGCCCGTAAATGACTTTTAAAATTCGGATTTAACATTTCAGCGGTGCCAACAGAAATCTGTGAATAATGTAATGTTTACACTTTTATTTGTCAAGAAGAGATTCAAGAGATGGCACTAGATAACGCCTTTGTGTTATTTTACGGACAGTTTCCACACACTTTCCTCCAACTGATTCAGTGTAATACAATGTTTACCTATTGTTTGCAGTTATTGGATAAGTGCATGCTTTATGTCTGCACTGGGAGTGTGTGCCATGAGCTGTTAATAGAGGGGATATTATTATAGGGAACATCCACATTAATTGTTGCGCTATTAATAAAAAAAAGTGCTGTTGAAATTGAAAATTAAAATGGTTATCCGTGTATCCGAAGTAACTTGATTTTGGGTATACGGTTCCCAAAATATCCAAAAAACGCACAGCCCTATTTTCTTAACCCTGACCCCCTAGGTATTCTGGCTAGGAACCTTCCTGAACCCTAACCTCCTATTGGTATTCTGGCTAGGAACCTTCTTTAACCCTAACCCCGAGGTATTCTGGCTAGGAACCTTCCTGAATCCTCCAAAATCCATCCGTGCACTTTTGGAAACATGCCCTTATCTTCAAAATGCACCATTGCATTTTCGTTGATCTTTCATATTCAGCACTTATGGCCTGTACTTCTTGCCAGGTAGTAATTTTGCCCCATTTGAAGAGGTGAAAGTACCAGTTTCTGAAAGTGCTGATTTTCCCCCAAAAAAGTGCCCCTTGGAGGATTTTGCAGCATTTGGGGTGGGTTAGGGTTAATATATAGAAAAGGAAAGCATTAGATGACTGCCATAAGAATAACAATAGCCAAAAATGCATTAATAATTTTGTTGCGTAAAATTTGTGCATAAGTGTCAGCTTTATTATGAATTACAGTATTATGATTTTTTTTAACCACGCTATATCTGCAAACATATATCGCGATTTTCAATAGATCGCGATTATTATTTTTTTCATTCATGCATGATTGCTTTAGAGCCGATAACCACAGGTATGTACCCCTCTACAAGCATCACAATAAATCGCAAATTCGTTTGCATAGCATGTATGTACTTCTGAAGTACTTCCGAAAGCTGAAAAGACTCCTAATTTTGTTTCCATGGAATTTCTTACTTGACTTACAATGGTGATTTTTTTTTATCACGATATATTTTATTAACCCTCCTACTACTACAAGGGTCAAAATCAGTCAAACTGTTGATATACTTGCCATGGTATATCTAGTGCACTTAAAAGTCAAACACTATCAAACCTTACGTGTAGTAAGTACATTTACGGGTCAAAATGAGTCGACCGTTTCTGACTGGTAAAAAACATTGTCTGGTAGTGTTCAGGGTGGTCAAAATGACAGTAAAAACTAGTCAAAAATGCCCCTGTGTGCACGTTTGGTTCAACAGTCAAAGCAGGCAGTTGACTGATTTTGACCTCTGTAGCTACTTGCCACTAAAGTGCAGCTATAGTAGGAGGGTTAATCGCGATTTGCCGATATCTCGATAACTTGAAAAGGGTTCTCGATATCATAATTGAATAAAAAAGGTATTGTAATATTTGATATTATCGTGTTTTTGCCCAAGATTAAGAGTTAACTTTTCAATTCCTTTTTTTCTTTTTCTTTTTTTAGACTGAGACATCCAAGATTTTGGAGATACCACTGATTGTCACTGAACAGGTAAACACTGCATCTCCGTAAATTTATAATTGACACGTCAAGTGAGGGGAACAGAGTTAACCAGGAAATGGTCGATGGATCAAATAAACCTTGGGAAAGAATGTCGAACCCAACCACCACTTGTTGACAATGTCTAAGCATGTGTTTTAGCAGACGACAAAATGGCCAACGGCTCACTGGACGTGCATACATTCATTGCTCGAAATCTCCCAAAATATCATTTTCAATCCTCACTTGACCACACTTTCCTCTCCTTAAAGTGAATCCTCTATCATCTTTTCAAGGAAACTCTGTGAAATTTGTCATATTTGGATAGAAAAAGTGGCGGTTGTATTCTACATTCTTTCCAAATCTGGATATTGCGGGCAGTCTCGGACTGTCCTGGTGGTTTCAAGCATTCTGTCCATACCTGTCCATTGTGATAACCTGTGTAATGTGGACACGTTCATCACTGGCAATAGAAGTATGATATGACTAGTGGCCTTATCTCACAGTTTGATAATTGTAGTTCTGATGTTCTGCAGCCAGAACATTTTGGGGTCTCTTGGGATCTGAGGACAAGCTATTTAGTTTCCTTGTGAATGGAGTGAACACCTTTGGTAATATTAATAATAATGTAGACTTATATAGCGCATGTATCCACCAAACTGGTGCTCAAGGCGCATTACATTATTACCCCTGCTCATCAAGTGCATAAATCATTCCTGAAAACCATCTCAGTTCTCTCAGGAGTATACAGCTCAATTGCAGCCATTTCAGCGCATATAGGGCTAATCAAACACAACAACCAACTCTGCCCTCGCAGGTACCCATTTACCCCTCGGCGGAGAGAAGCAATTATGGTAAAGTGTCTTGCTCAAGGACACAAGCACCACGGTCGCGGTCGGGATTCGAACCCACATTCTGACGACTCAGCCATCAGAACACAAGTCCGATGCACTAAACCGCTCGACCATGGCCATGTAATTACCCAATTACATCATTACTGAGTGACAATAAATAAAAAATCGTTGGTGATTGTACCAAACATACTGAGATATTGTTCCATCCAAGCCTCGAAATTCCCACTTACACACTTTACCGGAGGTAAAGTGGATTTTTCAGGCGGGAAGTGATTTTTCAGGCGGGAAGTGGGTAAGTTGCTGGGTAAGTGGATCTATCCATGTTTTTATGTCATGTCCCGTAACAACATGGCCAAACACTGAAATCGGGTAAGTGACTTTTGGAAATGGGTAAGTGAAAATACAAGGGTGGGTAAAGGGCGGGTAAGTGCTGGGTAAGTGACTTTTGGGTAAGTGAAAATACAAGGGTGGGTAAAGGGCGGGTAAGTGCTGGGTAAGTGACTTTTGGGTAAGTGAAAATACAAGGGTGGGTAAAGGGCGGGTAAATGCTGGGTAAGTGACTTTTGGGTAAGTGAAAATACAAGGGTGGGTAAAGGGCGGGTAAGTGCTGGGTAAGTGACTTTTGGGTAAGTGAAAATACAAGGGTGGGTAATGGGCGGGTAAGTGCTGGGTAAGTGACTTTTGGGTAAGTGAAAATATAAGGGTGGGTAAAGGGCGGGTAAGTGCTGGGTAAGTGAAAATACAAGGGTGGGTAAACGGTGGGTAAATGCTGGGTAAGTGACTTTTGGGTAAGTGAAAATATAAGGGTGGGTAAAGGGCGGGTAAGTGCTGGGTAAGTGAAAATACAAGGGTGGGTAAAGGGCGGGTAAGTGCTGGGTAAGTGAAAATACAAGGGTGGGTAAAGGGCGGGTAAGTGCTGGGTAAGTGACTTTTGGGTAAGTGAAAATACAAGGGTGGGTAAAGGGTGGGTAAGTGCTGGGTAAGTGACTTTTGGGTAAGTGAAAATACAAGGGTGGGTAAAGGGCAGGTAAGTGCTGGGGAAGTGACAATAAGATTTAATTTTGAGGCTTGGTTCCATCTGACATTATTGAGAAAACGTTTGTGTATGGTGGCTAAGAGAGGCCTCACAATTCGGGCAAACGTTCATACCCCTTGGTGAAAAAGTCCTTTAAAGCGGGTAGAAAGAGTTAAAGCACAGCACGGCAGAATTCCAATCAATCCAGCAAATTTTTGGCTGCAATTGGACATCATTTTATAGCACAAAAAAAAGAAAATTAAAAATGCCGATGCACGGGTCTGAGCCGACGCACGCAGAAACCAGAGACTTTTATTTATTTATTTTTTGGCCTAACTAATCATACAAAACCAGTACATTTCAGGCTTGGAATTTCATTCTTGTAGGTGCAAGGCCACTTTTCCTGAGAGTAAAGGGCACTTCCATTAGAATATCAAAATCTTCTATGGGAACATCTTGAAGTGGCATCAAGGCCAAGACCAGCCCAGGGCAATAAATACCATTGCTTCCCATGATATTTCCAGGCCCGATATTTGACGTACTCTGTTTATTTATGAAAACCTTGGTTTTTCCCCTCCCACTTTATGTCTGTAGTATCCTAAAGGCCTTGGAAGTACCGTATCCGATTTGGACATTACCCACGCAGTGGGAGTGTTCCCCAAGACAAAATTCTCTATGGTCTTGCCCCCCGTGGAAGAAGAACTGCAGAAGAGACCTAATGTAAAAGCGGTCGTTCTCTTTGGAATTGAGGTAATTAAGATACGGCTGCTTATTCAAATAAGGGGGGGAAGGGGGAGGGGCCGGGGGAGGGGCCGGGGGAGGGGCCGGGGAGGGCCGGGAGGGGCCGAGGAGGCCGGGAGGCCGGGGTGGGGTAGGGGGCGGGAGGCGGGAGGCGGGGGCGGGAGGCGGGGGCAGTACACCAGTACACCTCCCCTGCCCCATCATCCCTTGTGCACATATTTTGTTGACACCTGCTCATAAGTAAGTTAACAATTCATGGTTTTTATCCCATCAGTTATAGTTTGGATTGATCCATGAGGCCATGTAAACAAATAAAAATTTGTTTATCGTCCTCTCAATAACAAAAATCGGATACGTCAGATGTTTTTTATTTTTATTTTTTTTTTCACTTTTTCCTGTAAAAAGAACACTTTCTCTCATTTCAATCTCATTTTTTGCTGGTCTGCAATTTGTAGTTCGGAGATAATTTCCTGTTCCGATCCGTGATGAAAGAGAGAGACACGATAGGACCGATTATTTGAGAAATTTAATGAATGAAACATTTTTAAAAATAGCAAATCACACATGTCAGGTTCAATCAAATACTTGCGTGTGTGTGTAGGTCAGGTAAAGCCATTATCTTTGTTGTGCATACTGTACGATGATCTTGATAATTATCCCAAAAATTTGATCCCTTCATACAATATATTTATGTACCAAGACAGTTTCCCTTGTGGTTTAAATAATTCCCCAAAAGACATTGGTAAATATTTATGAATTAAAACCCTCCTACTTCTGGTGCATTTTTCAGACAAGTTGGCGCACCATTTGAAACCATTCGGCTATGGAAACACACCAAGGTGTAGTGTATCCATCATTCAATAACCATTTGAATGGATTTGAATGGTAGTAAAGCTTGCTAATGGTATCACCATGTGTGTACAAAACCAATGGCCATTTTGGTAAGTGGAAATTTTGAATGGTTTCAAATGGTCAAACAGTAGGAGGGTTAAAAGAAGAAATTGACGTCATCTCATTTCAGGCTCATGTATGCATCCAGCAGACAGCCTTAGATCTCCTTGCCAAAGGGTTAGATGTTCATATCGTGGCAGACGCTTGCTCCTCACGTAGCATGATGGATCGACAATTCGCGTATAAGGTAGGCCTGGGTCAACCCCTCCCCCCCCATTAATTTATTATCCTATTATTATTACAGGTAATCCGAGAGCATTTTTCAAACATAATCAGGAAAAAGTTGCTGGGGCTGTTTTTGGGTAATCACACCATTGGGAAAGTACAATATGCCTGCATTACTGCATATCGACCAGACGACTTGTTTACACTTTGTGTGACCTTTTAGAGTACCAGGGTGATTTCCCGCCAGGCATAAGTGCGTGTATTTGTATGCAGAGTTTGTACATTTTGTACTTACACTCCACGGAACATCAAATATTTTTGTAATATTTCAGATGAATAAAATTTGAGATGTAATGTCAGTGCCTTATTCAAAAATAAATCAAATTAAAAAATCTCAAAATATCAGATGTGATGGTTTCTTGTCATAGACCTGTGTACATTTTGTGCCTGGTGTAGTTTGACCTTTGGGGGCTCTTTTGTAAACATGTGATGTCATTGGTCACATTGTCTGTAAATTTTACCAAACCTGTTTTTTTGCAGCTCGGGCTGTGCGTTTTTGAATAATTTGGTAACCGGATATTTGAATTTTGATTTCAATAGAATATTCTATATTCGAAGGCCGCCGATTGTAAATTGCGCCACGTGATAAAACGAGCACACACGATATGGTGGGGCCAAAAAATGTACTAAACATGATGTCGCCTGGACTAGGATGGACTTGCTAGGTGGTGACCAAATGTAGACGAGAGGATGATGGGGGGGGGGGGGGGGGTGGGAGTGGGATAGTGATGGAAGGGTCAATATAAAAATTTAAAAAAACGATTTCAACAAATTTTAAAAATTTTTCTTTGAATATTCGAACCGGATAAAACCAACCGGATATTCGAACCATCAATCGAATATTCGATGATTTGGCACAGCCCTATTTGCAGCCCACGATTTTTTGTAAGTATCCCTCCCCCCCCGGTTTTGAGACCCATTTTGTGACCCTCTATCTGTCCTGGAAGTACAACAGTGGTATGGTTAAGACGTCTGCACTAGTAAGCAGGAGGTCGTGGGTTCGAATCCCGCCCGAGTCGTCTGTGAAGTTTTTTCACAGACACATTATTTCACAGTGCTATACACATGCCGGTGTAGGGTAAAATTATCACCCGATGCAAGAATTTCATCAACCTATAAATATTGGTATTTGATAATGGATGTTATTCAAGAAATATACTACTCAAAACAATTTAGGGAACACCGGATTTTTAACATCAAATAGGTTTGAAATGTTCCATTAACCGGGATTTTCATTTGCAACCCCCTCTCTCTTTCAGTAGTCATGTCATGAAATGTGTAATCACTACATGCATCCTTTATCATCTGTTTCACTGTGCAGTTGTTTCTCATCAATTCTGTGAAACACTGTTTATCTGAAATAAATGATCTTGCTTTTAACTGAGATTATTCCAGTGTTCCCTAAATTGTTTTGAGTAGTATATATCATAAAACGAAACTGAAAATTTCATCAGAATGGGTGCTCTCCTTTTGGAGAAAACGATGTAAAACTATTTTACGACAAAAGAAATTTAGAAAAATCAAAGCACCATCACAGACTAATGTATTTATGTATTGTATCATACAGAGACTACGACAGGCGGGAGCAATACTAACTACCAGTGAGGCGGTCATCTTTCAGTTGCTAAGAGACTCCAAACATCCCAAATTCAAAGAGGTACAGGCATTGGTCAAAACCATTGCGCCAGTGTCCGGCCTAGTGCCTCATTTATAAAACAAATAATAATTTTGATCAAGAAAATCATTTAAGGCTAAAAGAAAAAAAGTATCCGGATTCTGGTCTCCACGCGCGTCGCCTCAGACCCACACGTCGGCATTTTTAATTTTCTTTTTTTTTGTCCAATTGCAACCAAAATTGCTGGATCGATTAGAATTCTGCCGTGCTTTAACCTTCCTACTTCTGGTACCTTTTTCATACAAGTTGATCCACCATTTGAAACCATTCGCTTTTGTGGTTTTGAATGGTGATATAACTGTGTACAGTATTGATTCCCCCAAATGGTTTTGAATGGTAGGTCAGCTAATACAAAACCTTGTTTGGATCTTTCCAAATGGTAGTACAGCTAATACAAATCCTTGTTTGGATACTTCTAAGTGGTGAATCAATGGACCTTCGATGCATTTGAATGGATTTGAATGGTAGTAAAGCTTGCTACCAACACTGTTCAAATGGTATTACCATGTGTGTACAAAACCAATGGGCATTTTGGTAAGTGGAAATTTTGAATGGTTTCAAATGGTCAAACAGTAGGAGGGTTAAATGACTTTTTCACATAGGGGCACGATCGTTTGCTCGATTTGTGAGGCCTCTCTTAGCCACCATACTTTATATATGGGAAATTTGATCCCTGTATACACAATGTGTCACGCATTTCCCTGTTGGCAAAAAAAAATGGCAGAAAAAAAAAATGCATCACCGCACCAATTTTGAAGCCGACTGATGACCAGAAACCAGAGACTACTTTTTTGGGCCTAAAATGGATGTCTTCGCTAGTTAAGTCATAGAGTATAACTCGCATAAATGTATACTGAGACGCAATAGAAACTTACCACTTTTTCGACCTTAAATTATCAGTAATCACAATGCACAAATGTAATATGTGCACTCGCGGTGAAGTGGATACAGATGGGATCGAGTACAGTGGACAAAACGTGGACATTTCCTCAATAAAATGCCAACATTTCTAATCCAAATTGTTGTGTTGTCTTATTTTGAACCATTACAATTTTATGCTATTCCAAAACAAGTGGTAAGTTTCTATTGCGTCTCAGTATATTTGAAATTGATGATAAGTTTTGAGAAACTCACCTGGGAGCCAGAACAGAAAGATGTTTCTGACATCAAACTCACTAACAAAAAAACAAGTTGATATGTGCAATTCCATGGTTACTCACGTTACCTTTCTGAGGTTTTGGGCCCACTCTTAGTGCTATATAATGCTATATTTCACTCATCAGTTGCATTAGACCCGGACCTTACTCGGCACAAAATAATGTCATAAATTTGTTATGTGTACACTACAGAGAAAAAGCAATATGTCATGCATGTCTGAAAATGTAATGTGTGTAACCATAGAGCTACAACCCAAGGAGTTCGAACTTTCCGACTTCAAAGACAATATGACCGTCGCCGCCCTAATCCTTACGACCGCAATGTAAACGCCGATTAGCATGCTCACAGCCGGAAAGCTCATCAAGTAATACACTGCATTGTGGGTATTTCTTTGCATGACGCGATATACACATGCGCATTACACACCAATAGTAGCGTGTTTTGAAAAAAAAATTTTTTCAAGACGTGGTGAAACTTTGGCCTGCATTGGCCGCGAGTTAGAATAGTACCGATAGAAAGCCCAACTAATGACCATCAAATTGCACCAGTTTCCGAACGTGAGAAATCATGAGAAGCATTGAAAATCAATAGAATTATGAATGCCATATTTTCGATGTAATTTACACAAAAAACGATGTAACTTACCGAAATATTGTCCGATTTTCACGATCAAAACTCTGTCAAAAAGATTTCCGTTGTTGCTATAACTGCACATACTGATCGGAAACGTGTGGTACTCTGCAATCGACTGCGCATGCGTTTAGCTCTATGGCGATCAGTGCCATACTATTAATCCAGTGACAAAAACAAAATGCAGCGATGACGTCATGTCGAGTGCAAACGCACTGAGTGCAGCGGGGCTGTCGGTTACCAGTGTAAAACGCGGCGATGCACTGCATATTCAAAAGACGGCTTGCGGTCGTAATGTTTACGAGCTCTCAGCAGGTGTTGCAGTGCTTTGGCTATGGGTTTGCTGACAGCGCTAATTGGCTGATTTTAATTGCCCGCTAAGTTCGAACTCCTTGGGTTGTAGCTCTATGGTGTAACCAACATTTGTTCTCTTATACAGCATATATATTTCAAATATGTGAAATATATAAGTGAAAAAATTATGACATCGAGAGTACACCCAATACCTCAAAAATGTAATGTGTGTAACCAACATTTGTTCTCTTATACTGCATATATATTTCATATACACCAATCACAACTTCTAAGTTCCCCCTAATATTTTTAAGAATATCTCAACAAGTATTGCATGAATTTTAAAAATTCAAAAAGCAAATGACAGAATGACATGTTCTACACAGCTCGTAATGAAATGGTTGAAATTCAATCATGCATGCACAATTGACAGTGATTTGAATGAAAATTCAGCTGAAAAAAAAGTTGCAGTACAAAGCATTGCTTCAATGGCATGTTTACACATGTAGTTTTCTGTAAGAACTCATGCATCAATAACAATGGTATTGATGGCTGTTTCATAATAAGAAAAGAATATTCAAAGAGCAACATGCAACATGCATGTCCATTGTTTTAGAAGGGTAGAGCAAGAGTTTAATATGGAATTGGTCCTCCATTATTCTCCATAACTGAGTTCTTACAGAAAACTACATGTGTAACATGCCATTGAAGCAATGCTTTGTACTGCAACTTTTTTTTCAGCTGAATTTTCATTCAAATCACTGTCAATTGTGCATGCATGATTGAATTTCAAGCATTTCATTACGAGCTGTGTAGAACATGTCATTCTGTCATTTGCTTTTTGAATTTTTTAAATTCATGCAATATTTGTTGAGATATTCTAAAAAATATTAGGGGGGAACTTAGAAGTTGTGATGGTCGTATATGAAATATATAAATGAACAAATTATGACATCGAGAGTACGCCCAATACGTCAAAAATGTAACGTGTGTAACCATGGCTACAAGAAAACATGTGTCCATGACTGGAGGCTTACAGAATGAGAGTAAACTTAAGGGTTTGTCACATCAGCAAGGTAAACATTTCTCAGAAGTATTTGAATAAAATGGGTGTTTTAATATCAATTGCTATTGGTATATCAATTACCTAGGGACATATGAATATTGTTCATGCAGGCGTATGCACTTTCTGAAATGTAAATTTTCAGTTAAAGGGACAGTATTGTCTCGATCAGAGCAGACTTTTAACAGGGCATAGAATCGATGTCATCGTTTAAGATGAACACAGTGACTGAAAATTACTGGCTTATTTATGCAGCAGCAACGGTAATATGACCTTATCATGTGGGGTGTTATGTTCAGTCGCTGAGTTAATCTAAAAACTAGCACTCTGATTCCATGTCGTGTTGATCAGGACAATATTGTCACTTTAACTTTCTGATGTATCTGGTTAATCAAGGAAAATAAACAACTAAGAATAGCTTTTCTGAGTACTGCTAACCTTTGAAATAATGTACCCCAATTCTGAACTTGAGAACTTAAAGATGTATAGCCTATTTTTTTCGAATAAATAATAGCAATTTCCAGCAATTTATTTTTCATCTGGAAAACAAATGCTTTTTACATGTTTTTTATTTGTTAATTTTGTTTTGATCTTTCAAGAGGAAACTATAAAGCCACTATAACAAGCATTGCTGTACCATACATTTTTATTATAATACTGCATTCCGTTCACTTTCTGTATTCCACGTTATTAAAAGCACATCGGTCATCTTCCAAGTCCTGAACTCAAGTTAGCATTGATCATCTCGAGTTCAAAACTCACCGAGGGTGAAAAGCCAGAGTGTGATTAGATTGCGGAATAATGTTTGATTAACATGACCTTCGGCTCCTGATTTTGTTTAGGTCATGAGTCACATGGGTTGTGTTCTGACAGCAGTGTCTTGGGTTCGAATCCCGACAACGACCGCGGTACTTGTGTCCTTGAGCAAGACACTTGTACATTGGTTCTGTAGAAAGTACATTAATTCTCTTCAACCCAGGAGTATAAATGGGTACCTGTGAGGGTAGAGGTTGATATGTTTGAAAAAGCATCCAAAGTACTATATATGGTTTCTGTATACTCCCCAGGTAGCTGAGAATATTGGCCCAATACCCAGGACCAAGTTCATGGATCTGCTGAGCAAAGAAAAGTTCTGCCACGTTAAAAATGACTATTGCTTCTGGCTGATACTCGGCTCAATTTTTTGCAGCTCTATGTAAAGCGCATTGGGAAATTGAAATGCGATATGTAAGAATTGGTTTTCTATTACACAAGTTTATGAGAGTCAAAGTGAGGCTTATGTCCAAATTAGACTGGTGCTTACCATAAATGTGATGGTCAGGGAACTGAACAAATAGAGTGTGAAAATTGTCTTTCATGAACATTTTGAGTGGACCCAGGCCCTTGTCCTAATGATGTTTGTTATAATGGCTATGTGCTATGTGTGTAAATCTGGAATGGTACTATCATACTGAAGTACAGTAAATAAATACAATTATTGAAACAATATACTTTAAAATTATATTATCGAGTTTTATTCAAAGGTAATGCTGAATATAGAAAAATTTCACTTGCATTTACAAAATTTTCCATCTACTAAAACGATATTTTAAAAGAATGCATAGAGAACCAGCTACCAAAGATTTATTTCATTGCAATTACAAAAAATAAAAGAATCATCATTCACCGAAAAACAAATATATACAAGTTAAAACTTTCAGGTTTCAAGAATATCTCACAGTCATCATTGGTAACAAAAATAATAAACCTTTCATAATGTTACTCTGTTTTGGTAAATGCTCCCCCTCCCGCCACAAAGTAACAGCTCTAGTCAATAAACCTAATGTAGGATTTGAGGCTTTGCATGGTGGAGATAGATACATAAGTTCTTTCGGGTGACACCATGTAATGATCATCTCTTGGAAGAAGTGATGGCTCTAAGAAGAGCCGGTTTTGTTGTCAACGTTTCGACTAGTCTACTCTAGCCGTCATCAGGAGAAAAACCTAAAACCTAACACGTATATTCCATACAAATATCGCCAAAACTTTAACAAATTTCTCAAGAAATCTTTTACAATGGCACTTGGTAAAAAAGGCACAATATTTTATAATTTTCAATTCAAATGGGAAGCCACCAAGGAAGACTTTTGTATCCTCATTAGGAGAATAGGGTTTCAATCAGGATATAAGTATATCCCATTCATAGACATAGATCCTCCTCTAGCGGGACAGACGGAACCCCATACTGAGGTTTGGGAGCTGGCTTGGCAACCTCATCTGTTTTTCTGATTTAAAAAAATAAATAAATCAGTGTGATTTGTCTTTAACTTTTTTTTATTTTAAATTGTGTGTTTATTTTTGTTATGTGCTTTTGATCATTTTTAAATGGAAACAGCGCAATAGAAAAATGTTTTAATTTATTATTATAATTTATTTATTATTCGGGACAGCATAATTGACATTTCCCTTATTATGGCTAAGGTTTCCTGATTGGGGAAATTGTATTACTAAAATAAAGGCATCTGTGGAGTGTCGTGGCCGAGCGGTCTAGCTTACCGGACTCAAGTTCTGGTGTTAGCAGCAGAATGTTGGTTCGAATCCCGGCCATGACACTTGTGTCCTTGAGCAAGACACTTAACCATAATTGCTTCTCTCCACCCAGGGGGTAAATGGGTACCTGTGAGGGCAGAGTTGGTTGATTAGCCTTATATGCGCTGTAATGGCAGCAATTGAGCTGTATACTCCCGAGGGAGCTGAGATGTTTTCAGGAATGATTTATGAGCCTTATGAGCAGGGGTAATAATATGCGCCTTGAGCACTACTCAGTTGGTGGATACGTGTGCTATATAAGTCCACACATTATTATTATCTCAGACAAAGATTTCAAGGTACATGTATGTTTGATTCCATCACCAACTTAACACAAAATAAGTTTCACGTAAAACGGTAATCATTTATGGTGTTTTTTTTCAAGAATACCGATAGTGTATAATCAAAAATCAATGCTCCCTTTACTCTGTTTCAAAGCATATTAATATTTGATAATATTTCCAATAGAAAATCTAAAATTACTTAAACTATATATAAAATATAAACTTTTATTTAGATTTTGTTAATTTAGTCAAACGTACGAAATGGAAAAATCATAAAGGCACAATGCGTTGTAAGGGAAGCATATAGAGATGACAGATCATTTTTTTCAAGGTTAAAGGAAATGGTTAGTATTAGTAATGTTGGCAAAACTGCTTCTTAACCCTAACCCTCTAGACATTTTGGCTAGAAACCATCCAAATCTGCCAAAATACATCAACATACAGTAAAAAGGCACCCCAATTGTTGGACTTTGATGGAATTGGCACAGTAGCAAATGCAAAGCATCCATGGCTTGGCTGTACACAGTCCTGAATCCAACAAAGGCAGCCGGTGGAGTTTGATGGATTTGGTACACATGGCTACATGCTCTATTCGCTGGGCTATACTGTGGAGTACTGAATCCATCAAAATCAGACAAAACCAGGAGAAGGATTTGGGTTAGTTAGGGTTATTGCTTTCTTTGAAGCAATATATACACATTAAACAACCAACCTGTGATAGTTTCATTAAGATTTCCCACACACTTGAGAGAAAAATTGAAAACCTAAGTTTTCACAACACTAGCCAATAGAGGACAGTCCTGAATTTAATAATACTCTGTACAAAAAATGAGCCAAAATTTCAGTTGACAAAAATATTATTAAGGGAAGACAGATATTACCATCAGATTTATACCGAGTAAGTTTGACATTGATTTAATTTTGCCCTACACCGACGTGTGTATAGCACTGTATACTCGGTGCTTTCAGAGTGTCTGTGAAAAAACTTCACAGGTGACTCGGGCGGGATTCGAACCCACGACCTCCTGCTTACTAATGCAGATGTCTTAACCTCTCGACCACCGAGCTTGCCCGATGACGATTGGCTGGCTAGAATCCTATATTACAGCGGCTTTTGTGATATATATTTTACATTATAATTTGGTTATTTTGGAATTGCCTTTCCTTTATTTTAAATATTGTACACGTATACATTCCACAAGATACTTAAGAGTTACCAGAGAACTGATACACTGAAAATAAATCAAAAAAAGGATAGCCCTCCCAACATTCGTCTCAAACACTTTCCATAAATTGATTTTGTCAATTCATATTTTGCCTATTTTACAACTGATGACTAGTCCATTGTACCTTTTATTTAATAGTTTTGAAATGCAGTCCTCGGCCGATTGCCCTACTGATACAACAAGAAGTATATTAATGACACGAAGCGTGTCGGCCTGATATTACTCGGCCCATGGCATTGTACTCCAAATGTGCACACCCGAGCATAAAGTAATGAGTTTGTCATAGTAATGAGTTTGTCTACTCTGCTCGACAGCATCACTGAAGAAACACACGACGCCACTTGCTTGTTCTAGAGCCGAACGGGACCTAGCAGAAGAGTCTCACAGCACGCACTTTATTGGAGCATTTTACAGCATGCATTCAAGGGACAGTATCGTCACGATCAACAGGGCATGGATTCGGAATGCTAGTTTTAGATTAACTCAGTGACTAACTCAGGTCATATTACCGTTGCTGTTGCATAAATGAGCTGGTTATTTTCAGTCACTGTGATGATCTTAAACTAGGACACCGATTCCATGCCCCGTTGAAAATTTGCTCTGACGTGACGATACTGTCAATTTTATGTAAAACTGTGTATTTATGTATTTATGTATCTTATCTTTAAAGACATATGCAGCTGAACCAAGCACCCACCCACCCTCCCTGCTGTATAAATGAGCCAGTTATTTTCAGTCACTGTGACAATCTTAAACCAGGACACCGATTCTATGCCCTGTTGAAAGTCTGCTCCGATCGATCGTGACCGATACCGCCCCTTTAAATGAGCGTGTGAAGTGCAGTTCTCGCGCACGCTGGAAAGTCACCTAGGATGCACTGCTTCTTTTGAGACCTTGCACGTCAGTCTGTGGAATACAACGTCTAAATGCACTGAACTTAGGAGTACTGCGCCGTGAGCTTATAACATGACTGGCACACTATGTGTAGGTGGTCAACAGGTCTCTAGAGAACATTTCGTTGTGTGCCCGGAAGAAGGTCATAAGGCTCTACAACCTTCTTCCGGGCACACAAAGTACAATTTTTTGTCCCAGCAGAAGGTCATAAGCAATAAAATGACTCCTTTGAAAAAAAGTAGGGCATAACTATTATATATTTATTGCTAGAATTACTCCCAAGACATGCTTTTCCATTCCTATGTGGAATTTAACTTTCCTACAATGACTTATAAATGGCAGAAAAACGACCAAACTTTCACATTCAGTTTAATGGAAACAAAATTTTGCACATAAATTGCTTACGACCTTTTGCCGGTCACACAACGATTTCAACCATTCAGTGGAATCTTTTTCTTTTATGACAGAGTGTATGTGAAGTTTTAATTTGTAAATCATTGGGCTCCAGTACAAAAAATGTACAATTCCAATCATTTCTAAGTCACCAAACCATGGTCAGGAAGCACAGCATATGCATTAATAAAGTGTTCAACTGTAAAAAAACAAGAGTTCTTATATAAATTTCATTTGCAAATTTATGTACATTTCAGCCTTTATAAGCCCAGGGCAATAAATAAATCAGTTTTATAATAATACAATTTCTTTCAAGTGATTAATGCCAATTTCAGCACACAACACATTAAACCAAAATGACATAAAATAAAGAGCACGATGTTTCTGGCTTAAATAATTTCACGGTTATTTACAGTCCTCACAAGCGCTATATACCAGTCATGAGGCCTGTCCACGAAACGGACTCACCACGTCAGTGGAAAGTCTTAGATTCGAGTGCCTTTGACAAAAATGTCTCTGATTTCGTAATCCTGTAACAATCAATACAAAGATGATCACATGATCGAGCTAGTATACACCCTAATACCCACCGTTGTAGGGTTTCTCTCAGCACTCCTATTTGAACGCAAGTGCCCGAGTGTGTCACGCTCATCACATGACCAGACAACTGGCATCATCCTTCCCCTTGGATGCCGAGGCCTCCTTGGATGCTGAGGTCTCCAACTGCCCCCGGCTCTCCAAGATCTCTTGGTCGGTCTTTGATTCCTTCAGCCCGTACTTCTCGCGCACTTTGTTGCGCTCCACGGCCCTTTCCGCTTTCTTCTTGAGCTGGGCTCCATCACGCTTGGCTCTGAAAATGACAGTAGGAATGGACATTTTATTACAAAGAGCTTTTTTCATCTGGTCTTCAAATGGGCCAACTTAAAATCATATCTAATATCATCTGAATTCCATGAGGAGTATACAGCCTGGTCAGTCTCCTAGAAAATACTACTTAAGGAGCTCGCATCTCCAAACCTCTTCATTCTCCTGACGATGATTAGAGCATGATAATCGAAACGTAGAGAAGACCCCGTCAAGTCCCCATGGTTCTCCCTGAACCACATTCTCACTTAGCGATAGTTGAGAAACAAGTTGCCCGATATTGGTTCTCCCCTGAACCACAATCTCACTCAGCGATAGTTGAGATGCAGAGCTGCCAACTCTTCCGGATTCTGCGGAAGACTTCGCGTATTTGACGGTAATTTACTTACTTAAAATATATGCAAGGAGGCCTCTCCTTTTGGTGCCAAAAGGAGAGGCCTCCTTGCATATATTTTAAGTAAGTAAATTACCGTCAAATACGCAAAGTCTTCCGCGGAAGAGTTGGCAGCTCTGGAGATACGAGTTGTGCGATAAGGTTCTTTTCAGAACCTGTGACCTCACTTAAGCGATAGTTGAGATAAACACATTGTGTTACCGCAAACCAAAATGATAAATACTCCACCATGCAAAACCTTTAAATCTTATAACTGGTCAGTCTCATCAGCTAATTAAACACAATCTGTCTCTCAGTACCCCATTAATACTCCCGTATGAAGAGAAGCAATTTATGGTGTAGTGTTTGCTCAAGAACACTAGTGCCAGATGTCCAGGACTATCCTAGCTAGGATTCAAACCCACACTTTGAAAGCCAAACCACCTGAACAAGTCTAGACCACTTGACCATGACAGAGTTCAAATAAACTCTTGGTTGACCAACTCGTCAATTGAGCAACTCGTCTGCATAACCAACTTGTCCGTTGAACAATGAGAAAACCTTACACCACCAGGAACCACCATGATAAAGGAACTCTCTTTTTATTTGTGACCTGGGGGCCAATTTCATAGAGTTGTTAAGCAAAAAAAATTGCTTACCAGACAAATTTGCTTAACAAATTTCTTTGGTTACCAGCCAAACTTTCATACAAAACATATGCATTTTGGCTGGTAATCTGTTTTATATTGCTTAGCAAAATTCTCTGCTCAGATAAAATTGCTTACCAGACACATTTGCTTAGCATATATCTTTGGTTACCAGCCAAACTTTCATACAAAACATATGCATTTTGGCTGGTAATCTGTTTTATATTGCTTAGCAAAATTCTCTGCTCAGATAAAATTGCTTACCAGACAAATTTGCTTAGCATATATCTTTGGTTACCAGCCAAACTTTCATCCAAAATGTATGCATGTTGGCTGGTAGTCTGGTTGATCTTGCTTAGCAGATACAGCATCATTTTCTGCTTAGCAGCTCTTTGAAATTTACTACTGAAGGATTTTGGAGGATTCAGGTTATGTGTCAGCAAATGGGCCTAGGGAGTTAGGAAGGATTCAGGTTATGTGTAAGCAAATGGGCCTAGGGAGTTAGGAAGGATTCAGGTTATGTGTAAGCAAATGGGCCTAGGGAGTTAGGAAGGATTCAGGTTATGTGTAAGCAAATGGGCCTAGGGAGTTAGGAAGGATTCAGGTTATGTGTAAGCAAATGGGCCTAGGGAGTTAGGAAGGATTCAGGTTATGTGTAAGCAAATGGGCCTAGGGAGTTAGGAAGGATTCAGGTTATGTGTAAGCAAATGGGCCTAGGGAGTTAGGAAGGATTCAGGTTATGTGTAAGCAAATGGGCCTAGGGAGTTAGGAAGGATTCAGGTTATGTGTAAGCAAATGGGCCTAGGGAGTTAGGAAGGATTCAGGTTATGTGTAAGCAAATGGGCCAAGGGAGTTTGGAAGGATTCAGGTTATGTGTAAGCAAATGGGCCTAGGGAGTTAGGAAGGATTCAGGTTATGTGTAAGCAAATGGGCCTAGGGAGTTAGGAAGGATTCAGGTTATGTGTAAGCAAATGGGCCTAGGGAGTTAGGAAGGATTCAGGTTATGTGTAAGCAAATGGGCCTAGGGAGTTTGGAAGGATTCAGGTTATGTGTAAGCAAATGGGCCTAGGGTTAAATAAAATAAATAAATAAATGAACCAACCCTAGTTATAGGCCACTAGAGCTCAAGAGATCATTACATGGTGTACCCGAAAGAACTCAAGAACCGCCACTAGAGCTGTTAGTAGCCATTTTAGCATAAATACATTTTACTGGATCACTGGCAGTTACAGAAGACAAAAAAAAAAAGCATTTACTTGTCTCTTGCCCTTTTATCCTCTTCATCTTGTTCCTTCTGGTAGTCATACGGTGCTTCTTCTTTATCATCCCCAGACAGACCGATGGTCTTAGTGATGCTTGATACTTGGTTCTTGACTAGTGACTTGCCAACTAGATCCATGGTGGGTGCAGTGACGTCTGGGTGAAAGCCCTAGAGTAAAATATGTACATTTGGTTATTTATCTACAGTGCTGTTGGTCACATCTTTATCGTCCCCAGACAGACCGATGGTCTTAGTGATGCTTGATACTTGGTTCTTGACTAGTGACTTGCCAACTAGATCCATGCTGGGTGCAGTGACGTCTGGATGAAAGCCCTAGAGTAAAATATGTACATTTGGTTATTTATCTACAGTGCTGTTGGTCACATCTTTATCGTCTCCAGACAGACTGATGGTCTTAGTGATGCTTGATACTTGGTTCTTGACTAGAGACTTGCCAACTAGATCCATGCTGGGTGCAGTGACGTCTGGATGAAAGCCCTAGAGTAAAATATGTACATTTGGTTATTTATCTACAGTGCTGTTGGTCACATCTTTATCGTCTCCAGACAGACTGATGGTCTTAGTGATGCTTGATACTTGGTTCTTGACTAGTGACTTGCCAACTAGATCCATGCTGGGTGCAGTGACGTCTGGATGAAAGCCCTAGAGTAAAATATGTACATTTGGTTATTTATCTACAGTGCTGTTGGTCACATCTTTATCGTCTCCAGACAGACTGATGGTCTTAGTGATGCTTGATACTTGGTTCTTGACTAGTGACTTGCCAACTACATCCATGGTGGGTGCAGTGACGTCTGGATGAAAGCCCTAGAGTAAAATATGTACATTTGGTTATTTATCTACAGTGCTGTTGGTCACATCTTTATCGTCTCCAGACAGACTGATGGTCTTAGTGATGCTTGATACTTGGTTCTTGACTAGTGACTTGCCAACTAGATCCATGCTGGGTGCAGTGACGTCTGGATGAAAGCCCTAGAGTAAAATATGTACATTTGGTTATTTATCTACAGTGCTGTTGGTCACATCTTTATCGTCTCCAGACAGACTGATGTTCTTGGTGACATTGGATACTTGGTTCTTGACTAGTGACTTGCCAACTAGATCCATGCTGGGTGCAGTGAGGTCTGGATTAAAGCCCTATCTCAGTGAGACAACCAATTTAAAAAAAAACACCTAAATTTTGAAAGTTTCAACTCAATGCCAACTCTGAGAAAACTGTGGAAAAACATTCAACATTTTGACAGTTTTATACTGAGAGCATGAAGTTACACTCTTGCAAATGTGGGTATTTGTCTGACGGATTAATTTTGTCAGGACGATTGATACATTTACATGAAGTTTGATTGATAATCCTGTAATGTAGTAATGGGGGTAATTACCAATATTGTACCTTCCCTTTAACCCTCCTACTGTTTGACCATTTGAAACCATTCAAAATTTCCACTTTCAAAAATGCCCATTGGTTTTGTACACACATGGTGATACCATTTGAACAGTGTTGGTAGCAAGCTTTACTACCATTCAAATCCATTCAAATGCATAGAGGGTCCATTGATTCACCACTTAGAAGTATCCAAACAAGGTTTTGTATTAGCTGTACTACCATTTGGAAAGATCCAAACAAGGCTTTGTATTAGCTGACCTACCATTCAAAACCATTTGGGGAAATCAATACTGTACAAAGTTATTTCACCATTCAAAACCACAAAAGCGAATGGTTTCAAATGGTGCATCAACTTGTATGAAAAAGGTACCAAAAGTAGGAGGGTTACTTGGAAATCCATTTCTGAAAATATTTATCCATTATTTTTTTTGGGGGGAAATAATGAGAAAATATGCTCAAAAACAGCCTTACGTCCTCTGAAAAATGTTTGGATCCTAGGATACCCAGACGTTGTACTTACCTATAATGTAGAAATATAATGAATGAACAACTGCAAATGGCTGCTTGGCTGATCCGTTAATGGTTCCAATTTCAACCAAGAAATCAAGAGAAATAGTGTATCTGTCAACAAAAAGAGAAATTGAAAATAAAAATCAATATGTACACTCGATAAGTGTATAATTCGATCTCTTGAAATACATTTGTACTGTACAATTTTTAACCCTCTGTAAACCACTGTAAACCACTAAATGTCCAATGTGTTGTACACACATTGTTTGTGCATATAAGCCACACTGCCCCTTTGAAGTAATCTCCAATGTACATACATGCATACAAAGACACATGTATACCACAGATGACCTTATTTTCAGCAGGTTATACTGTAAACAAACTCCCAATAATAAATCACCATCAGCCATTGAGACCAATAAACCATACAAAGCCTCCATCATCCATTGGGATTTTCAGCAGTTATTTTGTAAACACAGACTCTCCATAGTAACCTCTCCATAGCCACTGAGTCTGGAACAAAGTAATATGCCCTGCAATATGTCAATCACAAACCACTAAAACCAACAGACATATGAGGCATTATGTTACTATGCAGTATAGCTATGAAGAGCCACTGCCTACCATAGCAATGGCTTGGAGTGGCCTGAATGGGTTGTTTCAAAAATTTCACTGATTGTAGGTGGGTTAAATAATGATTTTGGGCTTTGTGCAATGGAGACAATTACATTTAAAAACGCACAAATATTTACACATACAGTATGCAGCACTCATACACCCAATTTGTGCGCACTTCTCTCTTTTAACAAATCTTCTACTACACCTGAACTTTTTATTTATTAGTGGCAAGTAGCTGTAGTGGTCAAAATCAGTCAACTGACTGTTGAACCAAAACTGCACACAGGGGCATTTTTTTTACTGGTTTTGACTGTCATTTTGACCACCTTCAACATGACAAGACAGTGCTTTTAACAGTCGACTCATTTCGACCTGTAAATGTACTTACGACAACATAAGGTTTGACAGTGTTTGACTTTTTTAAGTGCACTAGATATACCTTGGCAACATATCAACATTTTGACTGATTTTGACCCTTGCAGTCACAGAAGGGTTTACAATTAATATCATTTCACACGTAAAGCCACTATACACTATTGGTAATCTTTAAAAAAAAACATAATTGATTATAGCATTACATGGAAAACTTACTTAGTGTATACTGAAGGTTAATGATAAATAATAGTTATTGGCCTTACGTCCTGAACCTAGCAGGTTCCTTGCCTAGCAGGTTCTTTGCAGGTTCTCTGCATGCGCATTGACTTGAAAAACAACCTCGTGCCTTGGAAAAAATACCCTTGCATACAACGATATGTGAAAAGTCTATAGGGGGGGCGAAGTTTTTACGTATTATGACAACATTATGGAGAAATTTTCTTTGAAATTGGTTAAATATAATAATTTAAGTATTCTGTTTATGATCTTATGAATTTCAAGGAAAAATTCTCTGTAATGTTGTCATGATACGTTAAAAATCTTGTACGCAAGGGTACTATTTTTTTCCAAGGTACAAGGTTGTTTTTCAAGTCAATGCTCGTGGAAATTCCGATAAGGCTTATTGTCTGTTGTTGATATTTAAGCATTGATTTCATTGAAGCAGAACCATACACAAAAAGGATATATCACATTACTTTTCCCTACCAGCATCAATTGTTATTGTATGGCAAACTACAATTTCCATAGTGTATATGTGACTATGTGCAATTGTGTGATTTGAATGGCTACTGTTACCATATGAATATGAACTTGACCATAAGCTTGGCCGATAACACGATAATATCTAATATCACGATACCTTTTCTATATTCGATTACAATATCGAGAATCTTTTTAAGTTATCGAGATATCGGCAAATCCTGATTAAAAATATATATCGCAATTAACAAAAAAATCGCCATTTTGAGTCAAGTCAGAAATTCCATGGAAACAAAATTAGGACATTCTTTTCAGCTTTTGGAAGTGAGAAACTAAAGCAAACTACTTCAGAAGGACATACACACAACACAAACGAACTTGGGATTTATTGTGATGCTTGTAGAGGGGTACATACCTGTGGTTATCAGCTCTAAAGCAATCATGCATGAATGAAAAAAATAATCGCGATACAATCGAAAATCGAATTTGCTTAACGGATTTTCTGGTTACCAGCAAAACTTTCATACAAAATGTAACAGTTATGTTGGAAAGAATGTCGTATCCGACTGCCACTTCTTAAGGGTTTTTTGGAAATTTTGTTGCAACCACTAACCAGTTAAAAAATGATTCCATCAATTTTTGGGGGTACAGAAAGCGAAAACTATCTTTAAAATCCACTTTTATGATGGTTTTCGGACTTTATTTCCCTTCTAAAAAAATCCTGTTATATCCTATTATAAAAAAGGATCCTATTATAGTTGCCACTGCACATGTACAATGACTATGTTGGTCACTAACGGGGGAGTTGACAAGATCAGACTGATGGACATATACTTAAAATTATTCCAGGATATTTATTTCATGAAAAATCAGGCATTTTTGGTATACGATGACTTCCTCAGTCATGTCAGTCTGATTTTGTCAACTCTCCCAACACGGCCATGCAGTGGCAACTCTAATAGGATCCTTCTATTTTCTGAAGGGGAGGATTTTTTAGAAGGGAAATAAAGTCCGAAAACATCATAAAAGTGGATTTTAAAGATAATTTTCGCTTTCTGTACCCCTGCCCTAAAAATCGATATTATATTTTTTTAACTGGTTAGTGGTTGCAAAAAAATTCAAAAAAACGCTGGCAGTCGGATACGACATTCTACCCAAACTGAATATCGCCCTCATTCAGAGGCTAGAAAAGGTCACTCATTGGTTCATGTATGCGCGGCACGCATAGCGCGCATACATGAACCAATGAGTGACCTTCGTTTGCCTCTGAAAGGGGGCGACCTTCAGTTTGCGACGTCATATGCATAACTAGGTCTATTATTAACGTTACAATCTAAATAATAATAATAATAATAATGTATAGATTTATATAGCGCACGTATCCACCAACTAAGTGGCGCTCAAGGCGCATTATATTATTATCCCTGCTCATAAGGCTCATAAGGCTCATAAATCATTCCTGAAACCATCTCAGCTCCCTGGGGAGTATACAGCTCAATTGCTGCCATTTCTAGCGCATAGAGAGCAAACCATCTCTGCCTTCACAGGTACCCATTTAACCCCTGGGTGGAGAGAAGCAATTATGGTTAAGTGTCTTGCTCAAGGACACAGGTGTCACGGCCGGGGCTCGAACCCACACTCTGCTGCTGGCAACACCAGAACTTGAGTTCAGTGCGCTAGACCACTCGGCCACGACAATCCACTTTTCGTGCATTATACAACACACGGGACCTACGGCTTTACGTCCCATCCGAAGGACGAAGCAATTATGGTTAAGTACCTTGCTCAAGGATACAAGTGTCACGACCGGGGCTCGAACCCACACCCTGCTGCTGGCAACACCAGAACTTGAGTTCGGTGCGCTAGACCTTATGCATATGTCACAAACTGAATATCGCCCTCTATCAGAGGTAAGAGAAGGTCAGTCATTGGTTCATGTATGCGCACTGTGCTTATACGCACGCACAACGTGCATACATGAACCAATGACTGACCTTCTCTAGCCTCTGATAGAGGGCGACCTTCCGTTTGCGACGTCATGATAAAAGTCTATTGTTAATTTTAAATTCGTTAACATAAAATGATAGAATGTTTACCTTTAGCTCAAGTTGTAAATTAGGGCTGCCTAAATTATAATTTCGTAGATAACAGTGACAGCTATTTAAAATGTCCCCCTTTATTTGTCAAAGTTTTTACAGTTTCGCAGAAGTTAAAAAAAATTAGAAAATTTACCTGTTGCCTTACCAGCTGTGTTATTTTTTGGGTGAATCGATCGACCGATTTAAGTCTAATATCTCGATCACTCTAATAAGTTCCTCCTGATTTATAACCTACATTACATATAACGCAAACACTGATTAGTTAATACTTACCATAACGAACACCAATAATAATATTTCTCAGAAATTTGTAAAACTAAATTAATCCGTTAACATCTAAGATATAGTTTAAATGTTTATTAGGAGAAAATATAGTTTTGGAAGATAAAATTTAGGACAAAATTAAACATATTTTCATTTATTTTGTGAAATAATTGACCAATTGTATCACTCGTAGCAAATTACAAGGAGCGAACGTATGGTAGTCAGTACATCAATCCTTCGTTGCACAATGAACATTATGAATAGGGAAGACGTACAGATTTCGTACAGAAGCAACTCAGAGTGCAACGGTACCATCACGTAACGTTAAACTTCAGCACGAGCCACGAGTGATGTAGAGTCTGTGTATAAAACTGTTAAAAACCGACTTAGAAATTTCGAGGAAGAATTTTAAGCGCATATCATTACAATTGAACGTTTAGACAGATTAAAAACTAAAAGTACTAACTACTATCGAGTATCATTAACGTTAGAGTAACGTTAACGCTAACGTTAGACTTAGACCGAGTGAGAAACGGAAATCCAATATGGCGGCGTCCATTGCCATGTCGTTGTCAAAACGTGATTTGGACGAGCTGCGTCCAACAGTTGATGACATTGTAAGGAAAGTTCTAGGTTTCTCAGAGTCAAGTGTTACAATAGCTGCACTGAACTGCGTTAGTAAGGGAATGAATAAAACAAAAACAATTGGTAAGTAGGCCTAATTCCTAAAGGCCATGAGAATGAAAGTACTCACACTCACAGATTTGCGTCCACCGCCCGCATGTCCCAAAAGCTACCGCCTAAATTTTTCATTATTTGCCAAAAAAATCATTATTTGCACAAAAAAGGTATTTCCACCAAACAAATTTAGTTCCAAATCATCCACATCAGTAAAACGAAGTTTTTACCAAATTTCCACCAGTATGTATTGTAGGTATGTGACAACACGCGTCAGTACACGCTGTGTTTTTGGCCCTGTCAATGGTGACCGCATTTTGCGGCTATGCTTTTGTGCTGTTTTATTTGCGGCCGGATACCAGGGCAGTTAACCAGGGGGCATCCTCAGCAAAGTTGATTGTTCAGTGAGATAGAGGAAATCATATGCTACAACCTCTGCTCAATATTTTTGTTATGCGATACGTCAAAGTTGGGTTACGTGCATTTGAAAAATTCATCCGAGAAAGTCAGCGTAATTCTACCCGAGGTTAAGTTAGATTTCGTTTAAAAACATATACATTCTTACATTTATGTATGGATTTACAAAACCTGAAAATATAAAGGTAATTGTACGATTCCCACACCCTTCTTTTTAATCCGCAATAATTGTTTCATACGATTATCGATAGGCATCGGTCATGTCGGTGCACACAAACATGACGGTTACACGCGTGACACGTCGAAAAATGGCCTACATGAAATGGCACGCACCACCTCATTATATGACGTCATACGCGTCACAGATACTCGCCATATATGGCAATTTTCATGAATGAAATTGCCGCTCATCCGCATATACTTGCCATGAGTCACTCGCTGTGTCTTTACTTCGATAGAGCTAGTGACGATCTTTCTAATGGTACCAAAATCTTACGATTTGGGCGTTTTCTTCAATTTTTTTCTGGAATTTCTTTGATTTCAACCTGAGGATCTACAACTTGCAGATTCGTTGCCCAATGGTCGTCACACTAATTGACAAATTAATCAATTGTGTTTACTGATTGTTAATCAATATCAATTATCATAACATAATCATAATGTATAGTCATTGTAATGTCTTTTGTGAAATTTTGATGAGATTCTGACGTGTAATAAGAAAGTTACAGTGCACCAAAGTAAATAGAGTCATGATGTACCCCAAATAACGGTCACAAATTTTCTTATGTTTTTCTTTATTTTTGGAGGCCGAAATTTCACCACCAATTCCCGAGTTTAAAATAAATGTAACTCTATTAAATTTTCACCTAGAACAGTGATCTATACATCATTTTAAAGTTCTCTTTAAGCTCTTTACACTGGTATCCATTTCAGTTAAATTGGGTGAAGTTTGAAATTTTTGTCACATACCTACAGTATGTGCGCTAATCGGTCCTACTAAAAACCGACAATTCACGACAACTCACGACAAGCAAGCAAGATGGCGGCCAATACTAACACGTTAACTGCAGCGAAGAAAATAATTTTTATTGCTAATTAAAACCACATTTTCAAAAACTGAAACCCTGTATGTATGCCACTGTCCCTTATAAACATATTTTTAACTTTATTTTTGAGTTTTCAGTGCATTTAGAACGTGTTGTTGTGAGTTGTCGGTTTTTAGTAGGACCCGCTATAATCATTAGCACATGTTCTCTTACAGTCTTAGTCCCGCGTACGTCGTTCACAAAAAAGGTCGCATCGCGCTAAAACTGTATGGTAAACTCCGTCCGATCCGCACCTGCAACTGTACCGCCTTCACATGCACAACACGTTCGCTGTTGAGCCTTTGTATCTTATGCCTGTGTGTGCGGCCCGCACGTATAATGATGCACGTATGTACACAGGCGACCATACGTATGGCGACGAGACATTAGACAACACCTCTACTCAGAGACATTACCAGCGAGGGGGGTTGATTGGGTCGCTAGTCCCTATGTTCAATCTCCTCTCCCAATAAAGATGTGCAAAACAATAAAAAGAGTCTTAATGACCAAAATTCTCCTTGTTACTCCTCTTTTACCCTTCACCCTTCCCTCTCTCTCTCGCAGGTAGAAAGCATGTACATAAAGTGATTAAGAATACGTCAAATTAGAAGAAACATCTTGTGATTGCGCTGTTATTAATGATCAATGGGAATAATGAATAATGAATAATGAAAAAAAGCCTCGTGTTTTCGAAATTGCCCGGACACAAATCTATGACTTTCATTCTCTTGGCCTAATCATGTTATGTTAGACTAACGAGTTAACCATTCTTTCTAGCCCCACTACTCCCAGCACTAACTGTGTTGGTGTGGAATGGACCTGGATCCTTAGCCACACATTTATTGCATTGACACTAATGGTCTCGATTCTTAGCGTTCAAATTGACGATATTTGCAATTATTTTGACACTAGACACACATTCCTTACATTAGGGACCGCAAACGAACTACCGCGCATCGCTACTGCGCATGCTGCTGCCGAAAAAACGTGTGTACAAAAAATGGTACAGCGCGGGTCGCATGGCTTCCGTTCGGCTAGCGCAAAGCACTGTGGGATAGAATCACGTTTGTGGACGCCATTTTGTTTACCGATAATTTCTGAGGATACTACTGAAAGAATGACGAAAATCGACCAATTTTTCGCCAAATTCTAAAGAAATTGAAGGGTAAGTAATTTTCAATGTAAAATTTGAAGTATAAGGGGGCTTTTGATTTCAAATAGAAAGGCAGAAATGGAAAGATTGACGTCGAAATAGGGTAGAGACGATGTTTTCTAACCGGGGAGACTAGCGCAAAAGAGTGCCGACAATTTCTTTAACATGGGTCCAGCTTTCAGAGGGAGTAAGTTTAACTAATATAATTGGTAATAGTGTGTTTGTTGCTAGCCTAGTATCAGGGTTTTGGTTGTTCTCTTTGTTTAACTTACCCTTACTCGATTGTGATAATTGAAAAAACTTTTTAATAAAATCTTTTGATGTTTTTCATACAAAATACATTTGAAATACACAAAATATAAGGAACTACATTTCAGAAAAGTATAGTTGAAGAATATTCATGCATTTGCAAACAATTTTTCCCCAATTTTTTTTTATGAACATCAGGGGTAGGCCCTATGTTTTATGTTTTTTTTTTATTAGGCAGTGTTCAAGAAAGCTGGCATTCATCTTAGTCTGGGCATTCGTACGTACTTGGCCGTTTTCATCTCTTTGCGGTCTGCTGCTCTCCAGACAACTGTGTGATATCACCGTATCTGGTGATGTTGAGTTGAACCTCGGACCTTCAACTGTTGGCACTACCCCACCACTTTCTGACGATATTCTTAAATCATTGAAGAATGGAACTTGCACTGAAGTGAATTTTCATCATGATATATTGAACATACTTAAAATAGTTTATCATTTTTGTAAAAGAACTTCTCCAATGGAATAAAAACTTTCACAGCTATATTTAAGGTCACATTGTTTCCTTTATTAGGCAGTTTCATGAAAATTTGAAGTTGCTTCAATTTTTTTAAATGTCATATCACTGAATGGAGCAAAAAAATTAGAAAGAAAATGAGGGGTCAATGGTCATGATAGGTTAACCCTATGCAAAGTTACGAATTTTTGTTGATTTAAATATTTGGTCATTTTGGAGGCCAGTTTCATTAATTTGAGAAGTTGTGACTGAATTTGCCTGCAATGTATCCTTGTAGTACTAACAAAGTGTCTATATAGCATGTCCCCCTTTAATAACAAAAAAATCTCATTGAATACCAAAATCCACCCGTGCGTGACACCCCGATTCAGCGTGCGTGACACACCAATTCACGGAGTCAAATCGTCGATAGCGGTGATTTTTTAATTTATTTGCCATCGGATCATTTTCCGCAAGTTGCACTGTTTTTCTGCCAACGTTACAGTTGGCATCGACTGACCAATTAAGATAACCACGATGTGTAGTATCCATTTATTGACACTAGAACATCGATAGACTACCCTTTGAATTAGTATTTTACCATGAAAGTTGGACAAGAAAATCATGAAAACTTACGGAAATTCAGTTGCCTGTATTTCCATAACGAAAGGTTTCCCGTCGCTGATTTTTTTTTTATCGACTGCATAATTTAGTGCTCATAAAAATAGCGTCCAGGAAAACATCGAAGCCTCATCAACGTAACAAGGCGCTAGCGATATTGCGCCTGTGCATTTTCACACGTACTACCGGGCGAGTCAACGAACTTTCGGCGGGTCACAACTTCGACAGAGAAAAGGGCATCAAAAATAGTGCCACCATCGGCGGTTTGCATGAAACTGCCTATCTTTATTGCAATCAAATACAAGTACACATTTTACCATCCAAGTATAATGTATAGGGGCCGGAGTGAAATTCATTCAATATCAGTCATCAGTGTAAAATATGTCATTAATAATTTTTTGAATAAATAATAATTGTTAGAGTGGAATGGATAGTTGTAACACTTAAAAAAAAAAAAAGTTGATAGCTTACCCAGTTTTTGTAATATAGCCACTCCATTTTGTTTACTGCTTTGTTTACGTTGCGAAAATTGAGTAAACAAATTAAATGAGCCATTGTTGAAAAACAGATTGAAAATACTTGTTTTACTTGGACTGTGTGCTTTATTTATATGTAAGGGACCCAAAACCACCATGATTCCCTTCACAATATCCAATTTTGACCAATGGAGGGATTATTGTTGTTTACTATTTCCATGGCAACGGTTGTTTACATCACTAACAAATAAATTTCAATTTTATATAAACTGTTTTGGACAACATTTAGGTATACCTTCACAAAGTTTCAGGGCCATGTAAACTATAGTATTTACAATATGGCAGTTTCCTTTTGTTAGGAAAATTGAACCAAAATTTCCTGAAAACGATAACAGTAAAAAGGGAATAACTTGATAACCGTAAGTCCGATTTTAATGATTCAAAAAGAATTTCAATTATAACTATATTCTCTGTCATAATATATCAAAAGATTCAGCATAAATGGACATTTCAGAAATGGGTTGCGGTCCCTACTTACATGCTGAACTATCAAAGCGGCTAAAAACAAATTGTGATTTTACTTATATTTAAATTTTGTGACATATGAGACCAAAAATGTTACACTAACGCTCTGCAGTTTGCAAGATTTCAACAAAGGCGGACATTTTAATTTAATTCAGCTTGTGCGTGCAATAATTTTAGGACGGCTGTTTGACTTGTTTTTATTTTTTGCGCAGTGAAAGATAAGCAAGATAAAATAAGCTAGCGTCAATGGAACAAGTATGTGGGCTAAGGATCCAGGTCCGTGCCACACTAGTGGGGGCTTACCATTCATTAAATGCTGTCGAAAATGACTATTTGTCTGTTGAGTAACACTTTTAACATTAGAAAGAGCTATTGCTTAATTTACACCCACAATGACTCCTATATCCTAACGTGGTTACTCAAGGGTCATACTATACATCGTCACCAAGTATCAATAGCAAATTAAGCTATATATATTAACCCTCCTACACATAGAGGCCACTGTAAACCACTAAATGTCATATGTGTTGTAACACACATTGTTTGTGCATATAAGCCACACTGCCCCTTTGAAGTAATCTCCAATGTACATACATGCATACAAAGACACATGGATACCACAATTGACCTTATTTTTAGCAGGTTATACTGTAAACAAACTCCCAATAATAAATCACCATCAGCCACTGAGACCAATAAACCATACCAAGCCTCCATCATCCATTGGGATTTTCAGCAGTTATTTTGTAAACACAGACTCTCCTTAGTAACCTACCACCAGCCACTGAGTCTGGAACAAAGTAATATGCCCTGCAATATGTCAATCACAAACCACTAAAACCAACAGACATATGAGGCATTATGTTACTATGTAGTATAGCTACGAGGAGCCACTGCCTACCATAGCAATGGCTTGGAGTGGCCTGAAGGGGTTGTTTCAATGTTACTATGTAGTATAGCTATGAGGAGTCACTGCCTACCATAGCAATGGCTTGGAGTGGCCTGAATGGGTTGTTTCAATGTTACTATGTAGTATAGCTATGAGGAGTCACTGCCTACCATAGCAATGGCTTGGAGTGGCCTGAATGGGTTGTTTCAATGTTACTATGCAGTATAGCTATGAGGAGCCACTGCCTACCATAGCAATGGCTTGGAGTGGCCTGAATGGGTTGTTTCAATGTTACTATGCAGTATAGCTATGAGGAGCCACTGCCTACCATAGCAATGGCTTGGAGTGGCCTGAATGGGTTGTTTCAATGTTACTATGCAGTATAGCTATGAGGAGCCACTGCCTACCATAGCAATGGCTTGGAGTGGCCTGAATGGGTTGTTTCAATGTTACTATGCAGTATAGCTATGAGGAGCCACTGCCTACCATAGCAATGGCTTGGAGTGGCCTCAATGGGTTGTTTCAATGTTACTATGCAGTATAGCTATGAGGAGCCACTGCCTACCATAGCAATGGCTTGGAGTGGCCTGAATGGGTTGTTTCAATGTTACTATGCAGTATAGCTATGAGGAGCCACTGCCTACCATAGCAATGGCTTGGAGTGGCCTGAATGGGTTGTTTCAATGTTACTATGCAGTATAGCTATGAGGAGCCACTGCCTACCATAGCAATGGCTTGGAGTGGCCTGAATGGGTTGTTTCAATGTTACTATGCAGTATAGCTATGAGGAGCCACTGCCTACCATAGCAATGGCTTGGAGTGGCCTGAATGGGTTGTTTCAATGTTACTATGCAGTATAGCTATGAGGAGCCACTGCCTACCATAGCAATGGCTTGGAGTGGCCTGAATGGGTTGTTTCAATGTTACTATGCAGTATAGCTATGAGGAGCCACTGCCTACCATAGCAATGGCTTGGAGTGGCCTGAATGGGTTGTTTCAATGTTACTATGCAGTATAGCTATGAGGAGCCACTGCCTACCATAGCAATGGCTTGGAGTGGCCTGAATGGGTTGTTTCAATGTTACTATGCAGTATATGAGGAGCCACTGCCTACCATAGCAATGGCTTGGAGTGGCCTCAATGGGTTGTTTCAATGTTACTATGCAGTATAGCTATGAGGAGCCACTGCCTACCATAGCAATGGCTTGGAGTGGCCTGAATGGGTTGTTTCAATGTTACTATGTAGTATAGCTATGAGGAGCCACTGCCTACCATAGCAATGGCTTGGAGTGGCCTGAATGGGTTGTTTCAATGTTACTATGAAGTATAGCTATGAGGAGCCACTGCCTACCATAGCAATGGCTTGGAGTGGCCTGAATGGGTTGTTTCAATGTTACTATGCAGTATAGCTATGAGGAGCCACTGCCTACCATAGCAATGGCTTGGAGTGGCCTGAATGGGTTGTTTCAATGTTACTATGCAGTATATCTATGAGGGCCACTGCCTACCATAGCAATGGCTTGGAGTGGCCTGAATGGGTTGTTTCAATGTTACTATGCAGTATAGCTATGAGCCACTGCCTACCATAGCAATGGCTTGGAGTGGCCTGAATGGGTTGTTTCAATGTTACTATGCAGTATAGCTATGAGGAGCCACTTCCTACCATAGCAATGGCTTGGAGTGGCCTGAATGGGTTGTTTCAATGTTACTATGCAGTATAGCTATGAGGAGCCACTGCCTACCATGGCAATGGCTTTAGAGTGGCCTGAATGGGTTGTTTCAATGTTACTATGCAGTATAGCTATGAGGAGCCACTGCCTACCATAGCAATGGCTTGGAGTGGCCTGAATGGGTTGTTTCAATGTTACTATGCAGTATAGCTATGAGGAGCCACTGCCTACCATAGCAATGGCTTGGAGTGGCCTGAATGGGTTGTTTCAATGTTACTATGCAGTATAGCTATGAGGAGCCACTTCCTACCATAGCAATGGCTTGGAGTGGCCTGAATGGGTTGTTTCAATGTTACTATGCAGTATAGCTATGAGGAGCCACTGCCTACCATGGCAATGGCTTTAGAGTGGCCTGAATGGGTTGTTTCAATGTTACTATGCAGTATAGCTATGAGGAGCCACTGCCTACCATAGCAATGGCTTGGAGTGGCCTGAATGGGTTGTTTCAATGTTACTATGCAGTATAGCTATGAGGAGCCACTGCCTACCATAGCAATGGCTTGGAGTGGCCTGAATGGGTTGTTTCAATGTTACTATGCAGTATAGCTATGAGGAGCCACTGCCTACCATAGCAATGGCTTGGAGTGGCCTGAATGGGTTGTTTCAATGTTACTATGCAGTATAGCTATGAGGAGCCACTGCCTACCATAGCAATGGCTTGGAGTGGCCTGAATGGGTTGTTTCAATGTTACTATGCAGTATAGCTGTGAGGAGCCACTGCCTACCATAGCAATGGCTTGGAGTGGCCTGAATGGGTTGTTTCAATGTTACTATGCAGTATAGCTGTGAGGAGCCACTGCCTACCATAGCAATGGCTTGGAGTGGCCTGAATGGGTTGTTTCAATGTTACTATGCAGTATAGCTGTGAGGAGCCACTGCCTACCATAGCAATGGCTTGGAGTGGCCTGAATGGGTTGTTTCAATGTTACTATGCAGTATATCTGAGAGAGCCACTGCCTACCATAGCAATGGCTTGGAGTGGCCTGAATGGGTTGTTTCAATGTTACTATGCAGTATAGCTGTGAGGAGCCACTGCCTACCATAGCAATGGCTTGGAGTGGCCTGAATGGGTTGTTTCAATGTTACTATGCAGTATAGCTGTGAGGAGCCACTGCCTACCATAGCAATGGCTTGGAGTGGCCTGAATGGGTTGTTTCAATGTTACTATGCAGTATAGCTGTGAGGAGCCACTGCCTCACCAGAGCAATGGCTTGGAGTGGCCTGAATGGGTTGTTTCAATGTTACTATGCAGTATAGCTGTGAGGAGCCACTGCCTACCATAGCAATGGCTTGGAGTGGCCTGAATGGGTTGTTTCAATGTTACTATGCAGTATAGCTGTGAGGAGCCACTGCCTACCATAGCAATGGCTTGGAGTGGCCTCAATGGGTTGTTTCAATGTTACTATGCAGTATAGCTGTGAGGAGCCACTGCCTACCATAGCAATGGCTTGGAGTGGCCTCAATGGGTTGTTTCAATGTTACTATGCAGTATAGCTATGAGGAGCCACTGCCTACCATAGCAATGGCTTGGAGTGGCCTCAATGGGTTGTTTCAAAAATTTCACTGATTGTAGGAGGGTTAAGTTATATAAACGGCTATATTTGTAAGTGTCAACAATTTTACTATGATGATGACGAGTAGAAATTGCTAACACGTGAAATATGGCTAAATAACTAAAATGTTATAAAAGACTTTCTACCATAAAAAGAAGAATCTTAAAGTTGACAAATGTTATAGGATTTAAGGCTTTGCATGATGGGAAATGATAATTAGGAAAGTTTTCGGAAGCACCATGTAACAAATCTCTAAAGTAGAGGTGTTGGCTCTGAGAAGAGCCGGTTTTGTTCTCAACGTTTCAGCAAGTATGCTCTGGCCGTCGAATGTACCTGCTGGCAAAATGGACTAAGAGTCAGAGGATTTACATTGTCAACGTTGGCAGCCATTTTGAATTTGAAATCAATTTTGCAGTGTCTGTTTGATATTGAAATGTTTTGTATATTTACAGATTTGTTGAAACCATTGATCGAGGATTCGGCACCGAAGTTTGTAGAGAAACTCTTTGAGGCCATTGAACGTAGCCATAGCAACAGAGATGAGCATAAAGCTAAGAAGAGACCGATTAAAGTAAGTTGACTTTTATAAATAACTAGCCCTGATAGGACCCTGTCTTAGGGTCAGAACATAGATTGCGCCTCAGAACAGCGATTGCACAAGGGCATCAGGACTTGACTTACAGTGCGGGCGATTTTAAAGAGACACGTTCTGACGCACAATCGATGTTCTGACCCCAAAGTCATTGCTCATGCGCATTATTTAGCATGAACGGCATGAAAAGTTTGTACACAGATTGGCCGTTGATCTGAGAAGTGTCGGGGAAATCCTCTTTTTTAAAGACATCTTTCAGCAACAATCGTGTCTCCAAGAGGCAGTTAAAAAGTTATAGTGACTGCATTCCCTTGACCCTATCCCATGGAGACGGGTAAAAATAGGAGAAAATTTGGTGCAAGCTTTACAGGTAGACGACCGAAAAGGCTCTTGGTCAGGACCCTATCGGAAGTGTACTTTGCATTGTAAATAGGGTCCTATCAGGGCTAATAAATAACCAGATGATGTGACCAATGACATCACGTTTACAAAAGAGCCCCCAAAGGTCAAACTGCACCGGGCACAAAATGTACACAGGTCTATGACAAGAAACCATCACTTCTGACATTATGAGATATCTGCAGAAAAATTCTTAATTTGATTTATTTTAATAAGGCACTAACATAACACCTGAAATCTGAAAATTAAAAAATATAGTTGCAGAATTTCAAAATGTACAAGCTCTGCATATAAATACTTTATGCCCGGCGGGAAATCACCCTGGTACTCTAAAGGGCAGACAAAATGTGAACAAGTCGTATGATCTATAGAGGAAATACAATCGCTTTCTTTGGAGGAAGGGTCTGTCATTTACATTTGGTTAGGCGTTTTTTAAGTAGATATTTCTAAGTCTTGCGATAATACCCCACCTCCCCCCTTTCAGTGCATTCTTATCACTTTGATGTTCTTCTCCCAGGAGGATGACGTCGTCGACATCAAAGCAAAGAAGCCCAAGACGAGGTTTGAGAGCAGCGGGGAGGAGGAGCCAGCCATAGTGGAGCAGTGGACTCCCCAGCAAATCAAGGATATGATGACCACAGCCAGACTACAGATCATGGCCAAGAAAGACCATAATAAGGTAGGCAGGGGAATAAAAGGTTGATGGACTGAAATGCATGTGGGGATCATATCCATGGGGCAATGGCCTGTTCTTGGGCTTTGTTCATTATGACCCATGGCCACGTCCCAGGGATGATTTTGAATAGCATATCTTGAATTTTGAGTAGCAAAGTGTGAGTTTTGAGGAGCACATTGTGAATTTTGAGGAGCACATTGTGAATTTTGAGGAGCAAAGTGTGAATTTTAGGTAGCAAAGTGTGAATTTTGAGTAGCAAAGTGTGAATTTTGAGTACCAAAGTGTGAATTTTGAGTAGCAAAGTGTGAATTTTGAGTAGCACATTGTGAGTAGTATTTTGCTATGCATTAACCTTGGAGATTGTTCACTACATCCACCATAGTATTTATTTAGAGACTTTCATTTATCCGATACTGTACCTTAATTTTTAAAAATTTCAAACGATTTCTTCCCAACTAGCCTGCCAAACCTCAACTGCAACCTCTTCTGGCAGCCAACTCGATGTTTGCCTCCCCTCAACTCCTGATGAACGAGGCCCTGGACAAGGCCCGGAGAGCATCGGAGATCCAAAATCGTATTCAGGCCTCGATGGCGTCGGCCGGCCTGGGGCAGCTGGTGCTCCAGCAGGCACTGGCTGGGGTCAGTATGAAGCAAGCAGAGAATGCAATGGTCGGGGACAAGCAGCCAGCGGGTCCTGTGTCGAAGTAAGCAAGGGTGTATTGTTGGTTTGATAGGTGAAGGGGTTGGGTGAGAGGGGGACGGTAATTACTCCTGGCTGTGGTCAGTATGAAGCAAGCAGAGAGTGCACTTGTCGGGGACAAGCAGCCCAGCGAGTCCTGTGTCGAAGTAAGCAAGGGTGTATTGTTGGTTTGATGTTAGGAAAGAGTTGGGGATGGATTTAGTGGTGGGGTGGATTTAACGGGTGTTGTAGAGGGGGGCGTAATGACTTCTGATGGGGGTAAGAACTGATCGGGGACAAACCAAACAAGGGTTTGGGTTCCAAGGTATTATGAAACGAATTCAATAATTAACCCTCCTACAATCAGTGCAATTTTTGAAACGACCCATTCAGGCCACTCCAAGCTGTTGCAGTTGTTGCCAGTGGCCTCCTATGGTTACCCTTCTGTGCACTGTCACACCACTGAGATTGCAGGGTGATACGTTGCAGGCCATACTAATGTTCAAAAAACCAGCTACAACCAGCTGTAAACCTGACAGCTGTATTTTGACTGTAAACACACTTATACAAATCACTCAAGACTGCGGTTAATTGTAATGGCCTTTGGTGTGTGTTGAGTATGTAATCGGAGATGGTCTTATTTACAGTGGCCTTGGGTGGCACTGAGGTTGATTTTGTAAGATTACTTGGAAAGGACAGCAGTGGTTTGTATGCTTTAACCCTAACCCCTTGGGTATTTTTACTAGAAAGTATCCTGAATCCACCAAAATCCACCATTTTTGTCACACACAAAATGCTGGTGTCCTGAATCCATCAGAATCCGCCAGTGTAGATATTGGACATATCCTGAATCCGCCAAAATCCACCACTAAATTTCTGGCGGATTTTGGCGGATTCAGGATACCATGCTCACATGAAAATTTGTATAGTATGTTGCTGCATAGAATCCATCAAAATCTAACACAAGTGTTGGCTGTACATGTACAGTACATGTAACTATAATCCATCAAAATACATCAACCAACCTGACCAAGCAGTTAACAACTATTGAAATCCTGAATCCATCAAAGTCCGCCATATGCTCAATGTGGAGATATCCTGAATCCGCCGAAATCCTCCAAAACAGGGGGATGGATTTTGATGGATTCAGGGTGGTTAGGGTTAAAGGTTGGTGAAGAACAAGTAGGGTTAACCCTTCTACACATGGAGGCCACTGCAATCCACTAAATTCTGTTCTTCAGCAACCTTCAGTACATACATGTACAAGCCTGCTGTCCTTTCCACGTAATCTTACAAAATCAACTGTGTGCCACCCAAGGCCACGGTAAATGTTTGAACATATTAGTATGGCCTGCAATGTATCGATGGGAGGACCACCTTACCCTGCAATCTCAGTGGTGTGACAGTGCACAGAAGGGTAACCATAGGAGGCCACTGGCAACAGCTCATGGCTTGGAGTGGCCTGAATGGGTTGTTTCAATAATTGCACTGATTGTAGGAGGGTTAATGTGTTAAAGCCAGTATACACTTATGGTAAAATATCTATAAATGCATCTCAAGAGATATGTATAAAAATAAAAAAAACAACCAACCAAAACAATACACTTGTGTCCTTGAGCAAGACAATTGCTTATAGGGGCAGAGGCAGTTTAACAACTGCCTTGTTCTGGACTAGTTACCCCTCCCAGTCCTGTTCGCACCGTGAAGAGGCTGGTTATTAACTTGTCTTGTTTCGGTGCGAGGGGCTGGTTTCTTCAGTGTGGAGTCGTTGTAACAACTCAATGACTTAGTAGCCCCCACCTTGGAGTGGCCATTGGCCTTGTGTGGGGCGAATTTGCGTTAAAAAAAAAAAAAAGAAAAGAAAAAAAATAGCACCCTGAGACTGAAGTATTTCAAGGGATGTTTGATACCAACATCAACTTCCCACCGAGTAAGTTTGTTGAGATTACCAAGAGTGTATAGTGGCTTCAGATAGCTCTTGTACCATGTGATGCATATGTGTATGCCTATCTAATGATGCGTACCGTAAACCTTGTTAATGAAAAAAAAAAAAGTTTTAATATTCTGGTCATCACCATTTTTTTTTTTTTTTTTCACAGACCCACCCCTTTAATTCTGGACGACCAGGGTAGGACAGTGGACGCTGCCGGAAAAGAAATTACATTAACTCATCGGGTACCAACATTAAAGGTGAGAAGAACATTCAAAGACTTCATGTGATTTCAAGCTTTGCATGGTGGATTGGATAAGAAAGATTAGGTTTACTGGTAACACCAAGTGTTATTAAACCCAATTTCTAAAAGTGCTGATTTTTTCAAAAAAAGTGCCCCTTGGAGGATTTTGATGGATTTGGGGTGGTTAGGGATATTGTTTAATGAAATAGATCAGAGTTTTAAAACTGAAGAAATGTTGTGATTTGTTCTCTTCAGGCCAATATCCGAGCCAAGAGGAGAGAGGAATTTAAGATCAACCAATCCGAGAAGCCGCAGGATGCAGTGAACGAGGCCTCCAAGTTCTTCGACACCAACCTGGCCACAGCTCCAGCCCAGCGCAGCCGGCGGATGTTCAAGTTCCACGATGAAGGGCGGTTTGAGCAGCTGGCCCAACGGATCAGGGCAAAGGTATGGGGGGGGGCAGTAAATAGCAGTCAGATGAAACCCTGAATAATCCTGGGGTTAAAGGGGTTAGGTACAACATTTGTAACATCGGCTAAATTGCTTCTCGTCGTGTGCCCGGAAGAAGGTCGTAAGGCTCTACGACCTTCTTCCGGGCACACAAAGTATAATTTTGTCCCCAGCAGAAGGTCGTAAGCAATAAAATGGCTCCTTTGAAAAAAAAAAGTAGTGCATAACTGTTATATATTTGTTGCTAAAATTACTCCCAAGACATGTTTTTCCATTCCCATGCAGAATTTAACTTTCCTACAATGACTTATAAATGGCAGAAAAACGACCAAACTTTTACACTCGGTTTTCTTGAAACACAATTTTGCACATTAATTGCTTACGACCTTTTGCCGGTCACACTTTCGTTACGTCCTTCTTCCAGGCACACGACGTTCTATGTACTATGCTAACTCGCTTTGAATCAAGATGTACCGGTCCCGTGATTTATCAGGATATTTCATGGTTTCAGGATTTTTTTTACAAATCTCCCTTTGCTGCAAAATTTTTGAAAGAGAAGTAGCCACCAAGTCTGTAAATCTTCAAAAATTAAACGGGAGGCTTTGTCCTCTAGACCAAAGGGAGACCCAGGCCCACTAACCATTTTTTCAGGATTTTTTTATTTTTGTCAAAACACACCCCTGATATACATTAAACAACCAACCTGTGAAATTTATTGTGGAGTCTACACCATGAGAAAAGCGCAAAAAATGTTTACAAATTTCTTACAGAAAATACGGCACTTGAGACAGAATAATCTTTCTGGATAATTATAATTGGTACCTTTACAAACTTCACATCAAGTTATTTTTTAGGATAATAATTCAGTAGTTTTATTATTAGTTATTTTACCAATTTTGTACCTTACCTTTAACACTCCTTATTTTCTAATCGCCCTATAATCCCCAGATATTGAAAGTATAATTCATGATGTTGTTACTGGAAATGCTCACGCATGTTTTTTTTGGGGGGGGGGTTTTTGGTTGTTTTTTTTTGTCGGTGATTTCTCCAAATTTTCCCTGATTTCAGGATTTTTTTTACAAATCTCCCTTTGCTTCAAAATTATTCTTTGAAAGAAGTAGCCACCAAGGAAAGAAAGAAGTAGCCTGTATTGTGTCCAAACCACTAGTTTCTTGTTTGTGGGGATGTGGAGAGTCTGTAAATCCTCCGAAGTTAAACATCCAGGAGGTTCAGGGGGCTTTGTCCTGTCCTTTGGTAAAATCACACCACTGGTGTATCAATATAGGCCTGTATACAAAGGCATTCTTTTACAATGTTTCACTGAGCATGTGAACAATTGGTGATTATATGTAATTAAAAAACACAAACAAATTCTGGTTTTGAAATTGTTCAAACATAGTACAACCTCTGTCACTTCTGTCTTTGTTCATAAACCTGGCATTGAAATCGTGACATTTTTCAAATTTGTTAATTCTGTTTAACAGTCCCAACTGGAAAAACTGCAGAATGAGATTGCCCAGGCGGCCAAGAAAACTGGAATCTCCTCGGCGACGAAGCTGGCGCTCATCGTACCAAAGAAGGAATTGGTGAGTTGACTTTGCACAAATAAATGCTCAGAATAGTTTTGTTAATTATACCCTCGGCATTCATGCTTTTCTTCCAGTCAGTGTTAGTCACTGCGCATCAACAGCAGCATATATTTATCAACAGTCTTTGACCGTTAGTTGTTATACAGAGGACATGGAGTGAGTACGGGGAAACACTTCTATAGTTTTTGCTGATTTTTTTTCTGAAATCTGCGAAGAGTACACAAAAACACGCTTAATTTACAATTAGGGAAAAACCGTACAACTATATCAAGATAATAGCATAAGTAAGTCTAATTGCGGTGACACCATGTGAAATTCTCAATTGAGTAGTAATTAGTTCTGAAAAGAACTGGAGGTTACAACTCGACGTTTCGATCGGTATGCTCTGATCGTCCTCAATAGAACGCTGCTACTTAAGTAGGCTGCTGGAGGATCACGCGATGACTGGATGCTGGAGGATTAGTGCGTTGAGGCGTGCAGGCAGGAACGGTTGGGACTGGGATCCTAGGAGTGGGGGGAAAGGCGTGTGTGCTCACTGAACTGAATCAGTTGTTGCACAGGGGGAGGGAGGGTGGTTGACTTAGGATGTAGGAGATCCCTCAGTCTGGGGTGGGTTGTGGACTTTGGATATAGAAGATCCTTTGGTCCGTAGTAGATAATAGCATTTAAACATCAATCTTTCCTCCATTTAAATGATTTCTAAAGAATGCTTGTAAATACAAGAAATATGATATAAAAGGTCATTTACCTGTGAAGAGTCAGAAAAAAAACACTCTTGTTATCTTCAGCCTATATCGAATGACGCACTATTTAAAGAAGTGCACGAAATACAAGAAGAAACATAGAGGGCGCTTCATAAATTTAAATAAAGTAATATTTACATGAAAAAGGAATAACATGAATATGCAAATTAAGTAAATGAACACATCAAAAAGGAATATACCAAAATAAAACGGGGGGTGGCTTAAATTATAACCCGGCACTTTTTAGTAACCGTGACAAGTCTAACTATGACTTGTTCTATATGTGGAAGCTTTCCGACTTCAAAAACGCATACTGTTAACCCTCCTAAATTCTGTTCTTAACCAGTTCGCGTCGGAGGCCGTGTATACACGCAATTTTTTTTTTGCACCACGGATCGGAGAGCGTCTATACACGCCAGAGGAAACTCCGGAATATTTGTATGCATGCTCGGTTGACGTGGCAACGAGCCGAGTGTACAGTGACATGCTCGGTAGACATGGCCACGCGCTGTGGAAGCTTCCATTAACGTGTTTGTGTGGGGAAAAGAAACCCACACAGGGGCCCAGAAAAAGATTTTTATTCCCGACGCGAACTGGTTAAGCAACCTTCAGTACCTATATGTACAAGCCTGCTGTCCTTTCCAAGTAATCTTACAAAATCAACTGTGTGCCACCCAAGGTCACTGTAAATGTTTGAACATATTAGTATGGCCTACAATGTATCAATGGGAGACCACTTTACCCTGCAATCTCAGTGGTGTGACAGTGCACAGAAGGGTAACCATAGGAGGCCACTGGCAACAGCTAATGGCTTGAAGTGGCCTGAATGGGTTATTTCAAAAATTGCACCGATTGTAGGAGGGTTAATGCAGGCCAAAAGACAATTAAACCTCCTAATCTCAGTCCATTTTGCCAGTGAGTTGACAGACTCCTTAGTTCATGTTAGTAATAGACATCGTTTTTTGTTTTTTTTTGAATATGAAAATACAGAAAGAAGGTGAGATACCAGACACAGAGTGGTGGGACATCTTCATCCTTCCCCGGGACTCGTACAGTGATTGTAGACGACAGGAAGCCCACAGCAGTAAGGGGACCAGGGAGAAGTACGTAGGAATCACTAACTTGGTGGAACATCCAATTCAGATTAATCCGCCAGGTGAGTTGTGCCATCTCGATCAGAATCCTGCCATTGAGAAATTGTCTTGTATAAAAAATACTTTCATTTTAGAGAAATCAGGAATTGTTACGATGCATAAAAACATGTTACAGTTTAAAGGGACCGTATCCCCACAATCAGAGTAGACTTTCAACGGGGCATGGAATTGGTGTCCTTGTTTAAGATGAACACAGCGACTGAAAATGACTGGTTATTCATAGAGCAGCAACGGTAATATGACCTTAGCATATGGGTTATTTTTTTTCAGGCATTGAGTTAATCTAAAGCTGGTAGACCAATTCCATGCCCTGTTGATCGTGATGATATTGTCCCTTTAATGTTATTTTTCTTGAAAACTAGAAGGCTGAAATGAACGTACATTACTAAATACCATATATGAACAGTTTTGAAAATACTTAAAATTTTAAAGCTCCTAACAAAATTCAATGCCTGTTTAAAAGACTACTCCGTTTGCTCTACAGTGGAGATGACAGAGACCATATCAATGCCCATCTACTTGACCAAGAAGGAGCGGAAGAAACTGCGGAGGCAGACGAGACGAGAAATCCAGAAAGAAATACAGGAGAAGGTCAGACTCGGACTGGAGCCTCCACCGGAACCAAAAGGTGAGCAGTAATTTGACGTGACACCCGAAAAATCCTCACTTTATAAGCAAAAACATTCTGTACTTACATAAGCGTATTTCGTGTGTTCTGAGCATAACTGAGGATTCGCCGCTTACATTGCCAGTGCAAACCTCCTGGGGGCCAGTGTCAGAGCTGCTTAACTGAAAAAAATTGCTTAGCGGTAATATTTGCTAAGCAGGTTTTGTTGGTTACCGGCCAAACATTGATACAAAGCGTGTACACTTTGGCTGGTTCTCTGTTAAAAAATGCTTAGCAAAAACATTTGGTAAGCAGAATTATCTGCTTAGCTACTCTGTGAATTAGGCCTCCTGTTATTGAAGCAGAAAATGATGATTGTAAGCGCAGAATTCTGTGAAAGTTTGGCCCTGTTCCCCTGTCTAGGTTATTGTACCCCCAACTACAGAGGAAATGTGCAGTATTATTCTGTCTGTTTCATCTGTTCGTTTGTTTTTTCTGCACAGTGAGAATGGCCAACCTGATGCGTGTCCTGGGCAACGAAGCCGTCCAGGACCCGACTAAAGTAGAGGCTCACGTCAGAGCGCAGATGGCCAAAAGACAGAAGTAAGGCCCGTTTGCAGGAAAGGAGTTAAATCTGATATTTCCCCAACAATAAAAATTTAAAAAAATACATTCTCAGCAATATAACAAAAATCTGTATATTTCACTATTTACCAAAAAAAAAAAAAAATGAGGAGAGTACAACCTATTGTGCTGGATAACTCTGGATGGCTCGGTGCTCTATCAACTTAGCTGTCCAGCCCTATAGTTGGCGCTTTTCCAGGGGTCAATATCTTTGTTCTCGGGGTGCTAGGGCAGAAGTCATCCATACATGCCGTGTAGCCAGGGTTCACACCTCCAAGATACTTTGTTTAACCTGGGAAGCAACAGACGGGGGGGATACAGCTTTTCATTATAAAATTGTGAACATTTCGAATCCGTATTATTTTCAGAACTCACGAGGAGGCAAACGCAGCACGTAAACTCACCGCAGACCAACGCAAAGAGAAGAAGATCCGCAAGATAAAAGAAGACATGTCCTCGGGCATTCACGTCACCGTGTACTGCGTCCGCGACCTGAAGAACCCTGCCAAGCGCTTCAAGGTGGAGGCCAACGCCAACCAGCTCCACATGACCGGCATGGCCATATCGCATAAGGACATTAATGTTGTGGTCGTTGAAGGAGGTAGGAAATTTGTTTTCAGGGTTGAATTTCTAGCAGGAAGGTTGTGTCTGTCTCACTCTAAACCAGCAAAAAAAATTCCAAATCCTACCCAATCTACAAGATGTCAGAACCAACTGCCTGTTTTGACTGTTGACCCAGGGGTATTTTTGACTGGTTTTTACTGTCATTTTGACCATCCTGAACAATACAAGACAATGCTTTTACACGTCATAAATGGTTGACTCATTTTGACCTGTAAATGTACTTACTACAAAGTAAGGTTTGACATTGTTTGACTTTTTAAGTGCGCTAGATATACCTTGGCAAGTGTATCAACATTTTGACTGGTTTTGACCCTTGCAGTAGTAGGAGGGTTAATGTAGCTAACAAAAATAGTCTGTTATGTGATAGCACACAAATACAATCATGTATCGGATTATAGTATTAGTCGGCAATCTTTTGGACACCATATTTGGTAAATGGACACCCTGTTTGGTAAATGGACAACCTTGATTTAATTTTGCCCTGCAACGACGTGTGTATAGCACTGTATGCTCAGTGCTTTCCGAGTGTCTGTGAAAAAACTACACAGGTGACTCGGGCGGGATTTGAACCCACGACCTCCTGCTTACTAGTGCAGACGTCTTACCTCTCGACCACCGAGCTTGCCCGATGTCGATTGGCCGGCTAGAATCCTATATAGCAGCGGGTTCTGCTATACACCTTGTTTGGTAAATGGACACCATATTTGGTAAATGGACACCATATTTGGTAAATGGAGACCATATTTGGTAAATGGACACCATATTTGGTAAATGGACACCATATTTGGTAAATGGACACCCTGTTTGGTATATGGACACCCTGTTTGATTTGTGATGTACATACAAAAGAATTATGACTTGAAAATGTGGACAACCTGTTTTTCAATTTGAAGCCAGTCAACACTTGTTGGTAAAATGTCTGTAAATGCATCCATACATGTTTGTACCTCCTACTTACCCCATGCCTTAACCGCTTGACTGCCGAGCTTGCCCGATGACGACAAGCCAGCTACATGCAGATCTACAAACGAACTGTCCACTCGTAATAATAATAATAATAATAATAATAATAATAATATTATAGCGCACGTATCCACCAACTGAGTGGTGCTCAAGGCGCATTATATTATTACCCCTGCTCATAAGGCTCATAAGGCTCATAAATCATTCCTGAAACCATCTCAGCTCCCTGGGGAGTATACAGCTCAATTGCTGCCATTACAGCGCATATAGGGCTAATCAACCAACTCTGCCCTCACAGGTACCCATTTAACCCCTGGGTGGAGAGAAGCAATTATGGTTAAATGTCTTGCTCAAGGACACAAGTGTCACGGCCGGGATTCGAACCCACATTCTGCTGCTAACACCAGAACTTGAGTCCGGTAAGCTAGACCGCTCGGCCACGACACTGTCGTAAAGACATTTGTGTAATGTTATTGATGATGGTTTGACTTCATGGATGCTTTTTATTTCAGGGCCCAAGCAGCAGAAGAAGTTTGAGCGATTGATGATGCATCGGATCAAGTGGGGAGAGGACAAGAAGAGAGTAGAGAATGGTAAGAACATGACAGGGGAAGATGAAAGACTTTTACCGGAACGTGTCAAACTTTCTCCATCTCTGGTATCATTCAAAGTTGCCCTCAAGACACATTTAACGAGGGTGGCATTATCGTACTATCTACCAGGCATGATATTCTTCCTACTTTTGTAGGAAAACTTACCTTTTTGATTTTGAAAGTCCTACCATGAAACCGGGTTCCGACTAAATGACTTCAGACCATGGAAATTTTCCTTGTGTATCATTTTATTGTAAATACCACCATAAAAAAAGAAGTTTCCTTGCTATACATGGCTATAGAGGTAAACCGCTATAGGCTAGTATATGCCTAATGATAATGGCAAACATTTTTCCTACCTTTTCATTTTCTCACAATATCTACCCTGTTCATAGTCTGTTTATCTTGTACATGTTTCGCTGAGCCATTAGTGTTTTTTGGACGGATACTGGCACATTACAAATACTCACCGTTATTAACATTATTATTATTATAATGTAATATATCTATGAATAAATCTCTCACTCTCTTGTACTGTATTTTGTCATTTCACATGCACGCACTTTCCTTCCCCCCCCCCTGTAACAGACTCTGACGACTCGGACGATGAGGCCGAGACCAAGGTCAACAAGTGCACCATCGTGTGGCAGGGGATGATCAAGCAGCGCTGCTTCAGCGAGCTCAAGTTCAAGCAGTGCCCGACGGAGTCCATGGCCCGGGATCAGTTCCGGAAGCACGGCGTGGAGCATTACTGGGGCCTGGCGCACGGACAGCGGATCCTAGAGGCCACGGAGGAAGTGTAAAATGTTGATGGGGGGGAAAATAGCTCCCCCTTCCTGGACAAAATGTGCGGTCAAGTTCGATTGTTTATTTTGACATACCATGTTCAGGTTGGAAAAGGTCTCTGGTTTCTGGTCATAATGCACTTGGCGTCCAAACCCATGTGCCAGTGTGTTTTTTTTTACACCAACAAGATGTTGCTTAAATTTGATTTTCTGTCGTTTAGGCCATGAACCTCATGTCTTTGAAGATTTATATACTTGAGGTTCCTTTTGTTAAATACTTACTTGGTTATATTTGTATCCATTCATATGCTAAAAAGCATTTGGTTGACCCTTCACACCCACCCTTCCACCCTCTTAAAAGAAGTGCCATCACCACATCAGTTTTGAAGTAAAGCTATAACCAGAAACCAGGAATTTTTTCTTCTTGTCTTTAGGGAAGACATCTTCCCCCAACCTCCATTTATCCCGCATTTTTGGCCAGTTCCCACTCTCTGAACACTACAGTAGAAGAGTCCAGCTGTCCAGTGATAGCTATTGTCAAGGATTAGTTAAGTTGAGGTTGTCTTTTCTTTGTGTATCCACCAGGCCTGCATGGATTATGGGGGGATTTAACTCCAGAGTGAAGTGATCTCTTTGTTTGGCTAATAGGATCTGGCAGATAATGAGCTCCTTATGATACCCGGAGGGAACCAGCCGAAATTTGGAGATTTTTGGGGTTGGGGGGGGAAGATGTCCTCCCTTATTTGTACGTACATGTACACATTTAGTCTAACCTGTTATTATCTGTGTTACCTGAACAAAGAGGCAACCTCCTTAATGTGGCCAGCTCATGACAATCCTGACGAAAAAAAACCTGTCGATTGTGGCCAACTGGCACGGTCACTTCTCTAGGGTTTGACTACATTTGGGATTTGGGACTTCACCATGACCCAATTTCATAACCAAATTTCCGCGCTAACTGTAGAAGAAAAGTTTGCTTAACATGAGAGTATTTCACCGGTTTATAGCAAATTAGAAAATTCAGGGTGGCGCGTGCGCATTCACCATGGATTTGTATTGTTGCATCACTCATTTGCTAGCAATAACGGCCGGCAAGTTATAGCGTGCCTTTCTCTATGCTTAACGGTTAGCAGAGCTATGAAATGAAAAACGTACAGTAAGCAAAAAAATTCGGCTGCTAAGCGGCTATATGAAATTGAGCCCATGTCTAATTATGTTGTACGCATCTATCCTAAGTGCATAAAACAGGACCTGCGATCGTTATCAACCAATCAATGTTGAACAGCCCAAAATACAAGACAAGTTTGTGCACATAATACAAAGTCTACAGGAATGAAATGTTTTTGACAAATGAGAAGAATGAAAAAAAAAAAAATGCATGGATTTGTTTCTTTTTTCTCTGTTGATCTTTGTCACTTCAGTGTGATCTTTAACATGATTTTAGTGCAAAAGCTACAGACTTGTGAGACTAACATAAGAGTTGCTATGATAAAAAAAAAAGGCGTACAATGTTTACCAAAAGCAGGAAAAATAGGCTTAAATAAGTTTGGCATTGAAGAGATTTCTAGGAAGTGGGTAGTTGTTGTTTTTTCTTCTCAAAAGCATGGTATGCTTTGAGCCTTTTTTTCCCACTTTGGTTCTTTCAGACGCATCTTGGTTGCGACCTTTATGTCTGTGAGGGTGCATTTTCAAAGGAAACAACCGACCAGGGAGTCGTAATATTTCATGCAACACCCACACGGTAAGCAGCGACAGACAGTTCTTAGTAAAGGTGAGAAGAGCATGCATATTGTCATAACCTGGCTTACGACACGCCCTGGTAGATGAAAACATGGTAGAATATCCCATTTGTGATATATTTTTTCTGCAGACAAGTATTGCTGTTTTTTTTCCTTCTATAAGCCGTTTATGAAGATAGTTGTATAATTAGATCACCTTATTTATTTGATTGTGACCTTACACTGACGTATGTATGAAGCATGATTGTATACTCAGTGTTTCCCAAGTTTTTTTTTTTAGGCCAATGGCCAATCCAAGGTGGGGCTACTAAGTCATTGAGTTGTTACAACTCCACACTGAAGAAACCAGCCCCTCGCACCGAAACAAGACAAGTTAATAACCAGCCTCTTCACGGTGCGAATAGGACTGGGAGGGGTAACTAGTCCAGAACAAGGCAGTTGTTAAACTGCCTCTGCCCCTATAAGCAATTATGGTTAAGTGTCTTGCTCAAGGACACAAGTGTCACAGCCGGGATTCGAACCCACATTCTGCTGCTAACACCAGAACTTGAGTCCGGTAAGCTAGACCGCTCGGTCACTACACTCCTGAGTGTCTGTGAAAAAACTCCACAGGCAACTCGGGTTGGATTCGAACCCACGACCTCCTGCTAACTAGTGCAGACGTCTTAACCTCTCGACCACCGAGCTTGCCCGGCGAGAATCCTATATAGCAGCAGGTACAGCGATATTTATAGATTGATGAATTTCACCCTAGTTTGCGCGTTAGCACATTTCTATACATGCACGTCTCATTGAAAAGTACTAAATTTTATTCCACAAAAGTTCAGACGTGTTGTTTTATTTTTCGAGGAAAGAAATTACTGCAGGAGCATCAAAAGAAACTTATCAAATCTTTGGACGGACACTCATTAAAATCCTCCATGGAAAAATGACAATATTTGAACGCAGGTAAACTTCAGTAATCTTTACTCAGCACATCTCAATAAACAAGACGTTGCCTCAATCACAAAAAAACCCAAAAAGCATGAACAGCACAAGAGGATTTTAATGAGTGTCCTTCCAAAGATTTGATAAGTTTCTTTTGATGCTCAGTTTAGTTATTCATAGCTATGGATGATTTGTAAAGATTTAAGATAAGTCCAAAATTCATTTTTAGCATACAGATATGCATAAGGGTGAATGTACAATGGGAATACTTGTCTGCAGAAATATATACATATAATTATTTGGAGTTTTAAATCTTCGGTGGGTAAAATTTCTATTGACGGTTGTTGTTTCCACTATTTGAACAACAAATTGTTTCTTGATGAGTAAACATTATCAGGCCTGTGATTACTCAGGATTTTTCCTGATTTCAGGATTTTTTTTTTTACAAGTCTCCCTTTGCCTAAAAAGTTTCTTGAAAGAAGAGAAGTAGCCACCAAGGAAAGAAATAAGTAGCCTTTGTTCTGTCTAAACCTCGAGTTTCTTGTTTGTGGGGATGCGGAGAGTCTGTAAATGCTCCAAAGTGAAATATCCAGGAGGCTTTGTCCTCTACTTTAGTCAAATTACACCCCTGCATTATATTAATTGCAATGAGAGGAGCATTGTATTTGTCACTCTATACAGTTTTCTGTGAAGTCTTAGGTTATTTTTTTATCAACTTTGCCAATCATTTGTAGATAAAGTGTCACTTGATTCTGTGAAGTTGTACTAAAACTTGAGTTTATCTTTATGTATTGTTTGTGTTTATGGTTATAATTCTGCCTTTGTGTACAACGGGTGAGTCAAGTTATTTTCTCTTGTTAAAATATTAGTGCCACAAAGTAACAGCAGGCAGGCAGATAATCTAGATTGCTTCGTGGGTTTAGATATTAAAGCATATGTTGGTTAGTTTCATTGGGACATAACCTCTGTCAAAATGGGGAAAGGTCAATTATTAATTATTTGCTTTAACCCTCCTACTACTGCAAGGGTCAAAATCAGTCAAAATGTTGATATTCTTGCCACGGTATATCTAGTGCACTTAAAAAGTCGAACACTGTCAAACCTTACGTGTAGTGAGTACATTTACAGGTCAAAATGAGTCGACCGTTTTTGACTGGTAAAAGCATTGTCTTGTATTGTTCAGGGTGGTCAAAATGACAGTAAAAACCACTCAAAAATGCCCCTGTGTGCACATTTGGGTCAACAGTCAAAACAGGCAGTTGACTGATTTTTAACGTCTATAGTAGCTATAGTAGGAGGGTTAATTAGAGCCCTCCTTAAAAGTAATCATGACTCGTGTATAACTCCAAATTCCGCTAGGCCAAAATGGGTTAATAAGCTGAAGAGATCGTTGTCACCCAGGGTATTTCCTCAATGGCACCCAGGCATTCATAAACGTCCTCTAACGAACATAGGATTGAGATTGCCTGGGTTACCATTGGGAGTACCCTTTGGTGACAGTGCCCCCCCCCCACCCCTTCAGCTACACACATCTGCCTGCTCAATATCGTTATTTTGTGACACTCCTTAATAAGTCAGTTCCTGCCAAAACTAGACACAGGTTTCTGTTGTACTTTGCTACCTGTATTATAGATTAAACTTGGTGGAGATGGTAAATAAAGTGCGACGAACCGCAACATTGTACTTGAGCGAGCAAAGGACACAGGTATTTGTAAAGTTTAACTATGTAAATATGTATTATAAGAAGTACGTGTTAGTACTTTAAAAAAAATGGATGTACAACATTGGTGGAAATTTGGACAGACAGCAGCATTGTGCAAATTGATACCAATTGCCAAGCATTACACATGCTGGTATTAGTATCTCTATTATTTGAATATTTAAAGGGAAGGTATCGTTACGATCTGAGCAGACTTCAATAGGGCATGGAATCGGCATCCTAGTTTAAGATGAACACAGTGACTGATAATTACTAGTTCATGCAGCAGCAACGGTGATATGGCCTTATCGTGTGGGGTATTATTTTCAGTCACCAAGTTTATCTAAAACTAGCGTCTCCAAATCAATGCCCTGTTCATGATGATATTGTCCTTTTAAACCCTAACCCCCTAGATATTTTGGCTAGGAACCTTCCTGAATCCTCCAAAATCCATCAGTGCACTTTTGGAAACATGCCTTTATCCTCAAAATGCACCGTGCATTTTCGTTGATCTTTCATATTCAGCAATTATGGCCTGTACTTTTTGCCCGATTTGAATAGGTGAAAGTACCAATTTCCAACGGTGCTGAATTTTTCCCCAAAAGTGCCCCTTGGAGGATTTTACAGGATCTGGGGTGGTTAGGGTTAATGAACATCAGGGCTAAGAAAACGCACGCAAGATGGCATACCACCATTTCTTTCTCCAGATATGGCTACACAAAATGTATTTGGAGAACAATTTTTCTGTGCAAATTATGTTAAGAAAAACATCAACAGTGGATTTGGAGGAGTTTGAATGCCCAAAACCTAATTTGTTTAATAATATGAATCATGATTCGACCGAGGTGTTGTATAAAATAAGAGTATGCAGAAATCTTTGGACACTTATTCACAAATATAAAAAGAATAACGTGAAATGTTATTTATTTTTCTCCTATAAATATCTGTTTGTAAATGTGAAAATTGTCTTAACCAGTTAGCACCGGGAATAAAAAAGTTTTTCCGAACCCCGTGGCGGGTTTATTTTTACCGCACAAACACGACGAATGGTGCTCACCAGAGCGGGGAGACCACGTCTTCCACCGTATGCTTATGGCTCGTTGCCACGTCATCTATACAAATATTCCCGAGAATCCTATTTAGATGCTGCCCAAAAAAAAAATTCGCGTATACACGGCCTCAGATGCAAACTGGTTAAGTACATTCTCAACTTTCCATTGATACAATTCCATTCTTTTCAGTATTTGCATCAATTGAAACACACTAACCAAACCCTCACTCTTTGTATGTCAGATTTTTATTAAGATAATTTATTTTGCTCCCTGCATAGGCAAATCTCGTCCATATTATCTCTATCAAACTGGCTCAAAACGTGATGCGAATTACCTTTAAAACTGTTCACACAAATTATTGTTATCATTTTTTGTAAATTTAATGAAGAAAGATATTTCAAACCAGCATTTGACTTTCATGTTTGATTTATTTGTGTCTATTCTTACCCTTAGAGAAGAATTTAGAATAAGAAATTCACAATGTTTTAATTTCCTCGTGATCTGTAACACGAGGTCAATAAAAGAAATACATATTCACCACACTGCATCCATTTTTGTCTAATTCCCCAACTGCCGTTAAAATATACTACTCAAAACAATTTAGGGAACACCGAATTTTTAACATCAAATAGGTTTGAAATGTTCCATGAACCGGGATTTTCATTTGCAACCCCCTCTCTCTTTCAGTAGTCATGTCATGAAATGTGTAATCACTACATGCGTTGTTTCTCATCAATTCTGTGAAACATTGTGTTCCATAAATCTGTTTGAAATGCACAAGTCTTTTTATGTAATATGACCCTCATTTTGGTTCCCACAGACTTGTGTGATTCATTGTGCATGTTAATGGTCTGAAGAACAAATCCATCACTTTGTACAATTTCATTCCAATAGGACTTGCCTCCTTTGAAGGGAAGGTACATTTGTAATTAATATCAATTTATAAAAACTAAAAAATAAGTAAGATTTGTAGCTTTGCATGGTGAAAAAGATTTAAGTGAAAATTGTCTTGTGAGTAATAATTAGGTTTCTCCTGATGGTGATTAGAGCACACTAATCGAAACAAATTGCCCGATATTAATTCTCCCCTGACCCCATAATCTCACTTAGCGACAGTTCAGATACGAGTTGTGCGATGAGGTTCTATTCAGAACCTGTAACCTCAGCTTCGCTATAGTTACCGCAAACCAAAATGATATCAATACTTATATGGCTACACGCTCTGATGAAGGTGATCAGAGCATACAAATCGAAACGTTGAGTTGTAACCAACCAGTTCTTTACAGAACTAATTACTACTCAAAAGAGAATTTTCACATAGTGTCACAAGTTGATTTAAGTATCAATCATCCAGAGAAAATAAGAAATGTTATGTTAAATTTACAAAAAGTTGCCCTCCGGAAAAATGGTAAAAAACATAATTTTAATGGTAATTTTCCTATTGCCAGCACCAATAAACATTTACAGGTGAACTTTATGATGTCATGAAAGTTGAAAAGAACCTACTTTTCCAAATACCAATTTTGTAACCTTGCCTTTACATAAAGGGAAGGTACAAATTTGGTTTTTGGTAGCGTACATTCATGTCAACCCTCTAGTTTTCAACAAATATATCATAAAAACTATCCTGTAAAAGTTTCATCACATTAAGGTGCTCACATTTTGAGAAAACGAAAACAGGTTTTTTAAAAATGTTTTTCAAAAAGTTTCCTTGTTTGTCTAAGATGAAAGTACTTCAGACGGAATAATTTCTCAGGATGAGAAAGTAAGCTTTCGGATAATATTTCATGAGTTTTTATAATCTGGTCTCATTACCACTGTTTTACCTTCTCTTTAAATGGAGCAGTCCCTTTTTAACTACTTGTGACTTCCGGATTAAAAAGAAAAAAATACAAATTGGCCATGATCATCTGACGCTGTTGTTGAGATACTGTGCAAACATGCTAGGGATCTTGGATACATCTTCCACCGGATGCAACTTGGTGTAGGTGATGAACTGACGTCGTATCCTCTGCAGCTCGCCAGCGTTCACGCTTCTCGTCAGGTTGATGTGGGAGGAGATGGAGAAGTTAAGGAAACTTTATAAATGCGATTGTTTAATAGGGGAGGCCAACTTTATACCAAGTCCAGAGTGAAACAAATGATACACATGGTACAATATTTTGTTTCAGGATTGAGGGGTTCATACAAATGTATAATCCATTTTCACAGCACCCTTAGCCATAATACGGTAGAACATAATAGCTGCATCTCCCATGGGCATAAGTTCAAACCAAACTTCCTATTAACCCTCCTACTGATAGACCATTTGAAATTTCCACTTTCAAAAATGCCCATTGGTTTTGTACACACATGGTGATAACAGTCTTGGTAGCAAGCTTTACTACCATTCAAATCCATTCAAATGCATAGAGGGTCCATTGATTCACCACTTAGAAGTATCCAAACAAGGTTTTGTATTAGCTGACCTACCATTCAAAACCATTTGGGGGAATCAATACTGTACACAGTTATTTCACCATTCAAAACCACAAAAGCGAATGGTTTCAAATGGTGCATCAACTTGTATGAAAAAGGTACCAGAAGTAGGAGGGTTAAGGGACAATATCGTCACAATCAATAGGGCATGTAATCGGAGTGATAATTTAAGATTAACTCAGTGACTGCCGTAATACTGCAACATGACAAAGTCATATTACCGTTGCTGCTGCATAAATGAGGCAGTAATTTTCAGTCACTGTGTTCATCTTAAACTAGGACACCGATTCCATGCCCTGTTGGAAAGTCTGTATTGTGCATTTAAGAGGGTTATAAAGCTCAACAATAACCCCTTGCTTACGGTTGACGGCTACAGCCGCGGCCAGTGACTTCATTGATTTTCCAGCTGTATTTGCTGAGAATTCGCCTTGAATTGAAATCTTCAAGAAGGCTGATACTTTGGTGGACCATATTTTTCTTGAAATGGAGTGTTATGTAATAGATTGGGCTTTCGAGAGCATTCTGAATACAGCCTTTTCATGAGCTTTCTGAACAACGGAGTTGTGCACATGTCCACGGCCCCACAGATGTTCCGTGGTTGGCCGCAACCACCTTCACTCTTGGTAAAAATAATACCGTACGCAAGAGGTTAAGGAGTGAATACTGAGTGGCAGAAAGCGGGGGGCGGGCTGCCAATAGAGGGGATATACATAACCAGGTATGGTAAATTTAATTGTGTCTATTTTGTCTAAAATGATGTAACAGTGTAAGTGGTAATCAGACAACATATACACCAGAATTTGGGATAAATAAAGGATATTTTGTCGTTCGTTCTAGGGATGCTGATCTTATCACCGGGGAGACTGGTTTTCTGCGCAACGATCAGTGTCTGTCAGAAGAAAAACATTAATCAATCAAGATGTCATTTATTAACAGCAACAACATTAACAATGGAAATAATTAAACATTTGACAGCATGTATCTGTATTGTGAAGAGTAGAATCAAGCAAGATTTATTAATGCCCAAGACCGTTAAATCAATCTGACAAGTGCTCCTTCAAGCGTTGTTTTGGTATAATAGACCATATCACATCCAATTTTTTACCAACTCGCAGACTCTTTACTTCTCCTACCATTAATATTTCCTGCGTAATCTTGTCCAGCTCATGCAAGAAGTTAGTTGCTGACAACGGTTGCTGTGAGAGAGTGAGAGAGAGAGAGAGGAACGTGAACATGACTTTATAACACGTACAATAATTCCATTGGATAGTAAACTCTGCTGGTCAGGCCTGTGACTTTTTTTTACAAATCTCCCTTTCCCTCAAAATCTTCTTGAAAGAATTAGCCACCAAGGAAAGAAAGAAAGAAAGAAGTAGCCTGTATTATGTTCAAACCTCTAGGGATGTGGAGAGTCTGTAAATCATCCAGGAGGTTCAGGGGCGCTTTGTCCTCTAGACCAAGGGGTTGCCCCAGGCCTGCTACCCAAACCTACTTTCCAGTGCTCATCATCCCCTGATGTCCAAGGCAATGTGAATATGTGTCGTCATCACCTTTCAATGGCATTTCATATGGGTGCCCCTCCTCCCCTCCTCCCCCCCCCCCCACCCCTCCTCCCAACCTACTGGTTTGAATACTCACGGAGGCTGTGGAAAGGTTTGGCGGAGGAGCCTTCCTGAAGAAGATGGCATCGCATATTGCCTGGCATGGTAGCTCATCCTCTGGGTGTACCGTGAACAGCGGTGAGTCCCAGCGATGTCTGGTCTCTGGCGTCTCAAACCTCATCACCAGGGCATCCAATCTGCGATATTATCGGAAAGATCTCACTTCAATATCTGCACTTTTTTTTTTACAAAACGTTTACCCTTTTATAAAATTACTAAAAGGGAAGGCACAACATTGGTATTTACCAGATTATCAAATTAAGGAATTTTTATCTAAAAACTTTCATCTTAGAGAAAAAGGAATTCCACTATTATGTCAAGTTTACAAAAAGTTACCTTTCGGCAAATTTTGAAGAAAAAAATAATTAAATAAGAAATATTTAACAGTTTATTCTCTTCTTAAATACCTGAGCACCTATTATGGTTTGTTTTATGATATAATTCTTGAATACTAAACGGTTAAAATGAAGTACCTGTCCTTTAAATAAATATGATAGAAGGCACATAAATGAGGTGGGAAATACCACATTATAATTGCTGGGAATCTCTATTTCAGGGATGTGATTGGGCAGTTTGGAAAAATCCACATAAGGGAGGAGGACCAAAGTCATGGTACAGCCAAGCCTTTGAGAAGCCCAGCCAGGCCCAGGCTTTGCCTAGGCCTATGGCTGAGCACAAAAGACCCTTGACTAATGAATAGATGTCTAATGTATTTTGTTCACAACTGCGGCCATTATGAGCTCTACTTGTATGGGCTAGGCTGCCAGGTAGCCTGGGCCTGACTGGGCTTCTGAAAGGCTTGGCTGTACCATGACTTTGGCCCTCCTCTCTAAATTTTGCTAGGGGCATTGGGGCCGCTGTTGTGAACAAACGCCGGGGTGAAATCTATAGTTCTGAGCATTTGCTTTGCTTTCCTTTATTGCTTAAATCTTTAAAATCCGGAGGATCACAATACTGCGATTTGTAAAAATCCAGAAATCCGGGAAAATCCGGACAAATCACACACCTGCTATTTGGAGCAATTTCTTTCACCATTTCATTTGTTCAAAATCTAATTGGATGGTCACCATTCTACTATGTATATTAGTTGTTCATACATGTAGGTATCCTGAAGACGATCAGAGTATACTGATTGAAACGTTGAGTTTCTTACTACCAGTTTTTCTCTTAAACCAACAATTATTACAACTCCTAAGAGAATATGTACATGGTGCTACCGCAAAACCGTACAACTGCACATGATGTAGGAAGGGACTCAAATTTCCAAAGATAACCTAAGCTCAATGTAACAATCGTAAAAAAAAAAAAAAATTTTTTTTTTTTTTTAAATAAATTTCACGGAGAAACTCTGTCAAGAATTGAGCCCAGGAAACTCCTGCTTACTGTACTTGTTTATTCACTGTAGCTACATACAACCTAGACTGTCACTACTTCATTACCATGATGTAGCAGGCTTCCAATATGCAAGAATTGTAACTGTAAAATTGGGAAAGCACAGGATCTTTCTCATAGAGAAATTACAGAAAGTTTTGTTACAGTTTGGTAGTTTTTTCACTGACACTCGGAAAGCACCGAGTATGCAGTGCTATACACACGTCGGTGTAGGGCAAAATTAAATCAATTGTTTATCACCTAACGCAAGAATTTCACCAACCTATATTGGTTTAAATTGACTGATTTTTACTGTCTTTTTATTTGTCTCAGGTCAAAAAGACAAATAGCTGAATAAAAGAGGGGGAGGAGAATGAAAGGAAGAGAAATAATCCCAAAATGTTTCCCTCTAAAAAAAATGATCCAACAGTTGACAAGCGGCTTCTTTTTTCAGATTTCAGCGTTCCTCCTCCTCCCCCTCCCCTCCCCTCCTCCCCTGTGAATCCACTCACATTTCCTGTGTGTATCTGTCTTCCTCGGGCCTCTGTGTGTTCCATTTTGAAGCAACTTCAGCAGCTGTGTCACAGTAAATCTGTTAAAAAATTATTTTAAAAAAAATTGTTTTAACGAACTGTATCAAAGTTCCCGTTTGCAGATCAATAATTCTGAACGCATTTTCACTATTTTCTCCTCAACGACTCAACGTAATGAGCTGAAACTTTCACAGGTTGGTTATTTTGTATCTTAATATTCAACATGAAGTGGGACCCAGCACATCGGACGTTTATATCAAGGGTACAATTTCCCTTTAAAAACCCTCCTACAATCAGTGCAATTATTGAAACAACCCATTCAGGCCACTCCAAGCCATTAGCTGTTGCCAGTGGCCTCCTATGGTTACCCTTCTGTGCACTGTCACACCACTGAGATTGCAGAGTAAAGTGGTCTCCCATTGATACATTGCAGGCCATACTAATATGTTCAAACATTTGCAGTGGCCTTGGGTGGCACACAGTTGATTTTGTAATATTACTTGGAAAGGACAGCAGGCTTGTACATGTATGTACTGAAGGTTGCTCAAGAACAGAATTTTGTGGATCGGAGTGGCCTCCATGTGTAGGAGGGTTAAATATGCTAATTATTTATTAAGTTATGAAAGATGTATGCCCATGTTTATCAGCAATTTCCAGAATTTCTGGTTTTCAGTTCATAGGTTCCTTTTAGAAAGGAAAATAAATACTTCAAAATGAAATATTACAAAAACATTGTTGTCAGAAGCTTGTTTCTACGGTAAAAAAAAACGTGTCAAAATTAATTTATGACGGGACATACCATTTTGGCACATATTTACTGTAAAAAGCATGCTTTTTAGGATTATTTTGAGAAATGTGTCATTTGTTTCCTCTTCCTCATTGTTCCGATGAAAAAAGGAAAGTTCCGGAAATTGCCGTTAAAATAGGGAAAAACACAGACCGTACATGATTAAGTAGAAAGTTGAATAAGGCATCGAGGAATAAACCATGCTTTTTAGGATTATTTTGAGAAAATGTATAATTTTAAAATTTGTTTTCCCTTCCTCATTGTTTCGATGAAAAAAGGGAAAGTTCCAGAAATTGCCGTTAAAAATAGGGAAAAACACAGGTGATAGAAACCCAAGTTGCATAAGGCATCGAGGAATAAACCCTACATTTGCAAAACAAAAACAGAGACTGAAAACCAAAGCCCAAGGTATGAAGCCAAGGTTTCAGTCTCTACCTGATGGTCATGTGGGGGGTTTCCCTCAAGAACAATGCTCTTGAATTTTTCCTCCAAATGCCAAAACTGAAACTTATTCCTTGTCTTATTTGTCTACAATGCACCATGTTCCTTTTATAGAGCGCATTATGGTGTGCCATGGTCGAGCGGTTTAGTGCATCGGATTTGTGTTCTGATGGCTGAGTCGTCAGAATGTGGGTTCGAAGCCCGGGTTCAATCGGGATCAATGTATATCCCAAAAGAGACAGTAAAGCAGACACTGACCTTTGTTATTAATCTGCCATAATAATAATAATAATACAGAAGATTTATAATGCGCACATATCCACCAAGAAGTGCTCAAGGCGCTTTACAGTAAACAAGAAATCATACAATAGCGTAACAATACAATAGCAAATGCAATAAACAAAAGATTTAAAAAAATGCATAAATGAATGTTAGTAGTCATTATAGGCAATACACATAAGATGAGTTTATAAGTTCTTCTTGAAGGAGTCAACAGATTGATATTCACGAATGTACAGAGGTAAATCATTCCAAAGGCCACAACTTCAAAAGATCTGTCACCCCAAGAACGTTTAGACTTTTGTTCAGCCAGCAGAAATTTTGCACTGGAACGTAACTTGCGAGAGGGGGCATAACATTTCAACAAGTCAGATTAATGGTGCACAATCATTCAAAGATTTGAAAACGATAAGCAATATTTTATAAATAATACAATATGATATTGGCAGCCAATGCAGATCTTTCAGGATGGAGGTGATATGACATGATTTTTTTTTAGAGAGAGTCACAATACGTGCAGCAGTGTTTTGAATCTTTTGAAGTCGTCATAGTTGATCCTGAGGAAGTCCATAAAGCAGTGAATTTGCCATATTAAGACGAGATGTTATGAAGGAATGAACAATCTGTTCTGTTGCATCATAATTAAGATACTGGTATCCTCATTGGGAGAAAGGGGTTTCAATCGGGATCAAAGTATATCCCAATAGGGAGAGTAAAGCTGACACTGACCAATTGTTATAAATCTACCATACACTATTGGTAATCTCATTGGGAGAAAAGGGGTTTCAATCGGGATCAAAGTATATCCCAAAAGGGATAGTAAAGCTAACACTGACCCTTGTTATGAATCTACCATACACTATTGGTATCCTCATTGGGATAAAAGGGTTTCAATCGGGATCAAAGTATATCCCAAAAGGGAGAGTAAAGCAGACACTGGCCCTTGTTATGAATCTACCATACACTATTGGTATCCTCATTGGGATAAAAGGGTTTCAATCGGGATCAAAGTATATATATCCCAAAAGGGATAGTAAAGCAGACACTGAACATTGTTATTAATCTACCATACACTATTGGTATCCTCATTGGGAGAAAGGGGTTTCAATCGCGATCAAAGTATATCCCAAAAGGGAGAGTAAAGCAGACACTGACCCTTGTTATGAATCTACCATACACTATTGGTAATCTCAACAAACATAAATGATCAGAGTTATAATACATGAAACTTAGTGTACAGTTGATGATGTTTCAAACAATCCAAGAAATAATTGTGTCTCATGCAATTATTTCAGTCAAAATGAGTGAAATCATCTCCAAAGTGAATTTCTGTCATCAGAAATAAGTAGAAACTTTCACAGATTGATTTTTATGAATATCTCTTGAGTCTTATAAAGTATGGATGCATTTATGAATATATCTTGAGTCTTATAAAGTATGGATGCATTTATGAATATATCTTGAGTCTTATAAAGTATGGATGCATTTATGAATATATCTTGAGTCTTATAAAGTATGGATGCATTTATGAATATATCTTGAGTCTTATAAAGTATGGATGCATTTATGAATATATCTTGAGTCTTATAAAGTATGGATGCATTTATGAATATATCTTGAGTCTTATAAAGTATGGATGCATTTATGAATATATCTTGAGTCTTATAAAGTATGGATGCATTTATGAATATATCTTGAGTCTTATAAAGTATGGATGCATTTACAGACATTGGTTGGTTTCTGTACATATATCTTGAGTCTTATAAAGTATGGATGCATTTACAGACATTGGTTGGTTTCTGTACATATATCTTGAGTCTTATAAAGTATGGATGCATTTACAGACATTGGTTGGTTTCTGTACATATATCTTGAGTCTTATAAAGTATGGATGCATTTACAGACATTGGTTGGTTTCTGTACATATATCTTGAGTCTTATAAAGTATGGATGCATTTACAGACATTGGTTGGTTTCTGTACATATATCTTGAGTCTTATAAAGTATGGATGCATTTACAGACATTGGTTGGTTTCTGTACATATATCTTGAGTCTTATAAAGTATGGATGCATTTACAGACATTGGTTGGTTTCTGTACATATCTCTTGAGTCTTATCAAGTATGGATGCATTTACAGACATTGGTTGGTTTCTGTACATATATCTTGAGTCTTATAAAGTATGGATGCATTTACAGACATTGGTTGGTTTCTGTACATATCCCTTGATTCTTATCAAGTATGGATGCATTTACAGACATTGGTTGGTTTCTGTACATATATCTTGAGTCTTATAAAGTATGGATGCATTTACAGACATTGGTTGGTTTCTGTACATATCTCTTGATTCTTATAAAGTATGGATGCATTTACAGACATTGGTTGGTTTCTGTACATATCCCTTGATTCTTATCAAGTATGGATGCATTTACAGACATTGGTTGGTTTCTGTACATATATCTTGAGTCTTATAAAGTATGGATGCATTTACAGACATTGGTTGGTTTCTGTACATATCTCTTGAGTCTTATCAAGTATGGATGCATTTACAGACATCGGTTGGTTTCTGTACATATCTCTTGAGTCTTATCAAGTATGGATGCATTTACAGACATCGGTTGGTTTCTGTACATATCTCTTGAGTCTTATCAAGTATGGATGCATTTACAGACATCGGTTGGTTTCTGTACATATCTCTTGAGTCTTATCAAGTATGGATGCATTTACAGACATTGGTTGGTTTCTGTACATATATCTTGAGTCTTATAAAGTATGGATGCATTTACAGACATCGGTTGGTTTCTGTACATATCTCTTGAGTCTTATCAAGTATGGATGCATTTACAGACATCGGTTGGTTTCTGTACATATCTCTTGAGTCTTATCAAGTATGGATGCATTTACAGACATCGGTTGGTTTCTGTACATATCTCTTGAGTCTTATCAAGTATGGATGCATTTACAGACATCGGTTGGTTTCTGTACATATCTCTTGAGTCTTATCAAGTATGGATGCATTTACAGACATCGGTTGGTTTCTGTACATATCTCTTGAGTCTTATCAAGTATGGATGCATTTACAGACATCGGTTGGTTTCTGTACATATCTCTTGAGTCTTATCAAGTATGGATGCATTTACAGACATCGGTTGGTTTCTGTACATATCTCTTGAGTCTTATAAAGTATGGATGCATTTACAGATATTGGTTGGTTTCTGTACATATCTCTTGAGTCTTATAAAGTATGGATGCATTTACAGATATTGGTTGGTTTCTGTACATATCTCTTGAGTCTTATAAAGTATGGATGCATTTACAGATATTGGTTGGTTTCTGTACATATCTCTTGAGTCTTATAAAGTATGGATGCATTTACAGACATTGGTTGGTTTCTGTACATATCTCTTGAGTCTTATAAAGTATGGATGCATTTACAGATATTGGTTGGTTTCTGTACATATATCTTGAGTCTTATAAAGTATGGATGCATTTACAGACATTGGTTGGTTTCTGTACATATCTCTTGAGTCTTATAAAGTATGGATGCATTTACAGATATTGGTTGGTTTCTGTACATATCTCTTGAGTCTTATAAAGTATGGATGCATTTACAGATATTGGTTGGTTTCTGTACATATCTCTTGAGTCTTATAAAGTATGGATGCATTTACAGACATTGGTTGGTTTCTGTACATATCTCTTGAGTCTTATAAAGTATGGATGCATTTACAGATATTGGTTGGTTTCTGTACATATCTCTTGAGTCTTATAAAGTATGGATGCATTTACAGATATTGGTTGGTTTCTGTACATATCTCTTGAGTCTTATAAAGTATGGATGCATTTACAGATATTGGTTGGTTTCTGTACATATCTCTTGAGTCTTATAAAGTATGGATGCATTTACAGATATTGGTTGGTTTCTGTACATATCTCTTGAGTCTTATAAAGTATGGATGCATTTACAGATATTGGTTGGTTTCTGTACATATATCTTGAGTCTTATAAAGTATGGATGCATTTACAGATATTGGTTGGTTTCTGTACATATATCTTGAGTCTTATAAAGTATGGATGCATTTACAGATATTGGTTGGTTTCTGTACATATCTCTTGAGTCTTATCAAGTATGGATGCATTTACAGACGGTTTACCAGAAGTGAATACTTGCTTTAACCCTCCTACTATTGCTGCACTTTTGTGGGAAGTTGCTATAGAGGTCAAAACCAGTCAACTGCTTGTTTTGACTGTTGACCCAAATGTGCACACAGGGGCATTTTTGACTGTTTTTTGACTGTCATTTTGACCACCCTGAACAATACGAGACAATGCTTTTACCAGTCAAAAGCAGTCGCGTCGTTTTTAACCTGTAAATGGGCAATTCCATCAAAAAGTGTCCTGGACCCAAAATTTTTGAATCAAATTCATGGCAGAATTGTTAACTTAGTACGTAAGAATGATAGCTGGGCAATCCAAATCTGCATTTTGTTTGTGTTTTTTCTTTTGTTTGCAGTATTTTCCGTCGTTATTTAAAAAATAAATTAATGAGGCTAATTCGTGATTTTTTGTCCTACTTTTGTTAAACTTTTCAATCCGCTCCCCTGGTTACATTATAAAAGATATTTAAAATTGTTATGACTAAAAACATAAAACTGGAGGTGCTTGTTCTAAATTGTTGAGACGTTTTATGATAACGCTATTTTCAGGCTAATGAGGCTCGTTTAAATTAGCCCTTAATGACCATATATGAAATGTAATGTCCATGACATTTTACGCTGTTTAGTTTCCCACTCTAAAGCCAATAAGAGATATTTTATGAGACTTCATATGCAAAGCTAGTTTAGGGGCTAATCCTTTAATGTATGAAAATTTAAAAAATTAATTACAATTGTCCTAACGGCGTCATGGACATTACATTTTTTTTGTCATGGACATTACGTCAAGGACATTACACATACACATACTGTTTATATACCCTTTTAAAACAATGGAATGATCCTAATATGCAAATGTTAATACAATGCAACTTTTCAATCCGCTCCCTGGTTACATTATAAAAGATATTTTAAATTTTATGACTAAAACATAAAACTGGAGGTGCTTGTTCTAAATTGTTGAGACGTTTTACTGTATGATAACGCTATTTTCAGGCTAATGAGGCTCGTTTAGTTTCCCACTCTAAAGCCAATAAGAGATATTTTTATGAGACTTCATATGCAAAGCTAGTTTTTAGGGGCTAATCCTTTAATGTATGAAAATTTAAAAAAAATTAATTACAATTGTCCTAACGAGCGTCATGGACATTACATTTTTTTTGTCATGGACATTACACATACTGCTTATATACCCTTTTAAAACAATGGAATGATCCTAATATGCAAATGTATAATACAATGCAACTTTTCAATCCACTCCCCTGGTTACATTATAAAAGATATTTTAAATTGTTATGACTAAAAACATAAAACTGGAGGTGCTTGTTCTAAATTGTTGAGACGTTTTACTGTATGATAACGCTATTTTCAGGCTAATGAGGCTCGTTTAGTTTCCCACTCTAAAGCCAATAAGAGATATTTTTATGAGACTTCATATGCAAAGCTAGTTTTTAGGGGCTAATCCTTTAATGTATGAAATTTTTGTTAAAATTAATTACAATTGTCCTAACGAGCGTCATGGACATTACATTTTTTTGCAAGCACTTCATATTACTGTTGAAAAACAATCACATTAGTTTGAGAAAATAAAAACAACAAAGAGGATTACAATTGGGAATGATAATTAGGAAGGAAAGATAAGATAACTATGGTAAATCACAAAGGAAAGAGTTATACTTGCGTAAATGTACAAAATGGGGGTGATCATGAGGGGCGGGGTTTCAGTGAGATGCTAAGGGGAGTTCTGGTTCAAGAAATGTGTGGGAGAGGTTACAAATGGAGAAGAGAGATACTTGACAATGTGTAATATACATATCAAAGGCAAGGGGTTACAGCATAATGTAAACAACAGTGATAAGATGACGTACCATTAAACAAGTTGATCGTAATGTCCATGACGCCAAAAATATGCCAAAATGTAATGTCCATGACACTTCATTAACATGTAAAACGAGAAAGTTGAAAGTTGTTCCTAAAATGTTATTAATTTTTATGTTAACTGTTTCCTGTTAACAAAATAAAAATGAGTTTTAAAAATTTGGAACTTAAACTTCACAGAGTTTTGAAATTGATTGTGTTGTTGAGAAACTCACTTCCGTTTTCGTAATGTCCATGACGCTGCTTGCAATACTCATACTCATTAATTAATTAAAACTATTTAAAAGACATAGTATCATTTGAAGTATTAGAACACAGGTTACAAGTATCCAACACAAAACAATCAATCAAAACTTTTAATTTTTTTTAACTGACATGTAAAGTTTTAAAAATGTCCCAAAACGTAATGTCCATGACATGGAATTGCCCAAATGTACTTACTGCATGTAAGGTCTGACAGTGTTCGAATGAAATTCCAAGAGTGATTCAATTCCAAGAGTGATTGATATACTACACTTACCACACAGTGAGGCGTTTGCGATGATTTCACAGCGCAGTACAGCTCATACCTGAAACCTGACGGGTTTGGTTGGGAAGAAAATGGCAAACAATTAGCGTTTCCATGGAAATTGTGATGATCAACATGAGCTTGTAAAATTGGTTTTAAAAATCAACCAAAGCTATCATGAAATCCTTAATTCCACGTTAGACCGAACACAACAAAACTGAATGCATTATTTTCTCATAAATGACACAATGTATTGAGTTGATACTTTCACAGGTTGGGTATTTAACACCCCCCCCCCCCCCCTTTGTGATGAAAAATGAAAAAAAGAAATTAAATTAAACAACTTTCTCACTTAAATACAGGGAAGTTTGACAAAGAAACTAAACCAAACAAGTTTTAAGCTACGAGGAAAGGAAATTTATACACAAAAATAGATTGCCAGGTCAACAAGATAACTTTGTGGCAAACATTTATTTAAATTTATTTTTAGTTTAATTATGTTATGATGAGCTATTTTTGGAGCAACAAAAAACAAAACGTGATCAGGATACATGTAATATCTACAGGGAGAATTTGGCAGTACTTTTTTCTGAAACAAATATTGGTCAAATTTCTATAAATGCATCCATTTACAAGAGACATTGAAACAACCTGTGAACATTTCAGTTTGTTTGGTTAGAGGGACACTATCGTCACGATCAACAGGGCATGGAATCAGAGTGCTAGTTTTAGATGAACTCCGTGACTGCAAATAGTACCCCACGTGATAAGGTCATATTACCGTTGCTGCTACGAGGAAATGGAAATTATACACGAAAATAGATTGCCAGGTCAACAAGATAACTTTGTGCAAAACATTTATTTAAATTTATTTTTAGTTTAATTATGTTATGATGAGTTATTTTTAGAGTAAAAAAAACAAAACATGATCATGATACAAGTAATATCTGCAGGGAGAATTTGGCAGTACTTTTTTCTGAAACAAATATTGGTAAACTATTGGTCAAATTTCTATAAATGCATCCATTTACAAGAGACATTGAAACAACCTGTGAACGTTTCAACGTGTTTGGTTAGAGGGACACTATCGTCACGATCAACAGGGCATGGAATCAGAGTGCTAGTTCTAGATTAACTCCGTGACTGCAAATAGTACCCCACATGATAAGGTCATATTACCGTTGCTGCTGCGTAAATGAGCCAGTAATTTTCAGTCCCCGTGTTCATCTTAAACTAGGGACACCGATTCCATGCCCTGTTGAAAGTCTGCTCTGATCGTGATGATACTGTCCCTTTATGTGTCACTGATGAGAATATAGTGAAAATGCAATCTGATTAGTTTGTGTGCATTCTAATGTGGAAATCAATCAACGGCCGCGATCCATTTCAAAATTGAAATACACTGCGCTTGTCTTTTTCATGATGTTTGGTACCATCACCAACTTCACATCAAGGGCACGTTTTCGCGACCGTAACCAGAAACATGTTTGGGCTTTGGTCATTGGTTAGGCGTTTTCGTGAGTTCGGTTGTGCTGCGATGACGTCATTGTTCTGACCAAATGTCAACCGAAGTTTGTGATCGGTTACGAAAGTTTTGTTAATTATTTGTTAAAACATGATGGAATGACTGTTCGTTTACCAGTATATCTTTCAAGTTTATTACTAGCACTCACGAGTAAGTTCTATTTTGCAAAAATTTGAATTGCACTGTTTATTTTGAGAAATGTTGATGATTGATCACGTCGCAAACTGAAAACAATTTTCTGGTTACGTTTGCGTTTTCGCGTAGCTATGCCGTCTTGTTTCTGGTCAAGAATATGATGCCAGAAACAAGTTTCTGGTTAGGGTCGCGAAAACACACTCCTGGTCAAGAGTATGATGTCAGAAACAAGTTTCTGGTTAGGGTTGCGAAAACGCACTCCTGGTCAAGAATATAACGTCAGAAACAAGTTTCTGGTTTGGGTTGCGAAAACGCACTACTGGTCAAGAATATGACGTCAGAAACAAGTTTCTGGTTAGGATTGCGAAAACGCACTACTGGTAAAAAATATGACGTCAGAAACAAGTTTCTGGTTAGGATCGCGAAAATGCACTCCTGGTCAAAAATATGACGTCAGAAACAAGTTTCTGGTTTGGGTCGCGAAAACGTGCCCCAACTAAGTTTGTAGTAAAGACTGTTTGCGGTGACACCATGTGAAATTCTCAATTGAGTAGTAATTAGCTCTGAAAAGAACTGGAAGTTACAACTCGACGCGTGCAGGCGGGAAACTGGTGAGACTAGAATCCTTGGAGTGGGGGGGGGGGGGGGGAAATTATAAATTCAGTAATTTTCTAATTGGGTAATTACAAACGTGTACACTCCCTTGAATGGAATTTAGACTCACAAAACAATTTTTATAAGGCCAAAAAAAAAAAGATGTTGAGTTGCCCTCCACCGACCGACCCAAAAGTGCTGAAATCTCGGGTCGGGTTTTTTTTCTTTTTTTTTTTTTTCCCCGTCATTCATAGCCCTATTTATTAATGAAACTTACCAATTTTCTTTGTATAAAACATAATACGTTTGATTTGTGAAATTTTCCACTTTTTTTACCGGTAAATTTACCGGTACCCAAGACTCAATCTACATGTTTTCGAATTGAATGGCCCCGGCCCTCACATGGTGCACTGCCTTCGCACACACTGTGTGCCAACGATTGTGACTCAAATCTACACGCTTTCCAATCGAATGTTTTCCACTGTCTTCGCGCACTGTTTTGTATGTCAACGATTGCGACTCAATCTACACGTTTTCAAATCAAATGGCCCTCACACGCCAGCACTGGCTCCCCGCGACTGTCGTGTGTCAATGATTGCGACTTCCGATCTACGTTTCCAAATCGAATGGCCACTCACATGTTGCATGTTGAGCATTGCACGCAATATGGATGAATTTGCTGTGTCAATCACAGCGAAAAGTACAACAAAAATGCTTGGGATACTTTTATTCTGAAGCAAAATTCCTTGCTGATAGGTATACAAATGAAAAACATAGTATGTGGTTTCAGTTCCAATGCATTTCAATCTTAAAATGACAGTCAAGGAGAAAAAAATAATAATAAAAATAAAAAAATCCCGACCGACCGACCCCTTCAAATATTTTCACTGGAGGGCAACTCAACAATTTTTTTTTGTTGGCCTAATGGGAAAATCTGGCATTTTAAAAAGGGTCCTTGTGAAAGGAGCTTGTGTTTTGGTCAAAAATATTTTTTAGAAATGTTTCAAGGATAGGAACAACTAGTCAGCAGCGTAGCCACAGGGGTGCCTATGCCCCCCCACAAATTTCCAGTGCCCCCACCCCAGGTGGTCCCTCCTCACGCACTCCCATTCCCACAGTGTGTTTTGTTTTTCTCTCCCTTTGATTATTTCATTTTGTAGTACTGAAAAATAATTGTTTTTGATTCTCAGCCCCCCCCTAAAAAATGTTCTGGATCCGCCCATGATGTCCACGTACTATAAAGTCCCACAGCAATCTGTACATATATCATAAAACCTGCATAAAATATGACTTTCTTTTTCAGTAAAGCTTTGCCCTTGTAAAGGTGAAACAAAATCCACGGCACGTTCCCCAAACATAGAAGTGAAACTGATTTCCTATTGAATACTGCCATCATGCACTGAAGTTTCTAGGTCATTGTAATCAATTGTGTTTTACAAGGACATCCATAAATATATAACCATTTGATGGTTCATCAATATGACATTGAGAGTTTCAGTTTAGAAAACAAAAGCTATACATAGTTATCAACTTGCGTTTGTCTTAAAGATAAGGAATATGGATTGGTAATATTTATAAATAACAAAAAACGTCAAATGTTTAACCAAAAACTTTCTGTGTGTAAAGCTATATAATGGTATCAATTTTTCCTGGGATTTATTTTGTCCGAGGTGCTGTCTTATATCAAGTTTTAACCCTCCTATAGGTTTAACACTCAAAGACACTCAAAATTTGTATGTCTCTCTTAACCCATTGACTTTGTGCAGTGCACTCAAATACATGCAAGCACATGTGGCTGTGATAAGGAGGTCAAACCAAAACCAATCAAAGACACTCAAAATTTGTATGTAATGCCCAACCCATTGACTTTGTGCAGTGCACTCAAATAAATGCAAGGACATGTGGCTAGGATCGGTCAAACCAAAACCACTCGACAGTACATACACAGCTCTGTGTGACTCTGTGGTTTGACCTACCAATTGGCAATGCAACCAAAAATACTGTCTGTGAGTGCCGTGCTGACTGGGCCAAATTTCAGCCTGGGCATAGGAGGGTTAATTTAGGAAAGAGTCCTCTTTTTACCGCCAATTGCAACCTGATGCAATCTATTTGGATGCAATCTATTTCTGATGCACTGTTTAGCACTTTAACAAATTTAGGGAAAGTTGAAAAAAATTCGTGGAAGTTTTGTTAACAAAATTTATTGTGTGAATGTAGGAACTCGATATATACATGTACCTCATCAGTTTTCTTGTTTCCCTAGGAAATTTTTAGACGTAACTTTTATTCAAAGAATAATTCAACAAAGGACAATGAGGTTGTGCCTGCTTGTTGGAGAATAGTAGAGACTCCCTTATGAAGGCCAAAAAAGTCTGGTCATAGGTCGCCTTCAAAAATCGGTGCGGTGACACTTTTTTTTTTTTTTTTGGTAACCTTTTTTTGGCCAATAAGTGAAGTATTTACCACACAAAGTATGGTGGCTAAGAGAGGCCTCAGTTCGGGCAAACATTCATACCCTTATGTGAAAAAGTCCTTTAATACACAGCACAGCAGGATTCCAATTGATCCAGCGATTTTAGCTGCAATTGGACATTGTTTCATAAATAAAAATATTTAAAAAATTTAAAAAAAATTAAAATTAAAAAATACAGACGCGTGGGTCTGAGGTGACGCATGCAGAGACCAGAAACTAGACACCTTTTTCTTTTGGCCTATCAAGACAAATTGTTGATTTTTAAAAATTGTTTTGCTCATTACCTTTGATGTAGTTTAAAGAGTCCAGAATAAGAACATTGTCCTTGGAGAGTTTCCTGTTGATACAAGCAAACATGTAATTAAGGATGAAAACCAGCATACACTGTTGGTAAAATTGTCTGTAGATGCATCCATACTTTATAAGAATCAAGAGATGTATGATGTATGACCAACCTGGGAGAGTTTGGGCTTATTTCACTGGGCTGTTAATGAGAAAAATAGTGAAAATGCATTCAAAATTGTTTGTATTGTTGGGTGCCGTGGCCGAGCGGTTAAGTGCATCAGACTTGTGTTCTGATGGCCGAGTCATCAGAATGTGGGTTCAAATCCTGGCCGCAATTAAACGTGGTGCTTGTGTCCCTGAGCAAGACACTTATTAAACTATAATTGCTTCTCTTCACCCAGGAGTATAAATGGGGACCTGTGAGGGCAGAGATAGTAATTGTGTTTGATTAATACCCTAACCTTCCCAAATCCTCCAAAATCCTCTTTGCCAAAGTGAAGGATTTTGGAGGATTGAGGTTATTAGGCATACTTGCCTTTCCATGGTACATGTACATCCATATTTGTTCTAGTGATTGCAATGTCAGTGCTTGGGTCAGTGGACACTGTTTATTGCTCCATGCATGCAGGGAGGGTCCCTGGCCATGTACATGTATCACAGATTAGAAACACATGTGTGCATACATGTCATGTGCTTGCTTTACTACTGAAGGATTTTGGAGGATTCAGGTTATGTGTAAGCAAATGGGCCTAGGGAGTTAAGGTTAAGCTCATCGCGCTACACATTTGGCAGCATGGGCTGCATACTCCCCAGGGAGTTGAGATGGGTTCTAGGAATGATATAACTGGCCCGATGACAGTGGTAATAATGTTCATGTTAAAACTTGGCAGATACTGGCGCAATATTAGTGTTCATTATTATTATTATTATTATTATTATTAATTCCAACATAGAATTTATGTCTCAAACAACTTCAAAGACCAACTCACAACCCTTTGTTTCAAGAGCACAATAACTGAACAACTGAGCACATACTCGAGAAGAAGAGAACCAAATTGTATAACACTTCAAAACTTCATTTTCTAATCAAAAACAGAATTGACAAAACTTTAGTTTTTAACTTACCGAATCACAACTGATTTCAATGTCCCGCGATGTTCCTTTTCCCGATTAGATTCTGAATGATGAAAGGCAAAAAACTTGGAAATGAACTTTTAACCCAAAATTATAGATGATGTAACCCATGACACCACTTGAGTAAGCATCTGTATTGGGGGGTTTTTTTTTGGAAGGTACCTCCCCACCCCCACGCTACCACTACCACCAAGTAAATAACTGGTGCCCCAATCCCCTTTTGCAACTTACAATGCTTAGGACAAAAAAAACAGTCTCCGGTTTCAGACCTGTGCACCGACATTTTTTATTTATTTTATTTTTTTTTGCTATGAAACGATGTCCAATTGCAGCCAAAATTGCTGGATCGATTGGAATTCTGCCGTGCTGTGCTGTAAACGACTTTTTCACATAGGGGCATTAACATTTGCCCGATTTGTGAGGCCTCTCTTTGCCATTATACTTTGTATATGGGAAATTTGGTCCCTGCGTATACAATGTATCACATATTTCCCTGTTGGCAAAAAAAAAAGATGGCGAAAAATAATATTTAAAAAAAGCACGTCACCGCACCGATTTTGAAGCTGACCGATGACCAGAAACCAGAGACTTTTTTTTTTGGCCTTAGCTACTGACTTTATGCAAGTGCAACAGGTCACTTTTGCCAAAAGAATTCTCTATCAAATTAATAACCAACATATTTCCACACACACACACACACACACACACACACGCACACACATACCAACTTTCATGTTCTCTTGCATTGGGTTCTGAATCCCATGCATGCTGCAAAATTCTCAGGCATTCTGCAAAACTTTAGCACAAAGGCTATTGAATAGTCATCAGGCTTGACAAATTTTATGCCTGACAGGTGGGCCAAAAACAATCAAATTTACATGGTTAAGAATACTATAAAAAGTTACAAAATATACACATGAATTTTAAAGAAGAATTGCACATTTAAAAGAAAACAAAAAAAACATTCCTCGGGAAAGAGTGCCACGGCCGAGCAGTTTAGTGCATCAGATTTGTGTTCTGATGACTGAGTCGTCAGAATGTGGGTTCGAATCCCGACCGTGACCGTGGTGCTTGTGTCCTCGAGCAAGACACTTTACCATAATTGCTTCTCTCCACCCAGGAGTAAATGGGTACCTGTGAGCAGCGGCGTAGCCAGGACTTTTTCAGTGGGGGGGGGGGGCACAGGGAGGGCATTGCTTTTCAGTGGGGAGGGCCCAGGGGTATGGGTTTTTTCCCTTTTCTTTTTCTTTCTGTTTTTGGGGCACTGAGGATTTTTCGTGGGGGGCACTGGAAATTTGTGGGGGGGGCACTGGAAATTTGTGGGGGGGGCACTGGAAATTTGTGGGGGGGGCCCTGGAAATTTGTGGGGGGGCACTGGAAATTTGTGGGGGGGGGCACGTGCCCCCCCAGGCTCCCCCGTGGCTACGCCGCTGCCTGTGAGAGCAGAGTTGGTTGTTGTGTTTGATTAGCTCATACGCCCCGAAATGGCAGCAATTGAGCTGTACACTCCCCAGAGAGCTGAGATGGTTTCAGGAATGATTTATGCACCTAATGAACAGGGGTAATAATGTACAGCACTCTGATACGTCGTATAAGAGTGCTTTAAAAATGCCTCCATTATTATTATTAAAGAGGAAGGGGAGAGCGGGCAAGTGGAAAGGTTACAGGGAAACAACAGGGAGGAAGGCTGGAGGAGGGAAATTAGGCTACATGCACATTAACCCTCCTATGCCCAGGCTGAAATTTGGCCGTCAGCACGGCACCCACAGACACTCACTTGAGTATTTTTGGTTGCATTGCCAATTGGTAGGTCAAACCACAGAGTCACACAGAGCTGTGTATGTACTTGGTTTTGGTTTGACGTCCTTGAGTGTACTGCACAAAGTCAATGGGTTGGGAGTTACATACAAATTTTGAGTGTCTTTGGGTTTGACCTCCTATCACAGCCACATGTGTTTGCATGTATTTGAGTGCACTGCACAAAGTCAATGAGTTAAGAGAGACATACAAATTTTGAGTGTCTTTGAGTGTTAAACCTATAGGAGGATTAATGGGGAATCCAAATTTGTTATCGATTAACCCTAACCCCCTTGGGTATTCTGGCTAGGAACCTTCCTGAATCCTCCAAAATCCATCAGTGCACTTTTGGAAACATGCCGTTATCTTCAAAATGCACCATGCATTTTCATTGATCTTTCATATTCAGCACTTATGGCCTGTACTTCTTGCCAGGTAGTAATTTTACCCCATTTGAAGAAGTGAAAGTACCAGTTTCCAACAGTGCTGAATTTTTGCCAAAAAAGTGCCCCTTTTTTGCAGGATTTGGGGTAGTTAGGGTTAAAAAACATGGTGTCAAGTTTTTTATTACAATCCAGGGTCAAAATTGGGGGAGGTGGGTGGAGGCCAATTTGCCAACCTACTTCTGTGGCGGTAAAAAAAAATAACACCTTCAAAATCAGTGGGGAGGGTTGGCATGAGCAATTTTGAGAGGGGTCGGCGTGAACACAATTTGTATTCCCCGGAACAAAATCACTGAATGATTGGCTTTTCCTCACAAAGTTAAATTTTCCCACAGCCCTGGAGAACACACAAGACTCAATTAAATGAAACATGGAAAACCATTTTGCTAGCACTATGCAAATTTATTACCAGTAACTTTCCCTGCCAAAATAACCTTATATCTTAAATATACTACTCAAAACAATTTCGGGAACACCAGATTTTTAACATCAAATAGGTTTGAAATGTTCCATGAACCGGGATTTTCATTTGCAACCCCCTCTCTCTTTCAGTAGTCATGTCATGGAATGTGTAATCACTACATGCATCCTTTATCGTCTGTTTCATTGTGCAGTTGTTTCTCGTCAATTCTGTGAAACATTGTGTTTATCTGAAATAAATTATCTTGCTTTAACTGAGATTATTCCGGAGGGTGTTCCCTAAATTGTTTTGAGTAGTATAAATAGCAACAATACTTGGCATCACAAAATGAGAGGAAATCGACAAAAAAGGTTCCAATGACAATAACAGTAGTAAACCCAGTCATTTTTCAGTCAAGTGACAACACCCAAGACAGACATATTTCAAGGAATGTACGTGTATGATACATGATAAACAGGCCATGGAATCGGACAGTTACTTTTAGATTAACCCTCCTAATGATAGACCATTTGAAACCATTCAAAATTTCCACTTTCAAAAATGCCCATTGGTTTTGTACACACATGGTGATACCATTTGAACAGTGTTGGTAGCAAGCTTTGCTACCATTCAAATCCATTCAAATGGTTTTGAATGGTCCATTGATTCACCACTTCCAAACAAGGTTTTGTATTAGCTGTACTACCATTTGGAAAGATCCAAACAAGGTTTTGTATTAGCTGACCTACCATTCAAAACCATTTGGGGGAATCAATACTGTACACAGTTATTTTCACCATTCAAAACCACAAAACGAATGGTTTCAAATGGTTCGTCAACTTGAATGATGATGAAAAAGGTACCAAAAGTAGGAGGGTTAATTAAAGAGATAATATTGTCACGATAAACAGGCCATGGAATCGGACAGCTACTTTTTTATTTATTCAGTGACTGAAAATAACGCCCCACATGATAAGGTCATTACCATTGTTGCTGCATAAATGAACCAGTAATTTTCAGTCACCGTGTTCATCTTAAACTACGTTCATCTTGGAGTGTCGTGGCCGAGCGGTCTAGCTTACCGGACTCAAGTTCTGGTGTTAGCAGCAGAATGTGGGTTCGAATCCCGGCCGTGACACTTGTGTCCTTGAGCAAGACACTTAACCATAATTGCTTCTCTCCACCCAGGGGTTAAATGGGTACCTGTGAGGGCAGAGTTGGTTGATTAGCCCTACATGTATATGCGCTGTAATGGCAGCAATTGAGCTGTATACTCCCCAGGGAGCTGAGATGGTTTCAGGAATGATTTATGAGCCTTATGAGCAGGGGTAATAATATAATGCGCCTTGAGCACCACTCAGTTGGTGGATCCGTGCGCTATATAAGTCCACACATTATTATTATTATTATTATTATTATTATTATTATTATTATTATTATTATTATTATTATTATTATTATTATTATTATTATTATTATTATTATTATTATTATTATTATTATTATTATTATTATTATTATTATTATTATTATTATTATTATTATTATTATTATTATTATTATTATTATTATTATTATTATTATTATTATTATTATTATTATTATTATTATTATTATTATTATTATTATTATTATTATTATTATTATTATTATTATTATTATTATTATTATTATTATTATTATTATTATTATTATTATTATTATTATTATTATTATTATTATTATTATTATTATTATTATTATTATTATTATTATTATTATTATTATTATTATTATTATTATTATTATTATTATTATTATTATTATTATTATTATTATTATTATTATTATTATTATTATTATTATTATTATTATTATTATTATTATTATTATTATTATTATTATTATTATTATTATCTTAAACGATTCCATGCCCTGTTGAAATTCTGCTCTTTGAAATTACCAAAAGTGGTTTTATTCAAGCATTTACTAAAGATTGTTTAAATGCATGCATATATAATCAAAATCTCAATCTTGCACAGACATGATAAATCATTTACCAAGAACATTGATTGAAAAATGAACTTGGCTTGAACTTTATTCACATCCAGGCATGACCATAAGATTGTCATCAGGTCACTGGTACTAGTGTGCAATACTATTTACATTCAAGTGTTCACAGTTACCACAGAAACGTTTTCCAGCAAAAAAAACAAAAACAAAAAAACAAAAAAACATTTTTCAAGTAAAAACACCACCACCATGAAATACTCAATGATAAGCCCGGAAAAAAGGTACATAGAAAAGGGTAGCAGAAACACCCTCCCTTCCCCCTTTGATCCCCTTCCCCTTTCGATCCCTTTCCCCCTCCCTCTTCTCCAGGCTAAGGCCAAAAAGAAAAGGCTCCAGTTTCTGGTATTGGGTCGGCTTCAAAATTGGTCCGGTGATGCTCTTTTTTTCTTCTTTTTCTGGTGATGTTTTTTTTTTGCCAACCAGTAAAATACATGATACATGTATACATGGTTATTGGGGCCCAGACTAAATTTCCTATACACAAAGTATGGTGGCTAAGACAGGATGCACAAATCGGGCAAATGTTCAAACTCCTATGTGAAAAAGTCCTTTAAAACACATCACGGCAGAATTCCAATCGATCCAGCAATTTTGGCTGCAATTGGACATCGTTTCATAGAAAAAAAAAAGAAAACTAAAAATGGCGACACGGGGGTTTGAGGCAACGTGCACAGAGACCAGAAACGGTAGACTTTTTTGGGGGGGGGGGGGGCTAAGCCTCTCCCTCCTTTAACCCTAACTCCCTAGACCCATTTGCTTACATATCACCTGAATCCTCCAAAATCCTTCAGTTGTAAAGCAAGCACATGACATGTTTGCACACGTGTTTCTAATCTGTGATACATGGCCAGGGACCCTCCCTGCATGCATGGAGCAATACAGTGTCCACTGACCCAAGCACTGACCTTGCAATCACTACAACAAACATGGATGTACATGTACCATGGAAAGGCAAGTATGCCTAACAACCTCGATCAATCCTCCAAAATCCTTCACTTTAGCAAAGAGCATGTAACCTCAATCCTTCAAAATCCTTCACTTTAGCAAAGAGGATTTGTGAGGATTTGGGAGGGTTAGGGTTACATGTAAATTGATATTCTGTTTAATTATTATTACTTTATTAATATAAAACATATGTATACATACACACTATACGAGTGAAGCAAACTTGGTTATAATATCATTGCAACAAGGCAGACACAGAGTTGGCAATAATGTACATTTTCCGATACATTCTATGTATGGATAAATGGCACACTGATTTTCTAAATTGTTTTTTACCCTTCTGCAAAGACGATCATTTGTATAATGTTGCAGAAACTTGATTAAATTTAGTTTGCAATAGCTAGTGCATACTTGATTACCATTTTAAACACAAACACAAACTTACACACTGATGAAGGGGTTCCTCTAACCCTCCTACAATCAGTGCAATTTTCGAAACAACCCATTCAGGCCACTCCAAGCCATTAGCTGTTACCAGTGGCCTCATATGGTTACCCTTCTGTGCGCTGTCACACCACTGAGATTGCAGGGTAAAGTGGTCTCCCATTGATACATTGCAGGCCATACTAATATGTTCAAACATTTACAGTGGCCTTGGGTGACACACAGTTGATTTTGTACGATTACTTGGATAGGACAGTAGGCTTGTATGCTGGATCATCAGGCCGTATTTTCCAGTATACAGTACACGTACAATTTGAACCATCCCTCGCCCCCCTCCCCATCTCCCACGACTGTCGCTCATGGTCCACATAATTCCTGAATCATAATCGGGACACACTTACGCAACCATTGACATTGGCATAGGTACATGTAATTCCTTCCTGGTCCCTGATTGGTCGACCGTCAGTCACATTTTCATAGTGTCGTGGTTTGTGTTCAAAATCGAGTTCAGCATATGGCAGCTCTTCCTGCAGGACCCCGTGCGGTCTCGAATTCATCGGTTGATCATGCCGTTCATTGTCCCAAGTTACGATATCAACCTGGACTGTATTTGCCATATTTCTATGATTTCTATGGATTCTACGACGCCTTTTTCTGAGTAACGCGAGTGTTATCGCAACTGCTACTATAACAACAAACACGGCAGCACAGGTACTGCCTACGATCAACTGTGTGAGTTTTGACAAAGCACCGGTCCCCTTCACTGTTTTTATCCTGTCTGTGCCATTGGAAAGTTCCAGGCTTCTACTAGAAGTTGGCAAATAATGAGCGGAACCAGTTAACTCATCCACCGCATGAGCTGAGGAGTAAATACAATCGGTACCTTGTGGAGGTTCAGAGTTTGTAGCAGTAGTAAATGGACGACGTGAACCAGTTACCTCATTCTCCACTGGTGATGCGGTCGTGGTCATTGCCATGACAACAGTCAGCACAGCATCATCTGAAACGGATTTAGACTTATTGGCTTGAAAATAAACGACGCAGAAGAATTCATGCATGCTATCGTCTAGGTTCACACTCTTAATCTGTAGGGCATATAACGTCCCGTTGATTGACACGTGGTACTTCTCGTCATCCAAATTTGGATACAGTCTATCACAGCTGCTGACAAATTCTTGCTTTGTTTTATTTCCATGCAATCGTACAATCCAATATATATACATATCTGTTCTCGTCCTACAGTCTAGCAGGGAAGACGTCTCACAAGTAAGGAATGCATCGTCACCCTCGGTTACCGTCACATTTTCTGGGTGACTGCTAAAATGCTCAAATCCCGATGTCAGTCCGAGAAACATGTACAAATAGCTAGCAAGCACTCTTATTACATTAGATGATATCATCGTTAACCGTTTATTTTTCTACAAGTACCGAGTACAGAGTGCAGACTCAAAGCAGTTACAGGAATGTAAAATACCCTTAAATCCATTTATTGTAACATCGACTCACCAAAAAATGTCACCAAAAAAGTATCTCATCGACCAATCACCTTCAAACGTCACCCAAAAAAAACGTATCTCATCGACCAATCACCTTCAAACGAACCCTGTGGTCCAATAGTCCTGAGTTAATTATTTTGTACGGTTTTTTTCCCACCTGAACTCACAAGTGTTGATGTCGAGTCACAGATCAGTAATGGACTCGTGATGAGTGCTTATGTCGAGTCAAAGGCTGGTCGGTATAAGTCAGTTCAAACTTCCCTCTAAAAAATGCACACTAATGGCACCGATCGGTAATGACGTCACAAACACTGCATCTGCGCTCATGCACTGCCACTACAACATGCGCACAGTTTGTCCAGAAATTGGTTTTGGACGAATATATACAGTGTTAAGCCTGAATTACACTAATACTGTTAGCCATCGACACGATTGTAAATTTCATTTCATGTCAAAACGACACCTTGAATTGGATACATGATCACTGTCAAACGACTCGATCCAACAGATGTAAAAAGTTCCTCCATGTGACCACGTCTATGCCTTTGTACGCATTCATGCAGCGTTTGGTTGATAACAGCTACATGTATAACTTCATACAAATGTTGTCAAAAATCCTTCAAAATGTCTCAAAATATGTATCGGTAATCCACAAAATACATGTATGTTCTTCATTATCTGTTGCATATATGCGCATGTATTTTATCAAGTCGCATGTACAACAATGATACCAAATTATTTGTAAACAGTACAGAAAGTATACATGACTCTCCTCTCAGCCCCCAATTCTGAAACTAAAGTATACCTCCAATTCTGCATTTTCTAAATTACTACAGAAGTTTATTTCAAATTTGGGTGACTTTCACTTTCATACATGTAGGCTTGTGACAAGGAAATGGAACGTGATTTCTATACACACTGTTATATTTTTCCAATATAAATTGTAACTGAAGGACCCAGCAACATTTCTGGCAAAATGCCTATACAAGCATCTATACTAAAATGAGAATCATGAAATTACAATGTATGAAGAAACTGCAAGTTAAAGTTCAATAAAGCTGTACATTTCTCAAAGTCTATTAAACATTTCTTACACTGGTCCATAGAGGGGAGTATTTCCCCACAGAGTGCACTTCTTGATGGACATCAGTTGGGGCAGTCATATTATTTGAAATTTGTTGGTTTACTTTCTCTCGAATTGGATCATTAACCCTCCTACATTTGGTACCTTTTTCATACAAGTTGATGCACCATTTGAAACCATCCGCTTTTGTGGTTTTGAATAGGTCAGCTAATACAAAACCTTGTTTGGATCTTTCCAAATGGTAGTACAGCTAATACAAAACCTTGTTTGGATACTTCTAAGTGGTGAATCAATGGACCATTCAAAACCATTTGAATGGATTTGAATGGTAGTAAAGCTTGCTCCCAACACTGTTCAAATGGTATCACCATGTGTGCACAAAACCAATGGGCATTTTTGAAAGTGGAAATTTTGAATGGTTTCAAAATGGTCTATCAGTAGGAGGGTTAATTAGACCAAATACAGGCAAAATCTGGTCTGACGGTACCATCACGAACTTGACACTTGGTAAAACATGCAAAACATTAAATTTTTGGAAAGATTTTCGACAGTATTAATAATAAAAATAAAACTTGGGAGAGTACAACTTTGGTAATTACCCGATTACAAAATTAGTGAATTACAATCTATAAACTTAATTGATGTGAAGTTGGTGATGGTACCCAACATCCTGAGAAATTATTCCATCTGACATACTGTAATTTTTTTGAGAAACCGTAAAATGCATTATTACAAATTTGAAATGAATCACAGCTGTGACCCATTTTCCACATCTGAATGCATACAAACATTTTTTTTATTACTATTTTCTCCTTATTAAAATGACAGTATCATCACGATCAATAGGTCATGGAATCGGAGTGTAAGTTTTAGATTAACCCTAACTCCCTCGGCCCATTTGCTTACACATAACCTGAATCCTTCCTAACTCCCTAGGCCCATTTGCTTACACATAACCTGAATCCTTCCTAACTCCCTAGGCCCATTTGCTTACACATAACCTGAATCCTTCCTAACTCCCTAGGCCCATTTGCTTACACATAACCTGAATCCTTCCTAACTCCCTAGGCCCATTTGCTTACACATAACCTGAATCCTTCCTAACTCCCTGGGCCCATTTGCTTACACATAACCTGAATCCTTCCTAACTCCCTAGACCCATTTGCTTACACATAACCTGAATCCTACCAAATCCTTCAGTAGCAACGCAAGCACATGACATGTATGCACACATGCATTTCTAATCTGTGATACATGTACATGGCCAGGGACTCACCCTGCATGCATGGAGCAATAAACAGTGTCCACTGACCCAAGCACAGACCTTGCAATCACTTCAACAAACATGTATGTACATGTACCATGGAAAGGGCAAGTATGCCTAAAAACCTCAATCCTCCAAAATCCTTCACTTTAGCAAAGAGCATGTAGCATGTAACCTCAATCCTTTAAAATCCTTCACTTTAGCAAAGAGCATGTAGCATGTAACCTAAATTCTTCAAAATCCTTCACTTTGGCAAAGAGGATTTTTGGAGGATTTGGGAAGGTTAGGGTTAACTCAGTGACTGAAAATAATATCCTACACAATAAGATCACATTACCATTGCTGCTGCATAAATGAGCCAGTAAAAGACAAAGAAATTAATTTTGTTATCAAAAGCATTGATCGACAATACTAACAATGCATCTGACATTACATGGAACAAAACAATTTACATGTATCTGAGGTTAATCTATTTTCAGAAATAAGATGCACTAGCAAACTTAATTTGAGTCACCACTCACTGGTACATGAGTAGACAATAATGAGGCATTGTAAAATTCATATAACCAGTGACAGGTTTTTAAGAGTGGGGGGACCAGCAGGTTTTTTTGTGTGTATGTAAAACAAGTCCTTGGGATAATGACCCAACAAAAGTACAAATTTACTGACAAAATCAATTTTGCCTGCTCACCAACAAAGTTACAAACTTACCGACACACCAATTTTTTGTCTCTGGTTATAACGATTCTACAACAGTTTTAAAGCTCTTTTGATCTCTGCCCTATTGACTGCCGCATGTCTCTCAGGTCCAGGATCCTCGCCTCCGTCAGCAAGAGGGCACCCTTCAATATCCAAATTGGCGTACATGATCTGTCCGTGGTCTGCTTTCTCGCCTGAAATTCTTGCAGTGGCCTTGCTACAATGCTGTGCGGATGCCGCTCCAGTGCTGTCTGCAGTACCTGCTGAATGATCGCCGCCGTCCTGTGCAGCCGATGTGGATGCCGTGTTTTTGGACGCAGGTGTCATGCCGGTCTTTCCAGTGAACTTCTGTTTATTGAGCATGGTGTAGAGGCCCTCGCCTACCCTCATTCTCTCTGGCGATGTCCTCCCTCCTGCAGTATCGGTCATGGAGTCGTGCTCGAGTTCCGCTGCATCTTTGTTGTGGTCTGATGTGGCCCTGACCAGTGACTTATGCCTGTCCGAAACAGAATAGATAGCATCCCCAACTTGTATCCGGTTTAGACTGGGTCTTCCAGTTTGGGTAGGGGGATTGGTGGACTCTTCAAGTCCCACCATTTCAACACTGTCAACATTACCAGAGTTGTAATGCTTTGGCTGGCTGATGCGCTTCTTACGAACACGGAAAAGATGGAATGCAAGGCCTCCGATGATTGCAAAGACGAACAATACAGCAGATAGTACTCCGATAATGAACCCCAAATGACCAGTCGTTATGTGAGGTGTTGAAATCATTAGCATTGACCAAGGGCTGCTTTGGCTGCAAGTATACTCATACTTCACTTTACACTTCACTTGAGTTCCATTGGCTTCGGCCGACAGAGCAGATATTCTCAGTGATTTCCCAGAATCAAATATGTCATATTTATCATTAGTATGTTCAACAGCATTTTGTTTGTCACTAGAGTTTGAACGCATGAACCATATGTAGTCAATGATAGTCTCCGCTTCCGTTTCACAGTGAAAAATCACCTCATCACTTTCCTCAAAATTCACCACCAGGGGCGATATAGAAACAGGCAACTTGAGTGGAACGACCGCACACTGCGAAACACCACGGTCACATTCCCCGTTATTTAACCGGGCAAGACAGGTAAACTTTGCACAGTTGTCAGTCTTTTCAAGGACGTGCGTTACGTTGTGATAGTTTTCCCGAGATGATGTCTGTCCACCATTAGACGCTAATGTCTCGTTCTTGGTGGACCAGGTGAGTAAGGTCTTACCTCCCTCTGGTTGTCTGCATGTGAAAGAAACCTCTTCACCGATGACAGGGTTGCTGGACGTGAAGCTGCAGATTGGATTCTTCTGGGGCTGATGTGTGGGTGTGATAACAGTACTGGGTAATGAAGTAGATGAAGTTACTGGTTTGATGACTCTTAACTGTGCCTTGTTAGAATAGTGATGAGCAGATCCATAGTAAATATCACAATAATACCATCCATCATTGGATGAAGTGACATGTGGGATGTGTAATTTGTACAGTGGACTTGTCCATTCAACATTTGTAGTGTACATATATTGCTGCTTATCAAAAGAATTACAGTTACTAGATGCTGTTACATTCTGTCCCCCTTCATGAGCTGCATATACCCAGTGAATAGCAGAATCTGATTGACACTGTATGTCAACAGAAGTATTACACATAAAAGTGACATTACTTCCTTCTGTTACGTTCTGACTTCTTGGATGCAGACTAAAGTACTCCTCGTCATCAGAGCCAGATGCAACACCAGGAGCTAAACACCTCAACATCACAAACACAATCAGGATAAACCCATCCATCCTACATGTATACTTGGGCTTACTATCACAGTATGGACAGTGCATGTACCTTATCTCACTGATTTATAAGTGAAAATGACTGTTACTTCAGGAACGTCAACAAATATATATACATTTTATATCAATGTCTATCAAATATATGTTTTTTTAAACAACTGAAATAAATAACTCGTTGTTTCCTTGTTATTTCCTTTTTACATGTCAGACAGGAATTAAAACATAAAAAAATACTGTACTTAAAACTATTTCATCTCTGCTGCATAAATGAGCCAGTAAATTGACTTTGTTTACTCCAAAAATAGAACTATATGTAATTCCAATTGTATGTACACACACCCATATCATTGCAAAAGACAAAAAAATTAATTTTGTTATCAAAAGCACTGATCGGCAATAATGTTATTAACAGTGCATCTGACATTACATGGAACAAAACAATTTATCTGAGGTTAATCTATTTTCAGAAATAAGACGCACTAGACATAAAACACAATAAAGGGGGCCACTTTGCATCCGTCACGTTAGCAGTTTTTCCAATGGTTGTTATTTATTTTTAAGTACCTGAAACCGACCAAAAAGTGTTTCAACATGTGAATGCACATGCAGGCTTATACTAGAACTAATTTGAGTTGATTTATTTTATTATTTTTTTTTTAAATTAATTTTTTCACCCTCAAATTTCCATAAAAATTGGATGGAAAAAGTTACCTCACTTTTCCGTCCATTTGTTGATGGAAATTTTAGGGTAATTAAAAAAATAATAGTAATAATTAACCCAAATTATCTTTAGGATAAGCATGCATGTATATTCAAATGTTGAAATTCTTTTTGGGTGGTTTCAGATATTTAAAAAAAAAAAATTAAAATGTCTCTGGTTATAACGATTCTACAACAGTTTTAAAGCTCTTTTGATCTCTGCCCTATTGACTGCCGCATGTCTCTCAGGTCCAGGATCCTCGCCTCCATCAGCAACAGGGCACCCTTCAATATCCAGATTGGCATACATGATCTGTCCGTGGTCTGCTTTCTCGCCTGAAATTCTCGCAGTGGCCTTGCTACAATGCTGTGCAGATGCCGCTCCAGTGTTGTCTGCAGTACCTGCTGAATGATCGCCGCCGTCCTGTGCAGCCGATGTGCATGCCGTGTTTTTGGACGCAGGTGTCATGCCGGTCTTTCCAGTGAACTTCTGTTTATTGAGCATGGTGTAGAGGCGCTCACCTACCCTCATTCTCTCTGGCGATGTCCTCCCTCCTGCAGTATCGGTTGTGGAGTCGTGCTCGAGTTCCGCTGCATCTTTGTTGTGGTCCGATGTGGCCCTGACCAGTGACTTATGCCTGTCCGAAACAGTATAGATAGCATCCCCAACTTGTATCCGGTTTAGACTGGGTCTTCCAGTTTGGGTAGGGGGATTGGTGGACTCTTCAAGTCCCACCATTTCAACACTGTCAACATTACCAGCTTTGGCTGGCTGATGCGCTTCTTACGAACACAGAAAAGATGGAATGCAAGGCCTCCGATGATTGCAAAGACAAACAATACAGAAGATAGTATTCCGATAATGAACCCCAAATGACCAGTCGTTATGTGAGGTGTTGAAATCATTAGCATTGACCAAGGGCTGCTTCGGCTGCAATTATACTCATACTTCACTTTACACTTCACTTGAGTTCCATTGGCTTCGGCCGACAGAGCAGATATTCTCAAAGATTTCCCAGAATCAAATATATCATATTTATCATTAGTATGTTCAACAGCCTTTTGTTTGTCACTGGAGTTTGAACGCATGAACCATATGTAGTCAATGATAGTCTCAGCTTCAGTTTCACAGTGAAAAATCACCTCATCACTTTCCTCAAAATTCACCACCAGGGGCGATATAGAAACAGGCAACTTGAGTGGAACGACCGCACACTGCGAAACACCACGGTCACATTCCCCGTTATTTAACCGGGTAAGACAGGTAAACTTCACACAGTTGTCAGTCTTTTCAAGGACGTGTGTTACGTTGTGAAAGTTTTCCAGAGATGATGTCTGTCCACCATTAGACGCTAATGTCTCGTTCTTGGTCGACCAGGTGAGTAAGGTCTTACCTCCCTCTGGTTGTCTGCATGTTAAAGAAACCTCTTCACCGATGATAGAGTTGCTGGATGTGAAGCTGCAGATTGGATTCTTCTGGGGTTGATGTGTGGGTGAGATAACAGTACTGGGTAATGAAGTAGATGAAGTTGGTTTGATGACTCTAGTAAATTTTACAAGAATACCATCCATCATTGGATGAAGTGAGATGTGTAATTTGTACAGTGGACTTGTCCATTCAACATTTGCAGTGTACATATAATGCTGCTTAAAAAAAGAACGACAGTTACTAAATCCTGTTTCATACTGTCCCCCTTCATGAGGTACATATACCCAGTGAATAGTAGAATATGATTGACACTGTATGTCAACAGAAGTCTTACACACAAAAGTGACATTACTTCCTTCTGTTACGTTCTGACTTCTTGGATGCAGACTAAAGTACTCCTCGTCATCAGAGCCAGATGCAACACCAGGAGCTAAACACCTCAACATCACAAACACAATCAGGATAAACCCATCCATCCTACATGTATACTTGGGCTTACTGTCACAGTATGGACAGTGCATGTACCTTATCTCACTGATTATAAGTGAAAATGACTTTCTTCAAGATGTCAACAAATATATATACATTTTATATCAATGTCTATCAAATATATGTTTTTCTCAACAACTGAAATAAATGACTCGTTGCTTCCTTGTTATTTCCTTTTTACATGCCAGACAGGAATTAAAACATAAAAAATACTGTACTTAAAACAATTTCATCTCTAATTTCCTCATTGCGTTGCCAGAAAATGATATCGACATCATGCTCTTGTCTGATTAACCTTTCTTATTTTTGGCTATTTTAATACGAGGATTTAAAAAGTTATTAACAAGCATCTTACATGAGATACTCAATGAAAGTCTTTACCATTGGTTGTTATAAAAGTTTGCCATATATGGTCTTTTAAATATTTACCTCATGATGAAGGCCGATGACAGCCGGGGGAATTGCCTGTTCTGCTTGTTCTAGTTATCACCCTGGACACAACCCTAGAGGTCTTTACACTGTGTTTGAAGACCAAGTGTCTAATTGATTTAATTTTGCCCTACACCGACTGCATACTCGGTGCTTTGCGAGTGTCTGTGGAAAAAACTAAACAGGCGATTCGAGCGGGATTTGAACCCACGACCTCCTGCTCACTTGTGCACACGTCCCAACCTCTCGACCACCGAGCCTGCCCGATGTACTCGGAAAGCACCGAGCATGCAGTGCTATACACACGTCGGTTAGGGCAAAATTAAATCAATTGTTTATCACCTGACGCAAGAATTTCACAAAGTGTCTAACATTTTTTTTTAAAGTGTTTAGGACCATTCATTTTTAAACCTAATTTGCAGAATATGAAAACATTCCTGCTACAGTATATATTTTAAAATTGAGTTTTTGATCAATTGTCCAACCAGTAACTCACTGAATACAACAAGGTACATGTCACTAAAACATTGCAGTTACGGCTGTTGAACTGAAACCATGATGGAGCAGGAAGCTTGGAATTTACCAAATATCTCAATATTTTATTGGAAATGTTATTATTTTTGCAACAAATACAAAGTTTACAAAGAAAGTATGGCATGGGTGTCACAATGAAAAACTAGATGGTTGAAATAGTAACACACTAGGGCTGTGCATTTTCGGATATTTTTGGATATTTTTGGAACCGGATACCCGAAATCAGGAAACTTCGGATACCCGGATACCCGTTTTCACTTTTGTTGAAAACATGCCTCCGGTGGTGTCCAAATTTTTAAAAGTCATTTACGGGTAATTGGAACCAAAAAATGGAACCGGGTAATGACCGTTTCGGTCAGGTATCCGGATACCCGGATACCCGGCACAGCCCTATAATGCACCAAAAAGTATCCGGGGCTAATTTTTTTCAAAGAATTGTCTGCCGCTCCTCCCTTGACAAATTTCTGGCTAAGCACCTGCATAAAACTAACCTGAAAATTAACACGTTTTTCTGTTTTTGTGTTACAAAATGTTGCAGTCCGAAAACTTTTTGTAAATTAGACAACATATCCTGCTTTCTCTATAAGACGAAAGCACTTTAGACCAAATTATATCTCAGGATGATTAATACGTAACAACTCCCACTCCCTCCCCCTCCACCCTAAGTAAGCTTAAACTAGTTTTAAGATTTAAGATTATTAATGGATTAACAATCCTGTACCCGACCTTTGATCAAAAGAAATGTAACACAAATATCGATTACTTGATAATTATTCCTTTGTATCATGTATCTTTGTTGGTTTGTATTTAATATTTTTCTGCTGCTGTAGGAGGTATAGGAACCTACTGAATGAAGATTGTGTTTTCCCATCAGAAAATAGACAAATTAAAAGGGAAACTCATTTATTTTGTTTAGTTAAATACATTTATTTCAATGTTGACAACAAGAAATACATCTTGATTACAATTGTGTTCAGTACATATGCAAATAACTATCAAATATCTATCATTAGGATTATATAATGCAATATTGAAAAGAATCAATAAAATATTCTTATAACACTGATGCCACTACTACCAATAGAGTATAATTGTTTTAAAGTATATTGTAGAGATATATACCATTAAAATAACCTGTGAAAGTTTCATCAAAATAGGTGACCACGTTTCTGAGAAAATGACCAAAAACTCTTACATGTTTGTCTGTTATATAAAACAGTTCCCAGACAGCAACTTTTTGTTCATGTACATAGGACATTCAATTTTTCTATATTGATAAAAACAACTCAAAAGAAATAATTTCTCAGTACGATTGATACATACAACTTTACACCAACAAAGTTCCTAGTTCATTTTTGATAATTTAATAACCAATGTTGTACCTTCCCTTTAAGATCGGAAAGGTCCATAAAGGATCCAATATCATTTGTTTTTGCAATACAAGAACGTTAGTTCCCTTTGCCCTATTCATGTTAAGTAACATGGGGTAAAGTGTCAAAATGTTGCATCCCCAACACGCAAAAAGGTTTCATCTCCTTGCAAAAAAGATTGTATGTTCTATGCGTTCTTTCTATGTGACGATATATCCTACACACGTACATGTACATTGTATAATAAAGACCATGTTTGGGGTGCAACATTTTGGCACTTTACCCCCCCCCCCCACTCGCTACGTCCCTGTATGTATTGTACACATGTATTTACATTGTGTTTGTTTGTAGGTACACATACATTTATGATGAAACATAATTCTTTACAAGTACGAACATTATATATGTATATGTACATGTATGATTCTGATACCTACGTTTTCCGAAATGTCCAAAATTCAAAAAGATGGACAAAACTCTGCATACATGTGTGTACGTATACGTTAGTATACATTGTACACCCATGAACATTCGTATGCATTTTAATACAACTGTGCATGTACAAGTATGTATGTACATATCAAATTCTGATTCGTACGTTTTCCAAAATGTCCAAAATCAAAACACTTTAGTTTCAAACGTTTGAGCAAATGCTGAGGTAAGACCTCAGGAATCAGGCACGTCATCATAAACATGTACTTCCTGGTCAAGCTCAACTGTACTTTCTTGACGGTTGGCGCCTTGGACAGGACTCATTTCAAGATTGAGACTAGTGTAGCTATTATCAGGATGTTCCCTGCTTCCAGTGGGAGGGCTATTTACACCAGTCCACAGGCCATCGCTGGGAGTTCCAATTCTGGGAGAAACGCCCCTCTTCAGCAGAGCTCGACAGGCGAGGATGACAAGAACAGAAACACCCAACACTACCACAAAACATCCTACAGTTACAAGGATGGTTGATGTTAAAGAAACCTCTTCACTGATGGCAGGTTTGGTGGATGTGATGTTACAAAATGGATTTTTCTCGGGCCGATGTGTGGGTGATATAACAGTACTGGGTAATGACATACACATAGATGAACTGACTGGTTTGATGACTCTTAACTGTGCCTTTTTAGAATAGTGATGATCAGATCCATGGTAAATATCACAATAATACCATCCATCATTGGATGAAGTGACATGTGGGATGTGTAATTTGTAAAGTGGACTTGTCCATTCAACATTTGCAGTATATTGCTGCTTAAAAAAAGAACGACAGTTACTAAATGCTGTTTCATTCTGTCCCCCTTCATGAGGTACATATACCCAGTGAATAGTAGAATATGATCGACACTGTATGTAAACAGAAGTCTTACACACAAAAGTGACATTACTTCCTTCTGTTACGTTCTGACTTCTTGGATGCAGACTAAAGTACTCCTCGTCATCAGAGCCAGATGCAACACCAGTAGCTAAACACCTCAACATCACAAACACAATCAGGATAGAGCCATCCATCTTACATGTATACTTGGGCTTACTATCACAGTATGGACAGTGCATGTACCTTATCTCACTGATTTATAAGTGAAAATGACTGTTACTTCAGGAACGTCAACAAAAATATATACATTTTATGTCAATGTCTATCAAATATGTTTTTCTAAACAACTGAAATAAATAATTCATTGCTTCCTTGTTACTTCCTTTTTACATGCTAGGCAGGAATTAAAACATAAAAAATACTATACTTAAAATAATTTCATATCTAATTTCCTCATTGTGTTGCCAGAAAATGATATTGGCATCATGCTCTTGTCTGATTAACCTTTCTTATTTTTAACTAATTCAATACAAGCATTTAAAAAGTTATTAACAAGCATCATACATGAGATACTCAAAGAAAGTCTTTACCATTGGTTGTTATTGTTATTGTTATTGTTATTAAACGGGAATAAAACTTTGCCGTATGTGGTCTCTACCTCAATGATAAAGACCGATGGCAGCCGGGACAGCCGGGGCAACCAGGGGGCCGATGGCAGCCGTGGCAGCCAGGGGGCCGATGTCAGCCGTAGCAGCCAGGGGGCCGATGTCAGCCGGGGCAGCCAGGGAGCCAATGGCAGCCGGGGCAGCCAGGGGGCCAATGGCAGCCGGGGCAGCCAGGGGGCCAATGGCAGCCGGGGCAGCCAGGGGGCCAATGGCAGCCGGGGCAGCCAGGGAGCCAATGGCAGTCGGGGCAGCCAGGGAGCCAATGGCAGCCGGGGCAGCCAGGGGGCCAATGGCAGCTATGGCAGCTGGGGCAGCCGTGGCAGCCAGGGGTCCGATGGCAGCCGGGGCAGCCAGGGCAGCCATTAAACTATATTGTAGAGAAATAGGCCTATATATTTAAATTTTATATTTTAAATTCATTAAAATAGGGGACCACGTTTTCAAGAAAATGAATGACAAAAGTTATGTTTGTATGTTTACAAAAAGTTGCATGAAATTTTTTTTCAGGATGATTGATACCTTTTTTCATTCATTTTTGATAATTTGATAACCAATAATTGTACCTTCCCTTGGCTTTAAGATCGGAAAGGTCCATAAAGGATCCAATATCATTTGTTTTTGCAGTACAAGAACGTTACACAGTGGTTTAAAACCCTATATGACCCAGACATCAGTACACTTCAGTACAAAAAACGGTCAAAACATTTATAAAAATTACTAAGAATTTGCACATACCTCTTCTGGACTAAGGAAATGTATTTTAACGTCAGCAGAAACTTCATTCATGAAATTTTGCCGATAATTTTGTATAAAAATAAGTTCACTTTCAAAAGAGGGCGCAATTCAATTGAAAATTGTAGTAGCTGCATCACGCTGGCTATTTTCAGTCAAGAGAGGGCGCTATTTTGCCGCGCGTAAAACAACGTTTTTTGTTGAAAACAGCGTCCAGAAAAATTGTATTTTGGGGTGTAAAATTTCATTTGCGCTAATTTGCCGTAAATTTCTAGTCACAACGGATAGTTACTCTATCAATATATAACAAAGTTATGGCATTCCATCCAGGCCTTTTCTGGCTTATTTTGAAAATGTGTGACCCTAAATTTGTAAAATAATAACATTTTTGGGCCATTTTAGTTAAAGATTTCAAAGCATAATTGCACTATCATACAATTATCGGTCCGCATTATACTTTTACAGTTCGAAAGACTATTTAATAAGCAAAATTAAAAAGCAGTATTTTTTTCTCAAACCATTTGAAATATGCCTTAGCAGATGCTTTTTAAAATATTAGGATGTGTGTTTTTTGTCAGTTTAACTCATGTCATTCTACATGTATACAAGCTAACTAAAATTTCTTAAAAACAGGGTAATACATTTCAAAAAAGCAATTTTGGTTCATAAAACTGGATCTTCATAATCAAGTAAACAATTATTTTAATTTATCTCAGAAAAAAAAATCGGACCTGATATCTGGGTCTTAAACCACTGTGCGTTAGTTCCCTTTGCCCTATTCATGTTAAGTAACATGGGGTAAAGTGTCAAAATGTTGTATCCCCAACATGCAAAAAGGTTTCATCTCCTTACAAAAATGTTGTATTTTCTATATGTTCTTTCTACGTGATTATACAACCTACATGTACATTGTATAAAGACTATGAGACCATGTTGCACTTGCAGAGTGCGTAAAGTATTTACTTTTGCATTGAAAATATATGTAGTATACCGACTTACGCGATGTATGATGTATCAGCAGTTGCAATAATGTCATATATGTTCATCACCAGATACAATGTTCTTGCACAGCCAATTTGTTTTAAAGCAAAAAAAAGTTAAATTTTCCTTCAATTCACAGCATGTACAAGCACAAAACCAACAGCATTATACTCTCTTTACAATATTTCTGCACTATTCGTCCCTAATTTGCCAGAGTGACCAATCCGACTTTTTTTCAATTTTAAGTGTTCCCGCCAATTAGTACATTCAGGAAGAGACCTACCATTGTATCTAATCCACATGCATGTATTCCTTATAGTTTTGGAGATAGAGCATGCATTCAAATGTCGAATGCTCTAACTGGCTATTTTTGTAATTTGGCAAAGTGACCAATGCCGCATTGGTCACTGTGCCAACTTAATTCGGGATTGGTCACTATGGCAAATTAGGGACGTAAAGTCAATCACATATTAAATACACTCTAAATAGAAATTGTTAGAAATACATGCATAAAGAAACCAACCTGTGAAGATTTCTCTCTTGGTTCTTATTAAGTACATGTACGATCAGAAGTCATTACCTATACAAAGTGTGCTAGTCATGTAATTGAGGAAAGAAATATTCTCTCATAAACAAGGAACTATGGACATGAAAGGTCTCTGACTGTCTTTGTCCTACCTCGTAAATACTGACTGTAACGGGGAGAATAGGTACCCCACTTCCCCTTTACTGTGTATGTTATTCCTGTATCAATATTACTAACATTTGTTTTTCTTTTCCTTAGTACTAACACCGGATTCTTGATACAAACCATAAATATCAGACACATTGTACCCTCACTTGTAAACTGACCCAGAGGTCCAGTGGCCTCAATCATCAAATCCCATTAACCCGCTATAAACAACCACTGCTATAAACTAAGATAGAGGTTTAAGAGGCCTTGAGCTGGCCGTTGCTAGTGCTTGCCAGGCAGCGTTGAGCCACTTGCCCACAGACATGCAATAAAAGCAGGCGGACTTTCTACAGATCTCCTATCTTCTGTATTTCTTCATATGAAACATGGCTGTATCACCTTCTTGACATCATAAAGGTAATTCCAATATGTATTCCTTGACGAGACTGGGGCAGTCATCATTACAATAATAATTAGCAGAAAACTAATTGAAGTTCGTATTTGTTAGAAATAAGGATAATTATATTTAGGCCGATAAAGCTCTTTTGGATAGGAGTCGAAGTAAATTCGTTTTTTATTAGAGTGTTACTTATGGGTTTATCCTTATGGAGAAACAATGAATGGTCTGCAGTTAATTAGGGTATTTCTGTAGAGACCAAAACGTCATGTTAGCTTACAGATTACTGTTGTTTGTAAAGAAACTGCCAAGTTTACCAGGAAGGCTAATGTGAGATTACCTACCGGTATTGTTTCAGTATGGGCTTCAAGCAGTCAAACTTTAACTACAACTTATTTGGGTTTATTTTACTGTACAAATCTCATGTTATCTTTCTTTAATATATATTTAGTGTTGATTTAATTTTTGTATTAATCGTATCGGAAGTGTTTACTTTAAGTTGTCGTAAAATGGATATACATGTAGACATAGTCAGACTAAGTGGAGCAGTGATCGATTTTGTTCCAAGTATATTTGTCTCTTGGGAAGATAATTAGTACTGGTATGTTTGAAATGGACAAAAAGTCTACCAAGCTGCCAGTAGATGGCAGAAACGAAACAATGTTCTTTTGAGATGTTTTCTATTGTGTAACACAATTGTTTCTGAGAACTGTTTGGGTTAAAATAATTATTTGTGACGAAAGAGGGTACACGGTGCCTTTTGTTAATTAAAATATGATGTTCAGGAGATTTCCGCAGTAATAGAAATAACAGACATATCAATTTGATAAAATTGAAGGTGCTTTGATTCACCTTTATTTACTTTTTGGGTTATTCCACTGTGTGACTTTCATGTAAACTTGTGAGAATTGCTTGTACTCAATCTGCTTATTTCTTTTCAACCAGCTGTACAATCAATTACCCTGGCTGGGCTCTGGTTGGCCTTGGTGCTGATGAGGTGGGCCATTTAATGGTAGTGCTCTGTGCTGGATGGGGTAGGTTTTATAAACAAATCTCTTGCCTATACACTGACTTAATTGTTTTATGACTGTGCCTTGCCCTCACCAGGACACACCATGTCTGGGGTTGGCCTTTAGCCAAATTAACTACTCGACAATTATTGATGGTTATTTGATTTTAATTCTTTTGACATTTTTAGCATGTTTTGAAAATATAAAGGAATTCAGTCATCTGTGTATTACAATGTGTATGGATTGAGGGTGAATTATAGTGAAGGGAAGTAATGAGTGATTTCAGCATTGTATTAGATATTTTGAGGGTTATTAAGAGTTAGTGATTAGTTCTTGTTGATTGTAGTTGATAATATTCGTAATGGCTAAACTATTATACTTATTATTCTATGTTACAGGGTTTTCTTCTTGAGTAAAGCGTTTTATTAAAGTTTAACCACTGTATCCTGGTCTGTAATGAGTGTATCATTTCATGAGTTGAAACGGTCGCTTACATGACATTGTAGACCATTAGGTGGAACCTTATAAAAAGTACTGTTACGAATCTTACCCGTTGATTTTGATAAAATTTGTGCCATCTACTTCACTCCCTTCACTGTTAAATATTTTGCTTATTTTGCTCTAATTCCAACAGTTTGTTTTTACTTTCTGTCCCGGACCATCGATTGTCCTCTATGAATATATATGGAATCCTTACAAGGACGCTACTTTTGCTCATGCATATCCAGCGCCAACGCAATGCATAATGCAAACAGTCACTGTGACTGACCCGCTCAATCATGAGCCTTGGTCTGTGTTCCTACTCCAATGCACAACTGCTGCTCCCCTCATGCAATAGCTTAGCATCCCCAGTAAGCATTACCCCTTTGAACACGCCCTCCTTTCTAAGTTGTCACTCACTTTACTTTCGTCAAATACCTTTCCTTAAATATGGAACAAAGACCTGATTTTATAACCTGATTTTGCAAACGTTTCTACCCTTAGACGCAGAAGGCAAGCTTCTCATTGGCTAAGATGCTAAACTAGGCTAATGTTTTATTCATTCCTAGGCCCCACATTTCTATATAAAAAACAGAGATTTTCTGATCTCGGGGAAGTGCAGTTTTTTATTTTATTACATTTTACACTGGTAATCAGATTACATCAATTAAATATAAAACCAACCCCTAAAAAACTACAAATACACAACAATTCATTTTAAACAAAGCCAGTGAGTGGTAAGATAGAACAGGTGACCAGCACCTCTACAAGGCCATTCTACCACAAGAAACGCACTAAACATTATATACCTCTTTACACCCCCATCCCCCATCCCCCCCCCCCCCCCGCCCCGCCCCCGTTAGACCACTGGAGGGCCGCTGAAGCAAGTTAGGACGGAAAAGACAACATTAAGCAACAAATTAAATATGCCGACAGAGAGAGCAATGGCAAAAAGACATCCATGTACAAATATTATCTACCGAAAAACTGGAAGCAAATTTTGTTCTGTAAAACTGAGACACTTGAGATTTAAATGAACCCGCTGCTATATGGGATTCTAGCCGGCCAATTGTCATCGGGCAAGCTCGGTGGTCGAGAGGTTGGGAAGTCTGCACTAGTAAGCAGGAGGTCGTGGGTTCGAATCCCGCCCGAGTCGCCTGTGTAGTTTTTTCACAGACACTCGGAAAGCACTGAGTATACAGTGCTATACACACGTCGGTGTAGGGCAAAATTAAATCAAAGGAATTAAAGCACTTGGAATCGTCGGCAAACAGTGCCACTGTAGAATTTTGGACAGTGCTGGGCAAGTCGTTAATATACAGAAGAAACAATAACGGACAAAATACGGAACCCTGTGGCACACCTGACACAACCGACAGCCAATCAGAGTTACATCCCTCGACAACCACCCTTTGTTGACGATTATTCAAGTAAGACTTAAACCAACCGAGTAAATCCGAATGAATACCAAAAGACTGTAATTTGTGAAGAATTAATTCATGAGAAACACTATCAAAAGCTTTGAAAAAAATCAATATAAATCATATCAACTTGTCTAGCACTGTCCAAAACACAACTGACTTCTTGTAATATTGTTAAGAGTTGTGAAACTGTAGAGCGACCTTAAAGCTACAGTCCCACCACCCCGCTAATATGCCGCAGAGAGGCGTTAGATGCCGGCATCAAGAAATAAAATGACCGTGGTGTAGCGTCTGTTAACGTCTATTAACGTCTCTTAACGCCCTGATTTGTCATTGCAGTCCCACATACACGGCATACATACGGTATACAGCCGCTTACAAGCACGTTAGAGGGAGGCAGACCCACGCTAGGCGGGCGGCAGAGAGGCTAATTGGCGTTGGCACTGCGCAGAGGAGGCAAACAGGCGCTAACAGCCCGGCGCGCAGCGTGCTAGAGGCCGGCAGACCTACGCTAGAGGCGGCATACCCTCGTTAGGGGACGGCAGACCCACGGAACAGCCCGCTGAATGCCGTCCCATGGCGTCGGTCTGCCGTCCCATAGCGCAGTATAATGCCTCCCTGATGCCATCTCTTCGAGTTCGCCCATACCACGCAACAAGGCGGCAACAACACGCTGGAAGGCGGTGGACCCTCGCCGCGATAACGGCAGACCCTCGCTAGATGGGGCAGACCTGCGTTAATAGGCGTTAATAGGCGGCAAGCAAAGTTAGCGTTCACCCCGCAATTATAAAACATTTTTATAATTTCGGGGACGGTTGCCGGCATGTGGCGTTACATGGCGGCGACCTACGTTGACCTGCGTTAAGAGCCGCAGCTAGACGGTGGTCCTGCGCTGATACACGGTGACCAGGCCGGCAACAAATATTTGCTCTGCCGGCATCTAACGGGCTCGCTAACGGGGTGGTGGGACTGTAGCTTTAACAAACCCATGTTGGAGGTTGTATATATCACCCCGAACAACTGGAAAAATAGCATTATAAACAACCCTTTCCATAACCTTGGCACATACACTGAGTAAAGACACTGTCCTATAATTTTCAACTTTATCTTTGTCTGATTTTTTTAAAACTGGAACAACATTTGCTCTTAGCCAATCACTGGGTAATACTTGAGTTTTAAGAGACAAGTTAAAAATATGACACAAAGGAGAAATAATCTGTTGAGCACATTCTTTTAACACTCGAGGGGGTAACCCATCAGGACCCACTGCTTTAGTTATGTCTAAATGATTAAGGATGTCTAAAACTTCACTCTCATTAACAGATATTGACCCCAATTTAACATGTTTATAAACAGGAATATCGGATAAGAAATCATAATCCCTTGGTTGGGTCAAAACGGAGTAAAACTAATTATTAAACAAAGTAGCTTTATCTTTAGCATTAGTAGCAGTTTGACCAATACCACTTTTTACCGTGTTGGGTAATGATAGGGTTATCCACAAGAGTTGACCCAAGATTATTCAAATACTGCTTATACTTATAAGACAAACGATTCTTAAAACTGTTACGCAGCTTTCGAAAAGCTGTCCAGCGTTGGGTTAAATTAGATTTTTTAGCCTTCCTCCAGGCAGACTTTTTTTTTAATTTGAGCATGTCGGACTTCTGCATCTATCCACCCAGGAGCTGTGGGATCCTTAATTTTTATTTTAGGAACAAATCTATCCAATACACTCAGAAATATATCAACAAAATTAGACCAGGCCACATTCACATCATCATAAATAGTATGAAAATCAGTACTAGAGAGAAAGGATCTGACAACCTCAAAATTTGCACACTTAAAGTTATAAACAAAACGAGGAACACTTTTGATTTTTCTAACGCTAGTATTAATATCAAATTCAAGCAGCCTATGGTCAGTGAGGAAACCCTCATGAGAAATACACATGTTAGTATTAAATACTATCAGGAAAAGAGGTAAAAACCAAATCCAAAATATTTTTACAGTTGTCTCTAGATGGGAAGTGATTCAGTTGAGTAAGAAAAAAATTATTAAATGTATCGCAAAAATCCTCCTCAGCATTTGATATATTAATCAAAACAGAGTCATGGCAACCGTTAACCTTTGGCAGTTTAAAATCACCTAGAACAATAACATGCTCATAATAAGAGGATATTTTTATAAGAGCAGAATTAATGTTCTTGACGAAAGTTCCAATATCACCATCCGGAGAAAGTAGTAGACTATGTTTATTTACATGTGGTGAATAGTTCAGCTTCTTACGCAAAGACATCCTTAACTCCCTCCTTGATCTTTTCTCAACATGAATAATAAAATGCGACAAAACTTCATGTCCCATCAGTAGTGAAAATATTCCATTAGGCCTAACAGCAGACATACTGGAGGCGGGAGATATAATGGTATTAGTTCTGAATGATATCTGTGTGATTCAATCCATGACAGTGCGATATACCAAACTATGACTTGTTGCGACAGTCCATTGCCTCGTTCGTTGAACCAATGGTGCAGTGTGTCGATTGACCGTGGGTTCGCCTAGCTAGTGCAGTCTGATACACACTCTGGCCCCGTCCAGACACCCCGTGTAGTCAATCCCCCAGTGGTCCCAGTCGTCGAGACTGACCAGCTGTCTGTCTCTCGGTGTAGCAGTGCCCATAACGTATACCGAGTTGACAAGCCGCACGAACGAACGATGGTCTCACCATCCAGAAAGGACACACTGACTGTATCCAATTCCTTTATAGTTGGTATACGTACACACCATTCAGAACTCTTTATATTTACAATAAAAGTATTAAGTCTAACTATTGACATGTACCTGAACTACGCTTCAACTCTTGTCATACATGTTATTAGGGACTATTATTATTGAATAGAGAGAATGTTAATAAACCAAACCCATTTTATTGTTATTTTGTTGACCCACAATTGTGGGAATAGAACAGTACTTTAAAAAACATAAGGACCAATGAAAATGCCAGTGGCGTGACTAGGGTCCAATTTTCAGGGAGGCACTAGGGGGTGCACCACTTTTTCTAGGGGGGGGGGGCAGAATAGCTAAAAGTCCAATTTACTGGTCCAGCCTACTCGTGAAAAAAGTTAAGGGCAACCCCTGTATGTCTATGACTATAAAATATAAGTTCCATTTTTTCTAAACAATTGATATAAAAGAATCAATACTTTTTACATGCCAGACAGGAATTAAAACATAAAAAATATCTGCTTTTCTACTTTTTTTTTGCTATTTGCTACTAAAATTTGCAAAGTAAATGTATGATTCGATTGTACATTTGAGCAAATCCTCAGGTTCAATTGATGGGTGCATTACTTTTATTAAAAGATCAGAATTTAGATAAGCATTGTCAGAAGCCAGGCACATTATCATAAACATGTAACTCCTGATCAACTGTACTTTCTTGACGCATGGCACCTTGGACAGCTCTCATTTCAAGGTTGAGATCAGTGTAGCTATCATCAGGCTGTTCCTTGCTTCCAGTGGGAGTGTTATTTGCAACAGTACACAGGCCAATGCTGGGAGTTCCAATTCTGAAAGAAGCGCCCCTCTTCAGCAGAGCTCGACAGGCGAGGATGATGAGGAGAGAAAGACCCAACACTGCCAAGAAACATCCCACAGTTACAAGGATGGTTGATCCGCATATTTCCATGACGCCATGCATGGCATTCCCGGGCATGGCATCTTGCTCATCCGATACCAGCAACAACGACCAGGGGCTCGGCTTGCGACAGTCCTTCTCATACCATACCTGGCACTGTACGTAGGTTCCATTATCTTCAGGCAGCACTGGCCAAACTCTCAAAGATTTTCCCGAGTCACCCGATTGAAATCTACCCATGGTGTCCCTTATTATCACAGTGCGCTCTTTGGGATGCTTTGTTATCTTCTTCCAAATGAAACGGCTGGAGTTTGTTTCTCCTTCTGTACCGCAGTGGAAGACGCCCCGGCCGCCTTTGACAGCATGCACAGTAATGGGCATGAGAGATACAGGCAACTTAAGTGGAATGACTGCACACTGCGAAACACCACGGTCACGTTCCCCGTTATTTAACCGGGCAAGGCAGGTAAACTTTGCACAGTTGTCAGTCTTTTCAAGGACGTGTGTTACGTTGTGAAAGTTCTCTTGAGATGATGTCTGTCCACTATCGGACGCTAATGTCTTGTTCTTGGTGGACCAGATGAGTAAGGTCTTACATCCCTCTGGTTGTCTGCATGTTAAAGAAACCTCTTCATCGATGACAGGGTTGTTGGATGTGAAGCTGCAGATTGGATTCTTCTGGGGTTGATGTGTGGGTGTGATAACAGTACTGGGTAATGACGTAGATGAGCTTACTGGTTTGATGACTCTTAACTGTGCCTTGTTAGAGAAGTGATGAGCAGATCTATAGTAAATATCACAAGAATACCATCCATCATTGGATGAAGTGACATGTGGGATGTGTAATTTGTACAGTGGACTTGTCCATTCAACATTTGTAGTGTACATTTGCTGCTTAAGAAAAGTATGACAGGTACTAAATACTTCATTATACTGTCTCCCTTCATCAGCTGCATATAACCAGTGAATATAAGAATCTGTTCGACACTGTATATCAACAGAAGGCTCACACACAAAAGTGACATTACTTCCTTCTGTTACGTTCTGACTTCTTGGATGCAGACTAAAGTACTCCTCGTCATCAGAGCCAGATGCAACACCAGGAGCTAAACACCTCAACATCACAAACACAATCAGGATAAACCCATCCATCCTACGACTTGGGCTTACTCTCACAGTATGGACAGTGCATGTACCTAAATCTCACTGATTTATAAGTGAAAATGACTGTTACTTCAAGACGTCAACAAAAATATATACATTTTATATCAATGTCTATCAAATATGTTTTTCTAAAGAAATAAAATAAATAACCTGTTGCTTCCTTGTTACTTCCTTTTTACATGCCAGGCAGGAATGAAAACATAAAAAATACTATACTTAAAACAATTTCATATCTAATTTCCTCATTGCGTTGCCAGAAAATGATATCGACATCATGCTGTTGTCTGATTAACCTTTCTTATTTTTGGCTATTTTAATACGAGGATTTAAAAAGTTATTAACAAGCATCTTACATGAGATACTCAATGAAAGTCTTTATCATTGGTTGTTATAAAAGTTTGCCATATATGGTCTTTTAAATATTTACCTCATGATGAAGGCTGATAAAGGCCGATGACAGCCGGGGGAATTGCCTGTTCTGCTTGTTCTAGTTATCACCCTAGACACAACCCTAGAGGTCTTTACACTGTGTTTGAAGACCAAGTGTCTAATTGATTTAATTTTGCTCTACACCGACATGTGTATAGCACTGCATACTCGGTGCTTTCCGAGTGTCTGTGGAAAAAATTTAACAGGCGACTCGAGCGGGATTCGAACCCACGATCTCCTGCTCACTAGTGCAGACATCTCAACCTCTCGACCACCGAGTCTGCACGATGTTCTCGGAAAACACCGAGTATGCAGTGCTATACACACGTCGGTGAAGACAAAATTCAATCAATTGTTTATCACCCGACTCAAAAAATTCACCAAGAGTGTAACTTTTTTTTTTTTTGAAGTGTTCAGGACCATTCATTTTTAAACCTAATTTGCAGATTATGAAAACATGCCTGCTACAGTATATATTTTAAAATTGAGTTTTTGATCAATTGTCCAACCAGTAACTCACTGAATACAACAAGGTACATGTCACTAAAGAATTGCTGTTACGGCTGTTGAACTGAAACCATGATGGAGCACGGAGCTTGAAATTTACCAAATATCTCAATATTTTATTGGAAATGTTATTATTTTTGCAACAAATACAAAGTTTACAAAGAAAGTATGGCATGGGTGTCACAATGAAAAACTAGATGGTTGAAATAGTAATGCACCAAAAGTTATCCGGGGCTAATTTTTTTCAAAGAATTGTCTGCCGCCCCTCCCTTGACAAATTTCTGGCTAAGCGCCTGCATAAAACTAACTGAAAATTAACATGTTTTTCTGTTTTTATGTGTTACAAAATGTTGCAGTCCGAAAACTTTTTGTAAATTCGACAACATATCCTGCTTTCTCTATAAGACGAAAGCACTTTAGACCAAATTATATCTCAGGATGATTAATACGTAACAACTCCCACCCCTCTCCCCTCCACCCCAAGTTAGCTTAAACTAGTTTTAAGATTTAAGATTATTAACCCTCCTACTACTACAAGGATCAAAATCAGTCAAAATGTTGATATACTTCCCAAGGTATATCTAGTGCACTTAAAAGTCAAACATTGTCAAACCTTACGTGTAGTAAGTACAGGTCAAAATGAGTCGACTGTTTTTGACTGGTAAAAGCATTGTCTGGTATTGTTCAGGGTGGTCAAAATGACAGTCAAAACCAGTTAAAAATGCCCGTGTGCACATTTGGGTCAACAGTCAAAACAGGAAGTTGACTGGTTTTGACACAAATATCGATTACTTATTCCTTTGTATCATGTATCTTTGTTGGTTTGTATTAGTAATTTTTCTGCTGCTGTAGGAGGTATAGGAACCTACTGAATAAAGATTGTGTTTTCCCATCAGAAAATAGAAAAATTAAAAGGGAAACTCATTTATTTTGTTTACTTAAATACATTTATTTCAATGTTGACAACAACAAGAAATACATCTTGATTACAATTGTGTTCAGTACATATGGAAATAACTATCAAATGTCTATCATTAGGATTTATACAATGCAATATTGAAAAGAATCAATTAAAATATTTTTATAACACTGATGCCACTACTACCAACAGAGTATATTTGTTTTAAACTATATTGTAGAGATACATGTATATACCATTAAAATAACCTGTGACAGTTTCATCAAAATAGGTGACCACGTTCCCGAGAAAATGACCGAGAAAATTGATTACAATTGTGTTCAGTACATATGCAAATAACTATCAAATGTCTATCATTAGGATTTATACAATGCAATATTGAAAAGAATCAATTAAAATATTCTTATAACAAAATGATGACAATACTACCAATAGAGTATATTTGTTTTAAACTATATTGTGGAGAAATATACCATTAAAATAACCTGTGAAAGTTTCATCAAAATAGGTGACCACGTTTCCGAGAAAGTGACCAAAAACCCTTACATGTTTGTATGTTATACAAAAAAGTTCCCAGACAGCAACTTTTTGTTCATGTACATAGGACATTCAATTTTTCTCTATTGATAAAAACAACTCAAAAGAAATAATTTCTCAGTACGATTGATACATACAACTTTACACCAACAAAGTTCCGAGTTCATTTTTGATAATTTGATAACCAATGTTGTACCTTCCCTTTAAGATCGGAAAGGTCCATAAAGGATCCAATATCATTTGTTTAATTGCAATACAAGAACGTTAGTTCCCTTTGCCCTATTCATGTTAAGTAACATGGGGTAAAGTGTCAAAATGTTGCATCCCCAACATGCAAAAAGGTTTCATCTCCTTGCAAAAAAGATTGTATGTTCTATATATATGCGTTCTTTCTATGTGACGATATATCCTACACACGTACATGTACATTGTATAATAACGACCATGTTGGGGATGTAACATTTTGGCACTTTACCACCCCCCCCCCCACTCGCTACGTCCCTGTATGTATTGTACACATGTATTTACATTGTGTTTGTTTGTAGGTACACATACATTTATGATGAAACATAATTCTTTACAAGTACAAACATACATGTATGTACATGTATGATTCTGATACCTACGTTTTCCGAAATGTCCAAAATCCAAAAAGATTGACAAAACTCTGCATACATGTGTGTGTGTATACGTTAGTATACATTGTACACCAATGAACATTCGTATGCATTTTAATACAACTGTGCATGTACAAGTATGTACATATCAAATTCTGATTCGTACGTTTTCCAAAATGTCCAAAATCAAAACACTTTAGTTTCAAACGTTTGAGCAAATCCTGAGGTAAGACCTCAGGAATCAGGCACGTCATCATAAACATGTACTTCCTGGTCAAGCTCAACTGTACTTTCTTGACGGTTGGCGCCTTGGACAGGACTCATTTCAAGATTGAGACTAGTGTAGCTATTATCAGGATGTTCCCTGCTTCCAGTCCACAGGCCATCGCTGGGAGTTCCAATTCTGGGAGAAACGCCCCTCTTCAGCAGAGCTCGACAGGCGAGGATGACAAGAAGAGAAACACCCAACACTACCAAGACACATCCTACGGCTACAAGCATGGCATTCCCTGATGGAGTCGTTATGTGAGGTGTTGAAATCAGTAGCATTGACCAAGGGCTGCTTTGGCTGCAAGTATACTCATACTTCACTTTACACTTCACTTGAGTTCCATTGGCTTCGGCCGACAGAGCAGATATTCTCAGAGATTTCCCAGAATCAAATATGTCATATTTATCATTAGTATGTTCAACAGCCTTTTGTTTGTCACTGGAGTTTGAACGCATGAACCATATGTAGTTAATGATAGTCTCAGCTTCCGTTTCACAGTGAAAAATCCCCTCACCACTTTCCTCAAAATTCACCATCAGGGGCGATATAGAAACAGGCAACTTGAGTGGAACGACCCAACACTGCGAAACACCATGGTCACGTTCCCCGTTATTTAACTGGGCAAGACAGGTAAACTTCGCACAGTTGTCAGTCTTTTCAAGGACGTACGTTATGTTGTGAAAGTTCTCTTGAGATGATGTCTGTCCACCATTAGACGCTAATGTCTCGTTCTTGGTGGACCAGGTGAGTAAGGTCTTACCTCCCTCTGGTTGTCTGCATGTGAAAGAAACCTCTTCACTGATGGCAGGGTTACTGGAGGTGAAGCTGCAGATTGGATTCTTCTGGGGTTGATGTGTGGGTGAGATAATAGTACTGGGTATTGACGTAGATGAGCTTACTGGTTTGATGACTCTTAACTGTGCCTTGTTAGAATAGTGATAAGCAGATCTATAGTAAATATCACAAGAATACCATCCATCACTGGATGAAGTGACATGTGAGATGTGTAATTTGTACAGTGGACTTGTCCATTCAACATTTGCAGTGCACATACATTGCTCCTTAAAAAAGGTATGACAGGTACTAAATACTGCATCATACTGTCTCCCTTCATCAGCTGCATAAAACCAGTAAATATAAGAATCTGTTCGACACTGTATGTCAACAGAAGGCTCACACACAAAAGTGACATTACTTCCTTCTGTTACGTTCTGACTTCTTGGATGCAGACTAAAGTACTCCTCATCATCAGAGCCAGATGCAACACCAGGAGTTAAACACCTCGACATCACAAACACAATCAGGATAAACCCATCCATCTTACATGTATACTTGGGCTTACTATCACAGTATGGACACTGCATGTACCTTATCTCACTGATTTATAAGTGAAAATGACTGTTACTTCAAGACGTCAACAAAAATATATACATTTTATGTCAATGTCTATCAAATATGTTTTTCTCAACAACTGAAATAAATAATTCATTGCTTCCTTGTTACTTCCTTTTTACATGCCAGACAGGAACTAAAACATAAAAAATACTGTACTTAAAACAATTTCATATCTAATTTCCTCATTGCGTTGCCAGAAAATGACATCAGCATCATGCTCTTGTCTGATTAACCTTTCTTATTTTTGGCTATTTTAATACGAGGATTTAAAAAGTTATTAACAAGCATCTTACATGAGATACTCAAAGAAAGTCTTTACCATTGGTTGTTATAAAAGTTTGCCATACATGTATATGGTCTTTTAAATATTTACCTCATGATGAAGGCCGATGACAGCCGGGGGAATTGCCTGTTCTGCTTGTTCTAGTTGTCACCCTGGACACAACCCTAGATGTCTTTACACTGTGTTTGAAGACCAAGTGTCTAATTGATTTAATTTTGAACTACACCGACATGTGTATAGCACTGCATACTCAGTGCTTTCCGAGTGTCTGTGGAAAAAAAAATCACAGGCGACTCGAGTGGGATTTGAACCCACAACCTCCTGCTCACTCGTGCAGACGTCTCAACCTCTTGACCACTGAGCCTGCCTGATGTACTCGGAAAACACCAAGTATGCAGTGCTATACACACGTCGGTGTAGGGCAAAATTAAATCAATTGTTTATCACCCGACGCAAAAATTTCACCAAGTGTCTAACTTCTTTTTTTTTTTTTTAAGTGTTCAGGACCTTTCATTTTTACACCTAATTTGCAGATTATGAAAACATGCCTGCTACAGTACATATTTTAAAATTGAGTTTTGATCAATTGTCCAACCAGTAACTCACTGAATACAACAAGTTACGTGTCACTAAAGCATTGCAGTTACGGCTGTTGAACTGAAACCATGATGGAGTAGGAAGCTTGGAATTTACCAAATATCTCAATATTTTATTGGAAATGTTATTATTTTTGCAACAAATACAAAGTTTACAAAGAAAGTATGGCATGGGTGTCACAATGAAAAACTAGATGGTTGAAATAGTAACACACTAGGGCTGTGCATTTTCGTATATTTTTGGAACCAGATACCCAAAATCAGGAAACTTCGGATACCCGGATACCCGTTTTTATTTTTGTTGAAAACATGCCTCCGGTGGTGTACAAATACATGTACTGTAAATGGTAACAAATTGACTTTTATAATACAGAGGATACCATACTTAAATCGATCTTTTCTTTATTGGAGTGTAATCTCTTGAATTTAAAGATAATTGTCTGTAAAAGTGTAAACATTACATTGTTCAAGAGTCATACATGTAGATTTCTGTTCGCACCGCTCAAATGATGAGTCCGAATTTTAAAAAGTCGTTTACGGGTAATTGGAACCGAAAAATGGAACCGGGTAATGACCGTTTCGGTCGGGTATCCGGATAATCGGATACCCGGCACAGCCCTATAATGCACCAAAAAGTATCCGGGGCTAATTTTTTTCAAAGAATTGTCTGCCGCCCCTCCCTTGACAAATTTCTGGCTAAGCGCCTGCATAAAACTAACCTGAAAATTAACATGTTTTTCTGTTTTTATGTGTTACAAAATGTTGCAGTCCGAAAACCTTTTGTAAATTCGACAACATATCCTGCTTTCTCTATAAGACGAAAGCACTTTAGACCAAATAATATCTCAGGATGATTAATACGTAACAACTCCCACCCCCTCCCCTCCACCCCAAGTAAGCTTAAACTAGTTTTAAGATTTAAGATTATTAATGGATTAACAATCCTGTACCTTAACCTTTGATCAAAAGAAATGTAACACAAATATCGATTACTTGATAATTATTCCTTTGTATCATGTATCTTTGTTGGTTTGTAATTGTATATAGTATTTTTCTGCTGCTATAGGAGGTATAGGAACCTACTGAATGAAGATTGTGTTTTCCTATCAGAAAATAGACAAATTGAAAGGGAAACTCATTTATTTTTGTTAGTAAAATACATTTATTTCAATGTTGACAACAAGAAATACATCTTGATTACAATTGTGTTCAGTACATACATATGCAAATAACTATCAAATGTCTATCATTAGGAGTGCCATGGTCGAGCGGTTTAGTGCATCGGATTTGTGTTCTGATGGCTGAGTCATCAGAATGTGGGTTCGAATCCCAGCCGTGACCGTGGTGCTTGTGTCCTTGAGCAAGACACTTTACCATAATTGCTTCTCTCCACCCAGGGGTTAAATGGGCACCTGTGAGGGCAGAGTTGGTTGATTAGCCCTATATGCGCTGTAATGGCAGCAATTGAGCTGTATACTCCCCAGGGAGCTGAGACGGTTTCAGGAATGATTTATGAGCCTTATGAGCCTTATGAGCCTTATGAGCAGGGGTAATAATATAATGCGCCTTGAGCACCACTCAGTTGGTGGATACGTGCGCTATATAAGTCCACACATTATTATTATTATTATTATTATTATACAATGCAATATTGAAAAGAATCAATTAAAATATTCTTATAACACTGATGCCACTACTACCAATAGAGTTTTAAACTATATTGTAGAGATATATACCATTAAAATAACCTGTGAAAGTTTCATCAAAATAGGTGACCACGTTTCCGAGAAAATTACCAAAAACTCTGACAAGTTCCCAGACAGCAACTTTTTGTTCATGTACATAGGACATTACATTTTTCTCTATTGATAAAAACAACTCAAAAGAAATAATTTCTCAGTACGATTGATACATACAACTTTACCACCAACAAAGTTCCTAGTTCATTTTTGATAATTTGATAACCAATGTTGTACCTTCCCTTTAAGATCGGAAAGGTCCATAAAGGATCCAATATCATTTGTTTTTGCAATACAAGAACGTTAGTTCCCTTTGCCCTATTCATGTTAAGTAACATGGGGTAAAGCGTCAAAATGTTGCATCCCCAACATGCAAAAAGGTTTCATCTCCTTGCAAAAAAGATTGTATGTTCTATGCGTTCTTTCTATGTGACATTATATCCTACACACGTCTAGCATGTACATTGTATAATAAAGACCATGTTTGGGGTGCAACATTTTGGCACTTTAAACCCCCCCCCCCCCCCCCCCCACTCGCTACGGCCCTGTCACATGTATTTACATTGTGTTTATTTGTACATGTAGGTACACATACATTTATGATGAAACATAATTCTTTACAAGTACATACATTATACATGTATGTACATGTATGATTCTGATACCTACGTTTTCCGAAATGTCCAAAATTTAAAAAGATTGACAAAACTCTACATAGGGCCTACATTGTACACCCATGAATATTCGTATGCATTTTAATACAACTGTGCATGTACAAGTATGTGTACATGATCAAATTCTGATTCGTACGTTTTCCAAAATGTCCAAAATCAAAACACTTTAGTATCAAACGTTTGAGCAAATCCTAAAGTAAGACCTCAGAAATCAGGCACGTCATCATAAACATGTACTTCCTGGTCAAGATCAACTGTACTTTCTTGACGGTTAGCACCTTGGACAGGACTCATTTCAAGATTGAGACTAGTGTAGCTATTATCAGGGTGTTCCCTGCTTCCAGTCCACAGGCCATCGCTGGGAGTTCCAATTCTGGGAGAAACGCCCCTCTTCAGCAGAGCTCGACAGGCGAGGATGACAAGAACAGAAACACCCAACACTACCACAAAACATCCAACAGTTACAAGGATGGTTGATGTTAAAGAAACCTCTTCACTGATGGCAGGTTTGGTGGATGTGATGTTACAAAATGGATTTTTCTGGGGCCGGTGTGTTGGTGACATAACAGTACTGGGTAATGACATACATATAGATGAACTAACTGGTTTGATGACTCTTAACCCTTTTGAAGGTAAATTGACTGCTGCCCTCAAGTGGCCGTGGGTGAATTAATTTGATAATTTAGCATCTAAAAACAAAGGCAGTGTGTAATGTACTTAAAAAGTGGAATTACAGTTGAAACAGTACAGTTTTGGGGGGGTTGTAAAGAATAATTTGCTGATTTACATGACAATCAATAGTTTAAAATTTTAAAAAATTAAGGAACTGGCTAAATTTTTAAAAACTTTATGAATTATCAATAAAGTTTCTGTTACATTTCAGAAAGGTTTGCTTACCTGTGACATTGTTGTTTTTGTCAGGGATGTATTCCATTTATGAATGATATGCTTGAAAGCATTGGCCCTTACAAAGTCCCACTCCACAGTTTTTACACCACAGGCTTTTGCAAGTCTCCAACTGAAGTATTTGTTAGTTTCAGAGAGAAAAAAATTCCACAGTGATGATCCTTCTTCATCAAGGGGCTCAAAATATTTATCAAAGTATTCAACCGGTGGGGTATCTGCAGCTGGCGCCCATGTAGGACCGGATGGACTAGTGAAATTTCTCACAACAGGACTATCTTCTTCTGGCTTATCTACTTCCACCCAAGAGGTTGCATTATTATCATTTCCACTGTCAGTATCACTGTTTTCAATGTTTTCTTCGAGATCCACTTCACCATCATCGCTAACGTTACCTTGCTCTTGTTCTTCGGCTTCCGATTCTGTATCTTCAGACTCACGCTCTTCTGTATCACTTCCAGACTCACTCTCTTGAAAATCCTGCATATCTATGTCACTACCACTATCCTCTGAATCCTGTGAATCATCAAGCATGTCAATAATTTCAAATGGATCGAACCGGGTACGTCTTTTTTGCAGATTTTGAGCCCCATCTCCATCACCGATGTCGCTACTGGGCGCCGCCATCTTGGTCACCGCCATCTTGGTCACATTGTCTTCCTAAATGGGAATTCCCTTTCCTTGCAATACCGTGACTGTGAATGGCAAACACGTCATCATCTGGGCCAATACGTCATCATCAATACACATAGTAGCCAGTTTTTCATTGGTCAATGGATCACACATAACATACACGATGCCTTACCTGATAAGCCAATTGAACGCGCCCTTTCAATAGCGTGATTTGTAAAGCGACATAAATGTCGCTCCACCTCTAAACCGGTAGGCGACAAAAATGTCGCTTCACCTTCAAAAGGGTTAACTGTGACTTGTTAGAATAGTGATGATCAGATCTATAGTAAATATCACAATAATACCATCCATCATTGGATGAAGTGACATGTGGGATGTGTAGTTTGTACAGTGGACTTGTCCAATCAACATTTGCAGTGTACATACAATGTATAAAGCTGCTTAAAAAAAGTATGACAGTTACTAGATGCTGTTTCATACTGTCCCCCTTCATGAGCTGCATAAAACCAGTGAATAGTAGAATCTCTTTGACACTGTATGTCAACAGAAGGCTCACACACAAAAGTGACATTACTTCCTTCTGTTACGTTCTGACTTCTTGGATGCAGACTAAAGTACTCCTCGTCATCAGAGCCAGATGCAACACCAGGAGCTAAACACCTCAACATCACAAACACAATCAGGATAAACCCATCCATCCTACATGTATACTTGGGCTTACTATCACAGTATGGACAGTGCATGTACCTTATCTCACTGATTTATAAGTGAAAATGACTGTTACTTGAGGACGTCAACAAAAATATATACATTTTATGTCAATGTCTATCAAATATATGTTTTTCTAAAGAACTGAAATAAATAACTCGTTGTTTCCTTGTTACTTCCTTTTTACATGCCAGACAGGAATTAAAACATTTTAAAAAAACGGACTTAAAACAATTTCATCTCTAATTTCCTCATTGCGTTGCAAGAAAATGATATCGGCATCATGCTCTTGTCTGATTGATATTGTCTGATTTACCTTTCTTATTTTTTGCTGTTTTAATACGAGGACTTAAAAAGTTATTAACAAACATCATGAGGTGATGGGACCAAACATCCTTAGAAATTATTCCATCTGACATACTACTAGGCAGGTCACAGTGCACGCACAGCTTGTCTACCACATACTGTGTACACTGCCAAACTGGTAAAACTTGAAAAAAATACTACTTACACACTTAAGAATTAGAAACTTTGAAAGCAGTTATGGGTGTAGTTTTTCACACATAATAAGTTAATATACTGAACAGCAAAAGAAACGCAAGTCCGAGGACAGCAAAAGAAACGCAAGTCCGAGGTCTTGTCAATTTTTCAAACAGAAGACAAACCATTTTGATTCTAATCACTCATTTAATGAAAAATGCTTTCAATTTGTGAGCTGAAAGTGACTGTTGAATGTGAAAATCTTGCAATGCAATTTCAACAGTCACTTTCAGCTCACAAATTGAAAGCATTTTTCATTAAATGAGTGATTAGAATCAAAATGGTTTGTCTTCTGTTTGAAAACTTGACAAGACCTCGGACTTGCGTTTCTTTTGCTGTTCAGTATACTTTCAGCCTAGTAGTCCATTGAAAGCGTAGGTCACAGGGAAGTATTTTTAAATATACACTGTTTTGTGTCAAAATACAACAAATCTGGTAATTGACATTGACTTTACATTAAAATACCATAGCGTTCTCTCAGAAAATGTAAAAATTTTGGCTCTGCAAAGCTTATTTTCTTTAAAAAAAACATGTAAAATTAGAATAAAGTCATTTTTACCTAATTTTACATGGCAGATTTTCCGGCGAATAAACGATATCTTTAAAAATTTATTTCTCAAGAACCGCTTACCCGATGTTGAAAATGTCAGTAACAAAACAAAGCAATCAGTGAGGTCTTTCATACAGAATCAAAATTAAACATGTGTAATGTATGCTTATTTTTTGAGTGCTCTACCTAATACTACATCAGCGACATTTGCCGACCACGACTACGGACTGAAGGATCTTCTATATCCAAAGTCCACAACCCACCCCAGACTGAGGGATCTCCTATATCCTAAGTCAACAACTGATTCGGTTCAGTGAGCACACACTCCTTTCCCTCAACTCCTAGGATACACAGTTCCCGCCTGCATGCCTCAACGAACTAATCCTCCAGCATCTAGTCATCGCGTAATCCTCCAGCAGCCTCCTTAAGCAGCAGCATTTCCCAGAGTCTGGCATTCTCCTGAGGATGATCAGAGCATACTGATCGAAACGTCAAGCTGTAACCTCCAGTTCTTTTCAGCACTAATTACTATTCAATTGAGAATTTCACATGGTGTCACCGCAATTAGTCTTACTCATCTGACATACTGTCATTTTTTGAGAAACCGTAAAATGCATTATTACAAATTTGAAATGAATCACAGCTGTGACCCATTTTCCACATCTGAATGCATACAAAGATTGTTTTTATTACTATTTTCTCCTTATTAAAAGGACAGTATCATCACGATCAATAGGTCATGGAATCGGAGTGTAAGTTTTAGATTAACCCTAACTCCCTAGGCCCATTTGCTTACACATAACCTGAATCCTTCCTAACTCCCTAGGCCCATTTGCTTACACATAACCTGAATCCTCCAAAATCCTTCAGTAGTAAAGCAAGTACATGACATGTGTGCACACATGTGTTTCTAATCTGTGATATAGTCAGGGACCCCTCCCTGCATGCATGGAGCAATAAACAGTGTCCACTGACCTAAGCACTGACCTTGCAATCACTACAACAAACATTGATGTACATGTACCATGGAAAGGCAAGTATGCCTACTAAACCTCAATCCTCCAAAATCCTTCACATTAGCAAAGAGCATGTAGCATGTAACCTCAATTCTTCAAAATCCTTCACATTAGCAAAGAGGATTTTGGAGGATTTAGGAAGGTTAGGGTTAACTCAGTGACTGAAAATAATACCCTACACAACAAGATCACACTACCATTGCTGCTGCATAAATGAGCCAGTAAATTGACTTTGTTTACTCCAAAAATAGAACTATATGTTATTCCAATTGTATATACACACACCCATATCATTGCAAAAAACAAAAGAAATTAATTTTGTTATCAAAAGCATTGATCGGCAATGATGTTGCTAACAATACATCTGACATTACATGGAACAAAACAATTCATCTGAGGTTAATCTATTTTCAGAAATAAGACATGCTAACAAACTTAATTTCAGTCACCACTCACAGGTACTTGAGCAGACAATGATGAGCCATTGTAAAATTCATATAACCAGTGACAGGTTTTTAAGAGTGGGGGGACCAGCAGGTGTTTTTTTATGTGTATGTAAAACAAGTCCTTGGGATAATGACCCAACAAAAGTACAAATTTACTGACAAAATCAATTTTGCCTGCTCACCAACAAAGTTACAAACTTACCGACACACCAATTTTTTGTCTCTGGTTATAACGATTCTACAACAGTTTTAAAGCTCTTTTGATCTCTGCCCTATTGACTGCCGCATGTCTCTCAGGTCCAGGATCCTCGCCTCCGTCAGCAAGAGGGCACCCTTCAATATCCAGATTGGCGTACATGATCTGTCCGTGGTCTGCTTTCTCGCCTGAAATTCTTGCAGTGGCCTTGCTACAATGCTGTGCGGATGCCGCCCCAGTGCTGTCTGCAGTACCTGCTGAATGATCGCCGCCGTCCTGTGCTGCCGATGTGCATGCCGTGTTTTTGGACGCAGGTGTCATGCCGGTCTTTCCAGTGAACTTCTGTTTATTGAGCATGGTGTAGAGGCCCTCGCCTACCCTCATTCTCTCTGGCGATGTCCTCCCTCCTGCAGTATCGGTCGTGGAGTCGTGCTCGAGTTCCGCTGCATCTTTGTTGTGGTCCGATGTGGCCCTGACCAGTGACTTATGCCTGTCCGAAACAGAATAGATAGCATCCCCAACTTGTATCCGGTTTAGACTGGGTCTTCCAGTTTGGGTAGCGGGATTGGTGGACTCTTCAAGTTCCACCATTTCAACACTGTCAACATTACCAGAGTTGTAATGCTTTGGCTGGCTGATGCGCTTCTTACGAACACGGAAAAGATGGAATGCAATGCCTCCGATGATTGCAAAGACGAACAATACAGCAGATAGTACTCCGATACTTAACCCCAAATGACCAGTCGTTATGTGAGGTGTTGAAAACATTAGCATTGACCAAGGGCTGCTTCGGCTGCAATTATACTCATACTTCACTTTACACTTCACTTGAGTTCCATTGGCTTCGGCCAACAGAGCAGATATTCTCAGAGATTTCCCAGAATCAAATATGTCATATTTATCATTAGTATGTTCAACAGCCTTTTGTTTGTCACTGGAGTTTGAACGCATGAACCATATGTAGTTAATGATAGTCTCAGCTTCCGTTTCACAGTGAAAAATCACCTCATCACTTTCCTCAAAATTCACCACCAGGGGCGATATAGAAACAGGCAACTTGAGTGGAACGACCGCACACTGCGAAACACCACGGTCACGTTCCCCGCTATTTAACCGGGCAAGACAGGTAAACTTCGCACAGTTGTCAGTCTTTTCAAGGACATGCGTTATATTGTTAAAGTTCTCTTGAGATGATGTCTGTCCACCATTAGATGCTAATGTCTCATTCTTGGTGGACCAGGTGAGTATTAAGGTCTTACCTCCCTCTGGTTGTCTGCATGTTAAAGAAACCTCTTCACCGATGGTAGGGTTGTTGGACGTGAAGCTGCAGATTGGATTCTTCTGGGGCTGATGTGTGGGTGAGATAACAGTACTGGGTAATGAAGTAGATGAAGTTACTGGTTTGATGACTCTTAACTGTGCCTTGTTAGAATAGTGATGAGCAGATCCATAGTAAATATTACAATAATACCATCCATCATTGGATGAAGTGACATGTGGGATGTGTAATTTGTACAGTGGACTTGTCCATTCAACATTTGCAGTGTACATATAATTCCGCTTAAAAAAAAAATGACAGTTACTAAATGCTGCTTCATACTGTCCCCCTTCATCAGCTGCATATACCCAGTGAATAGCTGAATATGATTTACACTGTATGTCAATGGAAGACTCACACACAAAAGTGACATTACTTCCTTCTGTTACGTTCTGACTTCTTGGATGCAGACTAAAGTACTCCTCGTCATCAGAGCCAGATGCAACACCAGGAGTTAAACACCTCAACATCACAAACACAATCAGGATAAAGTCATCCATCCTACATGTATACTTGGGCTTACTATCACAGTATGGACAGTGCATGTACCTTATCTCACTGATTTATAAGTGAAAATGACTGTTACTTCAAGACGTCAATAAAAATATATACATTTTATGTCAATGTCTATCAAATATGTTTTTCTAAACAACTGAAATAAATGACTCATTGCTTCCTTGTTACATGTACTTCCTTTTTACATGCCAGACAGGAATTAAAACAAAAAATACTGTACTTAAAACAATTTCATCTCTAATTTCCTCATTGCGTTGCCAGAAAATGATATTGGCATCATACTCTTGTCTGATTAACCTTTCTTATTTTTGACTAATTCAATACGAGCATTTAAAAAGTTAATAACAAGCATCATACATGAGATACTCAAAGAAAGTCTTTACCATTGGTTGTTATTGTTATTAAATGGGAATAAAAGTTTGCCGTATATGGTCTCTACCTCAATGATAAGGGCCGATGGCAGCCGGGGCAACCAGGGGGCCGATGGCAGCCGGGGCAGCCAGGGGGCCGATGGCAGCCAGGGTAGCCATGGCAGCCGGGGCAGCCAGTGGGCCAATGGCAGCCGGGGTAGCCGGGGCAGCCAGGGGGCCAATGGTCGCCGGGGCAGCCAGGGAGCCAATGGCAGCCGGGGCAGCCAGGGGGCCAATGGCAGCCGGGGCAGTAGTGGCAGCCAGGGGGCCAATGGCAGCCGGGGCAGCCAGGGAGCCAATGGCAGCCGGGGCAGCCGGGGCAGCCAGGGGGCCAATGGCAGCCGGGGCAGCAGTGGCAGCCGGGGCAGCCAGGGCTGCCATTAAACTATATTGTAGAGAAATATATATTTAAATTTTATATTTTAATTTCATTAATATCTAAGAGGGGACCACGTTTTCAAGAAAATGAATGACAAAAACTCTTACACGTTTGTTATGTTTGTATGTTTTACAAAAAGTTGCATGAAATTTTTTTTCATGATGATTGATACCTTTTTTCATTCATTTTTGATAATTTGATAACCAATATTGTACCTTCCCTTTAAGATCGGAAAGGTCCATAAAGGATCCAATATCATTTGTTTTTGCAATACAAGAACGTTAGTTCCCTTTGCCCTATTCATGTTAAGTTACATGGGGTAAAGTGTCAAAATGTTGTATCCCCAACATGCAAAAAGGTTTCATCTCCATGCAAAAATGTTGTATTTTCTATATGTTCTTTCTACGTGATTATACAACCTACATGTACATTGTATAAAGACTATGAGACCATGTTGCACTTGCAGAGTGTGTAAACTATTTACTTTTGCATTGAAAATATATGTAGTATACTGACTTACGCGATGTATGATGTATCAGCAGTTGCAATAATGTCATATATGTTCATCACCAGATACAATGTTCTTGCACAGCCAATGTGTCTTAAAGCAAAAAAGTTATATTTTCTTTCAATTGACAGCATGTACAAGCACAAAATCAACAGCATTATACTCTCTTTACAATATTTCTGCACTATTCGTCACTAATTTGCCAGAGTGACCAATCCGTCTTTTTTTCAATTTTAAGTGTTCCCGCCCATTAGTACATTCAGGAAGAGACCTACCATTGTATCTAATCCACATGCATGTATTCCTTATAGTTTGGAGATAGAGCATGCATTCAAATGACGAATGCTCTAACTGGCTATTTTTGTAATTTGGCAAAGTGACCAATACCGCATTGGTCACTATGCCAACTTAATTTGGGATTGGTCACAATGGCAAATTAGGGACGTATTAAGTCAATCACATATTAAATACACTCTAAATAGAAATTGTTAGAAATACATGCATAAAGAAACCAACCTGTGAAGGTTTCTCTCTTGGTTCTTATTAAGTACATGTACGATCAGAAGTCATTACCTATACAAAGTGTGCTAGTCATGTAATTGAGGAAAGAAAATATTCTCTCATAAACAAGGAACTATGGACATGAAAGGTCTCTGACTGTCTTTGTCCTACCTCATAAATACTGACATTGTAGACCATTAGGTGGAACCTTATAAAAAGTGCTGTTACGAATCTTACCCTTTGATTTTGATAAACTTTGTGCCCTCTACTTCACTCCCTTCACTGTTAAATATTTTTGCTTATTTTACTCTAATTCCAAGGGTTTGTTTTTACTTTCTGTCCCAGACCATCGATTGTCCTCTATGAATATATATGGAATCCTTACAAGGACGCTACTTTTGCTCATGCATATCCAGCGCCAACGCAATGCATAATGCAAACAGTCACTGTGACTGACCCGCTCAGTCATGAGCCTTGGTCCGTGTTCCGTGCTCCAATGCACAACCGCTGCTCTTCTCATGCAACATCTTAGCATCCCCAGTAAGCATTACCCCCTTGAACACGCCCTCATTTCAAAGTTGTCACTCACTTTACTTTCGTCAAATACCTTTCCTTATATGGAACAAGGACCTGATTTTACAACCTGGTTTTGCAAACGTTTCTACCCTTAGACGCAGAAGGCAAACTTCTCATTGGATAAGACGCTAAACTAGGCTAATGTTTTATTCATTCCTCGGCCCCAGATTTCTATATCAAAACAGAGATTTTCTGATCTCGGGGAAGTGCAGTTCTGAATGATATCTGTGTGATTCAATCCATGACAGTGCGATATACCGAACTATGACTTGTTGCGACAGTCCATTGCCTCGTTCGTTGAACCAATGGTGCAGTGCATCGATTGACCATTGGTTTCGCCTAGCTAGTGCAGTCTGATACACACTCTGGCCCCGTCCAGACACCCCGTGTAGTCAACCCCCTGATTGTATCCGATTCCTTTATAGAAAATGATATCGACATCATGCTCTTGTCTGATTAACCTTTCTTTTTTTTGGCTATTTTAATACGAGGATTTAAAAAGTTATTAACAAGCATCTTACATGAGATACTCAATGAAAATCTTTATCATTGGTTGTTATAAAAGTTTGCCATATATGGTCTTTTAAATATTTACCTCATGATAAAGGCCGATGACAGCCGGGGGAATTGCCTGTTCTGCTTGTTCTAGTTATCACCCTGGACACAACCCTAGAGGTCTTTACACTGTGTTTGAAGACCAAGTGTCTAATTGATTTAATTTTGACCTACACCGACATGTGTATAGCACTGCATACTCAGTGCTTTCCGAGTGTCTGTGGAAAAAACTTCACAGGCGACTCGAGCGGGATTCGAACCCACAACCTCCTGCTCACTCATGCAGACGTCTCAACCTCTCGACCACCGAGCCTGCCCGATGTACTCGGAAAGCACTGAGTATGCAGTGCTATACACACGTCGGTGTAGGGCAAAATTAAATCAATTGTTTATCAGCCAATGCAAGAATTTCACCAAGTGTCTAACTTTTCTTTCTTTTTTTAAGTGTTCAGGACTATTCATTTTTAAACCTAATTTGCAGAATATGAAAACATGCCTGCTACAGTATATATTTTAAAATTGAGTTTTTGATCAATTGTCCAACCAGTAACTCACTGAATACAACAAGGTACATGTCACTAAAACATTGCAGTTACGACTGTTGAACTGAAACCATGATGGAGCAGGAAGCTTGGAATTTACCAAATATCTCAATATTTTATTGGAAATGTTATTATTTTTGGAAACTCTTTTTGCAACAAATACAAAGTATGGCATGGGTGTCACAATGAAAAACTAGATGGTTGAAACAGTAATGCATTAGGGCTGTGCATTTTGGGATATTTTTGGAATCGGATACCCAAAATCAGGAAACTTCGGATACCCGGATACCCGTTTTCACTTTTGTTGAAAACATGCCTCCGGTGGTATACAAATACATGTACTGTAAATGGTAACAAATTGACTTTTATAATACAGAGGATACCATACTTAAATCGATCTTTTCTTTATTGGAGTGTAATCTCTTGAATTTAAAGATAATTGTCTGTAAAAGTGTAAACATTACATTGTTCAAGAGTCATACATGTAGATTTCTGTTCGCACCGCTCAAATGATGAGTCCAAATTTTCAAAAGACGTTTACGGGTAATTGGAACCGAAAAATGGAACCGGGTAATGACCGTTTCGGTTGGGTATCTGGATAATCAGATACCCGGCACAGCCCTATAATGCACCAAAAAGTATCCGGGGGTAATTTTTTTCAAAGATCTGTCTGCCACCCCTCCCTTGACAAATTTCTGGCTAAGCACCTGCATAAAACTAACCTGAAAATTAACTTGTTTTTATGTGTTACAAAATGTTGCAGTGTGAAAACTTTTTGTAAATTCGACAACATATCCTGCTTTCTCTATAAGACGAAAGCACTTTAGACCAAATAATATCTCAGGATGATTAATACGTAACAACTCCCACCCCTACCCCCCTCCACCCCAAGTAAGCTTAAACTAGTTTTAAGATTTAAGATTATTAATGGATTAACATTCCTGTACCTTAACCTTTGATCAAAAGAAATGTAACACAAATATCGATTACTTGATAATTATTCCTTTGTATCATGTATCTTTGTTGGTTTGTATATAGTATTTTTCTGCTGCTATAGGAGGTATAGGAACCTACTGAATGAAGATTGTGTTTTCCCATCAGAAAATAGACAAATTTAAAGGGAAACTCATTTATTTTTGTTAGTAAAATACATTTATTTCAATGTTGGCAACAACAAGAAATACATCTTGATTACAATTGTGCTCAGTACATATGCAAATAACTATCAAATGTCTATCATTAGGATTTATACAATGCAATATTGAAAAGAATCAATTAAAATATTCTTACAACAAAATGATCAGGGCCAGATTTAGACATGTGGAGGCCCCTGGGCAGCCTTCAGTAGAGGAGGCCCACCCTACATGTACCTTAGAATACTAAAAACTAAAAGGTGAGTCACAAGACATAGTTACAGTCATCCATAAAGTATTTTTTCAAGTAGAAAGAATAGAAAATAAGCAAGTAAGCAGGTCAATCATGATCAATCATGATCAATCATAACAAGAATATAGTACAGTAGATATATTTACAGACCAGACACTTTACGAGACTTGACCCTTGCAAACCATACGTAAAACGCGCGCAATATGGTTTTGATTGATACGTGCGTGTCATTCAGGTCAGCCTACATTTTTCCTTACAATTTTTTTTTCATGAAATATGTGGAGGCCCCTGGTTGTGGAAGCCCCTGGGCAACTGCCCAGCTTGCCCAGTCCTGAACCTGGCCCTGAAAATGATGACAATACTGGTGCCACTACTACCAATAGAGTATATTTGTTTTAAACTATATTGCAGAGAAATATACCAATAAAATAACCTGTGAAAGTTTCATCAAAATAGGTGACCACATTTCCGAGAAAATGACCAAAAACTCTGACAAGTTCCCAGACAGCAACTTTTTGTTCATGTACATAGGACATTACATTTTTGATAAAAACAACTCAAAAGAAATAATTTCTCAGTACGATTGATACATACAACTTTACAACAACAAAGTTCCTAGTTCATTTTTTATAATTTGATAACCAATGTTGTACCTTCTCTTTAAGATCAAAAAGTTCCATAAAGGATCCAATATCATTTGTTTTTGCAATACAAGAACGTTAGTTCCCTTTGCCCTATTCATGTTAAGTAACATGGGGTAAAGTGTCAAAATGTTGCATCCCCAACATGCAAAAAGGTTTCATCTCCTTGCAAAAATGATTGTATGTTCTATGCATTCTTTCTATGTGACGATATATCCTACACACGTACATGTACATTGTATAAAGGCCATGTTGGGGATGTAACATTTTGGCACTTTACCACCCCCCCCCCCACTCGCTACGTCCCTGTATGTATTGTACACATGTATTTACATTGTGTTTGTTTGTAGGTACACATACATTTATGATGAAACATAATTCTTTACAAGTACGCACATTATACATGTATATGTATGATTCTGATACCTACATTTTCCGAAATGTCCAAAATTCAAAAAGATGGACAAAACTCTGCATACATGTGTGTACGTATACGTTAGTATACATTGTACACCCATGAACATTCGTATGCATTTTAATACAACTGTGCATGTACAAGTATGTATGTACATATCAAATTCTGATTCCTACGTTTTCCAAAATGTCCAAAATCAAAACACTTTAGTTTCAAACGTTTGAGCAAATCCTGGGGTAAGACCTCAGGAATCAGGCACGTCATCATAAACATGTACTTCCTGGTCAAGCTCAACTGTACTTTCTTGACGGTTGGCGCCTTGGACAGGACTCATTTCAAGATTGAGACTAGTGTAGCTATCATCAGGCTGTTCCCTGCTTCCAGTGGGAGGGCTATTTACACCAGTCCACAGGCCATCGCTGGGAGTTCCAATTCTGGGAGAAACGCCCCTCTTCAGCAAAGCTTGACAGGCGAGGATGACAACAGAAAGACCGAACCCGACAAAGAAACACCCTACGGCTACAAGGATGGTTGATCCGAATGTTTCCAGAACACAAGGCATGGCATTCCCTGATGGAGTCATTATGTGAGGTGTTGAAATCATTAGCATTGACCAAGGGCTGTTTCGGCTGCAATTATACTCATACTTCACTTTACACTTCACTTGAGTTCCATTGGCTTCGGCCGACAGAGCAGATATTCTCAGAGATTTCCCAAAATCAAATATGTCATATTTATCATTAGTATGTTCAACAGCCTTTTGTTTGTCACTGGAGTTTGAACGCATGAACCATATGTAGTTAATGATAGTCTCAGCTTCAGTTTCACAGTGAAAAATCACCTTATCACTTTCCTCAAAATTCACCACCAGGGGCGATATAGAAACAGGCAACTTGAGTGGAACGACCGCACACTGCGAAACACCACGGTCACATTCCCCGTTATTTAACCGGGCAAGACAGGTAAACTTCGCACAGTTGTCAGTCTTTTCAAGGACGTGCGTTACGTTGTGATAGTTTTCCCGAGATGATGTCTGTCCACCATTAGACGCTAATGTCTCGTTCTTGGTGGACCAGGTGAGTGAAGTCTTACCTCCCTCTGGTTGTCTGCATGTTAAAGAAACCTCTTCACCGATGACATGGTTGCTGGACGTGAAGCTGCAGATTGGATTCTTCTGGGGTTGATGTGTGGGTGAGATAACAGTACTGGGTAATGAAGTAGATGAAGTTACTGGTTTGATGACTCTTAAATGTGCCTTGTTAGAATAGTGAAAAGCAGATCCATAGTAAATACCACAATAATACCATCCATCATTGGATGAAGTGACATGTGAGATGTGTAATTTGTACAGTGGACTTGTCCATTCAACATTTGCAGCAGTATATTGCTGCTTAAAAAAAGAATGACAGTTACTAAATGCTGTTTCATTCTGTCTCCCTTCATGAGCTGCATATAACCAGTGAATAGTAAATTCTGATTGACACTGTATGTCAACAGAAGTATTACACATAAAAGTGACATTACTTCCTTCTGTTACGTTCTGACTTTTTGGATGCAGACTAAAGTACTCCTCGTCATCAGAGCCAGATGCAACACCAGGAGCTAAACACCTCAACATCACAAACACAATCAGGATAAACCCATCCATCCTACATGTATACTTGGGTTTACTATCACAGTATGGACAGTGCATGTACCTTATCTCACTGATTTATAAGTGAAAATGACTGTTACTTCAGGAACGTCAACAAATATATATACATTTTATATCAATGTCTATCAGATATATGTTTTTTTAAACAACTGAAATAAATAACTCGTTGTTTCCTTGTTATTTCCTTTTTACATGTCAGACAGGAATTAAAACATAAAAAAATACTGTATTTAAAATAATTTCATCTCTGCTGCATAAATGAGCCAGTAAATTGACTTTGTTTACTCCAAAAATAGAACTATATGTAATTCCAATTGTATGTACACACACCCACATCATTGCAAAAGACAAAAAAATTAATTTTGTTATCAAAAGCACTGATCGGCAATAATGTTATTAACAGTGCATCTGACATTACATGTAACAAAATAATTTATCTGAGGTTAATCTATTTTCAGAAATAAGACGCACTAGACATAAAACACAATAAAGGGGGCCACTTTGCATCCGTCACGTTAGCACTTTTTCCAATGGTTGTTATTTATTTTTAAGTACCTGAAACCGACCAAAAAGTGTTTCAACATGTGAATGGACATGCAGGCTTATACTAGAACTAATTTGAGTTGATTTATTTTATTTTTTTATTTTTTTATTTATTTTTTCACCCTCAAATTTCCATACAAATTGGATGGAAAAAGTTACCTCACTTTTCCGTCCATTTGTTGATGGAAATTTTAGGGTAATTAAAAAAATAATAGTAATAATCAACTCAAATTATCTTTCGGATAAGCATGCATGTCTATTCAAATGTTGAAATTCTTTTTGGGTGGTTTCAGATATTTAAAAAAAAAAATTACAACCATTAGAAAAACTGCTAACGTGACGGTAGGAAAGTGGCCCCCTTTATTGTGTTTTATGTCACTAGCAAACCTAATTTGAGTCACCACTCACTGGTACATGAGTAGACAATAACGAGGCATTGTAAAATTCATATAACCAGTGACAGGTTTTTAAGAGTGGGGGGACCAGCAGGTTTTTTTGTGTGTGTATGTAAAACAAGTCCTTGGGATAATGACCCAACAAAAGTACAAATTTACTGACAAAATCAATTTTGCCTGCTCACCAACAAAGTTACAAACTTACCGACACACCAATTTTTTGTCTCTGGTTATAACATTCTACAACAGTTTTAAAGCTCTTTTGATCTCTGCCCTATTGACTGCCGCATGTCTCTCAGGTCCAGGATCCTTGCCTCCGTCAGCAAGAGGGCACCCTTCAATATCCAGATTGGCATACATAATCTGTCCGTGGTCTGCTTTCTCGCCTGAAATTCTTGCAGTGGCCTTGCTACAATGCTGTGCGGATGCCGCTCCAGTGCTATCTGCAGTACCTGCTGAATGATCGCCGCCGTCCTGTGCTGCCGATGTGCATGCCGTGTTTTTGGACGCAGGTGTCATGCCGGTCTTTCCAGTGAACTTCTGTTTATTGAGCATGGTGTAGAGGCCCTCGCCTACCCTCATTCTCTCTGGCGATGTCCTCTCTCCTGCAGTATCGGTGGTGGAGTCGTGCTCGAGTTCCGCTGCATCTTTGTTGTGGTCCGATGTGGCCCTGACCAGTGACTTATGCCTGTCCGAAACAGAATAGATAGCATCCTCAACTTGTATCCGGTTTAGACTGGGTCTTCCGGTTTGGGTAGGGGGATTGGTGGACTCTTCAAGTCCCACCATTTCAACACTGTCAACATTACCAGAGTTGTAATGCTTTGGCTGGCTGATGTGCTTCTTACGAACACGGAAAAGATGGAATGCAAGGCCTCCGATGATTGCAAAGACGAACAATACAGCAGATAGTACTCCGATAATGAACCCCAAATGACCAGTCGTTATGTGAGGTGTTGAAATCATTAGCATTGACCAAGGGCTGCTTCGGCTGCAATTATACTCATACTTCACTTTACACTTCACTTGAGTTCCATTGGCTTCGGCCGACAGAGCAGATATTCTCAGAGATTTCCCAGAATCAAATATGTCATATTTATCATTAGTATGTTCAACAGCCTTTTGTTTGTCACTGGAGTTTGAACGCATGAACCATATGTAGTCAATGATAGTCTCAGCTTCAGTTTCACAGTGAAAAATCACCTCATCACTTTCCTCAAAATTCACCACCAGGGGCGATATAGAAACAGGCAACTTGAGTGGAACGACCGCACACTGCGAAACACCACGGTCACGTTCCCCGTTATTTAACCGGGCAAGACAGGTAAACTTTGCACAGTTGTCAGTCTTTTCAAGGACGTGCGTTACGTTGCGATAGTTTTCCCGAGATGATGTCTGTCCACCATTAGACGCTAATGTCTCATTCTTGGTGTACCAGGTGAGTGAAGTCTTACCTCCCTCTGGTTGTCTGCATGTTAAAGAAACCTCTTCACCGATGGTAGGGTTGCTGGACGTGAAGCTACAGATTGGATTCTTCTGGGGCTGATGTGTGGGTGAGATAACAGTACTGGGTAATGAAGTAGATGAAGTTACTGGTTTGATGACTCTTAACTGTGCCTTGTTAGAGTAGTGATGAGCATATCCATAGTAAATACCACAATAATACCATCCATCATTGGATGAAGTGACATGTGGGATGTGTAATTTGTACAGTGGACTTGTCCAATCAACATTTGCAGTGTACATATAACGCTCCTTAAAAAAAGAACGACAGTTACTAAATCCTGCTTCATACTGTCCCCCTTCATGAGGTACATAAAACCAGTGAATAGTAGAATATGATTGACACTGTATGTAAACAGAAGGCTCACACACAAAAGTGACATTACTTCCTTCTGTTACGTTCTGACTTCTTGGATGCAGACTAAAGTACTCCTCGTCATCAGAGCCAGATGCAACACCAGGAGCTAAACACCTCAACATCACAAACACAATCAGGATAAACCCATCCATCCTACATGTATACTTGGGCTTACTATCACAGTATGGACAGTGCATGTACCTTATCTCACTGATTTATAAGTGAAAATGACTGTTACTTCAAGACGTCAACAAAAATATATACATTTTATGTCAATGTCTATCAAATATATGTTTTTCTAAACAACTGAAATAAATGACTCATTGCTTCCTTGTTATTTCCTTTTTACATGCCAGACAGGAATTAAAACATAAAAAATACTGTACTTAAAACAATTTCATCTCTAATTTCCTCATTGCGTTGCCAGAAAATGATATCGACATCATGCTCTTGTCTGATTAACCTTTCTTATTTTTGACTAATTCAATACGAGCATTTAAAAAGTTATTAACAAGCATCATACATGAGATACTCAAAGAAAGTCTTTATTATTGGTTGTTATTGTTATTAAACGGGAATTAAAGTTTGCAGTATATGGTCTCTACCTCAATGATAAAGGCCGATGGCAGCCGGGACAGCCGGGGCAACCAGTGGGCCGATGACAGCTGGGGCAGCCAGGGCAGCCAGGGGGCCGATGGCAGCCGGGGCAGCCAGGGGGCCGATGGCAGCCGGGGCAGCCAGGGGGCCGATGGCAGCCGGGGCAGCCAGGGGGCCGATGGCAGCCGGGGCAGCCAGGGAGCCAATGGCAGCCGGGGCAGCCAGGGGGCCGATGGCAGCGGGGGCAGCCAGGGCAGCCATTAAACTATATTGTAGAGAAATATATATTTAAATTTTATATTTTAATTTCATTAAAATAGGGGACCACGTTTTCAAGAAAATGAATGACAAAAACTCTTACACGTTTGTTATGTTTGTATGTTTTACAAAAAGTTGCATGAAATTTTTTTTCAGGATTGATACCTTTTTTATTCATTTTTGATAATTTGATAACCAATGTTGTACCTTCCCTTTAAGATCATAAAGGTCCATAAAGGATCCAATATCATTTGTTTTTGCAATACAAGAACGTTAGTTCCCTTTGCCCTATTCATGTTAAGTAACATGGGGTAAAGTGTCAAAATGTTGCATCCCCAACATGCAAAAAGGTTTCATCTCCATGCAAAAATGTTGTATTTTCTATATGTGTTCTTTCTACGAGATTATACAACCTACATGTACATTGTATAAAGACTATGAGACCATGTTGCACTTGCAGAGTGTGTAAACTATTTACTTTTGCATTGAAAATATATGTAGTATACCGACTTACGCGATGTATGATGTATCAGCAGTTGCAATAATGTCATATATGTTCATCACCAGATACAATGTTCTTGCACAGCCAATTTGTTTTAAAGCCAAAAACGTTAAATTTTCCTTCAATTCACAGCATGTACAAGCACAAAACCAACAGCATTATACTCTCTTTACAATATTTCTGCACTATTCGTCCCTAATTTGCCAGAGTGACCAATCCGACTTTTTTTCAATTTTAAGTGTTCCCGCCCATTAGTACATTCAGGAAGAGACCTACCATTGTATCTAATCCACATGCATGTATTCCTTATAGTTTTGGAGATAGAGCATGCATTCAAATGACAACTGGCTATTTTTGTAATTTGGCAACGTGACCAATACCGCATTGGTCACTGTGCCAACTTAATTCGGGATTGGTCACTATGGCAAATTAGGGACGTACATGTTGTATTAAGTCAATCACATATTAAATACACTCTAAATAGAAATTGTTAGAAATACATGCATAAAGAAACCAACCTGTGAAGGTTTCTCTCTTGGTTCTTATTAAGTACATGTACGATCAGAAGTCATTACCTATACAAAGTGTGCTAGTCATAATTGAGGAAAGAAAATATTCTCTCATGAACAAGGTCTGACTGTCTTTGTCCTACCTCGTAAATACTGACATTGTAGACCATTAGGTGGAACCTTATAAAAAGTACTGTTACGAATCTTACCCTTTGATTTTGATAAAATTTGTGCCCTCTATTACACTCCCTTCACTGTTAAATATTTTGCTTATTTTGCTCTAATTCCAAGGGTTTGTTTTTACTTTCTGTCCCAGACCCTCGATTGTCCTCTATGAATATATATATATGGAATATATATGGAATCCTAATGCATATCCAGCGCCAACGCAATGTATAATGCAAACGGTCACTGTGACTGACCCGCTCAGTCATGAGCCTTGGTCCGTGTTCCGTGCTCCAATGCACAACCGCTGCTCTTCTCATGCAATAGCTTAGCATCCCCAGTAAGCATTACCCCCTTGAACATGCCCTCATTTCAAAGTTGTCACTCACTTTACTTTCATCAAATACCTTTCCTTATATGGAACAAGGACCTTATTTTATAACCTGGTTTTGCAAACGTTTCTACCCTTAGACGCAGAAGGCAAACTTCTCATTGGCTAAGACGTTAAACTAGGCTAATGTTTTATTCATTCCTAGGCCCCCAGATTTCTATATCAAAACAGAGATTTTCTGATCTCGGGGAAGTGCAGTTCTGAATAATATCTGTGTGATTCAATCCATGACAGTGCGATATACCGAACTATGACTTGTTGCGACAGTCCATTGCCTCGTTCGTTGAACCAATGGTGCAGTGCGTCGATTGACCATTGGTTCGCCTAGCTACATGTAGTGCAGTCTGATACACACTCTGGCCCCGTCCAGACACCCCGTGTAGTCAACCCGCCGGTGGTCCCAGTCGTCGAGACTGACCTGCCGTCTGTCTCTCGGTGTAGCAGTGCCCGTAACGTATACCGAGTTGACAAGCCGCACGAACGAACGATGGTCTCACCATCGAGAAAGGACACACTGACTGTATCCGATTCCTTTACAGTTGGTATTCATACACACCATTCGGAACTCGTATATTTACAATATTTACAATAAGTATTAAGTCTAACTATTGACATGTACCTGAACTAAGCTACCACTCTTGTCATAAATGTTATTAGGGACTATTATTATTGAATGAAGAGAATGTTAATAAACCAACCCCATTTTATTGTTATTTTGTTGACCCACAATTGTGGGAATAGAACAGTACTTTAAAAAACATAAGGACCAATGAAAATGCCAGTGGCGTGACTAGGGTCCAATTTTCAGGGGGGCACTAGGGGGTGCACCACTTTTTCTAGGGGGGGCATGTCCATATTTTAACATTTTTTTGTCCTGCAGCCTCAAATGGGGACCCGTGGGGGACCCGTGGGGGACCCGTGGGGAACCCGTGGGGAACCCGTGGGGAACCCGTGGGGAACCCGTGGGGACCCGTGGGGGGGCCCCCCCCCCATAGTTACACCACTGGGAAATCCATGCGGAATAGCTAAAAGTCCAATTTACTGGTCCAGCCTACTAGTGAAAAAAGTTAAGGGCAACCCCTGTATGTCTATGACTATAAAATATAAGTTCCATTTTTTCTAAACAATTGATATATAAAAGAATCAATACTTTTTACATGCCAGACAGGAATTAAAACATAAAAAATATCTGCTTTTCTACTTTTTTTTGCTATTTGCTACTAAAATTTGCAAAGTAAATGTATGATTCAATTGTACATTTGAGCAAATCCTCAGGTTCAATTGATGGGTGCATTACTTTTATTAAAAGATCAGAATTTAGATATGCATTGTCAGAAGCCAGGCACATTATCATAAACATGTAACTCCTGATCAACTGTACTTTCTTGACGCATGGCACCTTGGACAGGTCTCATTTCAAGGTTAAGATCAGTGTAGCTACATGTATCATCAGGCTGTTCCTTCCTTCCAGTGGGAGTGTTATTTGCAACAGTACACAGGCCAATGCTGGGAGTTCCAATTCTGAAAGAGGCGCCCCTCTTCAGCAGAGCTCGACAGGCGAGGATGATGAGGAGAGAAAGACCCAACACTGCCAAGAAACATCCCACAGTTACAAGGATGGTTGATCCGCATGTTTCCATGACGCCAGGCATGGCATTCCCGGGCATGGCATCTTGCTCATCCGATACCAGCAACAACGACCAGGGGCTCGGCTTGCGACAGTCCTTCTCATACCATACCTGGCACTGTACGTAGGTTCCATTATCTTCAGGCAGCACTGGCCAAACTCTCAAAGATTTTCCCGAGTCACCCGATTGAAATCTACCCATGGTGTCCTTTATTATCACAGTGCGCTCTTTGGGATGCTTTGTTATCTTCTTCCAAATGAAACGGCTGTAGTTTGTTTCTCCTCCTGTACCACAGTGGAAGACGCCCCGGCCGCCTTTGACAGCATGCACAGTAACGGGCATGAGAGATACAGGCAACTTAAGTGGAATGACTGCACACTGCGAAACACCACGGTCACGTTCCCCGTTATTTAACCGGGCTAAGGCAGGTAAACTTTGCACAGTTGTCAGTCTTTTCAAGGACGTGTGTTACGTTGTGAATGTTCTCTTGAGGTGATGTCTGTCCACTATCGGACGCTAATGTCTTGTTCTTGGTGGACCAGGTGAGTAAGGTCTTACCTCCCTCTGGTTGTCTGCATGTTAAAGAAACCTCTTCACCGATGACAGGGTTGCTGGACGTGAAGCTGCAGATTGGATTCTTCTGGGGTTGATGTGTGGGTGTGATAATAGTACTGGGTAATGACGTAGATGAGCTTACTGGTTTGATGACTCTTAACTGTGCCTTGTTAGAGAAGTGATGAGCAGATCTATAGTAAATATCACAAGATTACCATCCATCAATGGATGAAGTGACATGTGCGATGTGTAATTTGTACAGTGGACTTGTCCATTCAACATTTGCAGTGCACATACATTGCTCCTTAAAAAAAGTACGACAGGTACTAAATACTGCATCATACACATGTCTCCCTTCATCAACTGCATATAACCAGTAAATATAAGAATCTGTTCGACACAGTGTATGTCAACAGAAGGCTCACACACAAAAGTGACATTACTTCCTTCTGTTACGTTCTGACTTCTTGGATGCAGACTAAAGTATTCCTCGTCATCAGAGCCAGATGCAACACCAGGAGCTAAACACCTCAACATCACAAACACAATCAGGATAAACCCATCCATCTTACATGTATACTTGGGCTTACTATCACAGTATGGACAGTGCATGTACCTTATCTCACTGATTTATAAGTGAAAATGACTGTTACTTCAAGACGTCAACAAAAATATATACATTTTATATCAATGTCTATCAAATATATGTTTTTCTAAACAACTGAAATAAATGAATCATTGCTTCTTTGTTACTTCCTTTTTACATGCCAGACAGGAATTAAAACATAAAAAAATACTATACTTAAAACAATTTCATCTATAATTTCCTCATTTCGTTGCCAGAAAATGATATCGACATCATGCTCTTGTCTGATTAACCTTTCTTATTTTTGGCTATTTTAATACAAGGATTTAAAAAGTTATTGACAAGCATCTTACATGAGATACTCAAAGAAAGTCTTTACCATTGGTTGTTATAAAAGTTTGCCATATATGGTCTTTTAAATATTTACCTCATAATAAAGGCCGATGACAGCCGGGGGGAATTGCCTGTTCTGCTTGTTCTAGTTGTCACCCTGGACACAACCCTAGAGGTCTTTACACTGTGTTTGAAGACCAAGTGTCTAATTGATTTAATTTTAAGTAAGACTAATTGCGTAGTAATTAGTTCTGAAAAGAACTGGGGGTACAACTCGACGTTTCGATCAGTATGCTCTGATCGTCCTCAGGAGAATGCTGGACTCTGGAAAATGCTGCTGCTTAAGTAGACTGCTGGAGGATCATCCCATGAATGGATGCTGGAGGATTAGTTCGTTGAGGCGCGCAGGCAGGAACTGTGAGACTATGAGACTAGGATCCTAGGGGTTGGGGGAGAGGAGTGTGTGCTCACTGAACTGAATCAGTTGTTAACAAGCACAGGGGAAGGAGGGTGGTTGACTTAGAATATAGGGGATCCCTCAGTCTGGGGTGGGTTATGGACTTTGGATATAGAAGATCCTTCAGTCTGTAGTATAGGTCGCCAAATGTCGCTGATGAAGAAACCGATGTCCTGTGGCACAGTGTCGTGTTTGACGATCTCGATGGCCTCTCTGATGCATCTGGGGTGCCATGCGTCGATGGGTGTGATGAGTTGAGCTGCCTGCCAGTCGATTTGGTGGTCCTTGATGTGCGAGTGCTGATTTAATTTTGACCTACACCGACATGTGTATAGCACTGCATACTCAGTGCTTTCCGAGTGTCTGTGGAAAAAAACTTCACAGGCGACTCGAGTGGGATTTGAACCCACAACCTCCTGCTCACTAGTGCAGACGTCTCAACCTCTTGACCACTGAGCCTGCCTGATGTACTCGGAAAACACCGAGTATGCAGTGCTATACACACGTCGGTGTAGGGCAAAATTAAATCAATTGTTTATTACCCGACGCAAAAATTTTACCAAGAGTGTAACTTTTTTTTTTTTTTTTAAGTGTTCAGGACCTTTCATTTTTAAACCTAATTTGCAGATTATGAAAACATGCCTGCTACAGTATGTATTTTAAAATTGAGTTTTTGATCAATTGTCCAACCAGTAACTCACTGAATACAACAAGGTACATGTCGCTAAAGCATTGCAGTTACGGCTGTTGAACTGAAACCATGATGGAGCAGGGAGCTTGGAATTTACCAAATATCTCAATATTTTATTGGAAATGTTACTATTTTTGCAAACTCTTTTTGCAACAAATACTAATTTTTTTCAAAGAATTGTCTGCCGCCCCTCCCTTGACAAATTTCTGGATAAGCGCCTGCATAAAACTAACCTGAAAATTAACATGTTTTTCTGTTTTTATGTGTTACAAAATGTTGGAGTCCGAAAACTTTTTGTAAATTCGACAACATATCCTGCTTTCTCTATAAGACGAAAGCACTTTAGACCAAATTATATCTCAGGATGATTAATACGTAACAACTCCCACCCCTACTCCCACCCCTACCCCAAGTTAGCTTAAACTAGTTTTAAGATTTAAGATTATTAACCCTCCTACTACTACAAGGATCAAAATCAGTCAATATGTTGATATACTTCCCAAGGTATATCTAGTGCACTTAAAAAGTCAAACACTGTCAAACCTTGCGTGTAGTCAGTACATTTACAGGTCAAAATGAGTCGACCGTTTTTGACTGGTAAAAGCATTGTTTGGTATTGTTCAGGGTGGTCAAAATGACAGTCAAAACCAGTTAAAAATGTCCTTGTGTGCACATTTGGGTCAACAGTCAAAACAGGCAGTTGACTGGTTTTGACCTCTACAGCAACTTTTCACTAAAGTGCAGCAATAGTAGGAGGGTTGGATTAACATTCTTGTACCTGACCTTTGATCAAAAGAAATGTAAGACAAATATCGATTACTTGATAATTATTCCTTTGTATCATGTATCTTTGTTGGTTTATAGTATTTTTCTGCTGCTGTAGGAGGTAGTAGTATAGATAATGGCGGTTCTGGCCCACCTATCTATTTTTTCATAAAAATGACTTTTATTTTCATAAAAATTATTTTTATTTTCATAAAAACGATTTTTATTTTCATAAAAACGATTTTTATCTTCATAAAAATGATTTTTTTAGAACAAAAATGAAAAAACTAAGCTATATTTTTTCCTCTCATTTAAAAATCATAAAGCTGATTTAGTTTTTTTAGGAACCTACTGAATGAAGATTGTGTTTTCCCATCAGAAAATAGACAAATTAAAAGGGAAACTCATTTATTTTGTTTAGTAAAATACATTTATTTCAATGTTGGCAACAACAAGAAATACATCTTGATTACAATTGTGTTCAGTACATATGCAAATAACTATCAAATGTCTATCATTAGGATTTATACAATGCAATATTGAAAAGAATCAATTAAAATATTCTTATAACACTGATGCCACTACTACCAATAGAGTATATTTGTTTTAAACTATATTGTAGAGAAATATACCATTAAAATAACCTGTGAAAGTTTCATCAAAATAGGTGACCACGTTTCCGAGAAAATGACCAAAAACTCTGACAAGTTCCCAGACAGCAACTTTTTGTTCATGTACATAGGACATTAAACTTTTCTCTATTGATAAAAACAACTCAAAAGAAATAATTTCTCAGTACGATTGATGCATACAACTTTACACCAACAAAGTTCCTAGTTCATTTTTGATAATTGATAACCAATGTTGTACCTTCCCTTTAAGATCATAAAGGTCCATAAAGGATCCAATATCATTTGTTTTTGCAATACAAGAACGTTAGTTCCCTTTGCCCTATTCATGTTAAGTAACATGGGGTAAAGTGTCAAAATGTTGCATCCCTAACATGCAAAAAGGTTTCATCTCCTTGCAAAAATGATTGTATGTTCTATGCGTTCTTTCTATGTGATGATATATCCTACACACGTACATGTACATTGTATAAAGGCCATGTTGGGGATGTAACATTTTGGCACTTTACCCCACCCCCCCCCCCCCACTCACTACGGCTCTGCATGTATTGTACACATGTATTTACATTGTGTTTGTTTGTAGGTACACATACATTTATGATGAAACATAATTCTTTACAAGTATGCACGTTATACATGTATATGTATATGTATGATTCTGATACCTACGTATTCCGAAATGTCCAAAATCCAAAAAGATGGACAAAACTCTGCATACATGTACATGTGTGTACATATACGTTGGTATACACTGTACACCCATGAACATTCGTATGCATTTTAATACAACTGTGCATGTACAAGTATGTATGTACATCATCAAATTCTGATTCCTACGTTTTCCAAAATGTCCAAAATCAAAACACTTTAGTTTCAAACGCTTGAGCAAATCCTGAGGTAAGACCTCAGGAATCAGGCACGTCATCATAAACATGTACTTCCTGGTCAAGATCAACTGTACTTTCTTGACGGTTGGCGCCTTGGACAGGACTCATTTCAAGATTGAGACTAGTGTAGCTATCATCAGGCTGTTCCCTGCTTCCAGTGGGAGGGCTATTTACACCAGTCCACAGGCCATCGCTGGGAGTTCCAATCCTGGGAGAAACGCCCCTCTTCAGCAAAGCTTGATAGGCGAACCCGATAAAGAAACACCCTACGGGTACAAGGATGGTTGATCCGAATGTTTCCAGAACACAAGGCATGGCATTCCCTGATGGAGTCATTATGTGAGGTGTTGAAATCATTAGCATTGACCAAGGGCTGCTTTGGCTGCAATTATACTCATACTTCACTTTACACTTCACTTGAGTTCCATTGGCTTCGATCGACAGAGCAGCTATTCTCAGTGATTTCCCAAAATCAAATATATCATATTTATCATTAGTATGTTCAACAGCCTTTTGTTTGTCACTGGAGTTTGAACGCGTGAACCATATGTAGTTAATGATAGTCTCAGCTTCAGTTTCACAGTGAAAAATCACCTCATCACTTTCCTCAAAATTCACCACCAGGGGCGATATAGAAACAGGCAACTTGAGTGGAACGACCGCACACTGCGAAACACCACGGTCACGTTCCCCGTTATTTAACCGGGCAAGACAGGTAAACTTCGCACAGTTGTCAGTCTTTTCAAGGACGTGTGTTACGTTGTGAAAGTTCTCTTGAGATGATGTCTGTCCACCATTAGACGCTAATGTCTCGTTCTTGGTGGACCAGGTGAGTAAGGTCTTACCTCCCTCTGGTTGTCTGCATGTTAAAGAAACCTCTTCACCGATGACAGGGTTGCTGGATGTGAAGCTACAGATTGGATTCTTCTGGGGCTGATGTGTGGGTGAGATAACAGTACTGGGTAATGACGTAGATGAAGTTACTGGTTTGATGACTCTTAACTGTGCCTTTTTAGAATAGTGATGAGCATATCCTTGGTAAATATCACAATAATACCATCCATCATTGGATGAAGTGACATGTGAGATGTGTAATTTGTACAGTGGACTTGTCCATTCAACATTTGCAGTATATTGCTGCTTAAGAAAATAAGGACAGGTACTAAATATTGTTTCATTCTGTCCTCGTTCATCAGCTGCATAAAACCAGTAAATAGTAGAATATGAGTCACACTGTACGTCAACAGAAGTATTACACATAAAAGTGACATTAATTCCTTCTGTTACGTTCTGACTTCTTGGATGCAGACTAAAGTACTCCTCGTCAGAGCCAGATGCAACACCAGGAGCTAAACACCTCAACATCACAAACACAATCAGGATAAACCCATCCATCCTACATGTATACTTGTGCTTACTATCACAGTATGGACAGTGCATGTACCTTATCTCACTGATTTATAAGTGAAAATTACTGTTGCTTCAGGAACGTCAACAAATATATATCCTCAATTTACCCTAAATGACGCACTTAAGGTTATATAATCAACTGGACAGTAACTTACAAATGAAATTAGCAGTTTGGTGTTTCAGTTTGTTTCAGTGAAGGATTCTCTTGTAAAATGCTGAATTTCAATGCATGATCAAATGCGTGGATGTCTTGAGCGCCGTTTTTTGAGACACACAGAATTGTGGTCATCAAAAAATTGATGTTGGTATAATGACTCACCCCCAAACTATTAAAGTTGATGGGGGCACAGAAAATGTACCCAAGAAGAAAAACAGTTGAATCATGTTTCATCTTATTCCAGATGGTTGTAAAATTGTTTTTAATCTTGAAAATAAAAATATTGTTTTAGATTTTTAAAATAAAATGGTATAATTTGGAGAAGCTCTCAAAACTTTTAATCAATATTCTTTAAATACCAATAAAATGGAATCATCATCATCATTGGGGTTTCCTTCGAAAGCAGTTATTTCCGCTTCTGAGGTCGGACTGGGTAGACTTCGTCTATCCATCCCGCGAATTTCTTTCTATCGAACATAGTCTTCCTAAGCTGGCTCTCATCGATACCAACCATATCACCTCTATTTTTCCACTCACTTTTTGCGTATTTGTGCTCGAATTTTGTAAAGCACCATCTTTTTCGCTCGTCACTATTCTCCATGCGGGTCAGGTGGGCTATGTACTTGAGGTGTTGTCGCTCACAGAAGCTTCGCAGAGTGCCTGATTTGCAGATTTTGTATATATCAGAGTTCGAGAGCTTGTAGGCCCAGTTCCATTCCGCTTCTTCCCCTGCTTCGGCTGTTCGATTTCCCTTCCGGGTATAGCCGCCCTTGACCATTTTTCTCAGGAAGTTGACCCAAGTGGTTAAAATTTTTGCAAAAAGTACTTTAAAACTTTAAAATGTGTAAAAATTATGTTAACATTTTGTCAAATAAAAGATTTCTTTTCATACCCATGATATTAATGTTTCATTTTCTCAATAATTTTCCACTGCCGACGAAATAAACACAAACCGACGAATTAAGTAGTCTTCGTTCGCTTCTTCTAAGGAATGTGTCCATTTTGAGGATCAGTATTTCTTTAAAAAATTATTGCAAATGCAAAGCATTCGTATCTTTTGGTTTCCACAGACAATAGCTCGTTGACGGCAAAGAACAATAAAATCACAGATGTTCGTGAAAACAAATTTGAGGTCATTGTAAATCCCTTACTATTTGTATCTAGTAAAATCAGTGGTTAAACAACTTTTTCCACTTTCACAAGCACTAACTTTTCAGTAAATCATACAATTTCACTGTGATTTTTATTTTTGTAAAAAGTATGACTTAGATAAGTTTATGCAACCATTAATACGCCATAGTTTTGTAAGTTTTCCGAGAAATGCTAAGCCAAAGGCAAGTGCGTCATTTCACGAGTGCGGCGAATTACGTACATAGACGATATACATTTTATGTCGATGTCTATCAAATATATGGGTGTGTTTGTTTTGCACAGATCTGGATCTCGATCACCAGACAGTCCGGGTCCGGATCCTGTATTTGTTGATCCTGCTCATGCAATGAATACATGCTAAATCCAAGATGGCGCAAACAAAAATAACAAGACGAAAATAAATTATCATTACTATCAAATGATATCTAAAACGGTTTGTCAAAACAAAAATCTAAATTTAGCGGATGGATTGTGCCATGGGCACGGTTCAGCCATAGTCTGGTACCTGTATACAGCCATATATGACAGGCATTATCTAGCCGCTGAGTTATGACATGGATTTGGATCCCAAAAACTTTCCGATTGTTTTTGCACTGCGCAATATCACACAATTATGTGCCGCGATCCTCAGTGAAACAAACAAACCCTATTTTTCCTTGTTTTTGTAAACAATTTAAATAAATAACTCGTTGCTTCCTTTTTACATGCCAGGCAGGAATTAAAACATAAACAATACTGTACTTAAAACAATTTCATCTCTAATTTCCTCATTGCATTGCCAGAAAATGATATTGTCTGATTTACCTCCCTTATTTTTGGCTATTTTAATACAAGGCTTTAGTAAGTTATTAACAAGCATCATACATGAGATACTCAAAGAAAGTCTTTACCATTGGTTGTTATTGTTATTAAAAGGGAATAAAAGTTTGCCATATATGGTCTTTACCTCAATGATAAAGGCCAATGGCAGCCGGGGCAGCCGATGGCAGCCGATGGCAGCCGATGGCAGCCAGGGGGACGATGGCAGCCAGGGGTCTGATGGCAGCCTGTTCTTCTTGGTCTAATCATGGTCTAATTATCACCCTGGACATGACCCTAGAGGTATTTACATGTACACTGTGTTTAAAGACCAAGTGTATAACTCTTGTTTTAAGTGTTTAGGACTATTCATTTTTGAACCTATTTTGCCGATGATAAAAACATTCCTGCTATATACATGACAGGGGTGTGATTTGACAAAAGGAAAAAATCCTGAAAAATTGTTAGCGGGCCTGGGTCTCCCTTTGGTCTAGATGACAAAGACCCTTGAACCTCCTGGATGTTTAATTTTTGGAGGATTTACAGACTCTCCACATCCCCACAAACAAGAAACTAGAGGTTTGGACACAATACAGGCTACTTCTTTCTTTACTTGGTGGCTACTTCTCAGTTCTTTCAAGAAAATGTCGAGGCAAAGGGAGATTTTTTAAATGACTCATTTAAATAAATGACAATTTAAATAAATGACTCATCGCTTCCTTTTTACATGCCAGACAGGAATTAAAACAATACTGTACTTAAAACAATTTCATCTCTAATTTCCTCATTGCATTGCCAGAAAATGATATTGTCTGATTTACCTCCCTTATTTTTCGCTATTTTAATGCAAGGCTTTAGTAAGTTATTAACAAGCATCATACATGAGATACTCAAAGAAAGTCTTTACCATTGGTTGTTATTGTTATTAAAAGGGAATAAAGTTTGCTGTATATGGTCTTGATCTCAATGATATTAGGCCGACGGCAGCCGGGGCAGCCGGGGCAGCTGATGGCAGCCGATGGCAGCCGAGGGAGCCGGGTCAACATATCCTGCTTTCTCTAGTATAAGACAAAAGCACTTTAGAAAAAATCTCAGGATGATTAATATGTGTAACAACTCCCACCCCTCCCCCGCCCTCCACCCCAAGTAAGCTTAAACTAGTTTTAAGATAAGGTTATTTATAGTTTAACAATCCTGTACCTTACTTTTGATCCAAATAAATGTAACACAAATATATCGATTACTTGATACAAAGTGCACCTGTTGTGTAACTGAGGAAAGAAAATATTCTCTCATAAACAAGGAATTATGGACATAAAAATTCTCTGACTGTCTTTGTCCTACCTCATAAATACTGACAATTTTGGACCATCGTGCGGAACCTTATAAAAATACTTTTAAAAAAAACAACATGCGGACCAGTGAAAATGCATGCGGAATAGCTAAGAGTAAAATTGACTGATCCAGCCGAAACGTTAAGGGCGAACCCTGTATGTCTATGACTATAAAATAAGTTCCATTATTTCTAAACAATTTTTTTAAAAAAGACTCATTACTTCCTATTTACATGCCAGACAGGAATTAAAACGTAAAAAATACTGTAATTAAAACAATTTCGTCTTTACCTTCCTCATTGAGTTGCCAGAAAATTATGATTTTGCCGTCATGCTCTTGTCATGTTCTTGTTCTTTATCTGTCCTTTTTTTTGCTATTTTAATACTCAAATTTGAAAAGTAAGTGTATGATTCATATGTACGTTTTCCAAAATCCAAACAATTTGGCACGTTTGAGTAAACCCTCAAGTACAATTGATGGGTGAGTAACTTTTATTAAAAGATCAGATTTTAGATGTGTATTGTGAGAAACCAGGCACGTCATCGTAAATATGTAACTCCTGGTCAAGATCAACTGTACTTTCTTGACGGTTGGCACCTTGGACATGTCTCATTTCACAATTGAGACTTGTGTAGCTATCATCAGGCTGTTCCCTGCTCACACCAGTCCCCAGGCCATCGCTGGGAGTTCCAATTCTGAGAGAAGCGCCCCTCTTCAGCAGAGCTTGACAGGCGAGGATGATGAGGAGAGAAAGACCGAACACTCCCAAGAAACATCCCACAGTTACAAGGATGGTTGATCCGCATGTTTCCATGACGCCAGGCATGGCATTCCCGGGCATGGCATCTTGCTCATCCGATACCAGCAACAACGACCAGGGGCTCGGCTTGCGACAGTCTTTCTCATACCATACCTGGCACTGTACGTAGATTCCATTATCTTCAGGCAGCACTGGCCAAACTGTCAAAGATTTTCCCGAGTCGCCCGAGCGAAATCTACCCCCGGTGTCGTTTATCACGGCCCGCTCGGTGTTGTTTTTCATCTTCCAAACAAAACGGCTGGAGTTTGTTTCTCCTTCGGTGCTGCAGTGGAAGACGCCACGGCCGCCTTTGACAGCATGCACGGTAACGGGGGTGAGGGAAACTGGCATTTTGAGAGGAACCACAGAGCATCGCAGACCGGCTTCCTTAGCAAGACACCTGAATCTCGCACAGTTGTCACTCTCGTTGAGAATCACCGTCACTGTGTATGACTGATGATGGGGAGTGATCCACCGTGTGCCGCCAAACGTTGATTTACCCGATCTTGACCATGTAAGTTGCCCAGTGATGCCCCCTGACGGGAGTCTACAGCTCAGGGCAACCAAGTCCCCTACATTAAGTTGCTCCTTCGGAGGACTCACTTCACACTCTGGCCGCGAGAAGGCACTGTTGTTGTTGGATTCCCTGGTTACAGTCAGTTTGGCTGTAGATGTGAAATCATCAATGAGACACGAATAGTATTGGCCAGTGATAGCAGCAGAGACGTTACCAATGTGCAGCTTGAATGTCTCATTGGTAGACATCACGGAATATTGGTCGGCGTACTTCGGGAAAATGTGATCATGGCTACTTACGATATCTATGATATCTGGCTGGTATGGATTCCTCACTTGACGCATCCACAATAACACTTTAGGAGGATCCACTCTATCACAATTACAAGTAAATGTGGCATTGCTCCCCTCAGCCACAGACTGATTAGTCAGTCCAAGGCAAAATGGAGTACTTGATGATAACGACAAGGCTGGTGCCATGCACAGCAACACCAAAGCATGAGATACAGCATTCATTGTTTTGCCCAGTACAGCCCAAAAAAGAACAAACTTTCCTCTTCCCTGAAATTTCACTGAATATGAAATAAACAAAAAGTTCTATGAGTTTCATTTGATTTCATTTGATTTCATTTGATTTCCTTTCCTTCCTTCCTTCTTCAACTAGGCTTGTGACGGGTACCCAGATTAGCTGGTATCCAACCTTCGAGTTCAATACTAGACAGTCTTTGATGAACACTTTACCGAGTGTTTTTGACTGGTTTTGACTGTCATTTTGACCACCCTCAGCAATACAAGACAATGCTTTTACCAGTCAAAAAACGGTTGACTCATTTTGACCTGTAAATGTACTTACTACACGTAAGGTTTGACAGTGTTTGACTTTTAAGTGCACTAGATATACCATGGCAAGTATATCAACATTTTGACTGATTTTGCTCCTTGCAGTCACAGAAGGGTTAAAATAAAATTTAAAAAACATGGGCAATACATCTAAAGCTCACCGAAAAAACTTTTTTTTCAGGATGAGGATGAGTGGATGCTGAATGCATCTGAGATCATGAACTACTTGTATACAGTGCTATACACACGTCGGTGTAGGGCAAAATTAAATCAATTGTTTATCTCCCGACGCAAGAATTTCACCAACCTATATATATCACGGAACCCGCTGCTATATGGGATTCTAGCCGGCCAATTGGAGTGTCGTGGCCGAGCGGTCTAGCGCACCGAACTCAAGTTCTGGTGTTGCCAGCAGCAGGGTGTGGGTTCGAGCCCCGGTCGTGACACTTGTGTCCTTGAGCAAGGTACTTAACCATAATTGCTTCGTCCTTCGGATGGGACGTAAAGCCGTAGGTCCCGTGTGTTGTATAATGCATGTAAAGTGGATTGTCGTGCGGTCTAGCGCACTGAACTCAAGTTCTGGTGTTGCCAGCAGCAGAGTGTGGGTTCGAGCCCCGGCCGTGACACCTGTGTCCTTGAGCAAGACACTTAACCATAATTGCTTCTCTCCACCCAGGGGTTAAATGGGTACCTGTGAAGGCAGAGATGGTTTGCTCTATATGCGCTAGAAATGGCAGCAATTGAGCTGTATACTCCCCAGGGAGCTGAGATGGTTTCAGGAATGATTTATGAGCCTTATGAGCCTTATGAGCAGGGATAATAATATAATGCGCCTTGAGCGCCACTTAGTTGGTGGATACGTGCGCTATATAAATCTATACATTATTATTATTATTATTATTAATTGTCATCGGGCAAGCTCGGTGGTCTGCCCTAATAAGCAGGGGGTTGTGGGTTCGAATCCCGCCCAAGTCGCCTGTGTAGTTTTTTCACAGACACTCGGAAAGCACTGAGTATACAGTGCTATACACACGTCGGTGTAGGGCAAAATTAAATCAATTGTTTATCTCCCGACGCAAGAATTTCACCAACCTATATACTTGGTTGTAATGCAATTTACAAATATTTTTATCTTCAGTGTCATAAATGGGATTGGAGGAACAAAGGATTTTCACAGGCCTTTATGTTTTTCTTAGGGATACAAATTCTGAACCGGGGGTACGGGGGGGGTGGGGGGGATAAGTCTCAAGTGGGGGCATGCGTAAGTAAACTTGCAAGTATTGCAGTGGAGATGTTTTTAAGAACAAGAACTTGTGTCAGGCAAAGTGGCAAGAACAGACTGACTTATCTCGTCAGAAAATTTGTCCACGGCACTAAAAAAAAAAATGAAATGGGCCTGTTAACCCCATCAACAACCCCAAACTCCTATATTGATGGACTCAGTACAGCCAGGGGGTGTGTGGGGGTGTGACACCCCCCAATAATTTTTCTCAGTCAGCATTTAGAGCTTCAGTCGGCAAATGAAGCATCAAAGGTACTAGAACAAGTGTTGGTCCAGAATAAATTTTCAGTCGGCAAACCTTGAGCTATGGGTTTGCCGACTGCAAATGTATCGTGTTTCTAAGCACGTTTGTTTGTTATAAGTCGTCTATAAGCTGCAGTTTGAGGTTTGAAACTGCAGTTTGTAGGTGGTAGCAGGCCTGGATCTCCCTTTGGTCTAGAAGACAAAGCCCCCTGAACCTCCTGGATGTTTAATTTTGGAGGATTTTAAAAGCCTCTCCACATCCCCACAAACAAGAAACTAGAGGTTTGGACACAATACAGGCTACTTCTTTCTTTCCTTGGAGGCTGCATGCAGTTCTCTGCGTTAATGAAATTTTTGAGGCAAAAGGTTGATTTGTAAAAAAAATCCTGAGAAATCACAGACCTGAGTTAGAGGTGGGGTTTTTCAAAGACCTACCTGCATAGACTGTGTTTCTCTCCACTCCGATCCCATGGTCTCCGGTTACCAACACATCTCGTTCACTGAAGTTGGACGTCAGGTAATCCTGCAGCTCTTCAACACGCCTGGTCTTCCCGCTACATGGGGGTCCACACATCATAACGAACGGCATTATTCTCGTCTCCAAGTAGCTGCTCTGTAAATATCAAAATAATTGGGGAAAATATTTGTAAAAATTGACCTGTACTTACTGCACATAAGGTTTGACAGCATTTGACTATTAAGTGCACTAGATATACCTTAGCAAGCATATCTACATTTTGACTATTTTGACCTTGTTGTAGTATGAGGGTTAATTGTTAAATTTTAGCACACTTTTTCCTTTTTGTAATAATTTTCCGCCTCGGCCCAGGTTGGAGTTCTACCTGACGTAACAGCAGAGAGAAAGAATGTCGTATCCGACCGTGTTTTGTTTAAAAAAATTTTTTTGCAACCACGCTAACCAGTTGAAAAATTATTCAATCGATTTTTGGGGGTACAGAAAGCAAAAACTATCTTTAAAATCCACTTTTATGATGGTTTTTTTACTTTATTTCCCTTCTAAAAAAATCCTCCCCTTCAGAAAATAGAAGGATCCTATTACAGTTGCCACTGCGCACATGTACAATGACCGTGTTGGTCACTTACGGGGGAGTTGACAAGCTCGGGCTGACATGACTGAGGAAGTCATCGTGTACTAAAAATGCCCGTTGTTTCATTGAAATAAATATCCTGGAATAATTTGAAGTATATGTCCATCATCATCCATGTATGTTCTCTACCTTACTAGGTAGGTAAGATTACATTATTGGTTATATTGAATGAGAAAAAGTGGCGGTCGGACACGACATTCTACCCCAGCGGAGTATAACGTTAGATAGTCCCAGTTCCGGGCTATTTCTATTTATACTTCCATTTAAATTCAAGAGTTCAAAATCCAAAAAAAAAATTCAATTGCATATACCAATCACATGCATGTGACACAACACATAACCTGGGCAAAAGATATGGCAGGATTTCCAGTGATTCTTTGGATAAGTCCTACCCTCCTCCCAAACAGCACATACAAGTGTTGGAAACCGTCCATGCAGTAAAGTTGAGGTAGAATGTCGTATCCGACCGCCACTTTTTGTCATTCAATATAACCAATAATACAATCTTACCTACCTCGTAAGGTGGAGAACATATGGATGATGATGGACATATATACTGAACAGCAAAAGAAACGTCGTGATTTTAAATCGCTGACATAACTCAACCACATGAGTTTTACATGTATCGTTTTCGGGAAATATGCAGTCTAACATCATTCTGAATCATGACTGTGCCTGAAAATCCTATAGGCGGATGGAATGCGACTTGAATGGTTTTCAAAGTGTACGTTACAAAATATACCTGTTGATATCTTGTATTCATACGTTTCTTTTGCTGTTCATTATACTTCAGATTATTCCAGGATATTTATTTCATGAAAAATCAGGCATTTTTGGTATACGATGACTTCCTCAGTCGGGACCGTACTCAAGTTCCCTCAGCCTTATGTTCCCTCAGCCCTATGTTCCCTCAGCCCTAAATAGACCCTATGTTCCCTCAGCCCTATGTTCCCTCATCCAGTCTTAACACTCCATGAGGGAACATAGGGCTGAGGGAACATAGGGTTGAGGGAACATAGGGCCTAATTTGGATTTTAAAAAAATGTTAGGCATTGAGGAAACATAGGGCTGAGGGAACATAGGGCTGAGGGAACATAGGCATGACCCCCCTCAGTCATGTCAGTCTGATCTTGTCAATTCCTCCAACATGTTCATTAGGATCCTTCTATTTTCTGAAGCCTTGTGAAGGGGAAGATTTTTTTAGAAGGGAAATAAAGTTCAAAAACCATCATAAAAGTGGATTTTAAAGATAGTTTTCCCTTTCTGTACCCCAAAAATCAATAGAATAATTTTTGGAAAGAATGTTGTATCCAACCGCCACTTTTTAATAAGGGCTTTTTTGGATTTTTTTTGCAACCACTAACCAGTTAAAAAATTATTCTATCGATTTTTGGTGGTACAGAAAGCAAAAACTATCTTTAAAACCACTTTTATGATGGTTTTCGGACTTTATTTCCCTTCTAAAAAAATCCTCCCCTTCAGAAAATAGAAGGATCCTATTATAGTTGCCACTGCGCTTGTACAATGACTCATTGACTGTGTTGGTCACTAATTGTGGAGTTTACAAGATCAGACTGACATGACTGAGGAAGTCATCGTATACCAAAAATGCCCGATTTTTCATGAAATAAATATCTTGGAATAATTTGAAGTATGTGTCCATCATCATCCATATGTTCTCCACCTTACGAGGTAGGTAAGATTACTTTATTGGTTATATTGAATGAGAAAAAGTGGCGGTCGGATATGACATTCTACCCTAATTTTGTTTAAAGGCACCTGGCACTGGTATTTTGTCCAAATGTAGCTTTTGTGATAAATATATACATTTTTATGAGTGGAATGTGAATAAACAAGTAACTAAGGTTACAGAAATAGTGGTTTTATTGTATTTACGACTTTAGAATAGGCCCCCCCTTTACATTGACACATGGTGGCGCTGTTCGTGACGTCATTCGAGGCAGGGATATTTGAAGAGAAAATGTGTAGTCTGACACATTGGTCATTGCACTATAGTCTATACACAACTGTCAAGTCTGTCATGAACTGCCAGCACACATACTTACAAAATGTATGCCTAACCTGTAACCTAGTTTCAGATGAAACGACAACGTAAAACAAGGCCCAATGGGAAGCATGCAAGTTTTCACGATATAGGTGCAGCAATGCCGCTAGTGCTACGAAAACGGTACCTACTGACTATAACGTTACATGTACATGTATAAAGAGAACACAACATGCACATGGATTTTTTCACGTTTGGCAAATGCTCCTGTAGGTTTGTCACGTCTTTCGGGTTGCTTCTTAGATTTCCACTAACTGGGAATATGGTTGGGATGGCGTCATGTTTCAGAATTACTTTTTTGTCATGTCAAATGTGTGGTACATCCCGGATTCGAAACACGACGGCTCGAAGTGGTCACTGCATAGCGCTGAAAACGACTCGGAACGGACCACTTTGCCCTCGTTATCCTGACTTTCGCTGCCCATAACCGCCTATATTTGGGATCAGCTGGAAACAGATGCAGGCTGACCCCATCTTTAGTTGTTTTGTTGCATCCAGCAGCAATACACCTGGTCGGCATTGCTGGGAAAATGCCGGAAAAATGCCTTTTTTTTATAACAAACCAAACCACACGTGTGTAAACACAGGCAATTCTCGAGGGCGTCGAGGGGGGTCGATGTTCCATCAGCGGCGAATCCTTCCTCGAATGACGTCACAAAAAGGGATGGGCGGAGTCACCCTCCAAACAACTTCATATTGTTTTTAAACATATAAATCCTGACAAATAATCACTCAAACAATTTGTTTATTGTTAATACACATATACTTTATTGTTTAAATCAATAAAAAACCTATTGCCAGGTGCCTTTAACTGGTTAGTGGTTGCAAAAAAAATAAATAAATCCCCTCAAAAAGTAGCGGTCAGATATGACATTCTTTCCTAAAGTTGCCTCCTTACAAAGTCCCCCCTCGCAAGGTCAAGTTTGTCAGGGGGCGAGTTTGTAAGGGTCGCGATTGTAAGGGGCAAGTTTGCCAGGGGATGAGTTGACTGGCATCCCGTAATTCACAGCGACAATCACATCATTATTCTAAAAAATAGTTAATAGGAGACTGTGAACGGAAGAACAAGAGCTCCATCGGACTAGATTTTAACAAGCCTAGGGCTAGGCCTGTAATAATAATAATAATAATGTATAGATTTACATAGCGCACGTATCCACCAACTAAGTGGCGCTCAAGGCGCATTATATTATTATCCCTGCTCATAAGGCTCATAAGGCTCATAAATCATTCCTGAAACCATCTCAGCTCCCTGGGGAGTATACAGCTCAATTGCTGCCATTTCTAGCGCATATAGAGCAAACCATCTCTGCCTTCACAGGTACCCATTTAACCCCTGGGTGGAGAGAAGCAATTATGGTTAAGTGTCTTGCTCAAGGACACAGGTGTCACGGCCGGGGCTCGAACCCACACTCTGCTGCTGGCAACACCAGAACTTGAGTTCAGTGCGCTAGACCGCACGACAATCCACTTTACGTGCATTATACAACACACGGGACCTACGGCTTTACGTCCCATCCGAAGGACGAAGCAATTATGGTTAAGTACCTTGCTCAAGGACACAAGTGTCACGACCGGGGCTCGAACCCACACCCTGCTGCTGGCAACACCAGAACTTGAGTTCGGTGCGCTAGACCGCTCGGCCACGAGTGTTAACGTTAGGGGAAGGTCTAGCTAGCTATTATTAAATCAAAGTAAATATAAAAAATCTGTATCAATGCCAATGGTGTAATACTAACCACTACAACTAAATTTCAAAATCGGCGTGACTTTGATGAATACTATACTGCACTGCTGTTACGTGTCTATTTTATACCTCCATGGTAATGTAATGTACATGTACAGTGTACATGTACATGTGTACATGTGTATACGTACGTGCAGTCAAAACATAAACACGTGTGCTTTAAATTAATTTACTTAAGACAACTGAGGGCGCTCTTCGCACCGGGCGCAGCTAGCTAGCTTGTTGAGAGCTTGCTGCACTTATCTCTACTGGAGCTGAGCAAGCCCTCTTTTGTATATTCACAACTTGTTATAGACATTGTTATAGACATTGTTATTGATCAAAATGATAACCAATGCAAATACCAGACATTATATATTCTAAACATCGTTGAAAATGTATGCCACAATTCCGGTATGTACCGTTCTGTCAAGACGTGTCGCGATATATCCGTTGCGTAGATTTAGCTCCGCCTACCAGACAATGATTGGCATGAGAAGAGGATTATGGGGCACTGTTTTGCGCCAAAATCAAACAGTTTCCCGCGATACCCTCAATTTCTCGCAGTTCCGTCAAGATTCAGAGCTGGAGCAGGCAGTCGTGACTTCAAGTACAAGTACGGTCAGAACCAATCCAATGCCAGCTGCTGAAGAAACAGTTGTCCCTCCATCCAAGCGCTCCAAACTCGACACAGATATGCCGACCAACGCCATTGAAGAACAAACGCCGGCGCAGCCACGACTCCGATTTGTAAAATTGTCGAAAGAAGCGAAGGCCCCGTCAAAGGGTAGCGTAACCGCAGCTGGGTTTGATTTGTACAGGTTAGTGTAACACTAACGGTTATTATTATTGTTTTATTAAATAATTGTTCAAACATTACATGCTGCCATCATAAGTCTCCTTTGCTTTGTTGCGATTATCGTAACTCGACATTATCATGAACCTTCTGAACGTGAACCTTCTGAAGTTATAGTCAGCAGGGCGAATCTAGTCCGCATGTCGCTAACTTTATGGTGCAGCCCATGCATGCTAGAGTGTGTTGAGCTTTTGTTTGAAGTTCTCGTATGATGTGGATGAAACTACATGGTGGTCCAGGTTATTCCATGCCTTGCCAGTCCGTGGAAAAAAGGAGTACTTGAAGTAGCTATGTGACAAAAATTTTCAAAATCAACAGGTTCCAATACAACTAAGGAAGTTATGACATGTTGAATCCGGCAATTTTAGGCCCGTAAATGGCAATTATTTTATAAGGAAAAACATAAGAAATGTAAATTTGACTTGTGACCCGTTTCCAAGATTTTCTCGGATTCCATATCATAACTTTCTTAATTCTTGTCCGATTTTCAAAAGGTTGGTATCACTGGAATGCTTGGGAAAAGAGGAAGAATAATAACCTATTTCCAGGCTAATTCAATGATTAGTTTGTTTTGTAGTGCTGATTTACAAATAAGAAATACAAAAAAAATAATGGGGAAAAAAAATTACTCAAATCTGAGGATTATTTTCCTATTTTTACACTGAAATCTTCGAAAGATTCTCATCCCAGATGTAATTAAATATTAGAACATTTTATAAATTATATTGGACTGGAAAGATAAAACAAAATAATGAAAATAAATTTTAAAAAATAGAAAAAAAATTACTCACATCTGAGAATTTTTAATATTTATAGTATTAATTATGGTGGGGCTTATTCGCAGGGCTGCCCTGCGAATTGTGTTACACGTACGGCTAATTCGCAGGGCTTTTATTTGAATATTGGGCAGTCCTGCTGTCAGCAATGCAGTATACGTATTATTCTCCTTGCTATACTGGTCTAGAAAAGTTTTAAAACTTATAAAAGAATCAAATTCTTTGCCCTCCATCATGCATGTTCATTATTAAACGTAGCTAAATTAAATGTAGTATCACAATTTTCAGTTAGCCTAACGTTAGTCTACACTGTAGCAACGTTAATGTTAGGCTAACCTAGGCTAGGCCCTAGGGCCGGCTAGGGCCTACACATGGGTCTATTAAATTACGCGTGCAGTGCGCATGTGCACGACTGAATCATCGAGTTTTACCGCGTTCACTGCTGTATTGCCCTAGCCCTGCAAATAATACCGGACTACATGGCAATTCGCAGGGCAGCCCTGCGAATAATCACAACGATAAATTATACTGAAATCCGCGAGAAATTCTTATCCCTGATTTAATTAAACATTATAAAAAATAATAAATGATATTGGACTGAAAATATGAAGGAAAAAATGAAATAGGTTCATGAGAACTAATATTTATTGTGTTACGCCGATGTATATTAGGTTTAACACGGACGATTTATCGGACTGAAAATTGGTAGGTCTAACGTGCGCTGAACGCGGCGCAATAAAATCTTTGGTTGACATCGATTTCTGTGCATCAAAAAAACGTAACTGCTAATCCTCCAATCGCTGTCAAAATTGGCCAAGAGGTAGAAAACAAGTATAGAAAAATTAATATTGTGGTTTGATAAGGTGTTTTAATCACCTTTGAGTAAATCGTCGATGGTTTTGATGAGCAAGAACAAACCCAAACTTCGAGAATTTTTTTTGGAAACTTCTCGATGCCGCATTCAGAAAATTTGAGAACGACGTTGAAGTAGAATATGTGATCTACGTCTTCGAAAAAAAAAATCCTGGGTACGTCAAAAAGAACAGCCTCAGCGAAACGTTACAAAGCGCTATCTCCACGGTGTCTTCGCCACGGCGATTCAACCCGAGATTGAGGCCGCGGCCGAAAAGATTTGCGACAATGCGTGGGATACGCACATACCTACTTGAAGATATCCTTGCTAGTTATAGGCCTAAATGGAATCTCAATATGATAGTTGTGGTTTCTTCTTAAACCAGCAGCAGGTGAGATTTTAATATATTTGTCCTTGTCAATCCCAACCATCTCATTTTGAATTTTAAATAACATGGCGAGTCTATTTTTCTCCCTCCTATTTTCAAGTGTATCCCATTCCAGATCAACCAACATCTGTGAGACACTGCTTTCCCTTTTAATAGTCCCCAGTACAGTTCGTGCAGCTCTTCTTTGTACACCTTCCAATTTATTTACCATTCCCTTCTTGTAGGGATCCCAGGCACAATTTGCATACTCTAAAGTAGGACGAACTAACATTTTATAGGCGGTTGTCTTTACATCTTTGGGACAGAACCATAGGTTTCTACGTAGAAACCCCAGGGTACGATTTGCTTTAGAAATGTTGTTTGCCACATGTTCCCCCAGTGAAGCTTGTCCAGTTAGAGTTACGAGTTACGAGTGACTGTGTATACATGCTGTATGTAATATTTCTGAACAGTTGATAAACTCACAATGATACACTAGATTAGAAAACTAACGTTAACATTAATAATGTTAATATTATTGAGCGCAATTTAGGGATTTGTGCAATCTAGAGATTTTAAGCCTCATTTTCGCCGATCTAACGTTAGATTGTGCATGCAATCTCGAGATCGTACCTGACTTTTAACTCACGGAGCAAATTGATGAAAAATCTTTCGGCTTGGTCTGTGATGGCTAAATGTTAAATGCCACCAGCAAAACAATAATACCCAGGCCTAGAAATCCGACGCGAATCGATTCGCGCCCAACATTAACAACGCGAATCTAAGTAGATTCGCGTAACACGTCCACATGTCCGGCAATCAGAAAAGAAAAGAAAAAAGTTTCACTTTCAGCTTTATTTTTGTGTCAACATTATGGATATGTTTTTACTTTTTCCCAAAGACTCACTTTCCATAAACTCATTCTTAATTTTACATCAATCCGACACAAAGTTGAGCCTTTTTTTTTCTTCCCTCATCTTCTTTGTGTAAACGACAATATCTAACAAAATAGTGAACTTTTATGATAAATTTTATGGTTCACAAAACATTTCGGGAAAAAAAAATCCAAGTACGTGCATCACTTTACATGGTAACAACACTTACAGTTCTGTCAAGTTCGGCAAGATGGCTCACGGACTTGCCAAGCCGAAGAAAACCGTAAGCCTAAATAGCTGTAATTAATGGGACGATGAGTTGAAAAACAACTACACATATGAGTAGGGTTTTCAGTTTGTACATAGTATGCTTGACCGAAGCCTGCCACACGTACAGCGCATCGCCCGCAACAAAAAACATAAAAATTTTAAATCAATTTTTTTTACTACTTTTACCTGTCAAAATCTTACATGTAATAGCTCATTGGAAAGCTTATAGTTTCAGCTATCCAACAATGTACATAAAATAGCAATCGGAAGTACGTGCGAAAGCCTAGGTTTTTATGAATGAACCACTTCTCGTCCCGCCCAGCCTTTCGTGAAGTGTTCCGAGATCGGGCGCATTCGGCGCGTAAAATTTGCCACGCTCTGCTGAAGGCATCCACTTCGGAGCTGTCTCCGCGCCCGAGTACATTGTGATTGCCATGAAAACGGGTTTCCTTATTGAGTCAAAGGGCTCCTTTACATACCCATGCTTGCTCGATCTCCATAACTACTCTACAACCGAAGTTACGAAGAGATAAAAAGTAAACACCGTTTTTTCGAGGTGAAATCTTCAAGTTGAAAGGTAAGAGCGGTGTCTGAATGAATTTTACACGTCTTTTCTATCATATGTGAAAGTTTTGAGCCGTAATTTTGTTTAGTTTTGAGCGGAGAGTGTATTTTTTACACCCTTTCAAAAGCTCTTATGAGGGAAACAAGCACGAACGCTGTGCGTGTGTATCGCGGTGTGTGTAGGCTGATTCAACGGTTTTGGTGTCATTAGGGATGTACACAGTGTGTGGACAGTCGCGCTTCATCGAATGCTGTATATTTGATTAAATAAAACAGGATTCCTCAAAAACTACTCGTCCGATTTTCTTGATTTAAAAACCATTGTATTTCTTTCATCAAGACCTTTAATTTGATATAAATATTGAGCATATTGGTTTAGGAATAATTTTTCACCTGAAAACCCTAATATGAGGAAGAAGGTAGGATTTACAAAATGAAATGCAAGATATGTTCAAAGCATGTTGAATCCATTCAGGCGAAATATAGAGGGAAAGTGGTCGACGATGTGGTGAATTACGGGAAACATGGGACAACGTTAAGAGTTAAAAGTTACACTATTGAATGACATTCATAATCTTCATTGTCATAAAAGTTATTACTGAATGATTATTTGAAGGAAAAAAGTGGAAACAATAAGAACACTGGAGTAATAACAAAGCTGTTTGTTATGTCCATTCCACCGCTGTTAATCCGACGACGAACGGAAGTGCGCATGCGGGAGTCTCAGCGCTTTGGAGTGCGCCCTTTTGTGCCGAAATTCGGCCAAGCATAGTAATGCATAAACATAACCGCTTGGGGTTTAGGCCAATGAAAATCGGTTTTAAACAAATAGTAATGAATATTTAAAAGATGTTTACTCTTATTTAAATATATTATAACCTTGAGACAAGCTGGGCACCAGTTTTTATCGAAACCTACGCATTCGTATGGACAAACTGGTCCCCTCAAGTGGATCGTGTTGTACGCTTTCTCATTCATGTCGATGCGTTATGAATTTAAGGATATAATATACGCCTGAAAAACTACAGCTGGAAACTTTTTCTTTGACAATCTAAAGCGTAAATGCAAAGAAGAACTCATAGAGAATGGATTAACATGAAAGGTGAGTGAATAAACCCCATAGATAGTTCGTCGTGATTTTTTGAAAAAACTGTCATCACTGCAGACGTTAAATCGCTGTGTGCCCATTTGTACACGTTTCAATGGGGAACACCCATGTATTTATTGGTTACATTTATTTATTTATTGACTGTGTGTGATGTACACTATACCTCTGATGTATAGCTGTCATGCCACTGCCATTATTTTTAATCATGAGCACGGTTGGATGGTAGGTCTATGGCTATAAAAATAACAAGTAATTAAAACAAATTTTTAAAAGAAAAGTAAATTAATTTAATAATTTAAGTACCAGGCAGATTTGTCATTAATCCCTAAGGGCCTAACTAAAGTTCGTTATAAAATATATTTTAAAAATTCAGGGCTTTGGCTTTGTCCTTTGATTTGATGTTTTCTTTCTTTTTAGAATCTTATTTTCATAGAATAGCCCTCTAATTAGTTAAAATAATTATAACGGCAATTCCATGTATTTTGCTTACAATTCAGATTTCCGTTTGCGGGTCTTCCTTTGTGGGCGTGCACTCGATATTGAGGGATTGACGGTGAGCAAGTGCTCCTTCATCACACACATGAGCTTGTAGAGGTCAGGGTCTTTATTTGAAGTGTTGCGGGCTCCATCGAAGCGTCTATTCAAAATATTGAATACGGCATGCATCGACTCGCCGCCTTGTTCCCCCAAGAGTCCCAGTCCGTGCCTGGTTCTTCGGACGAAAGGGAGGACATGTACTTCAAGGATATGCATTTTTGGGGGGAAGCTTTTACCTGGGAAGTTCTCGCGATAGAAATCATTGAACTGAGTGATGTCATCATCTGTCAACAAATTGAGAAGTAAAGATTTGTCATCAAACTCGTCATAGCCTACTAACGTGTCATGAGCAAGTAAGTTTATTTTCCCATTATTTTTCATTTTTTTAAGTCGTTCAATGTGAGATTTTAATTTTAAAAAAGATAATCTGATTATTTAACTCACCAAGTTTTGAAATTTCTGTGTCGCTAAGGTAATGTGCCGTGTTGTATACATTGTGGCAGTTTGCAAATAGATTGAAGAGGGTTGAGTATTTTCTTGCAATGCATTGAGCTGTTTCTACTTTTTCTGGTGCAAGTCTTGCTGTCTCGTCAACAATGCATTCAGTGATTTTGCTGATATTGACCTCCTGAATGAATGAAATACACAACAAAAATGTTATTAAAATTAACTTTGTGTAATGTTTTCACCTGTTTACATGCATAACACTCAATTTTCACTCATGGTATTAGATATTTAAAAACAGTGTGCGTCACTCACCTTCAGACATTTGTTGACGTGGTTACCCACAAATGTATTTGAGTAGTATGCTTGACGTCGCACCTTGATGTCTTGAAGGATGTTGTCAAGCTTTAGCAGTAGGGGATTTTGATGGTCTGGGAGCTGTTTGACATTGCGGCTTCGTATTTTCTCCTGTAAAAAGAAAATAAGAAAGTTAATTATGGATTCAAATCCCTCGATATTAAAAGATTTCTACTATGTGAAAAAAATCAATTGATAAATATTAAAAACTATTTTAAAAGCTGAATTCAACCATAACCTGTTCTACGAGTTGTTCTCCCAGTGCATTTATTTCTAACGTGACACTTGTAGCTACATCCTCAACGTTTATGTCGTCATTTAGGAGAGCTACAAGTGCCAGTTGTTCTTGGAGTAGTCCCATCTCGGCGGTGATCTCTTTCACCCGCTCTTCGGCAAGATGGACGTCAGCAAGCTGAGCGACATAGAGAGGGAAGGGGCCGTTTCCAATTCCATGAGCACACATTGCCAGACATTGTGCGATCTGCTCACCCAGATGTTTGCACTCAAGCTCCATCAGTATGTAAAACTTGAACCAGAGTCCAAGACTAATATGAAGAGGGAGAGGACACACCTGAGAAAATCACAGAATGGTAACTTCTTATGAATACTTTATGAATTGCTTATTTTCTCTGTCAAAACCGAAAATTTGCTTTAAAACTTATTTTTTGCAAGGAATAATGACTTACACAATCAATGGGTATTTCAAAGAACGCCCTATCGATGACATTGTTGAAGTTCTTGGCCTTGTTGAGCTTCCCCCCAGCTGCAAGGAACTTCTGGTGGTCAAGCTTCAGTGTGTCAGTTGTCCTGGGTTCGCAAGAAGGCCGCTCTGCCTTTGGTAGTATCATGTCTTTGTTGTTAATGTTGCACCAAAGACATGAGTGACGACCTGCCAAAATGATGTCAAAAATTGGTTAAGAACAAACATTCTACATTTACATTGAACTTTATTAGAAATGTAAGCCAAAAAATATAAAAACTAAATATTCAATTTGCAAGTTATAAACATACCACTTGGTCCGGAGAGTCCATACATCCTACAGAGGAATTCATAATCGCCAAACAGGAACAGGACCAGCTTCTTTTCTCTAAGGAGTGATTATAAAAAAAACAAAATACATGTTAGTTATTTCACAGTGATATTGACTTCATGTCTATAAAGAATAAAACGTTACAACAATTTAACAAAAAATCAAGCTGCATGTTTTTGAAAAAATGAACATATACTACCTCCATGTAGTTTTGGCCAGAGTTTCCACCTGTGTCTTGTAGCGGTTTAATCCAATGTGCAAATTTGCAGCAGAGTCGGTTGCTGCAAAAACACAAACTGTGCTGGTGTTACGTCTGGAGTTTGGATTGTCGATATTTGCTACTTGAAGCATCAACTTAAAGGAGCCGCCACCCTTGTCACCACCTAGCTTAATCCAAATTTCATCATGTGGTTGTCCATCGCTCCATTTCAATTTGTCACACCTTGATTTGTATAACAAAAACAAAGTTTTGTTAAACAATTCCCCTATGTAGTGAGTTTATTAGGCATTTGGTTACAAATTTATAAAATTTTAAACAATTTAAAACAAATGTTGGTTACAAATATTGTTATTCACCTTTCATATTCATCAAGGAGGTCAAGCGTGTACTTTGTGAGGTCAGTGATGAAGACACATGGAGATGATTTGGTGATGAGGCCATCCTTCTCAGTGCAAAGAAACGGCATCCTTTCTCCTGCAATGGTCTCCTCTGCAACACAAGACTTGCCAAGTTTCCTGCTGGCCTGCTCATTTGCCATTACGATATTGTATTTTCGTAACCACCTAGAAGAAGGTAACGTAGTACATATACTTTGCAACATCTTTATTGAGCAATCTGTTCGATAGTTTCTTTGTGAACATTAAAATGTAAATTGTAAATTGTTTAAAAAAAATAAAGAATTATTCTTACAATTTTAGCTCTCGGAGTGCAGCCCAGGACAGGCCCAAGTCAGATTTCAGAGCAAGTTCTTCCGAGGGTGGGATAAATGACTTCATCTCCATGTTGCGCAACAATCTTTGCAGCTCCCCTCTTGGTGTACTCTTCAGATGATGCTGCATCTGACAACTTGGTTGCCCACCACTTATATGAGAGAGTTGCTTCTTGAGCAGGGTGCTTCGGCGTTGCAAGGTTCGTTCACACACTTCACTGCTTGTCTTTTTCGGAACAGTGGTTTGCTGGATGCAAAGAGCCTAAAGGAATAATGAATTTAGAAAAAAAGAAATTTTAAAGGAATTCTTCAAATTAAAATTAATAGAAATTTACTTGAAAAAGTTTGGTAATGTATAAATATTTGATTTAAAAATTTATTTAAATTCGTTGTTGAGGTTAACGCAATTATTGTGATGTCTGTCAATTGATATAAATTCACATGGAATACTGACAATTTCTGGGATGTTTTGGTTTGGAATTTTTTGTACAACTACTTGTATATCTAAGCATTATTTTTCATTGCAAACCCTTACCTCACCACCGGTAGAAAGCCGTACTTTTGTTGCTCCTGTATTTTTCATCTGTTCCTTTATTAACTTTGACGTCATCTGTTGCCCAACCTTGCCAAGGGGGGAAACATTTCTTGTCAAAATGTTATGAAACATTTCTTCATCAATCTGTTGTGAGGATTGTGGGTCAGAGCAATTATGTGTAGAGGTGGTCTTCAACCAGCTGCTTCTGTTGCATGCTTTACACATCACTTTTGCATCCTGTAGAATATTTATGAAATATTCCTTGACTGGGGCGATTTTTCTCAGACTGATGTGTACGTGGCAAGTAGGGCATAACACGGTGGAAGCTGATGCTTTGCAGAAAAGGGTGTTTAAACACTCTAAACAAAAGCTGTGCTGGCAAGGGGTCTCCACGGGTCTGTTCATTATTTGATGACAGATTTCACAGCAGAAGTGGCGCTCATCACTAACAAAACCATCACGGAAAAACTGAGTTGTCGTTTCCATCAGTTGCCGGAACCGCTCTTGCACTTCCATTTGTGAAGATTCTTCATTTTGAGCCAGACGATTTACCCTTTCATACTTTTGTTTGCCTTTTACAGGACGACCACCCTTGTTGTTCTCAACTCTTTGGCATACAGCACAAACTCCTTCCTCTGGGTGAGGGGGCCAGTCATTGGGGAGGGTACGGGTCTTTGACAATTGGAGATATGCATAACAGAGATTGCAAATGTGTCTGGGATGGCGGTGTTCCTCATCAGCTGAAACGTCGATGTGATACCTTTTTTAAATTTTTTCCTTGTAGTCAGCACATCTTTTCAAGGGTTTGCTCTTATGTTTGTGTTTTTGGACTTTGTCCCCACACACCCTGCATAACCTTTTAAGATTATTTATGTGATCGTCTTTCATTTTGACCTAAAATTTAAAACAAACAATTTTATTTACTTTTTGAATGTGTAAGTTTTGTATAGTTTTTCTGACAGGGAAAAAACTGAAAAATATTGCATCTAGGAACCTTGCATAGATTAAAATTCCTCTTTGTTGATTAAAAAAATTAAAAAAACTAATCAAGTTGTCATAATAAAAATAAGGTTGATCGTTGTTTTGCCAGATATTTATTTCTAAATAATCCTTTATGTACATCTTTTTTTAATTTCCAAAACCAAAGAAGGCTTAACATTTGGGAAATATTTAATGAATTTGAATATTTATGATAATATTGATGATTTTATCCTGATCCATGTACCATTATTAAATGTAGGCCTAACAATGTTTAATGTTAATTATATCTCATCGTATCTGGAAGCCTGAGTTCATAGCCTAATTGTTGTAAGATTGTTGAAGAAAGAATAAATCAGTAAAAGAAAATAGCTGATATAATATTCCTGTTATTTATTTTTGTTCTTTAGGAAGACATACGAAGTATTCATCAATGAAAAACCAAACAAAACCAAAGTGCAACGTACTGAATATAACGAACGTTTGTACTATTATTGTGTGTGCATGATAGCTATCCCTCACACCATTACCATACCCACCGCATAGTACATGTACGTACATGGGGTATCCCGTATGTACACACACACAATAACGTAATGGAAAGTCCCAATTTGTTGTTCTGAGCAGTGGGGAATCCCTCCGTTTACCGTAATTATGGTGAGTTTATCCATTCAGAAAATTAATAGATGGTAGAGGAACTCTTATTCTTTAATATGGTAGTTTTTAAATATCCAGGAAACTTACTTTGATCCAAAATTTATGCTCCGAAAACCACTGTTAAACTTCTGGATTAGCGGCGACGTCACGAAAACTTTGGTCACAAATTCCACATTTTTCCTGCTGTGACTCACTATGTGGACAACCCTTACTTAATATTATAATCACTTGGGTATTCCTAGTTGTAATTGGTCAGGTTTTTTTTGCCTAGATCATGAATATTCAATGTTAATTCCCTTTTTCTGACCGTATCTCACCGCTCGACAGGCTAGGGGTCACACACTAATACATATTCATTTTGATTGACCCCGCTACCAATTTAGCGCATGCGCACAACCGTATGTCGTCTATACGCTGTTGCAAACAGCGGTGATTCATAAATGCTTTATTTTCCAACATTACATTTTGCAAGTTCACTTGTACAATTTGCGAAGAAGAAAAAAATTAAGATTCTCACAAAATACTCCTGCGAGAATCCATTCCCCGAAAATTGGGAGAATCCAGAATTCTCGCGAAATTCTTCCGCGAGAATATGAATTGATTATCGCGCAGTGTCGCGAACTTCTAGGCCTGATACCTTTTTCAGTGTTGGTCGATGTTGTGTATTATTTAGTTTGCATGTTTAGGCCTAGGTCTATCTAGATATTTGTGGGCCCTAGGTTTATCCAAGGTGTTGATGCCCCCCATCCCTCCCCCCAAAAAAATAAATCAATCAATCAATCAAAAAAATCAAAACAAAAAACTGTAGAAAAAGAAACTAATTGAATTGTCTTGGTTTCCTTGATAGGACTAAATACTATTTTCAGTGTGAAACTATTGCATTTATTTATACGTAGGCTATCTAACGCAAATAATTCCTAAATTTCGCAAATACCTAATTTGTGCAGCATCATGAGGAGAGCTAGCTAGGATGATCCTATCGTTATGTTATTCACATAAGCGCTAAGATACAGAGTGTACAAAAAAAAACGTATATTGCATGTTTCACGAAAAAATAAACACAATGCACTGTAACACCTTAACCCTAACCCTCCAGGGTATTTTGGCTAGAAACCCTGCCAGACCAACAGATTGCATCATTTGTCAAAGTGACTTGACTGCCAGTGCAGCAAAATCCATCAGGTTACAAATCTCAAGGCCAAACTGCCTCAGAGTCTGTGGTCACCAAACCGCAGCAGGATACAACTCTGGCATTGTTCAATGGGACCAGCTCTCAATAGAAACAGACTTGGCTGCTTATGCACTGGTGTTGACAGCTGAATCCATCAAAGTGCACCAGACTTTTCCACCTGATGCACTTTGCTGCGTCTGGCAGGGTTAGGGTTAAATACTATGTATCTATACTGTATTGTTATTACGTTTATGCCTTTGATAATAAAAAATATTGAAACTTACACTGTTTTGACCAATTCTTGCCTTGTTTTTGTCTTTACTGCGGTTCGATTCTGTCCAGTGTTACAGTTCAATGTGTTTATTTTTTCGTGAAACATGCAATATATATGGGCCTACATGGTGTTTTTTTTGTACACTCTGTATCCTAGCGTTTATGTGAATAACATAATGATAGGATCATCCTAGCTAGAGGAGAGCAATCTCGAGATTGAGCACGCAATCTGCAGATTGTGCAGAATTTTGCACAATTATCTATAGATTGCGCTCAACATGAACGTTAACAGTTGCAGCCTGTAACCTTAGTAATGTTAACTGTTATAGGTCACTTTTTAATTTTCAGAAGTAGAATAGGCATGTCACACAATCAATATAAATCACAATCCCTTTTTTGCCGCTGTACAAAAATACCTTTCACAAATCTATCAATATTGACTTAACCTGATGCATTAAATCTCAAATTATTTTGTCTATCTTATTAAAGCAGACATATAACACGTACACTTCACTCAGTGATTTTTTAAATTTATTTTTTTATTTTTTTTTTTGGTTAGAGTTCATCTTGATGGTGAAATTCGGGTCAGAAATCGGAGGAGAAATCAGAAATGCAGACCCCCCCCAAAAAAAATTCTGCACCACCATCTTGAAATTTCTGGTTTTGTGACCTCTCTTTTTATACATTCTTTTTTCTAACATCCAATATTATTCACAGAATTGTGAGTAACTATTACATCATATTATTCAGTAGTCGTCTGAAATGAACATTTTCAAGTAGGGTGTCTTTTGGATAAATTATCAGGGATAATCTTCTACCTCCGTGACGAAAACGTGCAAAAAAGTTGAACATTTTGCTGAATAATTCCTAAACAATAGCTTTCCGGAGGAAACGAGACATTAACCGTGTGTGTGAGGCACAATGCTTTTGGTCCTGCAATTTCTAAGTGCAATAAGTCGCCACAACTAATGAGCGCTAATTAAACTACGCTTTGTTTAATCTAATCTAACATTAGATTATAAGCTTCGAAATGAGGGCCATCTTGATAGGGTTTGCAGTTATTATGTGTGACATCACTAAATAGGAGACGTACAAATACTAACACTAACGTTAGCTTACTTAACAGTATACTATATATAAAATGTCTATTCTAACAGTTAGAACACTAACATAACCAGTCTCTCAAAAAACAAATTATGAAAAAGTCAAGACAATTTCAAACTTTCAAGTGAATCATTTTGTCACATTTGTGAGTAAGTTAACGTTATAACGTTACTCTTAAAATATGGGGGGGTGGGTAACGTTGGACTGATAATGTTCAGTAAGGATTCGAGATTATCTAGCTAAATAATTTAGCTAGAAAATTTTTAAAAATTTCATACACTAAATATTAACAAATGTGGGTTGCGTTACATGTCATGCATGACAACAAACAAACACCATCAGATGTGTGTGTGATTTGGCATTTTCGTTTGTTTAACATTTGTGCAGTCATGTGATGTGTAATACCATCGGCACTGTGATTGGCCATCTGAACGGCGATAGGTCAGTTGTCAGTCTGTGATTCTGAATCTAATCGGATTTCTATTTTTATTTTTTTTGTCGATATTCATCCAGTGCTTATGATTACACAATTCCTCCCCTTGGAAAAGAGAAAATACTGACCGACATCGCGATTGAACTCCCCGAGGGTTGCTATGGAAGAGTCGCCCCTAGATCGGGACTGGCTTGGAACCACCAAATTGATGTTGGAGGTATGTCGTTCACAGACGAACGTTTCAATTAATTTTACCTGCCTAGCTCAAAAAGTCAAGGGTCCCAATTTCATCTAAGCAGCAATCTCATCCCCAGGGCCGCTGGCCCAATTTCACAGAGCTGCTCAGCAGCCTCAAACATGCACGCTAACTTGCCGGCCATTATTGCTAGCAAATGAGTGACGCAACGATACAAATCTAGGTGAACGCACACGCGCCGCTCAGAATTTTCTTTATAACCTGTGAAATACGCTTATGCTTGAGCAAATTTTGCTGCTTACAGGTAAGCAGCGCTATGAAATTGGGCACAGGGCTTTTGAGCAGTTGCTGTATACCTTGTACTTACTGCTCCTTCACCCTGGAGCAGGACGATTTTGGAAAGAATGTTTCGTTATTTCTCATAATATGACATAAGGCCCCAAAAAAAAGTCCCCAGTTTCTGGTTTCCACATGCATTGACATTTTTATTTTTATTTTTTTTATTTTTTAAAAATTAAAAAAAAATAATAATAATAATTTTATTTATTTATTTTTTTTGCTATGAAACGATGTCCAATTGCAGCCAAAATTGCTGCATCGATTGGAATTCTGCCGTGATGTGTTTTTCACATAGGGGTATGAACATTTCCCTGATATTTGAGGCCTCTCTTAGCCACCATACTCTGTGTGTGGGAATTTTGGGCTGGTTCCAATAACGGCAAATACATGTATCGCGTTGGCAAAAAAAAAAGTCACCACAGTGATTTTTAAGCTGGCCTATGACCAGAAACCGTGGCCTTTTTTTTTTTTTGGTGGCCTAATTTGGAAACTTGTACGACGTAACTGAGGCCCTGAATCTACTTTCTAGTGTCTATGTAAAGGTTTGCAGAGACCATCCGTTAACAATACATGAATGAGGGTAGCATTATATTTTAACCCTCCTATTGCTGCACTTCACTGGAAAGTTGCTGTAGAGGTCAAAACCAGTCAACTGCCTGTTTCGACTGTTGACCCAAATGTGCACACATGGGCATTTTTGACTGGTGTTTGCTGTCATTTTGACCACCCTGAACAATATCAGACAATGCTTTTACCAGTCAAAAACGGTCGACTCATTTTGACCTGTAAATGTACTTACTACAGTAAGGTTTGACAGTGTTTGACTGTTAAGTGCACTAGATATACCTTGGCAATTATATCAACATTTTGACTGATTTTGACCGTTGTAGTAGGAGGGTTAAAGGGGGTGGACCTAAGGGACCCTCGCCAATCTTGCCTGCAAAAACCACTGGGTCATTCTCCCAGTATTATCCTGAGACTCACCTGGAAAGCAGTGATGAAACTACAGTCCTCAAACTTCTATTGTTCACTCCCTAATCCTTTGACAAAAGAATGTTCCTGATGGGTCTAGACCTTTCCATTGTGTGAATGGATTAACATTGGGCCAGCCATGCCCAGCCAGATGATGCGATTACATCAAACTATAGCCTGGCCAGTTCCTTCTATTGTTAAGGTTTTTCTAAAGGTCTGGTACTAGGAGACTTGGAGTTAAAAAAAAATAGTGAGGGCAAGAATTTTTGCTGGTGAGAATTTAGATTGTTTCTGGTGTAGTTAGTGGGCAAGATTGGCTAAGGTCCCTAAACCGCCAATAATCTGTCCGATAACTACAGAGATTGGAGGACGAGAACCTAGTGTCAAATATTAACTTCTAATAGGCATTTTCAAGATCACTGGACAAAAGCATCCGCCATTTTTAAAGATGGTGTTCTATTTAGGTTTTTTTTTTAATTTTTAAAATACAATACAATACAATGAAGGCATTTATATAGCACTCTTACACAAACGGTATCACAGCGCTTTACAGTGAGATGCAAGTACAATTTAAAAATACACAGTGCCTAAAATAAATGAGTCTTGAGAGATGTTTTAAATTGACTCAATGAAGAAGCATGACGGATACCAGATGGTACATGTAGCTCATTCCAAATGCTGGGTGCAGCAGTATAGAAACCCTTGTTAGCCGCAGTTAAATGTGTAGTTGGCTTTTTGAAGATCCGGGAATCAGAATTTGAACGGAGTCCACTGTGGTTAGGTTGGTATAGTATAATAAGCTCACAGAGATAGAAATAAAAATTGCCCATACTCATAGTATTAGCCAGCAATACCTTTGGGTATCTTTTGGACGCCCAGTTTGCTAAATGGACACCGTGTTTTATCTGCAGTACACATGCAAAAGTATTGTAAGTTAAATATTTGGACGCTCTGTTTTTCAAAGAATAACAAATTTGGACGTCTTATTTCCAAATCCTGGCTTATACTCTGCCCATACTGTACAATGTCATGTTTTATTAGAGCAGGAAATGTTGTGATTATACATTACAGAAACCTGACATGGTTGGAATACAAAGCCATGTAACCAAGGTATTAAAGCCGTTTTACCTATTGGTTATGGCCCAGTATAAAAGGCAATAACTGAAAAATTGGACTTTCTGCTTGCCTTACAACTTTAAAATGACATCTATTTAAAGTCTTTGATCCTAAAAAAAAACACTGTAATTTTGAAAACGGAATGAGGGCTGTAGGAAGTTGAGTTATCTGTCCATGGGATGTTGAGATTCTTTAGAATATAAGCCCATTTCTGAAGGGCAACCTGAAAGTCTCACACACTGCAAACCTACGCAAAGACACTAGAATGAAGATTCTAGGCCTCTTAGTGTCCTAGTATTATGAAAACTGGCTGCCAAGGCTACCACAGGCCAACACACAGATGGCACTCTAAATACACAAGTTTCAGAACAGGTAAATGTGTGTCAAGTTTCATCAGGCCCGTGATTTCTCAGGATTTTTAAGTAAGACTAATTGCGGTGACACCATGTGAAATTCTCAATTGAGTAGTAATTAGTTCTGAAAAGAACTGGAGGATTTTTGTTATCAAAATTTGCCTCGGAGTTTTCTTGCAAGAAGAGGAGTAGCCACCAAGGAAAGAAAGAAGTAGCCTGTGTTGTGTCCAAACTTCTAGTTTCTTGTTTGTGGAGATGTGGAGAGTCTGTAAATCCTCCAAAAATTAAACATCCAGGAGGTTCAGGGTGCTTTGTCCTCTAGACCAAAGGGAGACCCAGGCCCGCTACCCATTTTTCAGGATTGTTTACTTTTGTCAAATCACACCTATGTTTCATACTTTAACCACAAAGTGCATGAAAATGTTACTATCCGTTTGACTTCGTAATACAAAATTGCAGCCATGTTGTATTAAAACCCTAACCTTCCCAAATCCTCCCAAATCCTCTTTGCTAAAGTGAAGGATTTTGGAGGATTGAGATTATGAGGCATACTTGCTTTTCCATGGTACATGTACATCCATGTTTGTTGTAGTGATTGCAAGGTCAGTGCTTGGGTCAGTGGACACTGTTTATTGCTCCATGCATGCAGGGAGGGGTCCCTGGCCATGTACATGTATCACAGATTAGAAACACATGTGTGCATACATGTCATGTGCTTGCTTTACTACTGAAGGATTTTGGAGGATTCAGGTTATGTGTAAGCAAATGGGCCTAGGGAGTTGGGGTTAAATTTATGCAAGTTAAGACACTTTACAATCACATCACATCATATCATATATTGAATAAATTAAATATTGGTGGACATGATAAACCTAAAAACCTATTAATTATTCTAAAACAATATTTTAAATAATTTAAAACCCTGAAATTGGGCCCACCATAGGCAAAACCTATGTGGGACGGTGACCATTTTTAATTTATCCTTACACAAATAAGGTGCTTTCCGTCGGCCTGATTTTTTATATTTTGTTTTACCACTTCTAATATCGATCTCCACATCAGTAAGTAACTATACTAAGTTTGGTGCTTTTGTCCAGTCTGTCACGATTTCATGAAGAAAAAAAATTTGCACTAAGCTACCTGTCTAACTGGCAAGACCACTTTGCCTGAGTAAAGGGCACTTCCATTGAAATATCAGAATGTCTGCGGGAACATTTTTAAGGGGCACCCAATGCCAAGACCAGGGCAACGGAGGCAGTGTTCTGCCAGGGCTGGTATTGGAGCCCAAGTGGTGTGATTCTCCTTTGGCTGTCTAGCTTTACAACTTTTCTGTTGAAATACATGTATCCCCCTTCCTGATTTAATAACACCCCCTCCCCCCTAAACCTCTAGCCCCCCTCCCTTTTATTCTACTGTAGGAAATAGGGTTGGTATGTTTACACGTGTACACAAAATTAAATTCCCTAAACCATTTCAAATTCATGAAATGTGTAAACGAATCCTACATTTAAAAATGGATCCTTCCATTTCCACGATATTTATAAGCACGACTAGTGGGTCCGCTATTATATCAATTCCTAGGAAGTTCAACTGATACTTTGTTTTTAGTTTAATACACAACCAGATATTTTGGATGTTTTGTGCCAGGCTTGGATTTGTTTAATCTGTGCTGTTTTTTCTCTGAATCTTTATTGCCATATTTTTGATTATTTCCTGTCCTGAATACGCACAATCAACATGCCATTAATTAGTGATGGCAATCTTCGATGACGCGTGTATATGGCTCATTCTATGAATTAAGGGTCCAAAGTGTGACATTGGTATCAGAATTTCAAAATTGTTTGACATGAACTTTTTCCATATGTTTGTAAGGCCTTCTCCTTGATATTTTTAATAATTATTTCATAATATTGCTCGTTTGAATGGTTTACAGTGGCATGGACTAACAACAGATATAGAAAAGTTTCACGTGTAACAGGGACACCAAATCCAAATGTAAATTCTCTCCAGCATTTAATTTCAGAAGACTTCTTTTTACTTCGTAGCAGTTTTGAGTAGGCTTCATGTAGGTACATACTTTAACAGAACATTCAACCAAACGTTTGTTTCTTCAAATGAAATTAAGGCACGTTTTTCACCAAAAATGGCGTAAAATTGCAATTCCTTCATTGAAATTGATTTAAAAAATATTTTTTCATCAAAACTGCACATCAAATTTTAATTAGCTAAGTCAATGAGTTGATAAATTAAACAATCCAACAGGTCAAACTTGTCATCAATAGCAAGAAAACGATCATAGCTGCATTACAGTTCAAAGGGCAGTACAAGTATGTGTACAACACATGTCCAAACAGAAACAAGTGCCGTAAATTAAAGTGTGGCATAGTCTGGTTTATTTCCCAGTTGCTCTAAATCTTAACTTACAATAGTTGCTTTAATTAGAGGCTGTATAATTCCTAGGGAGATGAGAAAGTTTTAGTATTAATGGTTGGAAAAGTGTATGCCTGGTGACGAGGGATAATAATGAATGTGCCTGGGAACCTCACAGTGATATGTTACATTAGAATTATTCAGTGTTGATATTATTACACGTATTAAATATATTGTTATGCACAAACTCGTTCCGCGTGTAACAGGGGACACCAAAATCTCAGACTGGCCAAATTACACAGTAAACTTGTGGGTTTTTGTTGTTTAACGCCTAAAGTCATTAACACCTTTAATAAAAACAGCTTTCTTCAGAACATATACATACTTGTACATGTATTATACACACAACATCTGGTGCTGCCAGTTCCATGTGTAACAGGGACACCAAAAACTCAGAGGGACACTAAATTCACAAAGTATTCCACTTGAAAAACTTTGGAAGCCCATGATTTACCGTGCCTATTTCAGATCCCACGTGTAGTGTCTGTATTATTTGTAGTGTTTGGTCAAATGTATAAGAACTACCAAATGAGTGTGTGATCATTTGTTAAGTGATACATGAAAAGGGAATTGGGTTTCATACGTAACACAAGGGGACACGAAATGTTGCGCTGTGACAGCCGTTTTTATTTGCTCCTCAATAATAATCCGAGATGTTTATCTGCTAAAAACTCACTCAGTATTAACAAGCTGGGTGTACTCAATAATTATACACTAAAAATAAAACGTTTTTCTTCAAAGAAAAGGCAGAAAAATATTTTTAATGTTAACACTTTTAATGTCACAGTTTTTTTACAAAAAATAGTAGAAGCACACCCATTTTTTTCTCCATAATAAAAAAATATCGGATTGGTTCAAAATGTGACTTAAAACCAATGTCCCACAACATGTTTAAAAAGCACAACCTGAAATAAATGACCCTGTATGTCACATTAACCCTAACTCCCTAAGCATTGTTACTGAACAATAAAAATCCTTCAAAATCCTCCAACTGCTTTTGTTGTCTAGGGAGTTAAGATTAAAGAGAAAAACTTCATAAAATTTGTACATATTTTGAATTCACCATTGGCCCCTGTATTTATAGAATGAGCCATATGGTCTGTGTCAAAACATGTACACGTTTTGCAAATTAAACGGAAAATGCCAAGCCTAATATGAAAGGAATCATTTACAGACACGTTTCTGTAATTTAACCCTAACCCCCTAGGGTATTCAGGCTAGGAACCTTCCTGAATCCTCCAAAATCCATCAGTGCACTTTTGGAAACATGCCCTTATCTTCAAAATGCACCATGCATTTTCGTTGATCTTTCACATTCAGCACTTATGGCCTGTACTTTTTGCCAGGTAGCAATTTTGTCCCATTTGAAGAGGTGAAAATACCAGTTTTCAACAGTGCTGAATTTTTCCCAAAAAGTGGCCCTTGGAGGATTTTGCAGGATTTGGGGTGGTTAGGGTTAATCACAGGCCAGTGATTTCTCAGGATTTTTCCCGATTTCAGGATTTTTTTTTTTACAAATCTCCCTTTGCCTCAAAAGTTTCTTGAAAGGAGAGAAGTAGCTCCAAAGGAAAGTAAGAAGTAGCATGTATTGTGTCCAAACCTCTAGTTTCTTGATTGTGGGATGTGGAGAGTCTGTAAATTATCCAAAATTAAACATCCGGGAGGTTCAGGGGACTTTGTCCTCTAGACCAACAGGAGACCCAGGCCTGCTACCCATTTTCAGGATTGTTTAACTTTGTCAAATCACACCCCTGTAATCAAGAGAAACAAATCATCCACATACATGTACACTCCAGGGCTCGAAATTAATTTTAATTAAATTTTATTTTAGCCAATGATACCAGTAAAAACTGAATTGTACCAGTCCAGAGTCCTCCTTCATTTTTAGTACTCCTTTGAAAGGTCATTAAGGCCAAAAAAAATACTTGTGTTTCCTATTACACTGAAAAAAAAAAATTAGGGTGGGTAGGTGGGTAATATCTTCTTCTTTTTTTGGCTCTAAAAAAAAATTTAGCCAAAAATATTAGAGTGGAATGACGGTAATTTTATTTTTTTTGTTTTTTGTGCACTCATTTGTAACAGGTAATAAGTGACAATGTCAGATTTAATACTGTTTTTGTTAATACTACCTATCAGCACTGTATATTCACTGGTTGAGTTTAAGAATATCTGAATTTAGAAAGCAGATGGGAGTACAAATACACAAGAGCAAACCACTTTTTTTTCAAAGGCTTCCGTTAACACCCATTTATTTTTTACCGACATGTCAAGCAAAGCAAACATGACATTTACACTCAGTATGACTACAAAAACCTGCAATATGTTACTGTTGTGTTTCATTACTTTGTCTTCTGTAAATATGGAGAAATAAAGAAAATAAAATATACATGTATTCCATGTTTTACCTGTTTACTTTCTTTTTAAAGGCTGTATTTGCATATGTTCAGTTGTGTCTAATACAGCCATCAGAGTTACTCTAATTATAGTTAATACACTGTCTATAATATAGCACAGCCACATATCAGTTATGAATGAAGATACCAACAATAACTTGATTACGGTTAGTAATGTTATTTATTGGAAAATCAAACAATTTTACAAAAGGGCAGCTGATATGCTGAGGTATGAAGAAGAAATGCGCATGTAACCAAAGATCATTTGTAAAATAACTTAAGGTGTAAAAAACTTCTGTTCTAACAAACAAAAACAGAAACCTGCAAAACATGGCATGTAAAATACTGATTGTCACCAAAAAATTTATCGTCCAAGGAATTACATTCTCATCCAGTGCACTATTTTGATCCAGTCATTGGAAGGCACTCAGACTACATGTATGTACTATACTACATGTAGCTCAAAACGAGGTTAGCTTGTTCTTGGAACTTCCTGAGAGCGTAACTCAAGTTATAAACATCCTAGAATCACGAATAAAACAGTTTACAAAATACAAATTTCTCCATGCGAAGGGTTTTCCCAGATCACAATTTACAAACTGAATAATTCCTTGCCTAGCAAATGAATTACATTTAGTCATTTTGTTAATCTACTAGCCATGGGATAGTGGCAATTTCAACCCCCCTGTATTTATGATCTTTTGTTTGAGAGCGGAAAAAAATTAACAAACATACACACTCTTGTATTTTAAAGATGTCTGCCAGTGAATTACGGCATTTTCCCAAATAAAAATCAACTGCGGCCACCGCCTTAAAACTTGACAAATGTAAATCACCGCAAAAAAAAGTGTACATGGGAACATTTTGCATAATGTTTCATTTCTGCAGAGGTCTAAATAATCACGAGATTGAGACTAGTGGATTAACTAGTGAGTTACGGACTACTATATGACATAAAACACAATAAAGGGGGCCACTTTCCTACCGTCACATTAGCAGTTTTTCTTATGGTTGTAATTTTATTTTAAATATCTGAAACCACCCAAAAAGAATTTCAACATTTGAATAGACATGCATGCTTATTCTAAAGATAATTTGAGTTGATTATTACTATTATTTTTTTAATTAGCCTAAAATTTCCATCAACAAATGGACGGAAAAGTGAGGTAACTTTTACCGTCCAATTTTTATGGAAATTTGAGGGTAAAAAAAAAAAATAATAAAATAAATAAATAAAATAAATCAACTCAAATTAGTTCTAGTATAAGCCTGCATGTCCATTCACATGTTGAAACACTTTTTGGTCAGTTTCAGGTACTTAAAAATAAATAACAACCACTGGAAAAACTGCTAACGTGACGGATGCAAAGTGGCCCCCTTTATTGTGTTTTATGTCATATCTGTTTGTAAGGCTGTGCCGGGTACCCGGATACCCGACCGAAACTATCATTACCCGGTTCCATTTTTCAGTTCCAATTACCCGTTAACGACTTTTTAAAATCCCAACTGAACATTTTAAGCCACACAAAATAATAAGTCTCTGATTTTTTTTTTTTTTTTTTTTTTTGCTAACAAAATGAAGAAAACTAGGATGAAGGCTTTAGAAGTAACATTTGCCGACAGCCTTTCACAGACTTGCCAGTTTTTGTTTGAAACCTGTATTCGCATTGGTTACGGTATTTTATACATTCGGGAGTATTTGTGTTTTTACAAAATTGTTTACGGGTACCTGGGTATCCGAAGATTTCAAATTTCGGGTATCCGGTTCCCGAAATAACCGAAAACGCACAGCCCTAGATACTGGTCCTCCTGAATACCATAAAATTAAATTTAATTTAATTTCAACCCCAGTTTCCTGCCCTACCCATTTACCTTTGTTGACTTTGCTGATTTGCTCTACATACCGATGATTAATGCAGTTGAACTGATAATTAATGTGTTCAAATATCATTACTAACCCAATTTATTTCATGTAACCCAGTTTGTATGGTGAAACTCGGCATCGTTTCTATTTTCCCTTTTTATAATATTTTTATAAAGATATATAATTTATTATTTTCTTTTTTGTGGACATTGCTCATCATGACTTTGTACAGATCCGTAAATTGCAGTTTAACCAGTTCGCGTCGGAGGCCGTGTATACACGCACATTTTTTTTTGGGACAGCGGATCGGAGAGCGTCTAAACACGCCACAGGATTCTCGGGAATATTTGTATAGATTCCCGGTCGACGTGATAACGAGCACCATTGTTCGTGTTTGTGCGGTAAAAATAAACCCGCCACGGGGATTCGGAAAAACTTTTTTATTCCCGGTGCGAACTGGTTAAGTGCATTGAAGTTAATAAATTCAATAAAGTCATGAACCTATAAACCCAATTTATTATTTTTAATCCTGGCTTTTTTTTTACGATTGCATTGTCTTCCGATTGTCGAGAAGCACTTTATAGCGTCCTGTCACGCGGAAACCTGGCAACCAGCTGTTAAGTGCAGTGGGTTTTCAAACAATGAAACATTTTGTCGGAGGGGGGGGTTGAGGGAGGTATTGTTATGATCGGACCCTGATTTTTCTGTTGCTATGAATGTGTGGGTAATTTGCTTCAAAAGTAAACAATTGAGTTGTATTCGTGTGAGACTAACAATGTGTGTGGTTCTCAATAAGTGTAGTCCAAATATTTGATTTAAAATCATGTCAACGTTTCATAAACTGAAACATTTTTTGAGTATATTGTGGGTGGTTTATTAATTCATTGTTAATGTGTTTTTTGTTTTTTTTAAGTTTATAGACGATGTTTTTCAACTTTTGTTGAAACAAGCACATACACTTTTGGTAACATTTTTAAAGGCGAGATATACGCGTGAACGTATAGAAACCAACCTGTGAAAGGTTCAGCTTATTTTCTTGAGCCGTTTACAAGAACAAAAATTCCAATGCATCCAGATTTTTCGTATTCATGGTTGAGCGGTTCAGTGTATCGGATTTGTGTTCTGATGGCTGAGTCGTCAGAATGTGGGTTCGAATCCCAACTGCGACCATGGTGCTTGTGTCCTTGAGCAAGACATTTTACCGTAATTGCTTCTCTCCACCCAGGGGTAAATGGGGTACCTGTGAGGGCAGAGTTGATTGTTGTGTTTGATTATCCCTATATGCGCTGTAATGGCAGCAATTGAGCTGTATACTCCCCAGGGAGCTGAGATTATTATTATTATTATTATTATTATTAATATGGTTTATTAAAAAATCTGCTCATTGCAGCCTGCCGGCTGAATTACAAAACAGTTTACATTAAAAATATAAAGAATACATACAAATTAAAATTAAGTAAACAGTATGAACCAGATGAAAAATGAATCTAAAAAAGAAATCAGTCAGGTACATACAAGGTACATAAAATATTGCACAGCAAAAAGCACACTCATCAAGGGGACATGAGAAACAACATTAAAAATTCTGTTACAAATTTATTACAAACAATTACAAGGATGGTGGGAGTGAGCTGAGAAAATTAATGACAAGTCTGTTGAAATAGGGGACTGGACTGTTACTGAGAAGAGCAGTTTTACATGGTACATCATGAAGAGTTCTTTTAATTCTGAGATTCATAGAATGAGAGCTTTTGGATTTGACAAACCATTCATTAAATTTATTTGAGTTGTATGATTTTAATGCAAAAGTAGTACAAAGCGTGATTCTTCTAATATATAAAGGTTCCAGACCCAGGGTAGTTAATGTTTGATTATAATGAGTATATTTGTTACTTAAAATGATGCGAGACGTTCTTTTTTGGATGAATTCTAATTGGTCAGAAAGAGTGAGGGAAATACCTGAATGCCATAATGGAGCTGCATATTCTACAATGGGTCTGATATACCCCTTATACACAGTCACTAGTTCATCATTAGTAAGACCATTCTTTTTTAATTTCCTCAACATGAACAGTTTCCTGATGGCTTTATTAACTATGTTACCAATGTGCATATCCCATTTCAAATTATGTTGGAAGGTGACACCTAATAATTTAGCACTATGAACCTGTTGAAGTTAAACATCTAATATAGAAAATTGAGCAACAGGGGGTTCCCTCCTGCCAAAAATAGATTTGCATGATTTGATATTTTGAGGGGTTCAAGGAAAGTTTATTTTTTACCGCCCAATTATTCAGATTGTTTAAATCATCCTGAATCTTGCTAACAACATCGATGTGCTTATTTTCACTAAGTGTAAGATCGTCCACATATTTCCAGCATTTACTGTGAACAGGATCAGCAGAACTATTAATACAAGCAAGAAAAATCACCGGACCTAATTTGGTACCCTGTGGGACGCCATCTGAAAGGGTTTGCCAGTCAGAAAAGGTCTGTTTATACTTGACCCTTTGTTGCCTACCACTTAGGAAATTAGCAATCCAATGTACAATAGCTGGAGACACATCCAAATCCAGAAGGTTTTTGATAGCTATTACATGATTAGCCATGTCAAAAGCTTGAGTGAAATCTGTTAAAACGAGGGAACCAATATTATTTAAAGTACTAGCACCAGTAACTAAGTGATGGTAAACATCTACAAGGCAGTGGGTGGTGGATAACCCTTTCTGGTTACCAAATTGTCTTTTATCTACCTTAGGTTCAATTGTCTTCATGACCCATTTACAAATAAATCCTTCAGCAATTTTGGCTAATAATGGGGTTAAAGAGATGGGCCTAAGTTTGTCCAATGTGGGCGGAGATTGCTTTGGGATGGGAACAATGTTCGCTTGTTTCCACTGAACTGGAACAATGCCCTGGGATAAAGAAGTATTAATGATATCAGTAACAGGAATACTCAGCTCATAAGCAAATTCCTTAAGGATTCTGGCAGGTAAGTTATCAGGACCACCGGATTTGGAAACGGAGATTCTTTTTAGCTCATTATAAGCCCTTTTCACACGACAAACGCAAACTAGGGTCCTTGGTCTCGGGCGCCAGTTGTATTGACCACGGACGTTGGTCAAACTCGGATACGACCTTTCACACGGCGAAGAAACCAACGTCCCGTGTCACATAGCCTTCGTCTTTTGGGGTGTCAAAGGTCAACATTGTTTATAGTGTAGTTAACTGGTATCCGCACAGCTAGCGTGGAATCGCTATTGCATGTATTGATTACCATTCATTTTGCCGCGCTATTGTATTGTATGTTTATTATTAGCGGCCGTCCTCTCTCTCTACCACTCTCACAGCTCAGTGCAAAACATGGCGAAAAACGATATAGAATCGGTAATTTGAGCAAATGTCCAAAACTTCATCGAAGAAAAAAAACCAAAAGCGGAGCATTCTTCGACGGTAGAACATCGTCCGCCTTCTATAGTGTTGGTTTATGCCATCAATTTCTCTGGAAACATTGTTTTGACGTTTTCTACACATTAAACTTAGCAACAAAAGCATCATCATTAACTGTTCGGGTGTCGCCATCTTGATTTAAAGGCATCCTGGGAAATTTTCTTCTTGCGCGCATGCGTGGTAGCTCTCGCGAAACAATGGTCCTTGGTCTCTGTGCGGTTTGTTCATTCACACGGCCTATCGTGGTGAACTTTCACAACGGTGTTTTTTTTTTTGGCTGGTCTCGACCGTGGTCAGGAAAAGACTACGGACCTGTGTTTGTGCAGAGTAGAGGTACATTTCACACGAAGTGTATTTGACAACGTTGTGTTCTTAGGACCATGGACCCCCTGTTTATTTCCCTTGTGTGAAAAGGGCTATAGACTTCCCAGGGTTCAACCCGGGGAGGTGGCTCATGTGATGGTAAGTAAGCTGGTAGTTTGTGAAAATTGTGAGATTGTGAAAAAGTAGCCAGGTGATTATTAATTGCATAGGCAATTGATTCATGTTCAGATGAGTCAAAATCTGGTATATGAATGGTGAGATCAGCTTTTTTGATGTTAGCCAGATTACGTACTTTCTTGTGCCACCTTCCTGGGTCCAACTTTTTAAATTCTACCAGCATAGTACATTTGTTTAGCAGCATTTATTTCCCTAATAACTCTATTACGCATGCAATGGAATTGATGTCTATTGCCCTCAGCAAATGCCCTCTGCCTCCGGGTAATTATATTTTTAATTTGATTAGTCATCCAAGGTTTATCGTTATTGTGACGCTTGATAATTTTGAGATGAAAATGATCTTTAATAGCACAATGAACCAGACTATAAAAGGCATCAACTTTGGCTTGACAAGAGTTAGTATTCAGGGTATCATCCCAACATTGTGCCTGTACCCATCTACCAAAGGACCTAATACTGGATTCCTTCATAGGTCTTATAACTTTAGTCGTTATTTTGTTGGGGACACGTACATTTTTGGGAACCCATGTAATACAGTTATGATCACTACGACCAATAGGAGCGGACACAGCAGGACATTGATATTGATCAGAAAAGTTGGTAATGATAAGATCAAGAATAACATCCTGTCTGGTGGTTTGTTAACAATTTGCACAAGATTACCATTACAAATAGGTCTAATGTCCACTTTATTAACACCCTGCGGTTCATGGTGGTGCTATTTTTCTCAGTCCATTTGTAAACAATTGTTGTTTACTACGTCATGGAAAACTCAAATTCAGCCACTTTGCATAACTTCTCTATTGATACAGTGCCTGATAACATGGTAAAAAAAAATCAACCTGGGGTGAGCCATTGACCCGGTATGCAGCTTTCAAAGTAAGGGGGGCGGGGCCCTTGCCAGCAGACAACCCATTGAAACAGTACAGCTGTTATCAATTGACATTACCGCACTAATTCCAGACATTCCGGCAACCTGAGATGTTTATTTTGAGGTCTGGTTGTGGGTATTAGAATGGCTAGACAAATAGAATCTCTTGGTTTCTCTGTAGAATGTCAGCAGTGCAAAAAAATGTGCAAAAAAATTGGTTTTGGGTAACAATTTTTTTTGAAGGGATTGTGGGCTGGCACCCATATAAAACTTTATATTTGGCTTGAAATTGTTTTCTTGGGTCTAGAGGGACTCAATAAGTCTGTTTACACCATTTGAGAAGGGATTGTGTACCCCTACAGAGCACCGTTTTGTATGGGCGGCCATTGGTTTTGAGCAAAAAGATTCATCTGCGAAATTCAATAATGTGTATATGAACGTTTTACACGCTATTCATACGTACTAAATGAATAGTGCCTTCAAGCACCCGAGGTTGTATATTGGGCATACGTACTAAATGATTTATTTTAGTGCCTTCATGCGCGCGAGGTTGTATATTGGGCACCCATAAAAAAAAAAAAATTGGCTTGAAATTGTTTTCTTGGGTCTAGAGGGACTCAATAAGTCTGTTTACACCATTTGAGAAGGGATTGTGTACCCCTATATGAACGTTTTACACCGCAGGGTTTTAAGTCACCAAGTAGAGCAATTCCCATACATGGTTTACGAGTCAAAAGTTGGTCAACTGAGCAGATGATATGATGCCGTAAGAGATCTTCATGCTGAGCGTGGGGGGGGGGGGGGGGCTATAGACTGCAAACACCACAAGAGATGGAACACATCTTGGAAATTTAAGGTGGTGTAACATAATCCATTCTCCCTCGATCTCTGGTGGGACATGGAGATTGTCAATCGTTGAGGCTCGTATGTGTTCTTTCACATAGCAGCAAAACACCACCACCATTTCTGTTGGATCTGCACTTGTTGAAGGCATTGTAACCATCCACAGAATATTGCTCAGGCGAAGTACATGTGTATTTGGGGTTATCCATGACTCGGTTATTACAGCTACATCTGTTTGTTCATTGTTGAGCCTCAGTACCAGTTCATCAAGTTTATTGAGTACAGATCGTGCATTCGTCAACAAAAACCGTGGAAGAGCGGTTACATTACTATTGGTGCATGTAGGTGAAGGCGATGGTTTCAGGAATGATTTATGAGCCTGATGAGCAAGGGTAATAATATAATGCGCCTTGAGCACCAGTTTGGTGGATACGTGCGCTATATAAGTCCACATTATTATTAAAATGGAATTTTCCCTCGCTTGAAGTCAAAAATTCAGTTTTACGGCTTTCATATGAATAGAAAACTCATACAGAAAGACTTTAAATGTTTTTGGATTTTAAGGTTTTTTTTGTTAGGGCTGTGCATTTTCGGATATTTTTTGTAACCGGATACCCGAAATCAGGAAACTTTGGATACCCGGATACCCGTTTTCATTTTTGTTGAAAACATGCCTCCGGTGGTGTACAAATACATGTGTACTGTGAATGGTAACAAATTGACTTTTATAATACAGAGGATACCATACTTAAATCGATCTTTTCTTTATTGGAGTGTAATCTCTTGAATTTAAAGATAATTGTCTGTAAAAGTGTAAACATTACATTGTTCAAGAGTCACAGATTTCTGTTTGCACCGCTCAAATGTTAAGTCTGAATTTTAAAAAGTCGTTTACGGGTAATTGGAACCGAAAAATGGAACCGGGTGATGACTGTTTCGGTCGGGTACCCTACTAGAAAAATCAGTCATCATGATGACTGATTTTGGTCATCATGCACAAAGAGGCATCAAAGGCATCAAAAGGGCCACAATTGGAACCCTCAAAATAAAGAAACAATTAGGGATTTAGTCATCAACATATGGATACCCGGCACAGCCCTAGTTTTTGTTTTTCTTTATTATTACTGCTAGTAGTACATACATGTATAGTGGCTTAAAGTCTAAAATAACTGTTTAAATGCATATATATCCGCACCAGAAAGTTTATTTTATTTTTTTTCTGAGTAAAGAAAGAGCACTTCCATTAGAATATACAGGCAGGCAGCTTTTCAGCGGATCAGCTGATTTCCTTAATTTACATTTGTCATTTCTTGTTGCATCGAACGTGATCAGATTTTATCAATGATCAATGTTTTGGGATGGATTATGCATAATTGCTCTATTGAGGGCGCTATAGATACCCGGAAGTGTGGATCACGGAAACGGTGTTTATCAGTTTCGTGGAAGAAATCATTCAATTTGTCAAGGTTTATAGGACCCTGGATCCCAAACCAGCGGTGAGGAGATTCCTTAGTTTTTCTAGATTTTCTGTAATTCACATTTTTTGGTGTAGTTGATTTGGGAGGTAAAATAAGCGGCGTTATGCCACGGGACGGGATTTATAATTTATTGCCCGTTTATGGAACTAATAATGCTTGGAGACACTTTAGTTAGACTTTGACATAAATTCTGCCTACATTGGGGCCCAACTCCCTTGCACAATCATGATCAGAACCTTATTTAATTATTCCGACTCTTAGGGCGAATATCTGTAGTAAATTTGTTGTGACTTTGGATTGATTTCCGTATTTGTTGAATTATCTGGGGCTCTTTTCGTAGCGTACATTGCCGTTGCAGGCAACAGCGCCCTCTTGGGGTGGAATTGTATTTTTCCTTCTTTTTGAAGCTTGTTCCTTGCTCTATGTTATTCTAAGTTTGGCTGTTGATTATACATATATTGTTTACTTGTTATCTGTATTTTTAATTATAGTTGACGTGGCATCAGGCAGCTGTCGTGGCAATTAAGGGCAGTTGTATGTCGGTACCTGAGTGCAAATAAACCAGTGTTTGCATTTAAACCGTCGTTACAATCAAATAATTATAATCAATTGCTAGTTTTAAATGATTTCCTGTTGTGGTTTTTCTATAATGTTACAGCTGGAGTAATAGACAGAGATTACAGGGGCAATATTGGAGTGATACTGTTTAATCTTGGCCCGAAAGAATTTGAAGGTAAGATCAAGTTAGGCCTATTGCTTACATGTAACTCTAACCACCCCAAATCCATCAAAATCCTCCAAGTGCCACTTTTTTGGAAAAATTTAGCACTGTTGGAAACTGGTACTTTCACCTCTTCAAACGGGACAAAATTTACTACCTGGCAAAAGAAGTACAGGCCATAAAGTGCTGAATATGAAAGATCCAACGAAAATGCAATGGTGCATTTTGAAGATAAAGGCAATGTTTCCAAAAGTGCACTGATGGAATTTGGAGGATTCAGGAAGGGTTCCTAGTTGGGCTGCCTTGGGGGTTAGGGTTTTAAACAAATCCAAGCCTGGCACAAAATGTCATCCAAAATTTCTGGTTGTATTAATCTGTAAACAAATCATCAGTTGTACTTCCTGAGAATCAATATAATAATAACAGGGCCCACTGGTTAATGGAAATGGAAGGTTCCAATTTTTAAATGTAGGATTCGATTACGCATTTCATTAATTTGAAAATGTTTTTGGGTACACGTGTAAACATGTCAACAACTCTTACAGCTTAGTCTTAATCCAGATATGTTAACAACAACAAAATTAAAAACAGTAACGAAGACAAACAATTAAAACATGCTTAAAAGAGGATGGTAAATTTACAGACGGAGCCTGTGAATAATTTCCCTTGTTTCGCAAAGCGAAATGCTTCAAAAAACAATTCACAATTTGCTTTGATCAAAATTCAAGATTTAAATTGACAAAATAGTTTGCTTTTAGGCCAAGTAAAAATAAAAACCAGTTGATCGTCCCCGGCAGCATCCTTTTTTTAAATTATTTTTTATACTTGTCCACAAAAAGAGTAAATTTTTCATGTATTTTTACTTGGGTTTAACAAAATACATCAAACATTGTTTAACATGAATATTTTTACTCAACTACTTGTTCGATAGCTATAAAAAAAAAGTTGGCGGTGATTTCAAACTGAAAAATTGGTGGCCATTTTGAATTTAAATGCTTGGCGGCCATCTTGGAAAAAATAAAAAATAAAAAATAAAAAGGCCCTCATCCTTCTCTTTGCAAAAAAACAGGACGATCAACTGGTATTTTTTTTACTTGGCCTTACTGTTGGCATATTAAGAAACACACACAAATATTTCTGCCTTAAAATCATGTTGTGCAGAATCGATCTGCCACCGCAATCATTCATTTATAACATAAGCGTATGCCACTTTGGTAAAAGCCCATTGCTCAGTGATGCAAGACAAATTGTTGATTGTTCCGGTGTGTGCTGTATGGAAACATTGAGTTTTCTGTTCATAATGTTCATTTCTATTATATTTCACCATGGTAACCATGGAAAGCAGATTTTTTTTATTTTTTTTTATTTTTATTTTTTTTTTTTTTTGCCTTAGCTGAGGACTTTATGCAAATGCGACAGGTCACTTTTGCCCAAAGGAATTCCCTATGAAATTAATAATCAACACATTTCCATGACAACATAGATGCTGATAAGTCTCATGCATGACACATGTGTCACACACATTGGGCCCTGAATCCCATGCATGCTGCAAAATTCTCAGGCATTCTGCATAATTACAATTCATTATAATTCAGCTTTGGTCTTACCAGATAAGCATTTTTGGGTGGGGGGGGGGGGGGTTTGGGGTTTTTTTCCCACTCATTCTGCGCAGTTACATTTTTTTTTTTTTTGCAATCATTTAAGACTAATCGAACAGGTTATTTTTTTTTACCGTGAAACATTGCCACTATGCACTTTTGTACATTGTAAATGATTGTCTCCAAAAGACAATCACTAATCACTATCACAGGCCTCCCAGAGAAACCTATAAAACCTATCAAAATGGGAACCTTTTTTCCCCCAAACAACCTCTATTAACCTATAAAAACCTTTATTTTTAATCTCCTGCAACACATTTTCAACTTACTCATAAAATCCTAATGGCTTTGAAGAAAAATTACTTCCTAAGTATAAAGAGATGAAGCCAAAACAGTAGCCAAACTGTAACATGTGTACCGCTCTTAGATTTTCTGCCGGACAGGGTATGGGGTAATGTACTTTGTTGCAAAAAGTACTCGGAAGGTAGGCAATTTACTAAAAACTTGTTACTTAACACTCCATAATCACGGGAAATAACCTATAAAAGCCAGTATTTTGGCATTTGGTAAACCTACATTGTATAATAACCCTAACTCCCTAGGCCCATTTGCTTACACATAACCTGAATTCTCCAAAATCCTTCAGTAGTAAAGCAGGCACATGACATGCATGCACACATGTTTCTAATCTGTGATAAATGTACATGTGTACTTGGCCAGGGACCCTTCCTGCATCATCATAATCATCATCATCATCATCATCATCATCATCACTTATATGGTGCACGTATATGGTGCACGTATCCACTAAACTGGTGCTTAAGGCGCATTACATTATTACCCCTGCTCATCAGGTTCATAAATCATTCCTGAAACCATCTCTGCTCCCTGGGAGTATACAGCTTAATTGCTGTCATTACAGCGCATATAGGGCTAATCAAACACAACAACCAACTCTGCCCTCACAGTCACAGGTACCCATTTACCCCTGGGTGGAGAGAAGCAATTATGGTAAAGTGTCTTGCTCAAGGACACAAGCACCATGGTCGCGGCTGGGATTTGAACCCACATTCTGACAACTCGGCCATCAGAACACAAATCCGATGCACTAAAATGCTTGACCATGGCACTCCATAATACCATGGCACTCCATGGAGCAAGAAACAGTGTCCACTGACCCAAGCACTGACCTTGAAATCACTACAACAAACATGAATGTACATGTACCATGGAAAGGCAAGTATGCCTAATAACCTCAATCCTCCAAAATCTTTCAAAATCCTTCACTTCAGCAAAGAACATGTAGCATGTAACCTCAATCCTTCACTTTAGCAAAGAGGATTTTGGAGGATTCGGGAAGGTTAGGGATAACCTATATTTTGCTTTAAAAACCTATTTAAAAATCCTATATTTGGTAGATTAGGCACAGGGGGCCTTCATTGTGCACTTTTGTACAGTGTAAATTATTGTCCCCAAAAGCAAATAAAAAGGTTCACTGCCATTAAATGTAATTAAAACCCTCCTACAATCAGTGCAATTTTTGAAACGACCCATTCAGGCCACTCCAAGCCAATAGCTGTTGCCAGTGGCCTCCAATGGTTACCCTTCTGTGCACTGTCACACCACTGAGATTACATGGTAAAGTGGTCTCCCATTGATGCATTGTAGGCCATACTAATATGTTCAAACATTTACAGTGTCCTTGGGTGTCACACAGTTGATTTTGTAAGATTACTTGGAAAGGACAGCAGGCTTGTACATGTATGTACTGAAGGTTGCTAAAGAACAGAATTTAGTGGATTGGAGTGGCCTCCATGTGTAGGAAGGTTAATGGTGATTTCATGTTTTAAAGCTTTGTTTGTTTCTCACCTTTTTTTCAGTGAAGAAAGACATGCGTATAGCACAACTCATTTGCGAGAAAATATGCTATCCCGAAATACAGGAAGTGACGGTAAGGTTTGTTCGGAAGAGGAAAAAAAGACGATGCCTCCAGAAATGTTGAAAACGGAATGAAACAAAACAGTTAAAATGCAGTTTTTCCCAAGTAGTTTGTGAACTGAAGTCATTTTAGCGACAAAAAATTTTTTTCACCAAAGAATGGATTGATCATTAACATTTAGATTTACACATACATGTATTTGCAAACTATTTCCTATCCAATCCAATCTGCATTTGTAAAGCGCCATCAATCTAGTTGCCTATTCCGAGGCGCTAAACCAGAAACACTTTCACGATAAGTATCCTGGGTTCTTTTACGTGCATTACACAACACACGGGACCTACGGCTTTACGTCCCATCCGAAGGACGAAGCAATTATGGTTAAGTACCTTGCTCAAGGACACAAGTGTCACGACCGGGGCTCGAACTCACACCCTGCTGCTGGCAACACCAGAACTTGAGTTCGGTGCGCTAGACTGCTCGGCCACGACACTCTTATGATGTATCATTTCCCTGTCATCAACATGAACATTTCAAATATTACAAGTGGGACAATGTGCAACAAAAGGTTCCCATAGACATTCAGATATTGTAAGGCCCCATAAAAAATGTTTCTAGTTTCCACAGCGTCATCTCAGATCCATGTCAAATTTTTAGTTAACTTTTTTTAAAAAATTTTTTTTAATACTTTTATTTTATTTTATTTTTTTGATATGAAATGATGTCCAATTGCAGCCAAAATGGCTGGATCGATTAAAATTCTGCAGCGTTTGCCCGATTTGTGAGGCCTCTCTTAGCCACCATACTTTGTGTATAGGAAATTTGGTCTGGTTCCAATAACCATGTATATACATGTATCACGTATTTCACTGGTTGGCTAATATACATACATATATATTTATATATTTATATATTTATATATATATATATATATATATATATATATATATATATATATATATTTCAGGTCAGTTTCTCCATATAAATCTACTTTGTGTACAACCACATAAAAGGCTTGTGTCCCGTTAATTGTGTGATCCCCGCTACTGCCGTTACCGGGGTTGTTTGCATCTGACCGGGGCTTGATCCCTGGCTACTCAGCAGATATGGTTTGGCCTCTGACCTGGCCCCATAGAGCAATAGATAATTGGCATAATGGAAGTGTATAAATTTACTCGGGAAATGTCGGGCATGCAAATTTTCAGCTGATCAGCTGATTTCCTAGTGCCATAGAAAACTTTAAAACATTGTACAAATTTTTTTGTGCCCAGCCATTTCCTCTTTTTTTTTTTTTTTTTTTTTTTTTTTTTATTACAAAAATGCCTGCCTGAAATGTGGTATTAATCTGGCAAATCTGGCCTTAAATATCGTCAATATCGCCAAGATCAACAGGGCATGGAATCGGAGTGTTAGTTTCAGATTAACTCAGTGACTGAAAAAAATACTCCACGTGATAAGGTCATATTACCGTTGCTGCTGCATAAATGAGCCAGTAATTTTCAGTCACTGTGTTCACCTTAAGCTAGGACCATCGATGCAGTGTTGAAAGTTTGCTCTGATCGCATACCTGCCAACTGTCCCGTTTTTCCCGGGACAGTCCTGATTTTCGAGTTTAAAAACACCTAAAAACCGGGACGTCCCGATTTTCACGGGAGGAAAAAATAAAAATAAATTAAAAATAAATAAATAAACGGATCAGACACAAGAGGGCGCTATAACATGAGGGTGCAATTTCACAAGCCAGAGGTCGTGACCCTGCAGGATGTGTGAGTCATGTGTGAAGAAAAACATGCTTGTGTGTTGCATGCAAGTTGCGTCCGTGTGTGCCGCGCGCTATGTGTCCCGTTTACCAGGTTTCAAATGTTGGCAGGTATGTGATCGTGATGATATTGTCCCTTTCATACCCTTACAAGAATGAAATTTCAGGCCTGGTATTCGTCAGAAATACAACCAATATGTTATCCTCATTTTTGTTTTCCTTCTACTTTGATAGGAACTTGGAAAAACCGAGCGTGGAAGCGGCGGATACGGATCAACAGGAATAAATTGAGGCAGGTGTCGGAGCTTACATCATTATAACACGAAGCAGTTTGCTAAAGTTGATACGACGACAAGGAACCAAAGTGTAGCCAACAAACACATGAAAGTTTGGAAGAATATTGGGCATCAATTGTATATAATACATTTACCACTTACATTTACCACTTACATTTACCACAAGCTGAAATGAGAATACAGGGATTTTCTGTTGAGAAGGAAACTCGGCCGGATCTAAAGTGGGAGCGCTTTCCTTCTAACAAGTAATTTAATATAGCACAGATGGTAATTGTTGAAATATTTTGTTTTTAACCCTAACTCCCTAAGTATTGTTAGTGAACAATAAAAATCCTTCAATATCCTCCAACTGCCTTTGTTGTCTAGGGAGTTAGGGTTAATAAAGGATTTACAATACAGTGTTTTATGCAGATATTTCATATATCTGGACACTTCAAACGAAAAGGAGTCTATTTTTGAGGTCCTATTGTTTAAATTTATATGCCCCACCGGTGAAGCTGAAGGGAGCCATTTTGTGTCCATGAACAGGTCATATTGTGGAGGATGTACTTTTTTTTTCTTTTTCTTTTTGAGATCAAAATAGGAACTCTGTGTCACAGCAGCAGCACTAAGTATACAAAAACGAAAAACCACCAAATTTTGCTCAGTAAAGCATGCAGTAGCTACTTCAAAACATTAACTGACTTGGGGACCAAACTCAGTTTAACAAGAAAACCAGAAATCTTTAGAGAACTTGACTTGTGAAAAGCTGGGGTGTGATTTGTCCGGATTTTTACAAATCGCAATCTTGTGATCCTCTGGATTTTAAAGATTTAAGCAATAAAGGAAAGCAAAGCTCAGAACTACAGATTTCACCCCGGCGCTGTTCACAACAGCTGCCCCAATATGCCTAGCAACATTTACGTGGATTTTTCAAAACTGCCCAATCACACCCATGGAAAAGACAAGAAATTGAGTCAACTTTTAAACCAACCATGGTGTATCTGATCCCACTATGACATCACTGATGCACTCATGAATATGCAGATTTTCCTAAGTACAGATGCCAAAAAGTGCTCCAACTAAAAAAAAAAATCTACAATCTTGACACAAATAAGAAATCCCAAACTTTCGTCCATGACACATTGTACAATGTACTTAACCCTAACTCCCTAGGCCCATTTGCTTACACAAAACCTCAATCCTCCAAAATCTTTAGTAGTAAAGCAAGCACATGACATGTATGCACACATGTGTTTCTAATCTGTGATACATGTACATGGCCAGGGACCCTCCCTGCATGCATGGAGCAATAAACAGTGTCCACTGACCCAAGCACTGATCTTGCAATCACTACAACAAACATGGATGTACATGTACCATGGAAAGGCAAATATGCCTTATAACATCAATCCTCCAAAATCCTTCACTTTAGCAAAGAGAATTTTTGAGGATTTGGGAAAAACACCATGTATCTGATCCTATGTCAGCTACTGTGTAGTTCTGGCTACTGTCTTAATTAACAGCTTAGCTGGTTTCAGATTGGAAGATTATTAATTAGTATATTAGTCGGGAGTTTATTTCATTATAATAACAATGATAAATGTTAGGGTTAATGTTTCACACAAGTACAACATAATGGTATACATTATTATGATTTGGATAACGACACTGTATGCTATCAAACTGTATGTGGCAGCTACTTAAAATTAGCAGAGGATTTTGGAGGATTTGGGATGGTTATGGTTTTAAAAAAAAAAAAATGTTGACTGGTATTACACTTCATGAAACTATGATGTTTGATAAACGGCCTTCTGTATTCAAAGTAATGTTTTTTTCCTTTCTTTTCTATCTACATGTAGGCTGCTAGTTAACCAAATGTGTCATTTTTGGAGACGATTTTTTTTAGACTAGGTCTTTACTGGACATCGAACTTTCCTTTTAACTCATTACAAATGAGCAGGGAACGATTTTGCTCAAACTTTTTGCATAGCAAAACTTCTTGTTAGAAATATGAAATATCTTTGAGTGTATGTAATGGTAATTTTTGAATAGCCATATTTGAACTCATATTGCAGGCCTCCCAGCGAAACCTATAAAACTTATAAAAACCTATATTTCAAAATGGGAACCTTTTTATTTCCCCTAAAAAAAACTGTATTAACCTATAAACCTATATTTTTAATCTCCTGCAACACATTTTCAACTTCCTCATAAAATCCTCATGGCTTTGAAGAAAAATTACTTCCTAAGTATAAAGAGATGAAGCCAAAACAGTAGCCAAACTGTAACATGTGTACCGCTCTTAGATTTTCTGCCGGACAGGGTATGGGGTAATGTACTTTGTTGTTAAAAGTACTCAGAAGGTAGGCAATTTACCAAAACTTGTTACTTAACACTGCATAATCACGTGATATAACCTATAAAAGCCTATATTTTGGCATTTGGTAAACCTATAATCTATATTTTGCTTTAAAAACCTATATGTGGTAGATTAGGCACTGGGAGGCCTGATATTGTGAATTTTGGGAATCATTAGTATGGGTAATATCACTTTTTAAAAAGCCTTCGAAAAGAGTACCAAATGAAATGAATGACGGCGTGGATGCAGAGTAAACCCACCAAGTTATTTCATGTGGACTGATTTTTCTGACGGCTCAGAGATTGACAGTTCGGCTGAAACTGACGTACAGTAAACATTTTAGGTGTACATGTACTAAGATTCGTTTTTTACCTGGCATCATAAAATTAATTAGAACTTCACTTTGTCGTCGTCTCGGTATCGGTGATTCTGGCTTGGAATTGTGAGAGTCGGAACCGTGATTTCACTTTTTGAAGAACCGAGTACAAGGAATACGCGTGTACAAGGAGTACTGATTCTAAAACATTAAAGCTTGTTTTTAGCTACAGTTTTGATTGAAGTTATTATGTGCGGTGTGACGGAAATGTAAAATTAAGCCGACAATATCGTCACAATCAACAGGGCATAGAAACGGAGTGCTAGTTTTAGATTAACACAGTAACTGAACTTAATACCCCACATAAACGGGAATCGGAGTGTTAGTTTTAGATTAACTCATTGACTGAAAATAATACCCCACATGATAAGGTCATATTACCGTTGCTGCTGCATAAATGAGCCAGTAAATTTCAGTCAAGTGTTCTTTTTAAACTAGGACACCAATTCCATGACCTACTGAAAATCTGCTCTGATCGTGACGATGTTATTCCTTTCATGATACATGTCAAACTAGATTCTTATCAATTAAGGCCTGTGATTTCTCAGGATTTTTCCTGATTACAGGAAATTTTTAAAACCTCCCTTTGTTTCAAAATGTTCTTGAAGGAAGAGAAGTAGCCACCAAAGAAAGAAAGAAGTAGCCTGTATTGTGTCCAAACCGCTAGTTTCTTGTTTGTGGGGATGTGGAGAGTCTGTAAATCCTCCAAAATTAAACATCCAAGAGGTTCAGGGGGGGCTTTATTCTCTAGACCAAAGGGAGACCCAGGCCCGCTACCCATTTTTTCAGGTGTTTTTTTTTTACTTTTATCAAATCACACCGCTGTTAAATGTTGGTGGTTCTCAGCCATTTTGTTATGCCAAGTGATATTTTATATACTACTTAGGGAACACCGGAATAATCTCAGTTAAAGCAAGATCATTTATTTCAGATAAACACAATGTTTCACAGAATTGATGAGAAACAACTGCACAATGAAACAGATGATAAAGGATGCATGTAGTGATTATACATTTCATGACATGACTACTGAAAGAGAGAGGGGGTTGCAAATGAAAATCCCGGTTCATGGAACATTTCAAACCTATTTGATGTTAAAAAATCCGGTGTTCCCTAAATTGTTTTGAGTAGTATATAAAGAGAGCCAAAAGAGTCATGCATTACTGTTTTTGGCCTTGGTAGTCTATGAAATGAATAATATTATATGTAAATTAAACTTATTATGATTATTTGCACTGTTTGGTATGTGGTTTTCTGTTTGTTGGTGATGAGCATTAAATGACCAAATCTCACCAGGGGTAAATTTCATCGAGCTGCTTAGCAGATAAAATCGCTGACCAGAAAAATTAGCTTAGCAGATTTTCTTGTTACCAGAGCCATACTTTCATTACAAAGTGGCTTTGAAGACAAATTACTTCCTGAGTATAAAGAGATATAGCCAAAACAGCAGCCAAATTAGCTTAGCAGATTTTCTTGTTACCAGAGCCATACTTTCATACAAAATGTCTGCATTTCCGCTGTTATTCCGTTTTATATTCCTCAGCAAGAAAATATTTGCTTTAGCCAAATTCTCTGCTTAGCAGTTCTGTGAAATTGGGCCCAGACGAGTCCTTCAAGCCATCACTACTCTCAAAGAAATATTTAATTATCACAATTTTAAATAAAACAGGCATGGGATTCTAACTACTTTTGTAGGAAATCCTACCTTTTGATTTTGAAAATCCTACCATGAAACCGTGTTCCGACTAAATGACTTCAGACCATGGAAACTTTCCTTGTGTATCATTTTATTGTAAATACCAAGATAAAAAACAGTTTCCGTGCTATACAGAGGTAAATATATATATATAGAGGTAAACCGCTATAGGCTAGTATATGCCTAACGATAATGGCAAACATTTTTCCCTACCTTACCATTTTCTCACAATATCATCCCCGATAAAACTTACTCAGTGGGGAAAAAAAGTTGATGACGGTATAAAAACATCAATTGAAATATTTCCGTCTTGCGTGCTATCATTTTAGTGAAATTATTTCTTAAATAATCTAATAATTCTATGTTGTCATGATACAATCTGAATGCATTTTCAATATTTTTTCGTTAACGACATTGAAAATTTTTCAGTTGGTTCTTATACATTTATCTTGATTCAATTCTCGAAGAGTATGGATGTATTCATTGACATTTTTACCATAAATGTTATACTGGTTTCTTGTCATCGGTTGGCTTCAAAATCGCTGCGGTGACGCGTTTTTTAAATTTTTTTTAATATTTTTTATTTTTTATTTGTCAACAGAGAAATACGTGACACATGTATACGCTGGGACCAAAGAGATGCCTCACAAATCGTGCAAACTTTCATACCTCTATGTGAAAAAGTCGTTTAAAACACAGCACGGCAGAATTCCAATCGATCCAGCAATTTTGGCTGCAATTGGACAAAGTTAATTCATATTTATATCTTATACAATTTAATACAAACTACCAGCAATTCCTGTTTAACAATAATTATAGCAGTAAATGAATTGCAAATGGACAGTGTGCGTGAAATTTCACGAGTGAGTGATGATGGCGATGGTCGGCATGTGGCAGCTTGGAACCAAAAAAAAGTATAAGTTATGTTTGTACTTTGGAACACTTTATAATTTTGCCGACTCTCACAGCCTTATTAATAGTAATGCTCAAACAGAATATCTAGAACGAGTTAGTAGTCCTACACCTTGGCCTCATGAGTATTTCATAATGTTCAGGCCATCTGTATGCGTGGCTCGGAATTGACCCCCAAAAAATGGACGCTGCTATTTTAGTTAGATAATTTGACCCTATACCGACGTGTGTATAGCACTGTACACTCGGTGCTTTCCGAGTGTCTGTGAAAAAAAAATACACAGGCGACTCGGGCGGGATTCGAACCCACGACCTGCTGCTTACTAGTGCAGAGACATCTTAACCTCTCGACCACCGAGCTTGCCCGATGACAATTGGCCGGCTAGAATCCCATATAGCAGCGGGTTCCACGATATATATAGGTTGGTGCATTGGCGGATCGGGGGGGGGGGGGCTAAGGGGGGCTGTAGCCCCCCCCCTAAAATCGTTTTAAAAAAAAAAAAATTAAAAAAAATTAAGAGAAAGAGAGGGGAGTGGAGAACGCACCACCATTCCCTCACTGTGCTTTGTTTTTCTGTCCCTTTGATTATTTCATTGTAATTTTTGTAGTACTGAAAAAATTTGTTTTTGATTCTCAGCCCCCCCCCTAAAAAAATGTTCTGGATCCGCCCATGTGGTGAGAAGTCGCCTGTGTAGTTTTTTCACAGACACTCGGAAAGCACTGAGTATACAGTGCTATACACACGTCGGTGTAGGACAAAATTAAATCAATTGTTTATCTCCCGACGCAAGAATTTCACCAACCAATATTGACCCAATTAATATTTTAAAAAAGCTCCTTATTAAAAAAAAAAAAAAAAAAATCCGTCCGCAATTCCAACAACTTATGGCGTTTGAATTTTGGAAAAAAGGGAAATTTTTAATCGAGTACGTACTATCTTCGGGTCCATATCGTGAGTCCGAGCCACTTTTCGCAATTTGTTGTAGGACTAAAGGACATTATGTCCAATAACTATAGTGAAAATATGTATACAGATATAAAGAATATTAAAATTGGATTTCGAACCTATAACAACGTATCCCCTTAAAAAGTGTCTTTGTGCATGAGAGAAGTCTGTTTGTGATACCAAATTCCAACTGTGTTTGATGACCGCATATTGCGAATAAATTGTTTCGAATTTCGCGCACAGTGTGGACGTAATCTAGGGGCTAATGATAATAATATTTCATTCTTAAATAGCGCATTTCACATAATGTCCCAATGCGCTTTACATTATTACCCCTGGTCACTGGGCCAATATCATTCTTGTAATCTTTCTCAGCTCCCTGGAGAGTATGCAGCCCATTACGTGCAACCTTTTGGCGCTACAGAACTAATCAAACACAATAACCATCTCTACCCTCACAGGTACCCATTGATACTCCTGGGTGAAGAGAAGCAATTACAGTAAAGTGCGGTCGCGGGCAACGGTCGCGGGCAGGATTCGAACCCACATTCTGAAGTCACAGCCATCAGAACACAAGTCCAATGCACTTAACCGCTTGGCCATGGCACCCAATTGTCATAGAGTTTACCAATAATCAGATAACATTTCATATCTTACTTAATAATCTTGTTTAATGTGTAACCATGAAATAATATTGAGCCAAACAATTTAATTACGAGAGAAAAAAGTAGACAGTCTCCGTGAATAAAGATTTGTACGTTTTTATTTACATAATTTATACAGAATTTGTGTGTATATGTACTTGGGTTATTTATTCTTATACAAATATCAGCAACTGTATAACAGTTTGCATAATATATAGCAAAGAATTTTAAATCGACATAAATATGGCATGTCTGTTTTACCATATTAGCAATTAATGTTTTATAAGATTTACATGAAACTTAGTTGGTGGGGTGCCATGGTCGAGCGGTTTAGTGCATCGGATTTGTGTTCTGATGGCTGAGTCGTCAGAGTGTGTGGGTTCGAAGCCTTGCCGCGACCATGGTGCTTGTGTCCTTGAGCAAGACACCTTACCATAATTGCTGCGAGGGCCGAATTGAACCCAGCTACTGGAGAAGCCAGTGTATGCTTAGTGCCGGTCCCAAGCCCGGATAAATGGGAGGGTTGCGTCAGGAAGGGCATCCGGCGTAAAACCTATGCCAAATCAAATATGCGGATCATGATCCGCTGTGGCGACCCCTAACGGGAGCAGCCGGAAGAGGACAACAACATGAAACTTAGTTGGTGTAAACTTGATGATATCAAACATTTTGTAAAAAGCTGAGAATTTGCCCGAACTCCGTGGATGAATTACATTCGCAACAGAAAACATCCACTTCCTCTTCATTTCATTCACAAAGCTGCGAATCCACACCTCCAACTTGATGGACGTTTTGAGGGTGATGTTAGGACAACTGCCAACTGCGTCGTCAACTATAATTATACATTTGTATACTAAAAATGAATTTTGGACTTTATTTTCCTTTAAAAAAAATTACTATTACATAGAAAGGCTTTGCTTCTGAATTAATTTTGTAGTTAAAAAAAGTATTAAAAATGTATAAATATTTGTTTATGAAAATGTTTTTTTTATGAAAAACTAGTCTTGAACTCGGTACCAATTCTGTTTGCAAGGCGAGGGTTCTAACCACTAGAGGCTTAGGCGTATTGAAGAACCCTTTTTAAATTAGATTTCTATGCCAATTTCTAAGCCATTGATGAAGTGTGCTGCCGGGAAAAAAAAATAGCAGGAGGACCACGACGAGCTAGTTGGATCGTTGTGACGGAGAACATTGCCTGGTCGCCGAAGGCGATGCTATCTGATGATACTAGAGATGGGGGGCGGGGCGGGACGGGACGGGGGTAAGGTACCATACAAGACGGAGTAGGGTATGTGATTCTGCCAGGAAACATTCTGGACTGCGCGCAACATCTGCGTGTTGGTTTGCATAGCTGGCTGATCGTCACGATGAGAGCAGACTTTCAACAGGGCATGGAATTGGTTTCCTAGTTTAATGATGAATACGGTGACAAATTACTGCTTCATTTATGCAACAGCAACGGTAATATGACCTTATCATGTGGGGTATTATTTTCAGTCACTGAGTTAATCTAAAACTAGCACTCCGATTCCATGCCCTGTTTGTCGTGACGATATTTCCCTTTAAGGCGCCAACAAAGGGCGCCCTCTCTTGAGCCTTTCAATTGATATTTGCCAACAAAGGGCGCTACATCGAACTATCAAAGACATTTTAAAATAGTTAATTAATGTCTGAGTAACCAAAATAAAAATAGATGTTAAGTACATGAAGTTCAAAATATTATTTCGAAATACTAACTAATCTTAGTTTTTAGTAACTAAAAAGTTGGTTGCCATTACATATTCGATCATGTTTCCAATTTTATAGACCGCTGAACAAATGTTTTTTACAAAGATTCTGAAAAATTGCGCCATCGTTTGACAGCAATATAGCTACATATGACCACATTTTTGTCCAAATTTACTGTGAACATTAAGACAATAATTAATTCCAAATTTAACACCACATTTCCACATATCCTCGATTCTAAGTAGCGCCCAGAACATCAGTTTTACAGAAAATAGAAGGCAACGATGAATACATTTGCAAAACACACTTAAGGTAACGCCCTCTCTTGAGTCTTAAGCTTTTGCTGATAGAGGGCGCTATATCGGGACACCGTAAATTGTGCACGTTCTAAATCCCACGGTACCTACTGTGCAATTTTTCCCAAGACGATTTGTGGGAAATTAAATTTTAAAAACATTTTGTTAACAAAGTAACCACACATTTAAAACACATACAAAATTATTTACATTCTTCCTGGGGGGGAAATACATGTACCGCCCAACCGTTAAGTCGGCCAAGTTTTTTCCCCGATCCACTGCAATTTAATTGCAACGACGACAGAAGCAACACAATTTGAAGTTTCCTCACCCGCTGTCAACATATCCGGAACCCCCTCTCCCTTGGAGCAATGTGATTTACTAGTTGACTTATTGTTACTAGTATCAGTTTATTACATTAAGCGATGTATGCCTTCCTTTGCATTTGCGTCATTTTGTGTAGAGGAAGAGATTAATTTTAATAGATTACGAGTGCCATTTCCTCTGGAAAATTGGCACTCGCAAGGGCCACTACTGCCACGGCCTTTAAACAGTGCCATGGCCTTTAGGATGTAACTTTAGCTCGTAGGTACAGTTATTTTAGCTCTTGAACTATTTCTTTCAAGGCAGGCATTGCAACTAATTTAGACACGGAGTCTTATATCCATATAGAGCTGGTGAGAATGTTGTCATATAAAAGAACGTTTTGGAGAAAATGGAATTCAAAATAATTTAACAGGAAAAATGTGCCTGTTATAATATTATTATTTTTTTTTAAACGACCTGGTTGAATCAACTTTTTAAAGGTTCGTCGAGTGATAACACTAAAGTTAAATTTTAACTCAAAGAAAGAGTTTAATTAAGTCATGTAAAACTTGTAGCTTTGCATGGTGAAGAGGATAAGTAAGACTAATTGCTGTGACACCATGTGAAATTCTCTATTGAGTAGTAATTAGTTCTGAAACCTCCAGTTCTTTTCAGAACTAATTACTACTCAATTGAGAATTTCACATGGTGTCACAGCAATTCGTCTTACTTAACACAAAGTCAAGTTATATCTAATTTTATCAATACAATGTTAATTCAACACTTTTAAAAGTTAAATCCAACTTTATAAAGAGTAGTCAACCAAATGTTGATTCAACACTTTAGTTTTAAGAATGTAGGCGGGATGTGGGTCTGATCTGTTAAACCCATGCTCCTCCCCCACGCGCGCTATAAGGCAGATGGGCCTGTGTTTCCTATTGAAAGCCAAGATAACTTAGTAATAAAAAAAAGTTGATTAACTTTTTCTCTCTCTCTCTCTCTCTCTCTCTCTCTCTCTCTCTCTCTCTCTCTCTCTCTCTCTCTCTCTCTCTCTCTCTCTCTCTCTCTCTCTCTCTATTGACAAATTATTGTATATCTTGATTATTCATTACTTTGTTGTCTATAAGTAATATTGTCTATATCTTTACAAAATTATTGTAAACTGATTACCACCCTTTTATTGTACCTCTGTATATATTTGTTTTTATTAATAAAGTTTTCTTCGGAAAAGTCAAAAAAAAAGTCTCTCTCTCTCTCTCTCTCTCTCTCAGCTGACCCGATCCTGGTTAGTATAGTAGACACATTGGTCCACTGCCTACAGATTGGTCTACCATACATGTCACAAAAATATCCTGGCATGGCTTAGCTCCGACGGTGCCGCTACTTACTCCTTACTCCTCAGACCACTTATTGATGTTATATGCTTCGGTTCAGCATTTTATTGTGAGGTGGGGGGGGGGGGTCGGATGACCTGACCATCAGAGGGGTGGATCCAAGATGGCTGAAAATAGGGGCACACATCGGAATTTATCTATACCAAACGAAGCAAAACAAAACAGCTGTTCTGTCAATTAATAACATTCCTTCATCATACTGTCTCCCACACCGCTGTGTTCTGCAAACTGGTGAAGCAAAGTAATGAACAATGTGTTCAGGGGAGGATCTAGGATCTCGAAAAGGGAGACAAAGAAATTTAAATGCATGGCGAAAAAAGGAGGCATAATTATTAGGCCTACCCTCCTCATTATGCACCCCTGGATCCGCCAAAGAAAGATCAGTAACTATTGCGTTCCAATTCGAACAGCTGGGTATTATTATTTTTTTTTGTATAAAAGTCAGCTGCTGAGACAGAATTATTTAAAGGGAAGATTAAAAAGTTTCGCCCGTGTTTACCGCTATTTTACCGTTTGTCATAACTCTCAACAAAATGAAGTCTCGAAATAAATTTATGGTGGTTCCCATCAAAAAAATTCATTTGGGCACTATATTGCTACAGAAACATACTTTTTGGTGAAATATCTCTTTTCAAAGTATTTGGTTTTCCTTTCTAAACGAACTGTTCCGATGAAAATAAATAATAATTGAAATTGCCGGTTAAATAACGAAAAACACGGGCGATACATCTTTAATGCTACCATCTGATTTACACTAAGTAATAAGTTTTTACTTAGTTACTGTCATTCTCCTGAAGACGATCAGAGCATACTGATCGAAACGTCGAGTTGTAACCTTCTGGGCCCAATTTCATGGCACTGCTTACTGCGGAATTCTGCGCTTACGGCGCATAGAATCACACGCTTTTTTATGGCGCCGTAAGTGCAGAATTCTGTGGTAAGCAGCGCCATGAAATTCGGCCCAGTTCTTTTCAGAACTAATCAGGAACTAATGACTACTCAATTGAGAATTTCACATGGTGTCACCGCAAAATAGTCTTTACTTAATTAAACAATACCTTTAAAATAAGTTCCGTTTGGACATTTTGCCGATTTCGCACACTCTTAAAACTGAAGTGTTTTGAATCAACATTTTAAAGAGTTCGTTCACCGACAACTCTTTATAAAGTTGGATTTAACTTTTAAAAGTGTTGAATTAACAGTGATAAAGTAAGATTTAACTCGACTGTTAATTCAACACTTTATTTGAGTTGAATTTAACATTATAAAGTGTTGTCACTCACCTATCTCTTATATGGTTTATTCAACGCTTTAGTTTTAAGAGTGCAGAAACTCCAATAAGAGTAGTAGGCACAGGCTATAGAAGGAGACCCTCTAATAATAATATTTTGTATACAAAATGCTTTCGAGGGGATCAATCCCCCGTTTTCCCCGTGTACCCTGCTGTCTTTTGGCCAAGGCAAAATACATGATGACGGAATAATACGTGAAAAGAAAGTAACCATGCCCGGTATGCAGAGAATCAACAACCCTTTCCAGAAAATGCATGACATCACGTAGGCTATGTGAGTGAAACTCGACCACACCCATCGGTGCGACGGCCCGTCACAACATTAACCGATTCTCCGTATTGTCAGCATATGAAGCGTGACTATCAGTAACCATGGCAATGGAGCAGACGAACTTCTGTTTTGTCTACGGTTGAATTCCACAAAAAGTCGTCATCCTATTACAAGATCAAGGAATGTGACATTAAGAAAGTGTGATATTAGGCAGGGGCGGAGCCAAGGTCTGAAAAAAAGGGGGAACAATGCAAAAAGGAGCACATAGCCTAAAAGGTGGGGGGGGGGGCATGAAAAACCTATGGTAAATTTATATGAACAGCGATAAAAAAGAGGAACACGCCCCCTTTCCCTCACCAACAATGGATCCGCTAAACAATGCAGATTGGCCTATACACTTTACTGTGGAAGGTACTAGTACGAGGCTTTATCTTTGAAAACAACAACACGTTTTTTTCACTTTTCTTGTGGATGTGACCATCAATTTGACCAAAAGAATGTGGATATTATTAATCGTATGAGTCATAAGTGAAATACATAATTTTGTTACTATAGTTGAACTAAAATGGGAACTGAATTATTTATGTACCCCGATGACTAAAATTATTATTGTTGGCCCTCTTGAGATTTCTGTTAGATGGGTCTGAACATTATTTGGTAGCTTGTAGTTGGTTATAAGTAGGAAAAGCTGATTTTTATTAAACTTTCGTTGCTATTGTTGCCAATTGCAGAATAATGTGATGCATGGAAGCCTATTATAATGAACTGGAATTTTTGTTTGAGGATATAAAAGGAACATTCCGTGATTCTAGGAATCATTAATGATCACAAGTGGATTTATCACAATCTATACGTTATTAAATATAAAGCGAACTCAATGGCCGGCTGGTCGATCGTGCTTCATTGACGTGTGTGTAGGCGTATACCTCAAGATAACCAGAATTATCATGATTTTTATGTGATCTCTTTTTTTCAAAATGATTTCCACATTTTGAGTAACTTTTGAGAATGGTGATTCCGTGATTCAGGCAAGTAGCCACGATGTCTACACAAGAGCTGTACTGTAAGGTAAGCTTCAATTCGAGATTTGTGTTAATTTAAACCGGCAATAAATAAAAAACCACCGGTTCCGTAATCTGGTATAAGTTGACACAACTGAAGACGTACACGTTTACATATAATGTGTAGCACTGTAATATGTAGGCTTACTTCCTTGTCTTGACAAGAAAACTGATGTTTCCGTTGAACTCTTTGGACTAAAAACAGGTGTTATTACTGTTACTCATCAGTGGCAACATCCAGCCTTCATAAAAAACTTGTCATTTCTTTTCATTGATGTGTGAAAAATAAAAGTGGCCTATTAAGTATTATTAATATTATAACGACAGTCGGAAAAAAAAAATTAGAATACAACTGCCACTTTTCTATCCCAATATGAAAAATATCACAGATTTTCCGTTAAACGATTGATAGAGGACACACTTAAGGAGAGTAAAGTGTCATAAAAATAGGATTGGAAACGATATTTTGGGAGATTTTGAGCAATGTATGCACAACCAGTGAGATGTTGGCCATTTTGTCATCTGCGTAACGTTAGTCATTATGCACAGGTGGCGGTTAGGATCAACATTCTTTCCTCGACAGTCATTTATTTTAACAGTAACACACATACTCCTAACGTTGTCATAGGCTAGATTCCATTGATTAATGTAATGATTGAGAGTTAGCCCAATTATCTTGCTTACGTATACAGGGAAAGATGGCCGCAGTGTGACCAAGGTCTATTTTAGTATAGGAATGCGTTAGACGACTGTCGTAACAATAAGCCGGGTAGAATGTCGTATCCGACCGCCACTTTTTCTCATTAAATATAACCAATAATGTAATCTTACCTACCTAGTAAGGTGGAGAACATACATGGATGATGATGGACATATACTTCAAATTATTCCAGGATATTTATTTCATAAAAAATCAGGCATTTTTGGTATACGATGACTTCCTCAGTCATGTCAGTCTGATCTTGTCAACTCCCCCATAAGTGACCAACACGGTCATTGTACATGCGCAGTGGCAACTATAATAGGATCCTTCTATTTTCTGAAGGGGAGGATTTTTTTAGAAGGGAAATCAAGTCCGAAAACCATCATAAAAGTGGATTTTAAAGATAGTTTTCGCTTTCTGTACCCCCAGAAATTGATGGAATCCTTTTTTAACTGGTTAGTGGTTGTAAAAAAAATTCCCAAAAACCCTTAAAAAGTGGCGGTCGGATATGACATTCTTTCCAATAAGCCTTATCAGAATTGCCGCGAGCATGCGCATTAGAGGTGTGCGTTTTCGGATATTTTTGGAACTGGATACCTGAAATCAGGAAACTTCGGATACCCGGATACCGTTTTCATTTTTGTAGAAAACATGCCTCCGGTCGTGCACAAATACATGTACTGTAAATGGTAAAAAAATTTACCTTTATAATACAGAGGATATGATACTTAAATCGATCTTTTCTTTACTGTGTCATTTTTTATTAAAGTAAAACAATTGGGGTCATGCCTATGTTCCCTCAGCCCTATGTTCCCTCAGCCCTATGTTCCCTCAATGCCTAACATTTTTTTAATATCCAAATTAGGCCCTATGTTCCCTCAACCCTATGTTCCCTCAACCCTATGTTCCCTCATGGAGTGTTAAGACTGGATGAGGGAACATAGGGCTGAGGGAACATAGGGTCTATTTAGGGCTGAGGGAACATAGGGCTGAGGGAACATAAGGCTGAGGGAACTTGAGTACGGTCCCAAACAATTAGGCAAACATTCCCTCCTGGGCTGCTGGTTTGATAAGTTTTTTGAAGCAGCCACTGCCAGGCCCTTTGCAGTCTTAATGATTCGATACAAGTCAATGTATCACAAACAGTTGGAGAAAAGTGTATGGAAAATGTCTGTGAAATATACAAAGGCTTTATTGGAGTGTAATCTCTTGAATTTCAAGATAATTGTCTGTTAAAGTGTAAACATTACATTGTTCAAGAGTGACAGATTTCTGTTCACTCCACTCAAATGTTAAGTTGGAATTTTTAAAAAGTCATTTACGGGTAATTGGAACTGAAAAATGGAACCGGGTAATGACAGTTTCGGTCGGATACCCGGATACCTGGCGTAGCCCTAATGCGCATTGACTTGAAAAACAACCTCGTACCTTGGAAGAAAATGAGTACTCTTGCGTACAAGATTTGTTTTTTATGTATTATGACAACATTTCGGAGAATTTTTCCTCGAAATTGATAAGATATAATAATTTTTGTGTTCTGTTTATGATATAATAATTTAAGTAGTCTGTTTATGATCTTATCAATTTCGAGGAAAAATTATCCATAATAATAATAATAATAATAATAATGATCATTTGTAATGCGCCGGTATCCGTCAAAAGAGACGCTCATGGCGCAGTGACACATCAGTGTAAACAATAAAACAAAATACATGGTAAGAACAATGCAATATAAAATTACAAGGAACAATGATTATAAAAAGGCTGGCTGGCCGGCCCTGGTCAGGATATGCTAGGCAAAGACGATATTCTGACAAGGAAAAACCCTGCATACACAACCATGCAAACAAGGTTTATTTGCCAAAAATATAAACACCGTAGCGATACTCTTGACATATTAAACAAAAACAAAAGGTATAAATACATCATCATAAAAGTCAATAGTTAAACATAAGTAAATTATACATTAATTTTCATCAAATAAGTTTTGAGAGCAGTTTTAAATGAAGCAAGAGATGGAGATTGTTGGATTGATGGATAATGTTGTCATAACACGTAAAAAACTCAAACAAATTGTCCCCCTCCATTGACTTTTTACATATCCTCTTACGCAAGGGTACTCATTTTATCCAAGGTACGAGGTTGTCTTTCAAATCAATGTGCATGCTCGCGGCAAGTCCGATAAGGCTTATAGCCACTGCTATTTATAACTATATTATGAACATGTTTCTAAAAAGGTTTAATTTTTGATTGATTTATTTAGTTTCCCAACTCAAAGTGGCCGTTTTTACGCTGGTCATTTAACGCATTGTAACACCATCTATTTTTGATGGACTTCAGATACAGTTAGGGTCTTAGTTCTGGTGCCTTTTTCAGACAAGTTGATGCACCATTTGAAACCATTCGTTTTGTGAAACACACCAAGGTGTAGTGTATCCACCATTCAAAACCATTTGAATGATTTATAAGCCACTGTGTAGTACATTCACCGTTTGAAACCATTCGGCTATGAAAACACCAAGGTGTAGTGTATCCACCATTCAAAAACCATTTGAATGGATTTGAATGGTAGTAAAGCTTGCTACCAACACTTTTCAAATGGTATCACCATGTGTGTACAAAACCAATGGCCATTTTGGTAAGTGGAAAATTTGAATGGTTTCAAATGGTCAAACAGCAGGAGGGTTAATGGACTAATTTACATGTATCTCTACAAACTGTCTGGTGTTAAAAGTTAAAGATCTGTACAAAATAAACACACGATTTATGTTTCAACTGTAATACACTAGATTTTTGTTTCCTTTGCAAAATGGATTTGTCCTCAGTTAAGGCCAAACAAGATATGTTTAAAGTGTGTACCAATGTTTGGAGTTTTAACAACGTTAATCCATATTCGGGATCTGGTAACATGCGCAGCTTATAATCTGGGAATCTCCAATAGTATGGTTTTAATTAACCATCCTATGTATGACTGCAATGGTCAAAATCAGTCAAATTGTTGATATGCTTGCCAAGGTACATGTATACTGTATATCTGGTGTACTGAAAAGTCGAACACTGTCAAACCTTAAGTGTAGTAAGTACATTTACAGGTCAAAATGAGTGGACCGTTTTTGACTGGTGAAAAAGCATTGTCTTGTATTGTTGAAGGTGGTGAAAATGACAGTCAAAACCAGTCAAAAATGCCCCTGCGTGCACATTTGGGTCAACAGTCAAAACAAGCAAGTTGACTGGTTTTGACCACGAAAGCTACATTGTACTTGCCACTAAAGTTCAACTGTATAGTAGGAGGGTTAATTCACTATTTAAATTTCTAACTCTGACTAAAGTCAAAACAATAGTGTAACTTTGTGTAAGAATTAAGTACAAACTTTTTTTTTTATCTTCTGGCATGTTAACACGTGTTTTTTTTATAAGAGACAATTATAAGGGAGAAAACATAAATTGCAGAATTTCACAGAAGCCACGGAGGCTCCTTTAACCAAGTCCTGGCCTTGGTGCCCTTTCAAAAGCTTCCCATAGACATTCTGCTATTCTAATTGAAGTGTCCTTTATTCATGAAAAGTGGTCTTGCCCAGACAAGGATGAAATTCCAGGCTTGAAGCTAGCCCCAAAATGTTTAACTTGAAGCTGAAACGTAACACTTCTAAACTAAACTTCTAATTTAATCATCAGTGAGATGCAGCTTCCGTGTTTCCCAGAAAATGATTACTCAAAAAAAAAAACCTTGAATAACATTTTAAAGGGAAAGGTTACGGTGTTGGTAATGTATGTTCATTTCAACCTTCCAGTTTCAAGAAATATATAAAACTACTGCTGTGAAACCTTCACGATAGGCGCTCATATTCGTTGAAAAAAATACACAAAAACTGTATTTGAGTTTTTATTTTCTGTAAAACGTCACAACAGTATTTGGTAAATTGTGTTTATTTCAACTCCTAGTCTTCTAGACATACAATAAAAAAAATGATAATAACCATGAACAGGGCTCACCAACGATATCAAACTACATGTATATGCCATGTTAATGTATTTAGTCTATCGAAACAATATTTTGTGATTTTATCTTTTAAGTTTGACACTTGTGTGATAGTGGGTGCAATACCGCTGTTATCAGTCATTGAACAAAAATAATCATGGCATTAATTGGACATCCTTTTACTTAATGACATCATACATGCTTTTTCTTTTCTTGTACTTGTAACAATCGCCTAGGGCTGTGCCGAGTATCCGGATACCCGGATACCCGGATACCCAGATACCCAGATACCCGGATACCCAGATACCCGGATACCCAGATACCCGGATACCCAGATACCCAGATACCCGGATACCCAGATACCCGGATACCCAGATACCCGGATACCCAGATACCCAGATACCCGGATACCCAGATACCCAGATACCCGGATACCCGGATACCCAGATACCCGGATACCCAGATACCCGGATACCCAGATACCCGACTGAAACTGTCATTACCCGGTTCCATTTTCCGGTTTCCAATTACCCATATAATTAATTTTTTTTTAAATTTTGACTGAACATTTAAGCCACACAAAGTAATGGAGGTCTCTGATTTTTTTTGGTTAACAGAATGTGCATGGGAAATGGGGATTCCATGCTTAAGTCGTTTTTAATATAAAGCTGGGAAATTATTACAGTAAGTGACATTTATTATGACTCTAATAAAACAAGAGAAACTTGTGTTCATATTGAAAATTGAAATGGGCTTCCAGTGCTGCCGAAAAAAGTGTCCTCTTCTCCTTAGGCCCCCCAAAAAAGCCTCCGGTTTCTGGTCTCCATTTTTAATTTGGTTGGCATTTTTAATTTCCTTTTTTCTTTTCTTTTTTTGGCTGTGAAACGATGTCCAATTGCAGCCAAAATTGCTGGATCAATTCGAAATCTGCCTTGCTGTGTTTTAAATGACTTTTTCACATAGGGGTGTCAACGTTTGCCCGATTTGTGAGGCCTCTCTTAGCCACCATACTTTATGTACTGTATGAGGAATTTGGTCTGGTTCCAATAACTATGTACATGTATTTCGCTGGTTGGCAACAAAAAAATGTGTCTCCGCACCGATGTTGAAGCTGACCTATGACCAGAAACTGGAGACTTTTTTGGGGGAGCCTTACAAAGCCCTAGTGCTCCTCTCTTTGAAAAATCCCAGCTACATTTATCCAGTTTTTGCCAGGCTACATACTGTACTGTTCCTGATAGAGCTCTTACACCTCTAGTTTGCCAGGCTATATGTACTGTATCTATGTACTTGAATGTCTCCATTGAGATGCAAAGATATTTATTCATATATCGCATATGGTTGAATTGGAGCTCTTCCCCATGTTGTCTGTGAAATTATCGTTGTTTAACCTTAACTACCCCCATATCCTCCAAAATCCTCAAAGGGGCACTTTTTTGGGGGGGAAAATTCAGCACTGTTGGAAACTGGTTCTTTCACCTCTTCAAATGGGACAAAATTTACTACCTGGCAAGAAGTGCAGGCCATAAAGTGCTGAATATGAAAGATCAACGAAAATGCAATGGTGCATTTTGAAGATAAGGGCATGTTTCCAAAAGTGCACGGATGGATTTTGGAGGATTCAGAAAGGGTTCCTAGTCAGGGTGCCTCGGGGGTTAGGGTAAATAGGCTGGTTCATGGTAACGGGAATGGGAATATATGTGAATGGAAATGTCTATCAGTTAGCGGTGGTTTCAGTTTAAATGTGTGTGTTCTCCCAATCATTTGCGCGAATCTCAGATGACATGATTACATGTGCGAATCTCACTTCGCATTTTGTATTCATGTGAACATACAGCAAGAAGAATCCGGGCACTTTCTGGAAAAGTTGGAAGGGTTAGGACTTTAGGAGATTCTGGATTAATTCAGTGCAGATCTACAACCAGTACATGTGTAATATCTCAGTAATTTGACACAGCATTTGTTATGTTTTGCTTTTTTGTTTGTATCATAACAAGGATTTATTGAAGAATGAGCTCTCAAATATCAACATTTTGGATAAAATATATTTTCAGTAAACACAACACAGCTAAGCTTTGACACAACATTTTATAAATTTTTTGTTATGCACGTGTATGTTTAAGTAAAGACTAATTGTGCTGACACCATGTGAAACTCTCAATTGAGTAGTAATTAGTTCTGAAAAGAACTGGAGGTTACAACTCGACGTTTCGATCAGTATGCTTCTGATGACGATCAGGTGCATACTGATCGTAACCTCCAGTTCTTTTCAGAACGAATTACTACTCACATGAAAATTTCACATGGTGTCACCGCAATTAGTCTGTACTTGTCCTCTTCACCGTGCAAAGCTGCAAGCTTTTACCTATGTGTATGTTTGGTAAAACTTGTAGCTTTGCATGGTGAGGATGATAAGTAAGACTAATTGCGGTGACACCATGTGGAATCTCAATTGAGTAGTAATTAGTTCTGAAAAGAACTGGGGGTACAACTCGACGTTTCGATCAGTATGCTCTGATCGTCCTCAGGAGAATGAGATCGTCCTCATTCTCCTGAGGATGATCAGAGCATACTGATCGAAACGTCGAGTTGTACCCCCAGTTCTTTTCAGAACTAATTACTACTCAATTGAGATTCCACATGGTGTCACCGCAATTAGTCTTACTTATGTGTATGTTTGTTTGGAGAAGTTGGCTACACTCACGAAATCTCCACATTTTTGGCTCATTTTAGTAGTGTTTTATTCTAGGCAATTACAATTGTGTACAATTTGATGCAGATGTACACATACTGTATGGTATGCATAAAGAGTTCTGGATGGCTCAGTGATCATGGGGCCACTGTACACATGTAACATTCCAACGTCTTTGTAATGTGTTATTTTCCATTGATGTTGTGCACATCAGTGAGAGCCCCTTTTCAGTTGAAGTATGCGTCAGGGAAACTCTGTCTGGGAAATTCCGACTTAAAAGCCCTTCATTGATGATGTACGGCTAGATATTACAGAGAAATACCGGTGCACATGGTTAGCCTGATGTGTACAAACATTAGATTGTATTGGTGTCACACCTTTGTGGGTCGCCTATTTCTGTATTTTTTTAAATTTATTTATTTTTGTGTGTGTGCAATACATCACTACTAGTACTACTTATACAAGTCAATTTAGTTTTTAAAATACAACAAAATTATACATAAATTAGAATAATGGAATCTACTTTCTACGCTTTGATTTCCATTCATAAATGCCCACTTGATGTTATCCTCAAAATATCAATTTTTTTTGTCATATTTACAGACCAGAAACTGTTTCAACCATGTAGTTGAGAACGCAAGAGCATGCATGTGCTTAAAAGATCCAGTCTTAGCCAGTCAAAAACAACATCTGCCAGTTTTAAAACGACTACATGCACATTTTAAGACAAGTAAAACTTACATGATCGGTTCTCAACCAATCAGAAAGTCTAAACTGTTTTGGGGCATTTATGAATTATCATTTAAAAGTCTAGGGAAATGTGACATGTACAACATTGGTGACTGAGTGACTGCGACATTATGAAATTATTATTCAACAATTTGTAAAGTTACCAATCATCTTGAGAAACGTTTTCTGTCGGAAGTGTTCTCATTCAGAGAAAATACCAATCATATATGCGCTCACTTTCACAAAGTTCCTGGACAGCAGGATTTTGCTCAAAGTATTTTCTGTAAAAGATGTTTTCTTGCACTTTTCTCGTGATATATAGAAAAACTACAGGGTTGAAATGAACTGTGAATGTACTTGACCAAATTATCAAATGTTGTACCTTCTCTTAAAGCTGACCTATATGCATTGAGCCTGAGGTGTACATCTGTAAATTTGAATTCGGTTATATTATGAGATGTACACACGGACACACACGAACACGTACTTGGACTGTGTATAACTTCCTATCATTATACATAGGCCCCCGGGGTGATGGCGATTTATCATGTATTAAGACTGGCACTCAGGCCACACATGGCGTGTTGTATCCAGCGCTACCCACTGCCGCCATTTTGCATGGGTTTGGGATACCGATACGTACACGTACATTAACAATCTCCTCAGATTGAACGTGGATTTGCACCACGCGATCCTATGAATAAATTCAATGTACGGTTTAATCTCGGGATGGAAATTACACATATCCGTGTATTAAGTCTGAATGCAACGTGTACATGTATGTGTCATTCTGTTTAGTGAACACTGGACCCCCCATGTCTCTTGGGATTGATAAATATTGGCCATTTTTGACAGGTGTCTAGAGAGTAACCCTCCTGTACTCTCGGTACAGTTTTCCATCAAGTTGCCCGACCATTCAAAACTAGACAACTGTCCGTAGTATTAGCCAGCAATACCTTTGGGTGTCTTTTGGACGCCCAGTTTGCTGAATGGACACCCTGTTTGCTAAATGGACACCCTGTTTGCTAAATGGACACCCCGCTTTATTTGCAGTACACATGCAAAAGTATTTGAATTTAAACTATTTAGGCACCCTGTGTTTCAAAGAATAACAAATATGGATGCCCTATTTCTGAATTCTGGCTTATACTCTCCAACTGCCTGTTTATGAATGGCGGATTAGCTGTGTGTAATTTAAGTACAATTATTTAGAACAAGTGCATGACGTGCACAACTTCATAACGTGGTCCTTCTTTGTAAACAGATTAGGAATCAATTTGAAACCAGCTCCCACATGCACAGTTTGATAACATAAACGTCGTGATTTCAAACTGTTTTTTTTTTTTAGCTTTTCACTGTACCATAACTTCGTTGATGTTACCGTATAATGACATGAAATTTGGAAACAATTTTTCACTCCGGCGATATTTTAACTAAAAAGAGCGATATAAATTTGATATCGGCTATATTTTTGGAATGTCAACAATAATTTTGGAATATTGGTGATATTTTTGGAATATTGTCAATAAGGTGATGTCTTCAAAACCATAACCGATTAAGCCGATAATTTGTTGAATATCGTATCATTACGATATTATCGTGATATTGTCCATCGTGATATTGTCCACCCCTGGTGATGATACTCTTCATTTATAAAGATGCATTCACCACACAGTATCATTTGGCAAGCATTACACACACTGGCATAGTACATTCAAAATCATTTGAATGATTTGGAATCATTAAAACCCTCCTATGCCCAGGCTGAAATTTGGCCCAGTAAGCACCGCACCCACAGACAGTCACTTGAGTATTTTTGGTTGCATTGCCAATTGTTCACACATGTGTATTTTTCTCTAAGAGTGCTGGAGATAGTGGCAAAGTCAAACACACTTGTGTATGTACTGCATAAGTTAGCAGCAGACTCATATACACTTGAGTGGTTTTGGTTTGACCTCCTACCAAAGCCACATGTCCTTGCATTTATTTGAGTGCGCTGCACAAAGTCAATGGGTTGGTGACATACAAATTTTGAGTGTCTTTGATTGTTAAACCTATAGGAGGGTTAATTAATAGTCTAGACCCTATCAGGCCGCATCAATCTTTGTCACGTCCCCTGTATATAGTTGATTATAACACTTATTTTTAATATTTAAGAAGGGTTCCAGACTATTTCCCTTCCAGCCTCAGTTTGGTCCCATGAATTTGTATTCTGAAAGAGAAACAACATGGCCTCACCTACATGTAGATAAAGGTTTGTGCATAATATTGTCAAGACTGTCCATGAAGGACGAATGTGTATGAGAGTGAAAATGGGACTGATGTCTGAAAATAGACTAGTGCTTTTCAAAGTGTGATTTTTGTTGTTGTTAATGATGGCTTCTGATAAGCAGTCAGGGAACCACACCAAAAAAAGATGTCCACTATAGGCCGAATGCAGAGTGATATGGATGCGTGCCAAACCACTTTATTTTTGATCCCTTGTAGGCTTGTACTTATGGAGATTTGTCCACCATAAATCATAATTACTTGTACATCGTGCATACACTGCCAAATTGTCAGTCATTTAGGGGCTGTAAATATTGACATGTCGCCCAGAAACATCCAGGTACATTAAAGTAAATAGATATAATAAATTGTTAAAATACAGTGAAGAGCACGATGGTGTTCAAGTACAGTGGCTATATATCAAATCACATGATGACTCACTCAGTGAAAAAAAAAAAAAACTTGGGGTTTAAAGTGCATACTAAAATCGTCATTGAGTTTGTACTCAAAGGCAGTGCTTAACTTGGAATTATTTACACACCAATAGCTATGTACACAATGCAGCTGGAGGTCATATGCCATTGTCGTACGCTATTCATTCGGTGATACTGATTACAAACAGGAGACCTTCGGGGGGGGGGGGGATGAGGGCAAAGGTCAGGGCTTTAATTTGCTCATCTTCGTTGAATTGATGGGATTTGACTGGGGTTGGGTCAGGAGTACGGAGCTGAATTGTGTTTTGAAATTCCCCATGTTCAGCCACAGGATTGTTGACGGGGATTGTGCACACCATCTTTGTGGTAAAATGTCTGTAAATTGTGTACATAAAAATCAATCTGTGAAATCTGTTAATAATTAACCCTCCTACTGTTTGACCATTTGAAACCATTCAATATTTCCACTTACCAAAATGCCCATTGGTTTTGTACACACATGGTGATACCATTTGAACAGTGTTGGTAGCAAGCTTTACTACCATTCAAATCCATGCATAGAGGGTCCATTGATTCACCACTTAGAAGTATCCAAACAAGGTTTTGTATTAGCTGTACTACCATTTGGAAAGATCCAAACAAGGTTTTGTATTAGCTGACCTACCATTCAAAACCATTTGGGGAAATCAATACTGTACACAGTTATTTCACCATTCAAAACCACAAAAGCGAATGGTTTCAAATGGTGGATCAACTTGTATGAAAAAGGTACCAGAAGTAGGAGGTTTAATCTGTTAATTTGGACATGTACAAATGGGTCCAAGGGGTTAGCCAGGATTTAGAAATAGGGTGTCTAAATTTGCTGGAAATTTGAAAACAGGGTGTCCAAATTGTTCACTGACAATAGTTTTACATGTAAATGACAGATGAAATAGGGTGTCCAAAATTGAAACAGGGTGTCCAAAAGACACCCAGACACCCCTCTGGCTAAACACTATGAATGGGTTCCTGGTCGCGATCCATTTCAGATTTGAGTGAATTTTATTTGCGTTTTCTCGAAAATGAAAATGTGTCAGACGGAACAACTTCTCGGGATGTTTGGTGCCGTTACTATCGTAAAAACCGAGTAAGCTTTTACAAACAGAAAACGGATCGTTCAAGGTTTTTTCCCCGGGTTTTTAACCAATGGTGTACAGTCCTTTCAAATACAGAGTACTCAGGAAATGAGTGAACAAAGCATGAGTGAACAAAGCATGAGTGAACGCTTCAGCTAACAGTTCTTGTTTTCCTCTTTTCATAAACAAAGTCCTGTGTTGTCATGGGGGAAATAAAAACCACACACTTCCCTCAAGTGGCCAGCCCCTTGATGAACCTAATATCTGTATACACAGGACATAAATAATGAACTTCCTGGCAAGTTATGGAAATAATCCAGATTGAATTGAGAACCTGTCAGTCGTGGCCACTCATCCAAAGCATACATATAGTTGATGCACTGGATGGTCGCATTAAACAGGTTTGGACGATATAGATCCATACAATTTTTATACCTTGAACTTTTGCTATTGGACACTTTGGCCAGTTTGGCCAGTTTGGGCAGTTTTAATTTATATGTAATTTTTTTTTTTCACGTCGTGAATTTGATGTAAGCGATGGGATTGGGAATTGAGATGATTATAGGAATTTTTATTTTTATTTTTTTTTAATGCAAATCGCCCCACACAAGGCCAATGGCCACTCCAAGGTTGGGGCTACTAAGTCATTGAGTTGTTACAACGACTCCACACTGAAGAACCAGCCCCTCGCACCGAAACAAGACAAGTTAATAACCAGCCTCTTCACGGTGCGAATAGGACTGGGAGTAACTAGTCCAGAACAAGGCAGTTGTTAAACTGCCTCTGCCCCTATAAGCAATTATGGTTAAGTGTCTTGCTCAAGGACACAAGTGTCACGACCGGGATTCGAACCCACATTCTGTTGCTAACACCAGAACTTGAGTCCGGTAAACTAGACCGCTTGGCCACGACACTCCACAATGATATAACTCCAGGAATGATATAACTGGCCCAATGACGGGTAATAATGTTCATGTGCCATGGAGCGTCCAACTTGGCAGATACCGGTGCAATATAAGTGTCAATTATTATGATTATTATTGATTCGTTTGCTGTTTTCCTGCAATTCTGCCATGATCCATAAGTGTCATAACATGTACATTAATCTTGTACATCGTGTTAATTTTCTGCCAGATTGACAGTCCTTTTCATTCTGGGTAAGCGCTTGTCATGATGACTATTTTAAGATCATTACATTTCTATATAATATATTAACCCTAACCTTCCCAAATCCTCCAAAATCCTCTTTGAAGGATTTTGAAGGATTGAGGTTACATGCTACATGCTCTTTGCTAAAGTGAAGGATTTTGGAGGATTGAGGTTATTATGCATACTTGCCTTTCCATGGTACATGTACATCCATGTTTGTTGTATAGTAATTGCAAGGTCAGTGCTTGGGTCAGTGGACACTGTCTATTGCTCCATGCATGCAGGGAGGGTCCCTGGCCATGTATCACAGATTAGAAACACATGTGTGCATACATGTCATGTGCTTGCTTTACTACTGAAGGATTTTGGAGGATTCAGGTTATGTGTAAGCAAATGGGCCTAGGGAGTTAGGGTTTAACAAATTAGCATTCAAACAACTTTGTTTTTTACTGGGTTTCAAATTTTGTACTGGTTTTCACAAACCATTGTGCGCACATGTTTACGCAGGTGATTGTGCACGTTCCCAATTACTTGCATGACGTCATTGATACGTCATTAATGACGTATTTCATGACGTATTTCATGACTCATGCTATTATAAGCCAGTGTTCAAAACATATCCAATTACCGACATGGTATATGAACATCTCAGCGGTAAAACGGTGTCCCAAACTTGCGAGTCTCTGCATTTGAAAAAAACAAAACATGAAGAGTCTTCCGAGTGTAACGTGCGTCTAGATTTAGCACTTGAACTAGTCCCCTGTAGCAGTGGATGTTTATACGTTCGTGGATGTAATACGTTCGTGGATGTAATTAAGATACAAGACGACCATTGCTCTCGGAATCAATATGAATGCAGTAAATTTTCAACATTTCTCTTATTCAATTTTTTTTTTGTGAACACATTTATCGTTTGTTTTTCTCTCCTGTGTGTTCCACAGTCATTCCCAATTAATGATGACCATAAATATGTACGTCAAAAAGCCATTATTCATGTGGTAACACCTGCGACTGGGCGCCTGGCGATTTCTTCCCCCTCACAGGGGAAAAAAATGATACAGCTTTTATGCTTGCGCGATGTTTTTCCTGTCCGTCCCGGGGCTTGTAATTTGTCGGGGACACGGGAGAGCTTTGGGGAATAAGGGAAATTGGAAGGTATGATCGGAAGCAGGCGGGCAGGCATTCTGCTAGATCAATAATCTATGTGGATGGACTGATGCGCTTAACTGGGATACCTAGCTAGGGTGTGCTAAAAATTAACATACAGTGCTTGTACATACCGTCTAGTACGTGTACACAATGCGATTATTTATTTACGTCATCTTTAATGAGGGTAAACTCCGATCAGTGCACAGCACTGCTTTCCATGGAGGCCCTCAGTACAAATACAGTAATAATACAAACAAAAACGTACATCATACAAGCTAAAAACATCAAAAGCACATGTACAGAAATGATCAAAAGGTACAAATTACAAATTATTAGCGTGCATTATGTACAGTGCATGTACATGGATGCGCCTGTAGTACTAAACAGGGTACCAGTGCGGACGGTTGGCAATTTGTTAATTATGTGTATACACACGATCATTGTTCATATATTGTGTATATGTGTAAATAGTAAGACATGTACTTAACATGTATCTAGGTTAAACACTACAAAAAGTACTTTTGTATCATCATTCGATCATGACAATTTGGTCATTGTTCAGTCAGGATTTAGAACTAGGGTGTCCAAATTTGCTGGAAATTTCAAAACGGGGTGTCCAAATTGTTAACTTACTATATTTTTACATGTAAATGACATGAAAAACATGGCGTCCGAAAATTGAAACGGGGGCGTCCAAAAGACACCCACACGCCCCTCTGGCTAATCACTATTGTTGTATTGTGACGTCAAATGTCCGACGGTCAATATTAGTCAATGCTTAGTTTAAAAAAAAACCACAACTTTGTAGATCTGAGAAATTCAAATTGATCTACAAATTTTATATACATGTATATATTTGTTAAGGTTTATGAATTATGCCTTTTTAGTTTGAAGGAGAGCGCTTTGAAGGATAAATCTGAAGTCATATTCTGTGTAACAACCTTTCCGCCACATTTACTTTTGTATTTTGCTAATCGTAAATTTGGGAAATTACAGAAAGATAAATGCTTAAATGTAGGTACATACACTGTGTGTACAAATGTGTTTGCTGTATGTAAACACTTACAGTTTCTTTCAATTTATTTTGAAGATCCTGTTTATCTGACCAGTACAAGCATAATTGATTAACAATATTTGCAATGCGTGCACACTGCGTAATTAATGCCGATCTTTTCAATGCGTAATCCCTGTAGATTGTGATATTTCGCAGTTGAAGGGGAAAGCGAGTTACAGCGCGGTGAGATAAATGAATGCAGCTTCTGTAAACTAATAATGCGCTGCATGCATGGAAAATCAAGCCACTGCGCTGGAGGCATTTTTTCTTTTTACCTTTGGAAATTGTGATTTTCCGGTGGCGATTAAAAAAGTTTTTTTTTAAGAATCCAAGTTATTATAAAAATGGCCTAGGCATGATACATGCAAATCTATAGATTTAGTTTAAACTGATTTTGCCTGTTATTTTGCCGCAATCAGTGTTGCGGAAATCATTTTATTTCCACCAGGGTCTAGTAGTGAGACCCCGGAGACAAGGGTTTGAGTGCAATATTATCCACACATCCTGTCCATCAGTTCATCATCCTGTATCCACTCACAATTATACCACGTACCATGTTATATCATAGAGTCCTTTCTCCATGGTTATATTGACTCTAAAAAACATGTGTGCATGTACATGTACATACATGTACATGTACATACATGTACAGACATGTTTAACATCCACATTACACCAGAAACGATCTTGAAGATGAATTCCGTCAAATGGCATAAATTGCCTGCGGTTATTACCGCATTGGATGTCGTGGGCCTCCACGGAATTCATTGTGAGAATGATTAAACTTGATTTTCACATGACACGGTACCTGTATTTGTGTAAACCCTTACAATCAGACGGTGAGGGTACCCTCCCGACTGTCGAGTCGGAGATGGCCCAAGGGAGTTGTGGTTCTATTGAAAAGAGAGATACCATTTTAACTGTATACACTGTGCAGTGGCAGAGAATGATTGCGCTTGTGTCACCGAGTAAAATGCCACACACACAATTCTCAATTTGGTGAATTTGCTATTAAATCAAGACTCCGGATTTACTATTCAAATGTAGCATTACATGTAAACGCACAAATGGTTATGTACACAATGTTTGCACAAAAACATTTCCTACACTGTAGACACATCCATATTGTACACTTTTTGGCAATATCTAAAGAAATATTTGTTTGAAAATCAATTAAAAAATCAATAATAAAACGTAAGCATACTTAGTGTGAAGTTGATGATGGTAAAGTGCTCATGTTGCATGTATGTTGCATGTATGTTGCATGTATGTTGCATGTATGTGCCATTTTAATAAACTAACCCTAACTCCCAAGTAAGCACCGTCGATATCAAAAATTTTAATAATCAATATATCGGAAATCCAATATCGAGTATATTCGATATATCGATTATCCCATGTAAAAGTTAAAGACCATAAATAAATAAAAAAATAAATAAAAAAATAATAAATAAAAAAATCTTATTTAACGGAAATGGAAACTGCATCCAATATGACAAACTATGCCTTCACAAATTTCCCGAAAGCGGCAGTATTTTTGAGCTACTAGTTTCCTGCAGGCTGTGAAAAAATAGTTCCAAGCTCTCTATCCCATACAAGATTTCTGGCTACGCAACCAGCAGTCCCGGACATCACAGGGGAGCCTCCCTAGCAACAGTATTTCTAGGCAACCAAGTTGGAATGTGACATGCACCTGTGGCTCAATCACTCCAGTTGCGGTGGAAGGAACGTCATATTCATGAAGCATAAATGGTCCGTGATGAAAACAACCAATGGCGTATTTATTTGCTGGGAACCGGCTCATTTCATTGGTTGAGATATCATCGCTATTCTTTGGCAAAGAACACTCAATTTTAATACCAGCTCACCTCAAAATAGATACTTTGTAACAAACAAGAGATGCATTGTATCAATTTGAACAATGCAGCTATCAATCATTCTCTGGAAAGGCTTTTTCGGAGCTGAGAATTTATTTGGGCATTTTTTTTTCAAAGACCGGGGAAAATTTTACACGAAAAATGAGGGAAACTGAAATGACATGAAATTTCACCGCTCGGCATTTGCGCGATGTTTTTATTCTCACTCACAAACACAATTTGCCGCCGATTTTTATTCCATTATGCAGCAAACGTTAAACACCAAGTAAAAGCACAAACGGGAGATTTATTTTGACGATAATCTGACGCATTTTGATATTTTCGATATCATTCCTGAATATCAAAATTTTCGATAATTCGATATGATTAAAAAATTGCTATCGGTGATATCGATATCAAAACAATATCGAATAATCGAGTAATATCGATATATCGACGGTGCTTACTCCCTAGGCCCATTTGCTTACACATAACCTGAATCCTCCACAATCCTTCAGTAGTAAAGCAAGCACATGACATTGTACATGGTTGCACATTGGCTGTATACTCCCCAGGGAGCTGAGAAAGATTATAGGAATGATATTGGCCCAGCGACCAGGGGTAATAATGTAAAGCGCATTGGGACATTATGTGAAATGCGCTATATAAGAATGGAACATTATTATTATTATTATTACATCCATTTTTGTTGTAGTGATTGCAAGGTCGGTGCTTGGGTCAGTGCTTGGGTCAGTGGACATTGTTTATTGCTCCATGCATGCAGGGAGGGTCCCTGGCCATGTACATGTATCATGATCTGTGATATCTGTGATATCACAGATTAGAAACACGTGCTTGCTTTACTACTGAAGGATTTTGGAGGATTCAGGTTATGTGTAAGCAAATGGGCCTAGGGAGTTAGGAAGGATTCAGGTTATGTGTAAGCAAATGGGCCTAGGGAGTTAGGAAGGATTCAGGTTATGTGTAAGCAAATGGGCCTAGGCAGTAAGGAAGGATTCAGGTTATGTGTAAGCAAATGGGCCTAGGGAGTTATGAAGGATTCAGGTTATGTGTAAGCAAATGGGCCTAGGGAGTTAGGGTTAATGATGTACATGATAATGTATCCATGGGTGGACAACTATACATGCACATGTACATTGTGTGTAGACAAATGTACATTGTAATACATTGTAATACATTGTTTGTATTACAATGTATTACTATTTGTATTACAATATATTGCTATTTTTAGAGCAACAATTTATACAATTTGAATAAACTATCCTGTGTAAGTTAAAGTGATAAGTAATATGTGCACACAATGGTAGTAAGTGCATTAGTTTCACTACTTCTGATTCCAAAGTGGGTATACCATTGTGTGTAATTTAACCTAAATTCCTTGATTTTAACATTCAAAAGCGATTCTTGAGGCAGGAATTGACTTTGTTACTTAGATTTTGAGTCTTTGCAACACATACGTTATACGCAAGTCCCAAGCTTTCTAATTTCTTGTGTATATCCTTAAAGAGTGGTCAATGCATTCCCAATGGGCTTCTGATGATCGTTGGAGCCAACACATGCGAAGTGGGCGTGCTTCATGTTGGAACTATGTCACCCTTACGAACAGGATGGAGCAACAAGGCAGTTCTCAGGAAAGAGTGGATTTTGTGTTCAAGATGAAACCAAATGCCTGGGCAGATGTCAGTATTAACCCAGACCCTGTGACACCCGTAGGGCTGGTTTGAAAATGTTGGGGGGGGGGGGGGGGTGGTGGTGAAGGGAGTGTTCAAACAAGTGTTTGGATAATTTCCTATATAAGTTTATGCATGGCAAGAAGAACTCTCTTGTCCATCTAAAAACATAGTATTAGTCAGAGGGGTGTCTGGGGCGTCTTTTGGACATCCTGTTTCAATTTTGGACACCCTATTTCATCTGTCATTTACATGTAAAAGTATTGTAAGTGAACAATTTGGACACCCTGTTTTTGAAATTTCCAGCAAATTGGGACACCCTGTTTCTAAATCCTGACAGCTAAGGGGGATGGGGAACCCCCAGACCCCCACCAGTCTACTGGCCTGTAACCAGTCCAATTCACTGGCTGCTGGCTGATTTTGAAACCCATGATTTTGTACACGTACCCATATAAATTTTATCAACTTTCCTCTTTGAGAAATGAGCTCGCATATATGTACAATTTTGCGTTCACGTACATGGTATTTGTATTGCTGACGTTTAAAGGGAAGGTGCAACATTAAAACAACCAACCTGTGAAAGTTTCAGCTCAATGCGGAGTCTATTTAGTCATGAGAAAAGTGAACAAAACATACAGAGCAAAAAGTCGCCGACAGCATCTGTTTTATTGATCTCTGTGCCTGTTTTGTCCGTGTTTTCTCTGAAGTACAATGTAAGAACACTTCAAACAGACTTAATTGTTAACAGTTCAGGACTTGTCGATTTCGCACCTCTAACCACTTCACATCAAATAAGCTTTCCAATTATAATTTGGTAATTTTGTCATTGGGTAGTTACCAAGGTTGTAGCCTCCCCTTCACCCTAATGAAAGAAATTGTCTCCATTGCTGCTTCAGTACATTGATACACACTGTACACTTTGAAGAGCCATTTATATTGAAGTCTGCCCTCTGTTGTTGAGGCTCAGGCAGCAGGCTATTGGTATTCATCAGTTTGTCAGGGAAACTACAGTGATGTCACGTGTATACATGTATGTGTGCATAGTCAGTGAAGCTCTGTGTATTAACCATAACTCCCTAGGCCCATTTACTTACACATAACTGAATCCTCCAAAATCCTTCAGTAGTAAAGCAAGCACATGACATGTATGCACACATGTGTTTCTAATCTGTGATACACGTACATGGCCAGGGACCCTCCCTGCATGCATGGAGCAATAAACAGTGTCCACTGACCCAGGCACTGACCTTGCAATCACTACAATAAACATGGATGTACATGTACCATGGAAAGGCAAGTATGCCTAATAACCTCAATCCTCCAAAATCCATCACTTTAATAATAGCAAAGAGCATGTAGCATGTAACCTCAATCCTTCAAAATCCTTCACTTTGGCAAAGAGGATTTTGGAGGATTTGGGAAGGTTAGGGTTAGTGAAATGTATTAACCAGAGTTGGTATACTCGTACTCGTATAATTGAGTACATTTTTCTGTACTCGTACTTGTACTCGTACTCGTACTTGTTCCCATTCAACTACAACTCTAGCCAGAAGATCTTACATTGCACTTTGAGGCTCACGAATTATGCCAGATACTGGCCGTGCGGCCGCCATGTTTGATTTGTTTCCTTGAAGATTCAACTTTGACCTTGGTTGGTAGCTAGTGCGCGAGCCTCGAAGCGTGACGTCGGATCTTCAACACAATGTAACCAACGAAATCCCTTGAATGGTGCACCAGGAGCCTGTCCTTATCCTCGAGGATAAAGACAGCGGACCAGTCTACTACAACTTTCACCTTCGCACATTTTCGGCATTATTCAGAAACTAAGCCTGAGGTAATGACCCTCATTCCCAAAATATGCCACGCCAAGTCAAATTTGTCACAGGCCTACATGAACATGTAATGAGGTACATGTAGCTAAGAGATTGGGGAGGGGGAGAGGTTGGATTGGATGTTCCCTCCCCTATCCCCATTGAGTTCCTCCCCAGCAAGATGAATGATTGACAATTAGGGCTGTGCCGGTGATCCGGGTACCCGGATACCCGACCGAAACCGCCATTACCCAGTTCCATTTTTTCGGTTCCAATTAACCCGCAAAACGACTTCTTAAAATTTCGACTGAACATTTAAGCCACACAGATGGAAGTCGCTGATTACGTATTTATTAACAAAATGTGTGTGGGGAATGGGGATGCAACGAGTCCTTTTTAACACAGAGGGCGTGAAATTATTCCAGTAAGTCCACATTTATTATGACTCTAATAAAATTTGTGATCATTTCGGTTTATAGTTATTTTATACATTCGGGAATATTTATGTGTTTTTACAAAATTGTTTACGTTTTTTTAATGTGTTTTTACAAAATTGTTTACGGGTACCCGGATATCCGAACATTTCCCATTTCGGGTATCCGGTTCCCGAAATAACCGAAAATGCACAGCCTTAATGCAGTACCCCCTCAATGCAGTACCCCCTCAATGCAGTACCCCCTCAATGCAGTACCCCCTCTTAAATCATGATACATGTAGCATGGTCACGTCCCTAGCTAAGGTCATTTTCATGTAACACTCGCATTAAGTACATTAGTGTGAAGGCTTTAACGTCATTTAATTTAAATCAACACTTCTCACAATAATAATTAACTACAAATTGAGTCTTCCTTCAGTCCCTCCCATGAAAGTTATCGGGATTACACATACACGAGTACAATGTATTATTCATGTCTAGCTTTGTATATATAGTTCATTTCTTAGTTCACAAAGGGCATGACGCAACTTGAAATCAATCACACATGGAATGGTAATAACACAGAATAATCCCCCGGTGGTTAAAAGTTTTTAAAAAACACGAACCGAGTCAAGACTCTAACCAACCTCCAATTCCCACAGAGGAACGGAAACTCTGTTGAAGGCCGACAGCATTGATTATTGCCGATTACAAAGTTCCTCTTAATCTTTACCATGCCAATTAGCACATTTCAATCGCAGGGCCCCCTCCCCAGTTTCCACTCTAGCCTACTTACTCATCGGGAGGTTTAGCTGCCCTGGTCTTTACTGTATAGGATAAGGTCGTCCGTGTCAGCGCCTCCGCTTCCTGTCTACAGGTAAAGATAAGACCCTCGGTTTGCTGGTTGGAGGAAGTTTCAAGACTGTGTGTATTTTGCCAACTTGAGGAATTATTAGCTTCCAGAGCGATTGAGTGACGTTATGTGGTGGGCCACGGTCCCATGATGTCAAAAACTTCACTGCGAGTGCTGCACGCCGTGCACGCTTACTGTTGAAACCATTTTGACAGCAAAGCCTGCTGCTGTATTTTTGCCAGCTCGCCTCTTGAGCGGTTCTGGATTGTGTTATTGAAGTCCAAGACCCAAATGGCTTCTACTGCCATAAACTAAAGCCCGTCGATTCTTAAAGGAATTCAGGGGAAAATCATAACGGAGAAATTTTTGGGCAGAAATGGATGACTCTGTAAACGAAGAATGCCCGGAATATTTTGAGTATTTTGTGTGCTACATTCCAGGTTTAGTACCGGTAAGTTCCTAGTAATGAATTTCTGTCGGTGCATGCTGGAATTTATTTGGCACGGATCATGAGGGCTTCATTGCATAATGTTATTTATTGTAATGCAATAAACATGTTCCAAAGATTCTGTTAGTTAAGGTGGTCAGCATGGATAGACCTTTAACACAAAGCAGCCATCGTGGATTCATTGCACATTTTGTACAGGAAGCGAAATGAGGGTCTTGTCCAAAATAGACTGGTGCCTTTCAAAGTGTGATTTTTTTGTTGGTTTGTTCTCCTTGGTGAATTGTGATTGGCAATGAGGGAACCAGACTAAACATGGCTGCAATGTGATTCCAGGATGGTCAAATTTCGGCGCGAAATATATGCCTTGAAAAAATTACTATAGCCTCGTGCAAACAACCCTTTTAAGTAGCCTGGCTACCAGAAGAAAAACAAAATCAAGATTCAACTGACAGTCCCGAGACATTTATTCACAGAGTTCAGGGTATCTCAAAGTCAAGATCATAGTTCTATATTTAGAAAAGGAGGGATTATTTGTTTTTAGTCATATTATCAAAAAAGGCCAGTTGACATGTCCAGGTTGGAAATGTGCAGTTGACGTATTATGAGTGTTTCAAAATATTTGTAATGAACAAGTTCCTATTCTTATGAATCAGTTTTAAGAATCAATTGTGATTTTTGTTGAAATTACTCGTTGGTTTTAGTTAGACTTTGTTGTGTTTTGCTTTTGTTCTACAAGCACAATATGTAATTACCGATGTTTTACCTTCCCTTGAAATACATGTACATGTATTATGCAGTGTTTTTTTTTTGTGAGGCAATTTTCACATTGTGACAGTAACAATTTATGTTGGCTTCAGTGAAAATCAAAATGTACATTATGTATGAGCAGTCGGAACATGCCAATGTCGTCAGTGTCATCATGGAGGCCACTCCCAACCACTAAATTCTGTTCTTGAGCAACCTTCAGTACATACATGTATAAGCCTGCTGTCCTTTCCAAGTAATCTCACAAAATCAACTGTGTGTCACCCAAGGCCAGTGTAAATGTTTGAACATATTAGTATGGCCTGCATTGTATGGATGGGAGACCACTTTACCCTGCAATCTCAGTGGTGTGACAGTGCACAGAAGGGTAACCATAGGAGGCCACTGGCAACAGCTAATGGCTTGAAGTGGCCTGAAAAGGTTGTTTCAAAAGTTGCACTGATTGTAGGAAGGTTAAATTAATGGTGTCACCATGTGTAAATTATTGTATCATGAATAGTAAATCAATCAATATGCAGAATAATAATACATAGGCTATTAAAGAGGAATCAAAGTTAATCCCGTGGGACAGGACACAGGATAGAGATTGATTGGTCGAAAGAGGTGATCATTTGGGTTGTGTACTTATTAAGAGCCCATAGACCCATCATTTCCAATTTAAGATCATGTACAAAATGTTATCCATACGTCACGCATCAGGTGAGTTCGCCCGATGTGCCATATATGTGATGCTTTTGGGTTAAAAAAAACCCATGTACTTTGTACATCTAGACAGTATTTGAGCTGAGAATATTACATGTACACGAAGTGTGCCGTTTGTATAATAACCTAGGCCATGGCGTAGCACTCTAAAGAGCAACGGATTTGGGCCATTCACGGCCTTGTATTACCACAGTCTGATGCGCAGGGTCTTAAAAAATGAAGTACGAGCGATGTACTTAACACGCGCATTTTAAAACATACTGGTTGTAAAACGTGACAAATAAGTTTGCATCTTGTTCGCGTTCTAAATTGTTCTGGAATGAGCAAGCTGTGTTGAGGGTTTTTTTTTTATCGCGTGAGTTTTTTTTTTATTACCATGATACCTCAAGACGGGGTAGCCAAACTTGTTACTATCAAAGGTGATGCTTGTTTTGTGTGCGCGTATTTGAAGTACAGTGCAGCCTGGCCCACTGTGTACTAGGGGTGGACGATATCACGATAATATCGTAACGATACGATATTATAAAAATTATCGGCTAAAGCGTTTATGGTTTTGAAGATATCGAAATATCGCCATATTGACGATATTCCAAAAATATAGCCGATATCAAATTTATATCGCTCTTTTTAGTTAAAATATCGCCGAAGTTATAAATTATACGGTGATATCAACAAAGTTACGGTACCGTGAAGAGCTAAAACACAGTTTGAAATCACGGCGCGGCCCCGCTCATGTTCCTACGACTTGCGTGCATGGTCTTTTTTTTTTTCGTGTGTTGTGCTCCTGGTTGCGGCGTGGGCTTTTAAACTAATTACCCAAGGGTAGTCCCAGGATTACGTGGTACACTCTCCTGGAATAACCGCGCTGGTGTACATTGTGAGGTTGTTCACGTTCAGCAGATGTCGGATACCAGGATGAAAGTGTGGATGATGACTGCTGAACGTGCGCGATCGATCAATTGCCCGATCATTCTCGCTCTGGGATGGGGGCTGTAGGCATTTATAAACCATGAGTTTGTTTATGGACGTCATGGTGAGTTCATTTTTTTATGAAATGTTTGTCGCACCGAGTGGCAAAAATCTAAGAACTCTGTTTGGAGTAACCGTTTATTACCTACGCAACTTCCCTGTAGAACTTGCATGTAAAAGTACCGTAGTTCATATATCGGTGTCCAATGTCGCTAATGTTCGATACATACATTTTTTCATTTAAAAAATCCGTGTATTGAGACGATAATATCGTATATCGCCGATATCATACCGTCGATAATCGACTATCAAAAAATTCAATATCGTCGTATACCCCTACTGTGTACATATACATGAACATGCAGTAGACTTCTTTGTACTGTTGACTCATTTCTACATGTACATAAATTGTACAACAGATTTAAAGAGATTTTGTAGGGACAGACCACACCCACTATAAATCGGGGCGGGACTGTTGATTATGAGTCATTAGGTAACTGGTATCAACATATTAGTGATCAGATCCCCTGGTAGGCTTGGGTCATTGGCAGATGGGCATTTACAATTTACCATGAGTTTTTTTTCTTCCTGTGCCCATTTTTGGGGCAGTGTATCCCAAATTATTGCCCTCTGCGCATCCTCTTTTTTTGTCACCCTGGTATTGGTATATGTTGTAGATCCAAGAAGTGGGAGGGTGGCAAAGGGGTCAAGTGCTCCGCCCACCCCCACATTTTGATCATCATAAGTTTACCCTCTTTTTAGCACCCTCCCCCTTTGCAGCTACCCAAGATCCGCCCCTCAGGAAAGGCATTATTGTTTACACTTTGTAGAGTACAAAGCATTTTCAAAGTCGTTTGTATTTTTCTACTTTATATAACATGGGACCGTACACCTATTCAACAATCAGTGTATGAATATCTAAGATGCATGGTGAATACACAACTTAAAAATATGCATAAAAAGTTGTAATTGTGTATTAACCCTTCTATGACTGCAAAGTGCAAGTGTCAAAATCAGTCAAAATGTTGAAAACTTGCCACGGTATATCTAGTGCACTTGAACACTGTCAAACCTTACGTGGAGCAAGTGTACATTTACAGGTCAAAATGAGTCGACCGTTTTTGATAGGTAAAAAGTATTGTCTGGTGTTGTTCAGGGTGGTTCAAAATGACAGTCAAAACCAGTCAAAAATTCCCCTGTGTGCACACATTTGGGTCGACAGTCAAAACGGACAGTTGACTGGTTTTGACCACTGTAGCTACTTGCCACTAAAGTGCAGCTAAAGTAGGAGGGTTTTAATGTAATACAAATTGAAGCAAATATACAAATTGGGAGATTTTTAGACACTAGATGGCAGCATACTTACCGGTTCTTTTTCCATCATTCTCAATATCGTGCGCATGCTCAGAATTACATAAACAATGAGAAAAGGACCAGAACATCTGCTGTCACCAACGTCTCCAAAAGTCTCCCTTTAAAATACATTAGGCCCACAATGTACACATTCAAACATTGTAATGACAGAAAATGACAGATGCACATATGTGACTGGCTCTGGCAAAACCCTAAACTTGGACCCAATTTTCAAAAGTGAGATTTTGGTATAGTTTGATTCTCTAGATTTTCCTCTTTTGATACCAGATTTGCAGAATTTAAATTTTTTTTCTCTGATTTCTACAAATCTGGTATCAAATGAAAGAGGAAAATCTAGAGAATTAAACTATACCGAAATTGGATCCAAGTTCAGGGGTTTTGCCAGAGCCAGTCACAAATAACCCACGTTAAATGTACTGGGCTTTGTCACAGATCACACTGACATCACACTTCGAGGCTTGTGAATTGCGCCAGATACTGGCCGCCATGTTTCCCGAGATTCAACTTTGACCTTGCACGCGATGATGGGCGTCCACGCGCAATATCTCCAGTGATATTTGGATGGCAGAAGTACGCGCCCGCGTAGTTTATAGTGTTACATTCATAGTAGTGTTACATTACCCTCGGCGCAACGTATCCAATGAATACCTTGAATGGTACGGCCGGAGCCTGTCTATATCCTACGATAAAGACAGGGGGACCAGTCTGTCTTAAGGGTTAAAGTTTCCCCACTGTGCTTATGAGTAATTAGGTGTTCGGGTATGCACCCGAAACACCTATTGGTTTTGTTCGTTTTTTTTCTTTTTTTCTTCTCCTTCTTTTCCGGATAGATTGTCTACAAAAAATACATACTTGCAAACTTCACATGAACTTCAAACTTGGCATATACTTAGAACTTAACACGTAGATGAAACACAATTTGTGACATCATGATTAGGTCATCAGATATCGAATTACGATAAATCAAAGTTTAATATTTAAAAAAATCATATCTCAACAACCAGAAGAGGTAAATTCAAAATTTTTGTACCATTGTACAGATCGTTAATTGTCCAAAAATATTTACAAAAAGGTGACCCCAATTTGACCTTACTTCCTGTCCAAACCGGAAGTCAAACTTTAATATTTAAAAAAAATCATATCTCAACAACCACAAGAGGTAAATTAAATTTTTTTGTACCATTGTACAGATCGTTAATTGTCAAAAAATATTTATAAAAAGGTGACCCCAATTTGACCTTACTTCCTGTCCAAACCGGAAGTCAAAGTTTAATATTTAAAAAATTCATATCTCAACAACCACAAGAGGTAAATTCACAATTTTTGTACCATTGTACAGATCGTTAATTGTCAAAAATATTTACAAAAGGATGACCCCAATTTGACCTTACTTCCTGTCCAAACCGGAAGTCAAAGTTTAATATTTAAAAAATTCCTATCTCAACAACCACAAGAGGTAAATTGAAATTTTTTGCACCATTGTACAGATTGTTAATTGTCAAAAATATTTACAAAAACATTCTGACGTCATCATCACTACCCTGACAAAATCCGAACACCTATGTGTTTGTCATATGACAAACACTTAAGTCTAGTTCACTTTGAAGCTCTGTACTTCTTTGTACACGTATATTGTACTGTATCATACGTGTAAAACATTATACATACCAGACAGTTGTTGGGTACAGCTTACCAGAACAGTGCTGTTGTATTCCTTCCCGGTCAACTCATGGGTTGCTCCAAGTCTCCAAAATGACCTCACCCACATTTTTTTTTGCAACAGCAATAAACAACACCAAATCTCCCTCGCTTAATGTGTGTGTGTGTGTGTGTGTGTGTGTGTGTGAAGCCTGCACAAACCATGCATAAACTGTGAACATGTACATGTACATGTACATGTATAGTTCAAGACTTGGCTGAACCCAAAATGTTTTTATCAGTGTTGTATTAAAGCTATATTCCTATTGGCTAGCAACTAATATGTTTTTTGGGTTTTTTTTTGGAGTCGGGCCAAGACGGCCCTAATCCAGAAAGGGAGCATTGTATACCAACAAATGGGTTCAGGGGGTGATGTGAAAATTTCATTTATACTGTGAACAATTCCCCATGCCATAAAGTCTGTGAGGCGTAAGTTCAGTAAAAAAAAAAAAAAATTGCCAACAATTATTGGTATTGTATGGATTGTATATCCTATGGTGTACCTGTTCTGCTGAATGCCTGGGATGTACATTGTACCTGCCTAACTTGTTGTATACAGGGTACATTATACAGGTCCTGCCTCACCCACAGATGTTCAGTCAGTTTTCTTGTAATTGGGCTAGGTACAGCTTGAAGTGTATCTTTACTGGTAGAACTACGTACATGTACATACATGTACATGTATGTACATGTAAATACCTCGACAGCTGGGACTTGCATCTTTCCTGGGTAAACCTGTGTCAATAGCTCACCTGTGATGCAGTGACATTTGCAGGCAGCTTTCCGACTCGCACAGACTGATGTATTGACGTGCCTACTCGCCCCCATGCCTTGTAAACATGAAACAATTATTCACAATCAAAGATGTGTATGTTTCTCATCTCGTTATAAAATTAATGCAAACTTCTACTGGTAGTATTTTGACACCATGCGTCATGATATAATTTTTATATGCACACGTTCTCAACAAGTGTGCAACTGGAATTGATATCCGTGCCATTTAGCCATGTGTGAATTATTTTGGTGGGACTGAACAGTCAGTGTTGAACTGGAAGTTGTTTCATTTCAAAGCTAACATCTATCTGCAGGACAGCATCTGATTCAACTGGGTTTTTTTCCCCCCTCGGTTGATGCCGATTGGAGAGATTAATACATGGTCTGTGCACCTGTTTGTGTTGTCCGGAGACTTACTGGTGTGTACTGGTATGTACGGTAGCATTTGACATACACAGTGCATGTTTTGACAATTTAAGAAGGAACCATTTTGTTTGGCGAAACATCCATGATCCGCCAATTTGCGCAACACATAGTGTCCGCCTGCGTGTATAAGCTTGGTGTGGAATAAATGTCACAAAATTTCTGTGCATTGAACAATTTCGTAGGTTACTTCTCTTAACGATAGCTCTCCAAAAACACTCTAAAAATGACTAGGGAAACAAGAAATTAAAAAGAATTAAAAGCTCAATTAAAAAATACCCATGACGCCACTCTCGGATTATTTATTTGTACATTTATGTGTGGGCTGTACTTTTTGAGTCTACATATAGGATCATTGTGTTTATTTATCTGTATTGGGCTTTAATCCATGATCGTGCTTTGAACAATTTCTATTCATTCAACGCACGTGGAAATATGTGATATTGGAATTTCAGAACACTTTTTATTGTCATTTCACCTTATACACACACGTACATTTTGTTGTGGCATTATGGAAATTTTGAACCTATAGAAATTGCAAAGTGAAGTCTGACAGTTCTTTGACAAATTTCAAATCGTGAAAAATTTACTTCAGAGCGAGGTGTCATACATGTACATGAAGGTTTTTAATTGATTCTCAGTGACATCATTTCCTTTCGAGCCAACTGCCACCCCTCGATCAAGGAGTTGTGTGTACAATGCAATGTGATCAGTGGTCATCAGATTTTGTGTGGAGAAACAACAGGCCTGCCATCGCTGGTAAATTGCCAAAAAGGAGAAATGTATGGATTTATTTATCTCTGAAAGCCTAAGGATGCCGATTTTCAGTTTGAACAAATCCAGCTGAAAGACATCGTATCAAGAATCTTATTAGGATTTCTGTTGGAACTTAACAGTGTGCAACCCTATTACATACATGTATGAAATCTGCAGTGGGAAAAACTGAAGGCAAAACTATATTGGGAAAAACCGTTACGGAACAATAATCTGTAGTGAAACCGTTCACCATTTGTTATCACCTAGGGGCCGTATGTTTTAACCCCATTCTGAAATTTCATCTCGGTGTTCTCGTCGGTCTGGTTTTATCGTCATTCTGTTTGGACGCAGCGAAGTTTCTTGAGAAATGTACAGTGGCACATGACGCTTTGGTTGGTACCAGCTTATCTCGTTTGAACATTTTGATTTGGGATTATATCACAATCAGCTCATTACATAACATGGCGCTTGATTGGACTGGGAGATCGGTGAACTACACTGTTGTTGACACGATAGTGTACTGCAAAGTAAGTACTTGTTGGAGGATACCAAATGTTTTTTTTTAATGTATTGTTTTCTGTTGTTTAAAACCAGTCTACACTTTTGGAAAAATACCTATAAATATTTTGTTAACAACAATTTTTTTTTACTTGATTGTTTAAAAATATAGTTACTACCGTCATTTATGGTTTATTGATAAATATGAGATTCTATGTGGGATGTTTTCCTGGTAGTCGTTTGCTATGATGTTGTTATCAGTAATTTCTGAATGGTAGATCTGAGTCAGCCTACAATGTACATTTGCGATATGCTGAAGAAAATTTCCCGAGTGGGTACGCATGCTTCGTACCGATAATCTCTTCTTTTTTTTTCAATGTAGCCTCGGCCTGTTGTCAAGAAAATGCCCTGACAAATTGCTGGCTTAATTTTAACTGAACAGTGTACATATTTGTGCATGTATGCACTACATACATACGTATGCACATGTAACTGTACATGTCCATGTACACGTGCAGATGTTTTGGCAGTTATGAAAGAGAATCACTGGTATCTCTACAGCATATGTACCTTATACACACAAGTACATTTTGTTGTGGCGTATGGAAATTTTGAACCTATAGAAATTGTAAAGTGAAGTCTGACAGTTCTTTGACAAATTTCAAATATTGTACATTTGTGCATGTGTGCACTATATACATGTATCCCTACAGCATATGCACTTATAAACATAATCTGTCTATGAATATTGGCTTCATCTAGTAGTCATAGAGTCTATCAAGAGCTTTGCCAAGTGATGTCATGTGTATGGGCAGATGTTCAACTAAGTCCACTTTTACATACACGTGCATGTGTACGATGCATACGTTGCCCTGAAGGATTAAGCTGGGAAATTGTGCACTCAACAGGTGATGTACAGAGTGCAGTCATCATGCTTTTGCACTAAGTACACATCTCTCTAAAGGGAAGGTACAATATTGGTAATGTTGACAAAACTTGCTTGAATAATGCTTTGAATCAAGATTCAAACCCACCAACCTGAGAAAGTTTCAGCTCAAGGCAGAGGCAAAGTTATGGGAAAAAAAGTATTCACAATTTTAACAGAACACACTTCCAAGCAAAATCTGGCAATTTTTTTTTTGGTTCATGTTTTCTTGGGAAAATAGAAAATTTCAGTTTTTTTTACGGAAAATACTGTGTCTGACAATTTTTTGAAAATGTGCATATTATTTTTATTTTTTTTAGTGTTTTATCTGAAATAAGAGTTCTTTAGACACTACAGTATCAACTTAAATTCAACTAAGCTTTTGGATAATAATTTGGTCATTTTTGTATCAGGTAACTTCCAGCGTTGTCCCTTTAAAACCCTAACCGCCCCAAATCCTTCAAAATCCTCCAAGGGGCACTTTTTTTGGGGGAAAATTCAGCACTGTTGGAAACTGGTACTTTCACCTCTTCAGATGGGGCAAAATCACTACCTGGCAAGAAGTACAGGCCATAAGTGCTGAATATGAAAGATCAATGAAAATTAATGGTGCATTTTGAAGATAAGGACATGTTTCCAAAAGTGCACTGGAGGATTTTGGAGGATTCAGGAAGGTTCCTAGCCAGAATACCTAGGGGATTAGGGTTTAATGTGAGAAAAGGAGAGAAAAGTACACCAACTATGTATGTTTATAAAATATTTAATATATAGTGCTGATCAGGCTTTAGAAATATCTTTGGATCTTGAAAAGTCCAACATACATTCCCAACATACATGTACATCACTGACATACATGTACTTGATCTCAGAAAACCGAAACATACAGGTCTCCGCTCTCAAGCTTTACGATCCCTCATACTTTCAAGAAGTCTTGGTACCGAGCATTTTTTCCCATTGCTGGTCCTCAAGAATGGAAGTCTGTCCCGATCACAATCCGGAATTCCTCATCTGTAGAACAGAAAGGACTTCTAAAGACACACTTGTTTTCTATGAGTCGTTATATATGGGTGGTTCCACCAGGTTGGGTGGATATGTAGGTGTTCCTAGGTAGATGTACAATGTACATGTACCATTCATTATCCTCATTATGAGTGCACATTCTCAGTTGTTCTTCTTATTAGAATGAAATCAATCTCTGTACCTTGAAGTTACAAGAATGTTAATTGGGAGTCATAATAAGTGGTACATTTACCTACGTAACAAGGGAGACCTACATGTACATACATACATGTATGTATATCACAAAGCTTGCCTCAACATGGTGGAATGACCCATATTGTAATTACTTGTTTTTCATGTTTGTTTTGTTTTTCCCTCTTGGGTGCACCCCAACTAAATAAACTCTCACAGTAAACAGTGCTAAATACAAAATATTTAAATACAAAATATCATTAAAAAAAATACTTAGCAGTCGCACAGTTTTTAAAACCAAACGAAAAAATATTGATCGATATATCACCTTTTATTTTCTTCTCAATTTATTGTGAAGTCCAGGTTTCCAGGGAGTTATTCTCATCCCAATTAAAACCATCTTCTACAGTAGTGAAAACGACCACACTGAAAAGCATCCATTTTGGGAAAAAAGGCCTTACGCTTGAAATCAGATTAGGACCACTTTTTCAGGGCCTAGTGCATCCAAAATACTCACAGTTGGAAGTCAAGGACCCCCAGGTTATGATATTGGGCCATTTTTACACAATCCATCAAATGTACGGGCCTCAATTCTTTGTTTTTCAGAAAAATTTGAGGACACACACTTTATAATAAACAGCTCGGCGCATGAATTCCTCACTATTTAGTGGGGTGCACCCTCTAAGTACTTTGTATCCTGTGGGGGAAAAAAAACATGATTCTATAAATATGTATACATTGAATTGTTATTGTTATCACTACAGTATAACTGTTAACAGTTACAGTATTTACATGCACATTTACATTATATTGGTTAACAGTTACTGATACCACTGAACTGAATCCATTGATCAGTCCTATCATTGAGCAAGGACCTATTCATGAATTACCAAGGAGCTTTCAGCTCTTAATCCTATTCAGAGGGTATTAGCATGGTTAATGAGGATTACAATTTGCATTTTAATAGCCAATTCATGCCTTCTTCCCCCTGAAGCAAGCATTGGTTTCACAGTAAATTTGATCTTGTTGCTCTATAACCCTCCTACTACTGCTGCACTTTAGTGGGAAGTTGCTATAGAGGTCAAAACCAGGCAACTGCCTGTTTTTGACTGTTGGCCCAAATGTGTACACAGGGGCATTTTTGACTGGTTTTGACCGTCATTTTGACGACCCTGAACAATACCAGACAATGCTTTTACCAGTCAAAAACGGTCGACTCATTTTGCCCTGTAAATGTACTTACTACACATAAGGTTTGACAGTGTTTGACTTTTAAGTGCACTAGATGTACCTTGGCAAGTATATCAACATATTGACTGATTTTGACCCTTGCAGCCACATGAGGGATAAAGTATAAATAATACATTTAATAGATGGGTCACAAAGGGTACTTCCTGTACCCTCCCTGAAGTGCATTTATAGACTGTTCATGGTACATTAATTTTTACCTAAAAAGTTCCAAAATATTTCCAGCTTATCAATCCATTATGTCCTCAGTCTGAATGAACCCCCCCTCCCCCTTTAAAGATGCACATGAAGTATTAATACATTTTAAGCCGATGTGGGACCCCGATTTGACCTCGATTTGAACAATTCCTTGTGTGATGTGCAATCATCATCGAGGCTCGCCCAATCCTGACTGCAAAATTCTCTGACTGTTAATTCACTTCGCTAAAAATTGTAGCCCTCGAGCGGTCAAAATCAAGCCTGTGATTTCTCAGGATTTTTTCCATAAATCTCCCTAAGTTGCTTTAAAAAAAAATTAAATTAAAAAAAATTTAAAAAAAATTAGCCATCAAAGAAAAAAGTAGCCTGTATTGTGTCCAAACCTCTAGTTTCAATCAGTATGCTCTGATCGTCATCATTATTAAAATGGTTTTAAAAGTATAATTCGTGACACTGACTTTTACCCTTTGCCGACAAGATGAAGGTCAGATAGGAACTCTGCCCTCCGAAAGGTTACTTGTTTAAGGGCCGTCCAAAGTTTTCAACATTTTTAAGGTCGTACAGAGAGTACTACTTTTCAAGACCCCCCCTCCCCCCAAAGTAGTACTTTTCAACATTTTTTTTTTCAATGTTGATGCGCATGTTTTATATAACATTTTACATGTGTGCTGCACTGACTATTAGCAATGTTAACATGTTGCTGATGATCAATGCAAGTTAAAAACAAAATCAGATGAAAATTAAATTTTGTCAAAAACAATGTACACATACTTTTATTGTTTATTTTAAACATACAATCCTAAAAGCATGGCTGGTGTCTTTTTGTAAAAACATTGGTACAGTCATCATGCAATACTATCACCTTTTCGACGACTCGCTCGAACAACTGAGAACACGTTTGTTCGAGACGAAGTGGGGGGTTGTTTCTAGCTGCCTTCAATCTGATTGAGCTGCTCGCACAAGTTTGTCACGAGCCCCATTGTGACTGTTTACGTGACGTGAGCATTGATGTAATTTTCGTAGAGGTTTGACGGTGATTTATGTACGACAGATGACAAAGTAATGATGTATTTGAGGTCGGAAGAAAAGCGATCGGACTGCAACAAGTGCGACGCCATGATCATTGGCAGTGACAACCTTGTGCCATGTGTACAAACTCCAAACACTGGTAGAGCGCGGTGTGGGGCATGGCGTGCACGATGTCCATGCACAGCTGTGGGAACGATTCGCAGTACAGTCGTGTCAAAGGTCATTCATTCATGCTTCGCACATTCGCTCTACTCAGGGCACTGTACATACATGTACACGTATGAAAAAAAAAAAAACCCAATTATATAATTTTCCTTCGCTGATTGTACGGTACAAAATCAACATTTTATTCACCATTTAAAGTCGTACGCGGCCTCCGACCCCCTCCCCCCCGTCGTACGCTTTGTACGACCATTAAAATGTTGAAAACTTTGGACGGCCCCTAAATCAATGTTGATACCATTATCAGGTACACTGGTATATGTGCTTCAGTGACATTATTAAAATGCTGACATATGACAATTAAAAAGTTGGCGTATTAATTAGCACGGTGATGAAGTGACAAGGATTCCGTTACGGAATGGCGTAGTCAAATATTCCAGGAATTAACCCACATATATACATGTATGGACACATTTTGTACATGAAAAAATCACCAAAGATCAGTTATTTGGCAAAATCAATGACAAACATTGAATTGTTTTTGAAATTTTTTCGAAATTGTTTCGGAATTTTTTTAATACCATAATCTCTCAGTCCACACTTGATAATAATGAGTTGAAAATAAAGAATCATATTTTCAAATTTTATTTGCTAAGGAATTTTTTGTATGGAATTGTCCAATAACATACATGTACCCTTTCCCCTCACTTTGGCATCAATATTTCTCTGGTTCCCAGACTGCCATACAACGATCGCCATGAACAAAACCAAAGTCAGAAACAGGGCGCCAGTCTAGTTTTGACACGAGCCTCAATCTGTCTTGTGTATTCAGAAAACCAAGATGGTGACTCGGTGATGTGATGCGATTACTACCTGCATAAATTGTGACCCGCTCTGTGAAAATGAGTCACAAAGTCACAAATTTGAAAAATTGAGATTTCTGTGTGGATGGAAAGAGTACATCATCAGCTTTGATTTGGTATATGTTAGAGGTGTGTGATGTATTGCATTATGGAGATATGCCATTTTTAATCATCAATAATTTGCATAATTCACACAATTGAATTCTTAGGAAAACAAGCATTCGAAAGGAAAACAAATGACAGAAATGAAACAACCTACTCACAAAAAAATCATTGATTTTAATATGTAAATATATTATGAAAATTTATATCCTTATGATGTCAACAAACATGAAAACCCAAAATCAGATTTTCAAAAAAAAAACATCACCCTCTCAACATTCAATCGCCCATTACATGTAAATGCACGGTGCGACATGTGACTCATTTTCACAGAGCGGGTCACAATTGACCTACATGTATCAGTGATATAGATTTAGTCACGCCCCTAAGACAACCGATCTTGAAGTGTACATGTAATTAATGTATTATTAGTTTGTTTCACGCATTGAGTATTTGAGTATTTATTTTAAAAGCATTGTTTTAAAAATGTGCCTGTGTTTGCCATTTTGTCAAGATTTCTCACTTGGCCCCTGCACAGTGCAATATGAAATAAAATATTGAACTGATGCAAAGATTTCAATCAAATTTTAAATGCAAATTATGGTCGCTGTAGGGATTTAGCTGGCTGGTCACCCCCCCGGGGCAAGCACTATCAGTGGTCAACCAAGGTTGGGACTTTGTAAACAGTTGGTCAGTATATTCGATTCCCACCATACTCACAGGTTTTGGTAATTGGCCTGCAGTGGACTAAATGGATAGTGCTGACCCGTACAGGAATGGGCAGAGAATAATTTAAATGATTGCCGTATAATTTTGATTCTCTTTCTTTCCTTGAACAGGGGGCCCGGGTATGGGTACGAGACCCTGATCTGGTCTGGAAGGGTGGGGAACTGAAGAAGGATTACAAAGATGGAGACAAAATTGTCAACATCGAATGTGAGGATGGAGAAGTAAGTAATATTTTTATTTATTTATTTATTTATTTTTAACAAATGGCACGTCAAATACTAAGAATCAAAATTATCAAAATGCTTAAAACATCCATTACATGTATACACACCTACTAAGGGTAAAATTTATGTTTTAGTCCTAAAAAGAGCAGAATGTTTGTTTTTGGTTCAAAATTAATATAATGAATATTTTAAGGAAGAAAAAATGCAAATTGTATCATGAAAGAGGATGGAAATCCGAAAAGTTCAAAAAGTTATTTATCAAATTTTGGAAACAAATACTTTGTACAAAATGTTTTCTTTTTTAGATCTTATTTAGATGTTTATGATCCATATTTTTGAGAGGACAAACTTTCAGAAGGGAGTGGGGGGGGGGGGGAAGTACAGTAGGAAGTCAGGTTAGAAAATAATACAATTTGAATATGAAACTGGACAACCCCTTTCAAACAGCATTTTTTTAAACCCTAACCCCCCAAGGTATTCTGGCTAGGAACCTTCCTTAATCCTCCAAAATCCATCAGTGCATTTTTGGAAACATGCCCTTATCTTCAAAATGCACCATGCATTTTCGTTGATCTTTCATATCCAGCACTTATGGCCTGGACAGGTAGTAATTTTGCCCCATTTGAAGAGGTGAAAGTACCAGTTTCCAACAGTGCTGAATTTTCCCCCAAAAAGTGCCCCTTGTAGGATTTTGCAGGATATGGGGGTGGTTAGGGTTAAATGATGATTTGTGATTTTAACCTGATAAAACAAAATTGGCATCAAAACATCCTCACTGAGCATGTTTGTCTCTGATCTCTTTTTTCCCTTAAAAAAAATTGAAATAATCCAGGAAAAAGGCATTCCCTTGAAGAGCAAAGAGGACCTCCCGCCCTTGCGAAACCCGGACATTCTGATTGGTGAGAATGATCTGACATCACTCAGCTACCTTCACGAGCCCGCTGTGCTGTTTAACCTGCAGGAGCGTTTCATCCGTAGCAATGCCATTTATACCTACTGCGGTAAGTTCGTCTGAAAGTATTTTGCCCGAATTTTTTTTTTGTAAATTGTAAGGCCACTAAAAAGGAAAAGTCTCTGGTTTCTGGTCTCCGTGCGCATCGCCTGAGACCCGTGAGTCAGCATTTAAAATTTTGTTGTTGTTGTTGTTGCTATGAAACGATGTCCAATTGCAGCCAAAATTGCTGGATCGATTGGAATTCTGCCGTGCTGGGGTATGAACGTTTGCCCGATTTGTTTGGCCTCTCCTAGCCACCATACTTTGTATATGGGAAATTTGGTCCCCGCGTGTACATGTATCGCGTACATGTTTGTATTTCCCTGTTGGCAAAAAAACAAACAGAACAAAACCAAAAAAATAATAAAATAAAATAAAATAAAAATGCATCACCTCGCCGATTTTGAAGCCGACCTTATGACCGGAAACCTTTTTTGTTGGCTTAAGTTGTTAATTTCCTTTTAAAAATGAACAAAAAAACTTCAGTTCATTTGAAAGTATTTCGCCCCGGATTTTCATTATTTTCTTTTAGAAAAGAAAAAAAAGAAGAGATATTTTCATAAAATAATTGTGAGAAAGCTTGGTTAAGACCCGAAGCGAATTTATGACTGGACTCACCAAACATGTAAATCCATTCTGGGACATGTGTAGTGTAAAAAAACCATTCTTTTGACGATTATTTTGTTAAGGGTGTCATTTATAAGTGTTTTTTTTTTACAAAAATTTAAAATTATTTTTCTTTCCTCGAGTAAAAACAGTAAAAATGTTCCGATGGAATAGATCACGTTGGTGTTTCAGCATGAAAATACGTACAAACCTGCTGTATAACCGAAAGCTCATTACAATTGTAGCCTTGGATTATTTACAATAGTTATTTGTGGCACAACTGCCCCCGCAGTTTGTTTATGTAAATTAATGTGAATGAATATAACAAAATCCCCAGTTCCAGGGAATGTCCATCATATACATGTATGTAATGGCGCACCTGTGTGTGTGGAATACAAAGCCATAATTCACATATATACCTGTACATGTTTGTACATTTGTGTTGTAATTTTATGACAATTCACAGTGATAAGGTCGGCGCAGAAGTGAAAAACATTTTCAATATATTCCTCCAACCATAAAAAGGCAATCATAGCATATTCTAAATACGACCATTGGCCTAGCAATATCAACCACACATTATTATAATAAGTAACAAAAAAAAAATCAATGCAGCATTTTAAAACCAAACACGACAATGGTTATTTTCAGTCGCTTGTTTAAATGTTGATATAAAAAGAAGAAATGATGATTTTATATCTTTCAGTGTTATTGTACACGGTGTGATGCCAAGGTACAAAGTCTAGACGGAAGCATTTTAAATTTTTATGGTATGTAGTACGTGAGCGACATTTGACGCTTGGGGAGTGAATTGATAACATAACGTGATCCTGTAAATGAGATCGTGTCTTGCAGTGAGTCACAAAGTTAAATGACAGTTTATATTTCATGCGATGTCGATAATAAAATTAGAAGGTGTGCACAAATAGAGAACTCCCAATCTAATGTTTCCAGGCTTTACAGTGTGGGTAGGTTTGTTAGTTATTACACCTTCAAAAACATATTAAGCCTTCAAAATAAATGTTGTCGGATTTACAGAGGGAAAAAAGGGGAGCTGGTTAGGAAAGTCTATTGAAAAACCCTCAGAGACAGGGATCCTTCATATGACGTCATCTATGTAATTAGCAATACTCCCGGTGCTTAAATTTACTCAGATTCTGCTTGAAGAATAAAACGCTAAAGTGAAGGATTTTGAAGGATTGAGGTTACATGCTATACCCTCTTTGCTAAAGTGAAGGATTTTGGAGGATTGAGGTTACATGCTACACCCTCTTTGCTAAAGTGAAGGATTTTGGATGATTGAGGTTATTAGGCATACTTGCCTTTCCATGGTACATTGTACATCCATGTTTGTTGTAGTGATTGCAAGGTCAGTGCTTGGGGTCAGTGGACACTGTTTATTGCTCCATGCATGCAGGGAGGGTCCCTGGCCATGAACGTGTGTCACAGATTAGAAACACATGTGCTTGCTTTACTACTGAAGGATTTTGGAGGATTCCGGTTATGTGTAAGCAAATGGGCCTACGGAGTTAGGAAGGATTCAAGTTATGTGTAAGCAAATGGGCCTAGGGAGTTAGGAAGGATTCAGGTTATGTGTAAGCAAATGGGCCTAGGGAGTTAGGAAGGATTCCGGTTATGTGTAAGCAAATGGGCCTAGGGAGTTAGGAAGGATTCAGGTTATGTGTAAGCAAATGGACCTATAAAACCTATAAAAACCTATATTTCAAAATGGGAACCTTTATTTCCCCCCAAAAAACCTCTATATTAACCTATAAAAACCTATAATTTTTAATCTCCTGCAACACATTTTCAACTTCCTCATAAAATCCTCATGGTTTCGAAGAAAAATTACTTTCTAAGTATAAAGAGATGAAGCCAAAACAGTAGCCAAACTGTAAAATGTGTACCGCTCTTAGATTTTGTTGCAAAAAGTACTCAGAAGATAATAATAATAATAATAATAATAATAATACAGAAGATTTATAACGCGCACATATCCACCAAGAAGTGCTCAAGACGCTTAACAGTAAACAAGATAATCATATAGGCAATTTACCAAAAACATGTTACTTAACACTGCATAATTAATCACAGGAAATAACCTATAAAAGCCTATATTTTGGCATTTGGTAAACCTATAATAACCTATATTTTGCTGAAAAAAAACCTATTTAAAAAAACCTATATTTGGCAGATTAGGCACTGGGAGGCCTGCACTTGTAACTGTTGACAGTGTGTGTACAAGTAAGCAAGCTACACATGTTTGTTGCAAGCACCTTTGACATCACTCTTTGATTACTTGCGCTCTACATGTATATTATTTATGTACACATACATGTACGTCATTTCTTTAGGTTTAAGTGCTCAGTGTGGACGAAGTGGACATCACATTATGTTTAACTGTAAAATAAAAAAACAATCTTAAAAAAAACCCAAACAACATCTGTATTTCCTGGAAGAACATGACTAATAGAAATGTTATTCCGATAAAACGAAACCATGCATACCAGTCTGTGACGTTAATTTGTTGTTAAAGGTTGAAGATAATACTACTATGACAATTCCTCTTCTTCACTCATAGTCTAGCATCCACATCCCAACCCCTCCCCCCCCCCGATCACTCACAAAAATAGATTCAAATTAACTAAAATATATACAGTGTTATAAACTAATCCCCTCCCCCTCGCCACTGTTTTTCTTGCAGTCCTGTGCTTTCTCATGATTTTTCCTACATTGTGTAATTTCAGTTTTTTTTTTCACAAATCACCCTTTGAAAGAAGAGAAGTAGCCACCAAGGAAAGAAAGAAGTATCTTGTATTGTGTCCAAACCTCTAGTTTCTTGTTTGTGGGGATGTGGCGAGTCTGTAAATCCTCCGATATTAAACATCCAGGAGGTTCAGGGGGGCTTTGTCCTCTAGACCAAAGAGAGACCCAGGCCCGCTACCCATTTTTCATGTTTTCACTTGGGCTGTGCCGGTTATCCGGGTACCTGGATACCTGACCAAAACTGTCATTACCCGGTTCCATTTTTCTGTTCCAGTTACCCGTAAAGGACTTTTTAAAATGCGGACATTTGAGTGGTGCGAACAGAAATATGTAACTCTTGAACAATGTAATGTTTACACTTTTACAGACAATTATCTTTAAATTCAAGAGATTACACTCCAATAAAGCCTTTGTAGTATTTTACAGACATTTTTCTCCAACTGTTTGTGACGCATTGTATCAAATCGTTAAGGCTGCAAAGGGCCTGGCAGCGGCTGCTTCAAACAACTTATCAAACCAGCAGCACAGGAGGGAATGTTTGCGTAATTGTTTGCCTAATTGTTTTACCTTAATAAAAACGACACAGTAAAGAAAATATCGATTTAAGTATGGTATCCTCTGTATTACAAAGGTCAATTTTGTTACCATTTACAGTACATGTATTTGTACACCACCGGAGGCATGTTTTCAACAAAAGTGAAAACGGGTATCCGGGTATCCGAAGTTTCCTGATTTCGGGTATCCGGTTCCAAAAATATCTGAAAACGCACACCCCTATCACACACCCCAGTTTCTTGAGAATTGGGTCACAGAAGAAATAATCTAGTTTTGGATTTGGAAAACATTTCATCAGCTGTCGTTGTTTTTCTTCTCCCTTTCTCTTTGCAGGCATCGTGCTGGTTGCAATCAACCCGTATCAACAGCTGCCCCTGTACGGCGAGGATGTCATCTACGCCTACCGGGGGCAGGACATGGGGTCCATGGACCCCCACATCTTCGCCGTGGCCGAGGAGGCGTTCAGGAGAATGTCAAGGTAGGTTGGGAGTTTCCGGTGATGATCTCCGGTGATATGAATGCACCGTGGGAGGTCCTCCGGGGAATAATTTACCTTGTAGCTTCTTTTGATATGGACGTTGTCTTGTTGGGTGACATTTTTCCTTGTGCAGGTAGAGATGTCACTGTCTCTGAATTCAGTTGGAATTTTCATTTCTACGTTTTAAAACGTATTTATTATTATTTTATTACATTTATTAATTTGTTATTAAGTCCTTTTATTTATTTCAGGCCTCCCAACCTATAAAACCCTATATTTCAAAATAGGAACCTTTATTTCCCCCAAAAAAACCTATATTAACCTATAAAAACCTATATTTTTAATCTCCTGCAACACATTTTCAACTTCCTCATAAAATCCTAATGGCTTTGAAGAAAAATTACTTCCTCAGTATAAAGAGATGAAGCCAAAACAGTAGCCAAACTGTAACATGTGTACCGCTCTTAGATTTTCTGCCGGACAGGGTATGGGGTAATGTACTTTGTTGCAAAAAGTACTCGGAAGGTAGGCAATTTACCAAATACTTGTTACTTAACACTGCATAATCACAGGAAATAACCTATAAAAGCCTATATTTTGGCATTTGGTAAACCTATAATAACCTATATTTTGCTTAAAAAACCTATTTAAAAAAACCTATATTTGCTAGATTAGGCACTGGGAGGCCTGTTATTTAAAAAAAATCTTTGTGGGAGGGGGTGGGGAATAATTATAAACAGTTTTTAAAAGTTTTTAAGCAAGGAATACAACTCAAGTCACTTTGTGTTCTGTACTGTTTCCGACACCCCAGTGAAAACCATGCTGTAAGACACGAGATGGAGATAAAAATTAATTGATAAAGCATTTATTAGTTGAAATCCTTCACCGAGCTAAATCAACCATTGTGTGAATTGACCTCAATAAACCGCGATATTAATATGTTTTTTGTATAATAATAAATTATTATAATAGAATATAATTAAAAAAATAAAATACAATTTGTGTATTGTTAACTTGCTAATATGAGCCATGCTATATGTATTTATTCCAACGCCCACTCTTGCATGACTGCGATTCAAAGAATGTATGAAATTGTTATAAAGTCTTTGTTGTCCTTGATTATTTCATGGCAGTAATTGAATAATTAATCCATTGCTGATACATATGTAGGTTGTGTGCAGCCTATATCAGCATATAGTCGTGATGGAATCAGCTAAAAATGCTGGTCTGCGAAAACCGCGTTTGACTGATTTTTGCCAGCACGTTTTCCGTGTTTATTATTCCCACCATTGTGTGTGTTCAACGATATGGCTATGGCTATGTTTGGACATGTACTAATTATAAAAACCAAGATGGCTGCTCCTTGATAAAGGTATATTAAGCCGTGTCCGTTTTTGGCTATGGCTACGGCTATTGGCTGCAGCGGCAAAGTATAGGATGAAACAGTGATCATAGCCATCATTTCAGATACAGCCTTCATTCCTAGGCCGTGTCCAAATTAAGCGTTTTTGGTTACGGCTATGGTTATTGGCTGCAGCGGGAATGCTGAAGTATAGGGAGAAACAGTGGCCATAGCCCAAGCCGTCAATTCGGATATGGCCTTCAATCCTATCTGGTTAGGCCATGTCAGAATTAAGCGTTTTAGGCTACGGCTATGGCTATTGGCTGCAGCGGGAATCCTGAAGTATAGGGAGAAACAGTGGCCATAGCCCAAGCCGTCAATTCGGATATGGCCTTCAATCCTATCTGATTAGGCCGTGTCAGAATTAAGCGTTTTTGGCTACGGCTATGGCTATTGGCTGCAGCGGGAATCATGAAGTATAGGGAGAAACAGTGGCCATAGCCAAAGCCGTCATTTCAGATATGGCCTTCAATCCTATCTGGTTAGGCTGTGTCTAAATTAAGTATTTTTGGCTACGGCTATGGCTATTGGCTGCAGCGGCAAAGTATAGGAAGAAACAGTGATCTAGCCATAGCCGTAGCCAAAGCTGACAGTTCGGATACGGCCTTCATTCCTATCTGGTTAGGCCATGTCCGAATTAAACATTTTTGGCTATGGCTACGGCTACGGCTATGGCTATTGGCTTCAGCGGCAAAGTATAGGAAGAAACAGTGATCATAGCCATAGCCAAAGCTGTCATTTTGGATACGGCCTTACTGTATTTCATCTTTTCTTAAAGGTGTAGGATTTGTATGCTGGAGTAAGGTTGGGAAGTTGGACTTCAGACTCAGACTAACAATTTTTAGTCATTGCAAAATGCCTCTTTCAGTTAATCTTTTAAACAGCGACAGATGTCTTTTGAAGTGCAATTGTACATATTATATTCTGCTATAAATGCCATGGTCCAGCGATTTGAGGGGTTTCATGTTCATTAATTATTTTTTTAAGGGATGATATGAGTGACATATCCAGTCGGTCTTGTCGGTCCAGGGTTCAGGGGGATATTGTACTTTACTCAGCATAGTTTTGGTCGCAACGGCAAGTTTTGCACTCCGTTCATTGGAATGTGGGTTCGAATCCTGGCTGCGACCATGGTACTTGTGTCCTTGAGCAAGACACTTCACTGTACAGTGCTTCTTTTCACCCAGGAGTATAAATGGGTACCTGTGAGGGTAGAGGTTGATATTGTGGTTGAAAAAAGCTTCCGATGCGCTATGGTAGCTCGGGGCTGTATACTCCCCAGGGAGCTGAGAAAGTTTAAGGATTGATATTGGCCCAGTGACCAGGGATAATAATGTAAAAAAGCACCTTGTATCCTTTGGCAATTTGGCACTCTATAAATCCAGTTGTTATTATTTATTATTCACATCCCTACACTGTTTCTTTCCCCAAAAACTTGACTCGACTGGAGTTAAAACCTCTAACGACTCAAGTCCTCAAAGAATGCCCTAAAGATGCACATACCTGCAAATAATACATTGGTCCAGTGGCAAATCATACAGTCTTTATCATGCACACCAAAAATTTCATGCGTACTCTGCACTTGTTTTCTGCATTGCAGAAGATCATACACCTCTTCGGAGAGCTACAGCAGGTACATCAAATAATATAATCAGTTAAAGCTCTGAAATAAATCTAATTTGAATTGACTATAGCATTATAAATGACTCAAATCAAGTTGACTCATGGCCCAGCATCTCCTTGGAGTGGTTTTGGGCTGTTACACACCAAGAAGCTCCCCTAGGCAAAGTCAAAGAGACGCGCTCTTCCTGTTCCCCCCGTTGAGTTCAGTACACACCCTTCTTACTCCAAACAAGGTCAAAACGCGGAAACAAAACATAAGCCATGGTTATACAATCAACTGCCATGGCATTTTCATTATGGCTTTTATGACATAACACATCGCAAATCAAGCGAGGGGCCTCTCTTGATTCAATTAGGAACAGATGGCATGAAATATGCACACAGAATAAGCAACCATGTAACATTTATGAGAAATCCCATGGAGGAATATTAAACACTGGCAGCTTGTGTCACTCATCTGAGGATGATGAAGCATTACTGTCTTGTAACTCCTTTTTAGGGTATGCACCCCACAAAAAAAAAAAACAAGTCTCCGGTTTCTGGTCGAAGTTCAGCTTCAAAAACGGTGCAATGATGTAGTATACAGTATGCTAGTCTGATAATTAGGTGTTCGTGTGACAGCGCGAACACCTCTTGAAATTGTTCGTTTGCTTTTTTTCTTCTCCTTCTTCTCGATGAGACTTATCTAACCAAAAAAAAAACATAGTTCCAAAGTTCACAGAGCCTTCAAACTTGACATAAACTTAGACCATAACACTTTGTCAATAAATATATGACATATAGTTTCAGGTAAAGTTGCGACTTCATGGTGACGTCATCTGATATCGAAATACACTAAAATCCAATTTTAATATTTCCAAAAATCATATCTCATGAACCACAAAACATATTTACACAATCTTTGCATCATCTTACAGTTCTTGAATTATGTGACATTTCGTACACAGAAATGACCCAATCTGACCTCTCCTTCTGGTCGAAACTGGAAGTTTAAGTGAAAAAAATATTCTGAAGCATTTTTATAGGGTCTGCAGCCAACACGATATGGTATTTGGGCGTGCCTTCCGTGGACGAAATTACTATTGACATGTGACCTTTTCAAAAATGTGACTGATGTCATCACCTATAACAGCGCCCTCTGGCGGCGAGTTTAGAAAAATAATTATTTTCTATCTCAAAAACCATAGGAAATTTGAATATGACTTCTGTGAATAAAATGATTAGTGACATCTTATCTTTAAAAAAATGGAATTATTTCCAATCTCAGTTATTGAACCAAATCAGGTACTAACGTTATTTTTTATGATCATGAGGAAGTTTTATTGTGTCATATATATGACCTTCAAATCACCTGATATGACCTTTACTTCCGGTCTAAACAGGAAGTTCAAATTCAACACACTCTAATGCAAAATTGATAGGTATTTTGAATATGAAATTGATATTGATGATACACCTTTGCAAAATATGATTGACATCATCGATGATAATTTGATTGAACCGGAAGTTGACACGAACACTGTGTGTTTGATCTAACAAACACTTGAGCTCTAGTCTGGATCTCTCTCTGGATCTGGATTGTTATACTTGTGGTAAATCTGCATCACTACAGAGTGTAAATCTATATCATTGAGTTTGTACACCATGGTCTGTGCAGGTTATCTTTTGTGAGATAGTAGTTCCGATAAAAACAGTTTGGTCTTCTCCACATTTCGATCATTATGCTTTAGATGTTGCCAGATCTAATATTTTTGTTGTCAGATCGAATATTTTTTATTATTCCAAAATCTCGTACCTCACAGCATCAGAGGTCCTTTTTTTTTAGCTTCTTATGCCAGGCTCTGGAACTCTTTACCTGCCTCTGTTGTGAATGTTCCATCTGGTCAGTCCTTCAAATCTAATGTTCATCATCATCTGATTTACCCTAACCTTCCCAAATCCTCTTTGCCAAAGTGAATGATTTTGAAGGATTGAGGTTATTAGGCATACTTGCCTTTCCATGGTACATGTACATCCATGTTTGTTGTGGTGATTGCAAGGTCAGTGCTTGGGTCAGTGGACACTGTTTATTGCTCCATGCATGCAGGGAAGTGTCCTGGGAATGCAGGGAATGTGCTTGCTTTACTACTGAAGGATTTTGGAGGATTCAGGTTATGTGTAAGCAAATGGGCCTAGGGAATTAGGGTTAATCTGCCACCTGCTCAGAATATATACACCTCAAAAAAAGAAAGTCCCCACCTGTATGTTTTAAAAATATTTTTAAATTTTAGAGACTTATGAGCATAAACATAATATGACGATTTAGCCTGATCATCGACACACATGTTGCAAGCAAGATTTGTGCGGATAACGTTGCGCATCAGTGCACACAACTCGGTTGATTGTGTGGGGGTACCTGTTCATTTCTCACAACTTTGCATTGTGGCTCAAAATAACGCCCCTGAACTCAAGCAAAATGGGTTATCCCTTTTGTCATCAGCTTTATTTGTCTGTTACATAATGTCTTGGAGCACTTTTAAACTAAAGACCTCATTATTGCAATGTTCATTTGCCAAGTGGTCATACAGGTGGGGACTTTCTTTTTGTGAGGTGTTTATGAACTGTAGCTTGGGCATCCCTCATGCTACTTGTTCTTTTGGGCAGTGTTTAAATTAAACAAATATATATATTTATATAGTTAATTTTACAAATAAAAGTGACTCATTGCTTATACATGTAACAATGGTTTTGAAACTATCCGAACTGACATGCACGTATAAACAAAACAAACGTTTTTGCAGTTGAGCTTTTGTCAAATACAATTAAAAGGCTATTTTGTACTTTCTCAAAGCCTGGTATAATCTACAATGTATGAAGAATAGTGCAATGACATTTGGAATAATTACAGACATGAAACGGTACTTGAAACTGTGTGTTCATACGTGTATGCATCATCAATAGTACATGTACATGTAATTTGAATAATGATGAAATATAAAAATAGTTGATTATTGTGTAGTTACCAGTGGGTCTAGATTTAGACGAGACTGTTTCAGGCTTCAAGTATGTACATGTATGTGCCTTAAATGGCACCCCACCCCTCCGTCCTGCCAGACAACCAAACCCCATGACTAACTTCATGTTGCACACAGATTTATATATACAAAGTGCAGTGACCTTTGGAATTGATGAAAGTGTACCCAAATCTATGCAGTACATACGTGTGGTTAATTTTAAACGGCAGCATTGAGCTAAATTTGAAATATAAAATGGGATGATTATACAACATTTCAGTAAGATATATGTGACCATCCACCACAAAGGGGCTGTAAAGTCGAAAATTTCACATTTGGAGGTTCATATATTTTTGGAAAGAGTATATCATAAGGTTTAAAATGATACCAAACACAAGTCATTCCTACATTCCTACGCGAAGTTATGGTGTATCAAATTCATTACACTAATTACTTACACTTTCATATAAACTTCATATAAACTTGCATTTTGTACAGATTTATGAACTCATTGCCCAAAAGAAAATGTGGCTTTTCATGATTTTTGAAATTGAAGTTAACTCTGAAATTTTCAGAACTAAAGGAGAATATTTCACACTTTTCATTTCTAAAAAAATACCAAAATGGACAACTGACTGATTTTTCATGCATTTCAAGCCGTACTGCTAAATCAACGTGTGTGACTTTACAGCCCATTCGTGGTGGATGGTCACATATATAAATGGTAGCACTTTTAAGACTAACTAAACTTAAAAATAGGCATAAGCATTCGTAGCTACAGCTACTTCATCAGTAAAAATTGTACAAATTGTTTGTACATCTGTCTGATGTGCTACTTTTGAGAGATAATTTGTTTTTTCTGGTATCTGTGCATTTCAACCAAAACCCAAGGAACTTTAATGTCCTCAACCCCCACTGGAGAAAAAAACAAAAACAGTGAACGATTTTGCACACATAAAATCACAGTTTGCTTGTCCAAATTTAATTCGGAAATTATTTTTACGGGTGACTTACGATTCTATTATTATTATTTTTTTTAAATGGCACCTTAATCAAATATCTTTGGAGGTAAATAGATAAATTTGAAAATTGTCAACAGTTTGTCAGGCCTTACACCAAGCAGAATAACCATAAATAAATAAGATCTTGAAAAGAATAATTTGCTTTTTGAATCCAATGAAAAACATCAACCTTTAACGGTCATCCCCCCCCCCCCCCCCCCAACAACAATAACCCAAAACAAAATCAACAGCTTAAGTTTTATACTTAAATGGACAAAATTGTCACGAACAGAGCAGACTTTCCACAGGGCATGAAATCGGTGTCCTAGTTTGAAATGAACACAGTGACTGGAAATGACTGGGTCATTTATGTAGCAATGGTAATATGACCTTATCATGTGGGGTGTTATTTTCAGTCATTGACTTTAACCCGAACCTTCCCAAATCCTACAAAATCCTCTTTGCTAAAGTGAAGGATTTTGGAGGATTGAGGTTATTAGGCATACTTGCCTTTCCACGGTACTTGCCTTTCCACAAGTACGAGTACGAGTACAAGTACGAGTACAGAAAAATGTACTCAATTATACGAGTACGAGTATACCAACTCTGGTTAATACATTTCACTAACCCTAACCTTCCCAAATCCTCCAAAATCCTCTTTGCCAAAGTGAAGGATTTTGAAGGATTGAGGTTACATGCTTACATGCTCTTTGCTATTATTAAAGTGATGGATTTTGGAGGATTGAGGTTATTAGGCATACTTGCCTTTCCATGGCACATGTACGTCCATGTTTGTTTGTAGTGATTGCAAGGTCAGCGCTTGGGTCAGTGGACACTGTTTATTGCTCCATGCATGCAGGGAGGGTCCCTGGCCATGTACATGTATCACAGATTAGAAACACATGTGTGCATACATGTCATGTGCTTGCTTTACTACTGAAGGATTTTGGAGGATTCAGGTTTTGTGTATTAAGCAAATGGGCCTAGGGAGTTAGGGTTAATCTAAAACTAGCACTCCGAATCCATGCCCTGTTAATCGTGATGATATTGTCCCTTTATAAAGTTGATAGAAGTCAGGGAAATAAGGAGCTTGGAAATGCATCATTCCCTACTTATATGTAGAGCTCTTAACCTTGAAGGAAATCCAATTATAGCGCGTTAATTATACCGTCAGTTCTGCTACTGTGGATGCCCACAGTAGCAGAACTCTTGACATTTTAGGTACTTGGTTGGCGCACTGACTTGACAGTTGCCGGTCTCTGCTTTATAGTGGTACATGCACCATGATCAGACAATGTATAGACAATTTAAAGGGACATTATCATCACAATCAGAGCAGACTTTCAACAGGGCATGGAATCAGTGTCCTGCTGTACATGTAGTTGAAGATGAACACAGTGACTGGAAAATGACTGGCTCATTTATGCAGCGGCAACGGTAATATGGGGTATTATTTTCAGTCACTGAGTTAATCTAAAAACTAGCACTCCGATTCCATGCTCTGTTGATCGTGACGATGTGGTCCTAATAGGTGAATGATCATTTCACGTATGTAATTTACATGTAATTTCATTTGAATTTCATTCTTGTAGGGGCAAGGATATGTTCCCCTGGTAATTCACCTTATTCATGAGTTAGCCGTCCTATGTCTTATTCCCTGAATACAAGAGGTTGTGTACCTGTACATGATCATTATAGTAACCTGCATAATTTTGTCTGTTTGCAGGGCAACCGCGCTTTCAAATGTCATTGAATTTTAAGTAAATTAATGGAAATAGCTACGTCCATGTATTTATTTCTTATGTCAGGAATGAACTTTTCTTTGGAACTTTGGCTACAGAGTGTGGTTGTGTGAGAATTACAGCTTTACTTTCATATTTATCGTAAGGCGAATAGGGTATACATGTACAGTACTACACTAAATGTGACCTGCTCTGGCAAAACCCGAAACTTCTCGGCCTTTTACCATCATGCGTAACAGCCATGAAAAGGTCAATAACTGGTGTCTAGGGTCTAGTTTGATGGACCAATAACTGGTGCCTAGGGTCTAGTTTGAGAGACCAATAACTGGTGCCTAGGGTCTAGTTTGAGGGACCAGTTTTCATGTCACCATATAGAGCATTTTCTCTAGATTTTGATGGAAAATGAAAAATCCTGAAATGATGTTGGGAACATGATAAATTTGGGAGGTCACTTTTGAAAATTGGGTCCAAGTTTAGGGTTTTGCCAGAGCCAGTCACAAGTAGTGTCATAGTTTATGGTCCTGGACACGTAAACCCATACTGTTCGATGATTATGCAATTGATGGATTGTGCTGATGGGAATATGGCCCAACATCGATGCCTTAGATTTTGGGCTTCCTGCACTTTTTGAGCAAATGTGGTGTAATTCCGCTTGACAAATTGGAACTATTTGGCCGGGAAAGCAAAGTGATGGATTTAGCAAATGGCTGTGCTAGCTTTGGAAATAACACTTTTTAAAACGTAGCTCTTTTGTGGGTGTGAATGTATCTCAAAAACTGATTAGCTACATGTAAGCCACCAAAGACTGAACAGGGAAAAGATGTATATTTAGCCTATAATATTTATTATTTAAGTAAAAACTGACAAATTCACTAATATGCTTTTAAGTGACGCTGAGCTATTGAAATTTTTACACTGTTATCAATGGGAATTGAATTAAGTGTAGTGCACAGGCCATTATGAAATCAAAGCAAAGCAAAGAACCAGGGGCAATGGAGGCAATCGCATGCATTGTCCCCAGAGAAGGTCAAGGCCTGCATCAGGAAATGCATAATAGAAACCATGTACTCTCTACTCAACTGACCTGTGATCTTTCAGTCAGGTGCTTAGCGTGTTGCCTCAAACCCAAGTGCCAGCATTTTTAGTTTTCTTTTCTTGTTTTGTTTTTTTGTTTTTTTTTTGCTGTGAAACGATTTCAGCCAAAATTGCTGGATCAATTGGAATTATGCCATGCTCTGTTTTACACTGACTTTTCACATAGGGGTATTTGCCCGATTTGTGAGGCCTCGCTTAGTCACCATACTTTGTGTATGGGAAATTTGGTCTGGTTCCAATACATGTATCACATATTTCACTGGTTGGCAAAAAAAAAAAAAAAAAATGACCCCTCACCAAAAGGAAAAAAAAAGTGCATCACCGCACCAATTTTGAAGCTGACCTACAACCAGAAACTGGAAACTTTTTTGTGGGCCTTATCCAGGGTAGTGAAAAAGGCAGGTCACTGACAAAACATAAGGTCATTTTAAGAGGAGGGCAAGTTAACCCATTTATCCATCCCCCTCCTCCCCCCCCATCCTCTCATAGTTTCAGCTTACATTTGGATACTTTTGATTACAATTTCTGACCAAAAAAACCCTGGTTGATAGAGGGAAGTGTATAAAATACATTGCTTGATAGAGGGAGCTATTCGAATACTAGAGCTTGAAACAGTGAACAAACAATTTGAACATGTTTTACTCGACGATAGGAAGCAGTTCAGATCTCAAGATATTTTATGTTACAACTCCTTTTCAAACAAATATTCTACCAACTTATATATTTCTGGTTAATTATCAAACGTACACGGTGTCTTTAATTTTGCAGGGGGTTAGAACTGGAAATTTTTTTCTGGACATTGTTAATTTATTAACATTTTGATTAACAATCAGTAAATCCACCCTGCAAATACACGGACCATGCACATCAGTGATAAAGTGATTCCCATAGTTGAAATGAGTAAATAATCCTGGGGTCCAGCAAGCGCCGGTTTGTTTTAGTAGGAGCTAAAGAATCAGGAAGTTCAAATTAAGTAATGCTTGATGACTTGTTGGTAATACTGGTCCCGCTAATGAGTATCTGTGGATGAGGGTTGACCACCTGTTTCAGTGTGGACAGCCCTCTGATGAAGTCTGATGAAATTGAGGACAAATTTCAAACCTGGACTTTAGGTAGTCAGTCACCGGGTGGACTTTATTTGTATGTACGAACACCTGCCACCTCTTGCTAGTGTTGGTTTTTGTTTTACAAAAAAACTGTCTAATACCTTGACTTCATTTGGCACTGGACCATGTGTGAGAACTCGCAGGCCTGTGATTTGTCAGGATTTTTCCCCGATTTCAGGATTTTTAACAAATCTCCCTTTGCCTCAGAATTTACTTGAATGAAGAGAAGTAGCCACCAAGGAAAGAAAGAAGTAGCCTGTATTATGTCCAAAACCTCTAGCTTCTTGTTTGTGGGGATGTGGAGAGTCTGTAAATCCTCCAAAATTAACCATCCAGGAGGTTCAGGGGAGGAGGGGGGGGGGTGCTTTGTCCTCTAGACCAAAGGGAGACACAGGCCTGCTACCCATTTTTCAGGATTTTGTACTTTTGTCAAATCACGCCCCAGTACCTGGGGACTGATCATTGTCGGGCAAAGTTTTTTCAACACTGGCCAAACCTGGACTTTTGTACAGGGCACCAATGTAAAGATGTATCACCTGTCGTTTTCATTTGAGCATTGATGACTTCCTTTTAGGAAACGAAAACAGATACTTTGAAATGGGATATTTAACAATGAAGTTGGTAGAAGCTTACAGTTGAAAGTGCCAAATTGATGGGACCCACTGTAAAATTTATTTCAGTACTTATCTACCGTAAAACCATGTTTCTTATGTTTATATTGATAAAGGTGTCATTTTGAAGCATTTATTTTCTCGTCTTCGAGTGAAATACCAATGTTCCGACGAAAAAGAAAATTCCTGGAAATTGCCTTTAAAATAGAGAAAAACACGAGCGTTACATCTTTAACCCTAACCCCTACATGTAGGTGTTCTGTCCAAGAACCTTCCTGAATCCTCAAATCCTCCAGTGCACTTTTGGAAACATGCCCTTATCTTCAAAATGCACCATGCATTTTCGTTGATCTTTCATATTCAGCACTTATGGCCTGTGCTTCTTGCCAGGTAGTAATTTTGCCCCATTTGAAGAGGTGAAAGTTGCAGTTTCCAACAGTGCTGAATTTTCCCCCAAAAAAGTGCCCCTTGGAGGATTTTGCAGGATATGGGGTGGTTAGGGTCAATACACATCTTTAATATGGACACCATTTGTGTCCATTGCACACAGGTGTGCCTGTACGAAAATATTTTGGTTTAAAACATAAACATATGAACAAGTGACAAGAAGGGTAAACCCAAAAGATATGTGCACATTATTAATGTTGACTTGGCAGCCTGTTGTCTGTTGATAGGAACTTGACATGATCGCACCAAAATATTTCCCAAACTAAGATCAAGGTTTATGAAATCATTACCATCGTTGTGGAAGTACTCTAATATAATGTCAGCAAAGATCATGTCTTCCTCTTTTAAAATTTTTTTATTTATAGAACTTTTGAGCAGTATCTGTAAGTTCAGTGCACTTACAGAAACTAGATTATGTTGGTGAAATTCTTGCGTCGGGAGATAAACAATTGATTTAATTTTGCCCTACACCGACGTGTGTATAGCACTGTATGCTCAGTGCTTTCCGAGTGTCTGTGAAAAAACTACACAGGCGACTCGGGCAGGATTCGAACCCACGACCTCCTGCTTACTAGTGCAGACGTCTTAACGTCTCGACCACCGAGCTTGCCCGATGACAATTGGCCGGCTAGAATCCCATATAGCAGCGGGTTCCGCAATATATATATATATATATATATATATATAGGTTGGTGAAATTCTTGCGTCGGGAGATAAACAATTGATTTAATTTTGCCCTACACCGACGTGTGTATAGCACTGTATGCTCAGTGCTTTCCGAGTGTCTGTGAAAAAACTACACAGGCGACTCGGGCGGAATTCGAACCCACGACCTCCTGCTTACTAGTGCAGACGTCTTAACCTCTCGACCACCGAGCTTGCCCGATGACAATTGGCCAGCTAGAATCCCATATAGGTTGGTGAAATTCTTGCGTCGGGAGATAAACAATTGATTTAATTTTGCCCTATACCGACGTGTGTATAGCACTGTATGCTCAGTGCTTTCCAAGTGTCTGTGATTATGTTGTCAGGATTCATTGATGGGATCAGTGGGGCAGGGGTACATATCCTACCCTTGCTTCCCCCCCCCCCCCCCCTGATATTACACAAAATTATGTGGATTGGCGATATACTGAAGTCAGAATCTTCTGTTCAAGTTCAGCTCTCCTCAAACCTCATCTGGGTTGCATTTAGCTACTGTGCCATGGGCTTTGTATATTGGGCCTTCCTTTGAAACCAAATGCTGCTTGTCTATTGGTTACTTCCTACAGCTTGCATCCGTTTGGCGTTGTTTTAGAACCAGATCTTTTTCCCTTTTAGCAATGCTGATAGACTTTCCCCTGAGCACAATGCTGGGTCGTATAAGTTGACAATAAAACACGTTTGGCACACAGCATTCATTGAATTTACTCTGTCTTCATGCGGTTATTTCTGTTCATTGTCTCGTTTGAAAGTGAGTATTGTTCCAAGAACCTACAGCAAAGGCTTACCCTGGTATTAAGAGCACTTGTATGTGTACCAGACATCTTGAATTGTTTTGTATTCTTAGGGGCAGAGGGGTGGAGAAAATAGGGTAGGGGGTTTGGTAAAACAACTCATAATACTTATGCTGTATGCTTCATGATTAAAATGCATCCATAAGAATGAAGATCTTGACCGTGGCCACCCGCGGCCATTTCCGTGATGCCCCTCTGAGATGGGTGTAATGCCCCCTTGGTTGGCTTTGAAGTTTCGAGGCAGCCAAGGCCGAAGTGGCCGTGCTCTCTCAATCCTGAAGGTTGAAGCCTGAAGATAAATAATATATGCTAACAACCGAACTGAGAAAATTTCAGCTTATTTCATCATGTCGTTAACGAGAAAATAATTCAGACTGTTCCAACCATAGTATTAGCCAGAGGGGTGCCTAGGTGTCTTTTGGACGCCCTGTTTCAATTTTGGACACCCTATTTCATCTGTCATTTACATGTAAAAGTATTGTAAGTGAACAGTTTGGACACCCTGTTTTTGAAATTTCCAGCAAATTTAGACACCCTGTTTCTAAATCCTTGCTAATACCCTGCTCCGTGGGTAACATGGTAGTGTTAGCCAGAGGGGTGTCTGGGTGTCTTTTGGACACCCTGTTTCAATTTTGGACACCCTGTTTCATCTGTCATTTACATGTAAAAGTACTGTAAGTGAACAGTTTGGACACCCTGTTTTTGAAATTTCCAGCAAATTTAGACACCCTGTTTCTAAATCCTTGCTAATACCCTGCTCCGTGGGTAACATGGTAGTGTTAGCCAGAGGGGTGTCTGGGTGTCTTTTGGACACCCTGTTTCAATTTTGGACACCCTGTTTCATCTGTCATTTACATGTAAAAGTACTGTAAGTGAACAATTTGGACACCCTGTTTTGAAATTTCCAGCAAATTTAGACACCCTGTTTCTAAAGCCTGGCTAATACCTTGGTTCCAACCTGGAGTTTCCGTCTTTGGATGACAGAAATTCATTTTGGATATTGTTTCACTTTATACAATGTATTGCACTGAAACCATAGCATCTGAGACGGACTTTTTTCAAGGGAATGTTTGATACCATCATCAACTCTACACCAAGTAAGTTTCTTGTAAAACTGTCATCATTTATGGTTTTTTTTTTTTCGCGATTACCAATAGTGTATAGAGGCTTTGAAGTCCTTAATTTTACTTCTGAAAAAATATTCCGCAGTGAAGCACTCGCATGATGGGGGAAGGGTAACAGGTGTATGCAAAACTTTGATTGAGAAATCCATTTTACAAAATGATTTCCATGCTACATGACAAGTTGTAAGTCCTTGGGATCATGGTCTGGCTTTCCCTGGTTGTACCGTGACACTGAGAGATGACTCATAACTTTCTTGCCTTCTCTCCCGCTCTCTGTTGTCTGCAGGTTTGATCAGAATCAGTCTATTATCGTCAGCGGGGAGAGCGGTGCGGGCAAGACGGTGTCTGCCAAGTACGCCATGAGATACTTCGCCATGGTGGGCGGCTCCACCGCCGAGACGCAGATCGAGAAGAAAGTGCTCGCCTCAAATCCCGTGATGGAGGTAAGCCTGATTTGAGACCCAGACAAGTTTATCTTTTAAGTTCAAGGTCACTTTTGGGAAAAAGGTCACGTTGTGAATTAAAGGGCAGGTATAACATTTTAACGCTCTTGTTTTCAAGAATGATATCATAAAATTCGGATCAGATTTGTGTTCTGATGGCTGAGTCGTCAGAATGTGGACCCTTATAGTGGCATCCCATAACACTATGGTTGAAACCACTTTTTCTCCTGTAAAACACTCCCCAGGCCATCGGCAATGCAAAGACGACGCGCAACGACAACAGCAGTCGCTTTGGCAAGTACATCGAGATCAGCTTCAACACCCAGCACCACATCATCGGCGCTAACATGCGCACCTACCTCCTGGAGAAATCCCGCGTCGTCTTCCAGGCTGACGAGGAGCGGAACTACCACATCTTCTACCAGCTGTGTGCATCCTGCAATATCCCTGAGCTGGCTGCACTCAAACTCGGTACGGACATAATTGTTTTTCAAATTAAAAAAAAATTAATAGTAATAAACAGCCCTGTGATTTCTCAGGATTTTTCCTGATTTCAGGATTATTTTACAGATCGCTCTTTGCCTCAGAATGTTCTTGAAAGAAGAGAAGTAGCCATCAAGGAAAGAAAGAAGTAGCCTGTATTGTGTCCAAACATCTAGTTTCTTGTTTGTGGGGATGTGGAGAGTCTGTAAATCCTCCAAAAATTAAACATTCAGGAGGTTCAGGGGACTTTGCCCTCTAGACCAAAGGGAAACCAAGGCTTGAAACAATTTTTTTTTTTTTTTTTTTACTTTTGTCAAATAAAGCAGCATTATAGAGCACGTTACATAAGAAGTCTAAAAGTGCTTACAAAATTTTAAAATAATTTTATTTTATTTTTTTTTATTTTATTTTTTTAGATTAAATTGGCTGAAGTTATTTGAAAAACACTACATTTTTTGCACTGTTGCATCCCCCTCACTCATGTTCTTAGGCTTCAGAAGAAATTCTGGCAACTCCATATAGCATTACAGGGACAATATTATCATGCTCAACAGAGCATTGGATCGGAGTGCTACTTTTAGATTAACACAGTGACTGAAAATAATAACCCCCACATGATAAGGTCATAGATACCGTTGCTGCTGCATAAGTGAGCCAGTAATTTTCAGTCACTGTGTTCATCTTAAACTAGGACGCCTATTCCATGCCCTGTTGAAAGTCTGCTCTGATCGTGACGATACTGTCCCTGTATGGCCAAATGCCATTGGCTTGCTTAAGTTGAAATGTGTTCAGCTTTTGCATATCATTCGCGCAAAAATTTCGGGTTTCGACATCGGAACTCGATTCGTGTTCACGTGAACTATGAACCGGGTATTAACCCTTTCATTACCGATTTGTTTCACCAGGATGTCCCGCTGGTTACCGAAATTGTTTGCCCAGTCATGCATGAATTCACACATTACTGCACAACAGTATGCATCCATTTACAGGCACTTTTTCTAAACTCGTTTTTCATCATGAAGAATTTGTTGGAGAAAGATATATTCAATGAAATGATTGTTGCTTATGAAATTCCCTTTCAAATGATACCAAAATCATTGGCATTGCATATAAAATGATCAGGTTATTTATTTTACTTCCCCTGACTTTGTTTCACAAACACAGAGAGCATTTTGTACACAAGTGTATGGCGTTCCATTGCACAAATGGCCATTGAAAGGATTGACTTGTATTATGTCTGATTTCTATAATAGCAACATGTAGGTTGGGCTATACCATTAGAAAGATAAGGAATCAGTCTTTCCAACCATATATAGCATGGGTATAATAAATAATAATAATAATGTGTGGATTTATATAGCGCACGTATCCACCAACTAAGTGGTGCTCAAGGCGCATTATATTATTATCCCTGCTCATGAGGCTCATAAGGCTCATAAGGCTCATAAATCATTCCTGAAACCATCTCAGCTCCCTGGGGAGTATACAGCTCAATTGCTGCCATTTCTAGCGCATATAGAGCAAACCAACTCTGCCTTCACAGGTACCCATTTAACCCCTGGGTGGAGAGAAGCAATTATGATTAAGTGTCTTGCTCAAGGACACAAGTGTCACGGCCGTGATTCGAACCCACATTATGTTGCTAACACCAGAACTTGAATCCGGTAAGCTAGACCGCTCGGCCACGACACCCCGTATGGACTGGACTGCGAAGAAGGGAAAAAATACAGCTGTTTTAAAAGCTGGTCATGATACTCCCAATTAAATGCTGTGTGTGTGGTGACCTTGGTCGACTAAAGTCGCCAATGGTAAGCAACAGGGGGTTTGTGTGTTGTTGACTAAAGTCCCCAATGGTAGTGAAAGGATTAAGACCTTTTGAAGAAGACCATGGCAGAGGTGGATGGATGAATCCAGAGGAAGAATCTAGAAAAAAAAAAAAGAAAAAAAAAAAAAAAACTGGTCATGTTGAAGGGAATTCACGATTGTTCTGTGGTGGGTTTGGAATAAGGGTCACAGTGGGCATCGGCCTATATCTAGTTTCCATGATAGGTAAACACAGATGACCCCCATGAGGCAAAAACATTGACCTCCCCCCCCCCCCCCCCCATATCAGAATGTGGTACACTCCTATGAAAAAAAACCTCCAATATTTTTATAGCTGGGAAACGTCTGACCCACATTGCCTAGGGTGGGATTGGAGCTGAGGTCATAATGGGCATTGTTCCAATTCTAATTCTCGTTTGGGAAAGCATACATGTACAATGTAGATGGCCCTTACGAGGCAAACGTTGACCCCTACATGTATCTCAGAATGCAGTGCACTTGTATTGCCACCCAAGTTTTGAGAGCTGCCAAATGAGTGACCCACATTTTTATAACAGGCAGTGTTCTAATTATAATTGATCGCATGCGTTGACCTCTTAAATATGAATAATAATAATAATAATAATAATAATAATAATAATAATTGGAAAGCCCCGGGACCAGACCAAGTGCACGGATACTGGCTAAAGAACTTCAGTAGTCTTCACGAAAGAATAGCCCAGCAGCTGCAACAATGCTTAGTGCGTGGCAACGTTCCGACGTGGATGACTGAAGCAAGAACGGTTCTCATCATGAAGGACATTAACCCTAACTCCCTAGACAACAAAGCCAGTTGGAGGATTTTGAAGGATTTTTATTGTTTTAATACAATGCCTAGGGAGTTAGGGTTAAGAAGGGTAACGTTGCAAGTAACTATCGACCTATTACATGTCTACCCATGATGTATAAACTTCTGACCGATATCATTGCAGAAGATCTGTATAGCCACATAGAAGATCAGCAGTTATTTCCAGATGAGCAGAAAGGTTGCAAGAAGCGGTCAAGAGGAACGAAAGACCAACTCATCATTGATAAGACGGTGCTAAAGGACTGTAGGAACAGGAAAACTAATCTGGCCATGGCATGGATAGATTACAAGAAGGCATACGACATGGTATCACACTCGTGGATTATGGAATGTTTGGATATGATAGGGGCAGCTGATGCGGTGAAATGTCTTCTGGGTGAGAGCATGAAGACATGGAGAACAAATCTGACGGCTAGTGATGAATGTCTTGGTAAGGTAAACATCAGACGAGGTATTTTCCAGGGTGATTCTCTGTCTCCACTGTTGTTTGTTTTGGCGCTGTTCCCTTTGACGATGATTTTGCGGAAGGTTAGTGCGGGATACGAGATGACGAAGGATGGATGCAAGATTAATCATCTTCTCTTCATGGACGACCTGAAGTTGTTTGCGAAGAATGAGAAAGAGATTGATTCCATGGTGCAGACTGTACGGATCTTCAGCGATGACATCGGCATGAAGTTTAGTCTGGAGAAATGTGCTGCGATGACCATGAAGAGGGGTAAAAGGGTACATTCGGATGGAATTGCTTTACCAGATGGCACACAATTGAGGGCGTTGGGTGAAGAAGAAAGTTATAAGTATCTTGGAGTGCTTGAAGCAGATCATGTACTGCACGAGGAATCGAAAGAGAGACTTAAGAAAGAGTATATAAGACGAGTGAAGAAGTGTTTGAAGTCCAAGCTGAATGGAGGGAATATGATAAAGGCGATCAACACTTGGGCTGTGTCACTAATGAGATACATGCGGGAATTGTCAAGTGGACTAAGGCAGATCCAGATGTTGCTGACAGGAAAACGAGGAAAGTAATGACGATGTACGGTATGTTACATCCACGGTCGAATGTCAGCAGACTCTATCTACCAAGGTCAGAGGGCGGAAGAGGGTTACTTAGTGTATCAGACAGCGTTAACATCGAGAGAAGGAGCTTGCAGTGTCATGTAAGAAGTACTCGGGAAAAGTTGTTGAAGGTTGCGCAGAAATACATGAAGTCAGACGAATTAGGTCCAAAGGAGTATAAGAATCAAAGAAGAGAAGAAAGAACACGAGATTGGCAGGAAAAACCACTTCATGGCCGATTCCTGAGATGTACAGAAGAAGTGGCAAGTAGCAAGACTTGGGAATGGTTGAGGAGAGGAGAACTAAAGAAAGAAACTGAGGGTCTGATTACTGCAGCGCAAGACCAGTCTCTGCCGACGAATGTGATGAAGGCAAGGATCGAGAAGTCAGATGTCTCTTCTATGTGCAGAATGTGCAATGCGGCGGAGGAGACTGTATTTCACATTGTCAGCGAATGCAGAGTGCATGCTCAGACAGAGTACAAAGGCAGACACGACAAGTTGGCCAAGGTGATCCATTGGGATCTGTGTAAGAAGTACGGTGTCAAGGTGCAATCGAAGTGGTATGACCATGTGCCGGGAAAGGTTGAAGAAACGGATCATGTCAAGATTCTCTGGGACTTCAACATCCAGACAGATCATGTTATAGAACATAGACGGCCGGATGTTGTTGTCTTGGATAAGCATGCAAAGATGTGTCATCTTATTGATATAGCTGTGCCGGGTGATAGTAGAGTAGCTTCGAAGGAGAAGGTACAGAAATATCTGGATTTAGCGAGAGAACTTCGCAAGCTGTGGCAAGTCAAGGTGAAGGTTATTCCTGTGGTAGTGGGAGCACTGGGTACAATCCCGAAGGCGTTGGAGAAACATCTCAAGGAGATAGGAACATCTGTTAGAGTAGAATTACTACAGAAGGCGGCGCTCTTAGGGACAGCAAGGATTCTGCAAAAGACACTCGAGATCTAAGGCTACGGGACGTAGCTTGACTCGAGGTGTAACCGGCAGAAAGGAAAACAAGATCTTTCTTTTCATGTTGTGCTAACGTGAAATAATAATAATAATAATAATAATAATAATAATAATAATAATAATAATAATAATAATAATAATGTGGACTTATATAGCGCACGTATCCACCAAACTGGTGCTCAAGGCACTTTATATTATTACCCCTGCTCATCAGGCGCATAAATCATTCCTGAAACCATCTCGGCTACCTGGGGAGTATACAGCTCAATTGCTGCCATTAGAGCGCATATAGGGTGTCATCAAACACAACAACTAACTCTGCCCTCACAGGTACCCATTTACCCCTGGGTGGAGAGAAGCAATTATGGTAAAGTGTCTTGCTCAAGGACACAAGCACCATGGTCGCGGTTGGGATTCGAACCCACATTCTGACGACTCGGCCATCAGAACACAAATCCGATGCACTAAACCGCTCGACCATGGCACTCCATACAAGGGCGCCCTCATTCTGCAAATGAAGCTCGTGCGTTGATTCATGTATGTGAGTTGTGGGTACATGCACTTCAGGGTGCGGTGCGCTGACATGTATGCGCAACGTACATACGTGAATCTTTTGCCTCTGAATGAGGGCGCTTTTCAGTTCGTGACATGATGTGCATTACGGTCTATTCTCATATAGAAAAACGCAAATGTCCCCAATAAGGTGTGCGTCGACCCAGAATGTGGGGGAAAACAACACTTGTCAAACAAGATTTGACAGAGCTGACCCATGTCTGACCCACATTTTCTAGGGTGGCATTTGAACCGAGGTCATCATTCTAAATCTCGCATAGGAAAATGCAGATGGCCCCGACTGGGCAAAAAAAGTTGACCTACATCACAACACATGGTTCACTAGTGTTGTTACCCAAGTCAAAACCAGGGGGTCACTGTACACCTGTCATTCCTGTTATTGCTCACAATGAATCACAATATAAGCAGTGTAAAAAAGAAGGAAAGTGAATGAAAATAATTATACTCCTATCTGAACTTTGTGGCACTCGACCAAACACAGACAGCCCTGATGAGCAATGGTGTATATTGTAGGAGATGTTTGCTATCAGAACAATTGACTATCCCTACCCTGGGGATGGGACTAGGTGATAAAAACCCTTCAAACACTAAAAAAAAAACCTCAAAAACCATCAAGTATTTCTGGCGACTTTGTCCTGGCTTTGTGAGAGCAGGTCTTATAGGTAAAACCAAATACCAGTGTTTTCCATTTAACCCTCCCACTGTAGCTGCACTTCAGTGGCAAGTAGTTACAGAGGTCAAAATCAGTCAACCACCTGTTTCGACTGTTGACCCAAATGTGCACACAGGGGCATTTTGGACTGTTTTTTTATTTTGACTGTCATTTTGACCACCCTGAACAATACAAGACAATGCTTTTTACCAGTCAAAATCGGTCGACTCATTTTGACCTGTAAATGTACTTACTTACACGTGAGGTTTGACTAGTGTTTGACTTTTAAGTGCACTACATATACCTTGGCAAAAGTTTATCAACATTTTGACTGATTTTGACCCTTGTATTCATAGGAGGGTTAATGCCATAAACAGATTCTGATTGATTCGTGCGCCCACACACACCCTAAGAAATATCCCTGCACCAGTCTAGGAAACCGATACTGCGCATTTTTTATTTATAGGAACCAGGCAACCTTAAGAAGTGAGAACACAGAGGCTGCCATTCGCATGTAAATGTCAAACGGATGTCCAATGGTTTCCTTTATGATTCTTTTTAGTCTCCTTGTTCTGCAACAGTTCTCCACAGTTCTCGGTGACTTCCTGCCGCAGATCCCAATGCAGGAAGTTGAATAACGTCAAACGTTTCCCCTCAGTACATTCAGATTGGGGAGCGAGTATGTATATATACTGGGCTGAAGATGAACTTGTCAATTATCGAGGAAGAGGGACCGGCACGACGGGGAAAATTGTCCGATTATTATTATTATTATTATTTAGTTTTGGGGGGAGTGGGAGTGGGAGTGGAGGGGAGTGGGAGTGGGAGTGGGAGGGGGAGAGGGAGATAGAGAGGGAAATAGAGAGGGAAAGGGAGGGAGGGAGAGAGGGAGAGAGGAGAGAGGAGAGGGGGAGGGAGGGAGGGAGGGATTGGGGAGGGATTGGGGAGGGGGAGAGAGAGAGACCGGGGAGGGGGAGAGACCGGGCAGGAGGAGAGACCGGGCAGGAGGAGAGACCGGGGAGGGGGAGAGACTGGGGAAAAGGGGGGGTAATTCTGGATTCTGATGGTGTCTTATATATACAGGCATGCAACTCTTCCGTGAATTCCATTTTTTTATTGTCAAGATCAGCAGGGCATGGAATCGGAGTGCTAGTTTCAGATTAACTCAGTGACTGAAAATAATATCCCACACAATAAGGTCATATTACCGTTGCTGCTGCATAAATGAGCCAGTAATTTTTCACTGTGTTCACCTTAAAACTAGGACACCAATTCCGTGCCCTGTTGAAAGTCTGCTCTGTTCGTGACGATAGTGTCCCTTTAACCTTAACCGTGCTGAATGCAACAGAATTCAACGAACATAAAATTCTGTTGGCGCTTGTTGAAGTGAGCGGAGAACAATAGAGCCTTTGTTCTTGATGATGGATCTTGTTGCATTCAGCAGGCTTCACAGCTAATGGATGTTTGTTGCATTGAGCAGGGTGTCTAGCCAGTTACTGAAGGGGGTTACTGTTAGGGCAGCTTCACACTTGGACAACTGATGGATGTTGTTGCATTTGAGCAGGGTGTCTAGCCAGTTATGGAAGAGAATTATTGTTATTGTTATTATTTTCTTGGGTGGGGAGGTGATTGGATTTGTGAACAATATTGGGGTTAATTTCAGATGTGATATATGTTCTATTACATCCTGTACATTCAGATTGAGAATCAATTGGAGAAGAACTTGTCAATTATCATGGAAGGAAGGAAGGAAAGAAAGGGCCTGACACACCTTAAAAATGTGTCTGGCATTTTATGTAATAGGGTTTGGGGTTTGGGGTGCGGGGTTGGGGGTGCGGGGTTGGGCGGGGTTGGGAGTGCGGGGTGCGGGGTTGGGGGTGCGGGGTTGGGGGTGCGGGGTTGGGGGTGCGGGGTTGGGGGTGAGGGTTGGAGTTGGAGTTGGAGTTGGAGTTGGAGTTGGAGTTGGAGTAAGGGTAAGGGGTTGTGGTGGGGTGCGGGTTGGGGTCGGGGTTGGGGTGGGGGTGGGGGTCGGGTCGGGGAAGTGGATCAGAAGAAAAACAAAGCATGCGCAGATTGAGTGAGAACAGTGAGGTGTGGTTCCCATCTTTGTAGATTAATTTTTCCTGCATTTTTTCTTCTAAACATCCTTCAAACATGCTTTCTATCCTTTTCCATTTCAGGTCACCCTGACGAGTTTTTCTACACCAATCAAGGCGAGAGCCCTACTGTAGATGGTATTGACGACGCTGTAACGTACGAAGCAACCAAAGATGCCCTCTCCTTACTAGGTAAAAAAATATAATTGAAGAGATGAGATCCCTCCCCCCTGATTGTGTAGTTAGTCGGGATGTTGTGTTCACCCAAAGTAAACATTTACATTAAACAAATTTACCATTTCAGAGATGCCAACATTTATGATTTGGGCGTAATTTTTACGATTTATTGAGTCCAATTACGATTGTACGATCCTAGTATCAATTTTTGGCCAGCCGCGAAACCAACGATGTAAAGAACCACATGTGTTTACGGCACGCACACCGTAGTTCATCCGCCGTTTACATGATGAAAACCTTTCGTTAGGCGAATTACACTTTTTCAATTTGGAATGTTGGCATCTCTGCCATTTGGTTTTAGTTTTGAATTATCCATTACCAATTATCAATTATCATTAACCCTAACCCCTATGTATTCTGGCTAGGAACCTTCCTGAATCCTCCAAAATCCATCAGTGCACTTTTGGAAACATGCCCTTATCTTCAAAATGCACCATGCATTTTCATTGATCTTTCACATTCAGCACTTATGGCCTGTACTTCTTGCCAGGTAGTGATTTTGTCCCATTTGAAGAGGTGAAAGTACCAGTTTCTGAAAGTGCTGAATTTTTCCAAAAAAGTGCCCCGTGGAGGATTTTGATGGATTTGGGGTGGTTAGGGTTAATACTAATAAATTTGGGCAGATTATTAATATTCCTTGGCAAATAAACTTTCATTATGCAAGTATTATTATCATTATTATTTCTTTGTCTGTAAATTCGTAATTGAATCAGTCTGTCTAGACATCCGGACTGAAGTTTCACTAGGCCATGGCCTTCATTGCCCTAGTCTTGGCCTTGGTGTCCTTTCAAAAAGTTTCCCATACACATTCTGATATTTCTAATGGAAGTGCCCTTTACTCAGGAAGAGTATAAGCCTTGCCTCTACAGGAATGAGATTCCACGCCTGTAAGCATTGAGATTTTAAATGTTACGATGATCTTTACTGCACTAAAAGTCCCCGTTCAATTAGACACAAACCTCAGTGTGGGTTTGTCCGATGGCAACTGCCGATGAAAGGTCGATTAGTTGTATGTATTGAGCCAACAAAGGACGTTAATTCAGGATGACCCATTTCCAAAGTGTAATTGAGTGCTTCCTGGTTCACGTTATTAATATAAGACGGGAACAATGAGATTAGGCAAGATTACTTTGGTTTGAAGATCATACCAAAATGTTTGGTTATAATTTAGCAGGTACGGTTTCCAGAGACATTTGGCCTTGCCACGTATGGATTCCAACCACAGACTTTATGCAACAGATCCATAAAGCGTGGGCTGACCGGGAGCATGTGCCCATTCAGGGGCCAACGATCTCATTCATAAAAACTTTCATTAGGAACATGTGATCATCCCTTAACCAATCGGAATAGCAAACGTGCATAGTGCGTCGGCTGATAGTGAACTATCCTGATGCAGGGGCCAACTTTTTCATTCATAAACTAAATTTCATTAAAAACATGTGATCACCCGTCAACCAATCAGAATAGCAAGTACTTTTGTCAAATCTCGGGGTACTATGAGTGGTTGTAAAAGTTAAGTATATCTTGAATAATTGTTAAATATTTGTAAAAGGTTTTAACTGGTTTTTTTTTTTTATCTTCATACTACAGGTTTTCAGAAGGAGCACATACAACAGATATTCCGAGTTGTCGGAGCAGTGCTGCATTTTGGGAATGTTGAAATCTGTCCCGGAGAGCACGAGAGTAGCAAAATAGAGGTATAGTTTGAAGATTACTTGTAGATTTTTTTGTTTTCTCCTTCAACCTGGAAAGTTGAAGCCACCCATCGGTTGGAGTAGCCTGCCTGCCTGCTCGGCCGATTTCATGCATATCACTATCAGGGCTCGTAGAGACTTGGCGAACCCCCCTCATAGTGAGCTTCAATGCCTGGAATTTCATTCTGGTTTGAGCAAGGCTGTCCCTTATGCGAACCTGAAGACGATCAGAGCATACTGATAGCAACGTCGAGTTGTAACCTTTTTCAGAACTAATTACTACACAATTGAGATTTTCACATGGTGTCACCGCAATTAGTCTTACTTGTCCTCTTCACCATGCAAAGCTGCAAGGTTTACCTAAAGGCTGTACCTAAAGGCTGTACCTAAAGGCTGTACCTAAAGGCTGTACCTAAAGGCTGTACCTAAAGGCTGTACCTAAAGGCTGTACCTAAAGGCTGTACCTAAAGGCTGTACCTAAAGGCTGTACCTAAAGGCTGTACCTAAAGGCTGTACCTAAGTAAAGGGCACTTCCATTAGGATATCATAATGTCTATGGGAACAGTTTTAAGGGGCACCAAGGTCAAGACCAGGGCGACGGAGGTCTCTTTGGCCTCTGTGAAATTTAAGGCCTGGAGCTTGGACACCCAGACCCTGGCCATTAACTCTTTTTTTTTGACACAAGCCAACTGGGCAGGTAACTCTGAAAACTTTACCAGTCTATCTTTCCCTTATTATCTGTTTCTGTATCCCAAAAAAAGTTCATAGAAAACAGTCCTTTGACATTTCTTTGTGACCAACCAGAAATCGGGATAAATTTCTTGAAAAGTGGCATGAGAAAGTAGAGACTTTGACCATAAAAACGAAAAGACAAGGGTTAATGTTTATTGTTGCACTGTTCGAGTCATTGTACATTGGTGACTCGAGTGAGTCCGAGTCACTTAAGATGCACCATGTACAATCAATTGGACCAGGCCCGTAATTTCTCAGGATTTTTCCCGATTTCAAGATTTTTTACAAATCTCCCTTTGCCGCAAAATGTTCTTGATAGAAGAGAAGTAGCCACCAAGGAAAGAAAGAAGTAGCCTGTATTGTGTCCAAACCTCTAGTTTCTTGTTTGTGGAGATGTGGAGAATCTGTAAACCCTCCAAAATTAAACATCCAGGAGGTTCAGGGGGCTTTTGTCCTCTAGACCAAAAGGAGACCCAGGCCCGCTACCCATTTTTCAGGATTTTTTTAGGATTTGTCAAATCCCCCCCCGTTGGACTCAAGCTCGAGTCGCCATGTGCAAAGCAAGAGTCACGCATGTCCGGGACGAGGATGGGTGTTTAACTTCTCGAATGTTTTTGTCTTGTCCTGCAGAAGAACAATGAGAATTTACCTGTGCTGTGCGATCTGCTGGGTATCGAGGAGGTCCAGATGAAGAAATGGCTATGCAATCGTAAGATCATCACCGTCAAAGAGATCCTTACCAAACCGCTGACCAGAACGCAGGTAAGGCCACCGATAATTCCATGTCCTTTGCTTTAACACTCCGACGAAGAACAGGGGCCTGTGTGCTTCCAGTCACAATCTTCGTTAGTGGTGTTAGCGGCTAAACCGTACGCATGAGCGCAAGCAGATATTCCTTGCTAACCCGTGAAATGCGCTTACGTTAAGCACAGAATGTTCTGCTTTTAGTAAGCAGGGATGTTATACTTACGGTAAGCAGAGCCATGAGATTGGGCTCAGATCTTCCATAAGGCAGAGCTGCCAACTCTTCCGGATTCTGCGGAAGACTTCCGTATTTGACGGTAATTTACTTACTTAAAATATATGCAAGGAGGCCTCTCCTTTTGGTGCCAAAAAGCCTAAAACCCCTGGACCCCACTCGCAAGGGCTCGCTTGCTCGGCTCGCTCGCTTCGTTCGCTTCGATTGAGTCTTTCTGATTACAAAATTAAATCTTCCTCATTTTCAAAAATCATATGTTGGCAGCTCTGCATAAGGAGGTCGCCTTTCATTTGAAGTTAAAGGGAAGGTACAGCATTGATTTATATGTTAGCTAAACTGCTTCTATAGGGTATGCTATACTCTCTTTGGATCAAGATATACATTAACCCTCCTGCTACTACAAGGGTCAAAAACAGTCAAAATGTTGATATACTTCCCAAGGTATATCTAGCGCACTTAAAAGTCAAACGCTGTCAAACCTTACGTGTAGTGAGTACATTTACAGGTCAAAATGAGTCGACTGTTTTTGACTGGTAAAAGCATTGTCTTGTATTGTCGAGGATGGTCAAAATGACTGTCAAAACTAGTCAAAAATGCCCCTGTGTGCACATTTGGGTCAACAGTCAAAACGGGCAGTTGACTGAAGTTGACTAAAGTGCTGCTAGAGTAGGAGGGTTAAACAACCAACAGATGGCATTATCTGCAGGTCTTGGATGAATATGCATGAGTACTGACAGATGGCAATTGGTGCAGTGGCTAAACAAAGAGACCACATAGCCTTCAGTTAATTCCCCCTAATCCAGACAGGACGGACAAATCAAAGCTAAAAAAACCATTCCCCCTTTGGCTAAATCCTATAATCTCTTGACGATAGTTATCAGGAAGGACTCTCTTGTCGAGTGCCATGGTCGAGCGGTTTAGTGCATCGGATTTGTGTTCTGATGGCTGAGTCGTCAGAATGTGGGTTCGAATCCCAACCGCGACCGGGGTACTTGTGTCCTCGAGCAAGACACTTTACCATAATTGCTTCTCTCCACCCAGGGGTAAATGGGTACCTGTGAGGGCAGAGTTGGTTGTTGTGTTTGATTAGCCCATATATGCGCCGAAATGGCAGCAATTGAGCTGTATACTCCCCAGGGAGCTGAGATGGTTTTCAGGAATGATTTATGAGCCTGATGAGCAGGGGTAATAATGTAATGTGCCTTGAGCACCAGTTTGGTGGATACGTGCGCTATATAAGTCCACATTATTATTATTACTACTGTAATCTCTTTTGGAATAGATCCCCCAGCTAATACATCAGCCCACAGCAATGTACACTATATGAAATGTTGGCTGTAAGCAGTAGTATATGCTTAGCATAATACCCTGCTTTATAACAAATCTATTTGCTTATACAACCTTTGACATTGACCCTTAGGTCACCGTGTCCACCTGCATATTGTGACCACTTCCTGTCGTCTGAAACCATGTGAAGAATTGAGCTTATTTCATTGCGTCTTTAACCAGTTTGCGTCGGGAATAAAAAAGTTTTTCTGGGCCCCTGTGCGGGTTTCTTTTTCCCACACAAACACGTTAATGGAAGCTTCCACAGCGCGTGGCCACGTCTACCGAGCATGTCACTGTACGCTTGGCTCATTGCCACGTCAACCGAGCATGCATACAAATATTCCGGAGTGCAAAAAAAAATTGCGTGTATACCCGGCCTCCGACGCGAACTGGTTAAGGAGAAAATAGTGGAAATGCGTTCAGATATTTTGGTTCATTCCAACATGGAATTATTACGTTTCTGGAAGACTAAAATTCACCGATACGATTGCACTTCGGACGGAAATATTTCAAGGAATATTTGATACCATCGTCAACTTGAATACACCATTAACCCCTAACCACCCCAAACTCCAACAGCTGGTTGTGTTGCATTTTGATGGACTCAGTACTGTATAGCCCATGCATGGTGTTTGATTTTTGGCGGATTCAGGAAGGCTCATAGCCAAAAACCATTAGGGAGTTAGGGTTAAAAACCTCTATACACTTTTGGTATTCTCTAAAAAAAAAAAAAAAAAAAAAAGCATAAAATAATGATCACAGACACACGTGACACTTAACCCTAAGCTCCTAATGCTAAGCTCCTAACGCTAAGCTCCTAAGCGCAAAATGCAACACAACCAGCTGTTGGAGTTTGATGGGTTTGGGGTGGTTAGGGTTAAGATGCGGGACGGGCAAACAGTTTTAAAAACTGTTGGGCTTTCACCCCTGCAGGCTGTTATCTCCCGCGACGCACTGGCAAAGAAAATCTATTCGGAGCTGTTCACATGGATTGTGGGACAGATCAACAAGAACATACAGCCGACCGCCAAAGCCAAGAGCTTCATAGGGGTGCTGGATATTTATGGGTAAGGATTCAAGGTCGTTATGAAGGTCAATCTATTTTTTTTTTTTTTTTTTTTTAACGCTTGGTTTAACTTTTAGTGAAAGGTTTTAAAATGCAATCCATACATCCTGATGATTAAGACATGTGCTCAGGAAGCTTCCTGTAAAAGTGGCAGCTCAGTAGATCTTTATCATGCTGCAGACATTAAAGTTGCATTGGCCCGTGTTTGTCACTGGCAATTTCCAAAAAAATTTCTCTTTCGAAGGCAAAATGGACGATATACAGACGAGCACACACAAACTTAAACACAACAGCGGGCGGAAGTTAGTCAGGGTTGAAAGGAACACGATAGAAGAGGGTACAAAAAAGCAAGAGTCTAGGTTCAGGAAAGACGGTTTGCGGTGGCCCCGTGTGAAATTCTCAATTGAGTAGTAATTAGTTCTGAAAAGAACTGGAGTTACAACTTGAGTTTTCAGAACTAATTGCTACTCATTTGAGAATTTCCCCCGCAAACAGTCTTTACGTATCCTTTTCACCAATGCAAAGCTACAAATATTACGAGTCTAGGTTGGAATACGTAAGGTCAATAACTACTATTTTGCATATATGGTACAGGTCCTTCAGGTTGGTTAGCAGTTTGCACCAGCTAATTCTCTATTTAATTTTCTCTTTCATCAGATTGTTTGTTTTTTTTTACTTGAGGGAAGGATAACAAATGCCTTGTGCTCCACCCACCCTCTCCCCCACTGAAAAAATTCAGTGGCCAAAGTTCCCCTTGAAATATCCCTGTGTGTTCCCCCTCTCCATCAGCCTCCTTGAAACCCTCCTACTACTGCAAGGGTCAAAATCAGTCAAAATATTGATATGCTTGCCAAGGTATATCTAGTGCACGTAAAAAGTCAAACACTGTCAAACCTTACGTGTAGTAGGTACATTTACAGGTCAAAATGAGTCGACCGTTTTTGACTGGTAAAAACATTGTCTGGTGTTGTTCATGGTGGTCAAAATGACAGTAAAAAAAATCAGTCAAAAATGCCCCTGTGTGCACATTTGGGTCAACAGTCAAAACAGGCAGTTGACTGATTTTGACCTCTACAACAACTTCCCACAAAAGTGCAGCTAGAGTAGGAGGGTTAATGCAAACTACCTGGCTACACCACCACGCCTTCTCCAAGGATCCTTCTCAAAGAAGAATCTTGTTTTGTTTGCGCCAATAGAAAGTTTCTTATAGAGTTTATTATAAGAGGTAAATTATTTCAGATCCTCATAAGTTTGAAGCCTGAAAAAACTACTGGTAGTTTTGAAGAGGAAACAAGTACTAGGGATTGACTTTGGGAGGATTCCAAAACTCAGAAATTTCCTGTTCCATTTGGAATGTTCCTTTCGGGAACACACTACGTTCCTGAAAGGAACATTCAGTGTTCCCAATGGGAACAGGCAGCTGTTTAAAATGGGAACACTTGATGTTCCCAGCATGCGTAGTCGTTAATGTTATGTTCCCAATGGAATGTTCCTTTTGGGAACACTGTTCGCAGTGAGAACAGTGTGCATTCCCGATGGGAACAGGCAGTGTTCCCAATGGAACAGGCAGTGTTCCCAATGGAACAATCCTTTTGGAAACACAAAGCATTCCCAAGTGGAACCCTGCCCTGTTCGCAGTGAGAACAGTGTGCATTCCCGATGGGAACAGGCAGTGTTCCCAATGGAACAGGCAGTGTTCCCAATGGAACAATCCTTTTGGAAACACAAAGCATTCCCAAGTGGAACCCTGCCCTGTTCGCAGTGAGAACAGTGTGCATTCCCGATGGGAACAGGCAGCTGTTTCAAATGGGAACACCTTATGTTCCCAGCGTGTGTAGTCATTAATGTTATGTTCCCAATGGAACGTTCCTTTTAGAAACACAGAGAGTTCCCAAATGGAACAATGCCCCGTTGCCAGTGTGAACAGCAGGCATTCCCGATGGGAAGAGAACAAGTGTTCCCGAGTTTTGAGAAGCTCTCTTAGATAATAATGATGATGATGACGATGACGACAATGATGATGACGGCGACAATGATGATGACGGCGACAATGATGATGACGGCGACAATGACAACGACGATGACAATGACAACGACGATGACAACGACGATGATGATGACGGCGATGACAATGATGATGATGACGACGACGATGATGACGACGACGATGACAATGACAACAATGACAACGACGGTGATGATGATGACGACGGTGATGATGATGACGACGATGACAATGATGACGACGATGACAATGATGACGACGATGACGATGATGACGACGATGACGATGATGGTGATGATGGCGATGACGACGATGATGACGACGATGATGACGACAACAATGATGACAACGACGATGACAATGATGGCGACGATGGCGACGATGGCGGCGATGACGACGATGATGATGACGACGATGACAATGACGACAATGACAACAACGACGATGGTGATGATGACAATGACGACGATGGTGATGACGGCGACGATGGCGACGATGATGATGATGACGACGATGATGATGACGACGAATGATGACGACGATGATGATGACGACGATGACGATGACAACGATGACGATGATGATGACGACGATGATGATGATGATGACGACGATGATGATGATGTTGATGTTGATTATTCTTTCCGTGTCCAGGTTTGAGATGTTTGAAATCAACAGCTTTGAGCAGTTCTGTATCAACTATGCAAATGAGAAGCTCCAACAACAATTCACACAGGTAAAGACCAGTCGTGTGAACTTTTACTCACGCAAATTTCAAATATTTGGCAACTCAAGGCTTTAACATAGACATTCAGCTCAAAAATCAGTTTGATATAGTGCTAGTAATACAAGTGAGCCCTCTGTTGGTGAATGCTAGAAATGCATTTGATGTTTCGAGTTAGTATTTCTTTGTGGTACATCGTAGCTCTCTGGCAGTGATAATCACAAACAATTTTTTTTTTTCTTTCTAATACTAGTAGTCCGCCAGAAGTCTATCACCTATACAAAGTGTATATATATTAATATTAATATTAACATTTTGAAAATGTGGGCACCTTTTGTGAAGAAAATTTCACAGGCTCGTTTTAGGCCAAAAAAAAGGGTCTCCGGTTTCTGGTCTCTGCGTCCGTCGTCTCAGACCCACGCGTCAGCATTTTTAGTTTTCTTTTTGTTTGCTATGAAACGATGTCCAATTGCAGCCAATTAAAATTGCTTGATTGATTGGAATTCTGCCATGCTGTGTTTTAAATGACTTTTTCACATAGGGGTATGAACGTTTGCCCGATTTGTGCGGTCTCTCTTAGCCACCATACTTTGTATATGGGAAATTTGGTCCCGTTCCAATAACCGTGTATACATGTATCATGTATTTCACAGGTTGGCAAAAAAAAATAATAATAAATAAAAAAATAAAAATGTCACTGCACCGATTTTGAAGCTGACCTGTTACCAGAAACCGGAGACTTTTTTTTTGTTTTGCCTTTTGATATATTTCTTGAAATATATCAAAATACCAGTGTCTTTCCATAACATTGGGCGCTCTTTGTTAAAGTCAAATTCGGGTTTAAATTATTATTTTGTTTCTCCGTACAGCATGTCTTCAAGTTAGAGCAGGAGGAATACGTCAAGGAGCAGATTGAGTGGTCGTTCATCGATTTCTATGACAACCAGCCGTGTATCGATCTGATTGAGAGTAAACTGGGCATTCTCGGTCTTCTGGATGAAGAGTGCATGGTAAGAAAACATCAAATTCAATGCTGTCGGTGCAATTTTCCAGCCAGTTGACTGACCATTCAAAACTAGACAACTGTCTGTTTATGAAAACTTGAATTAGCTGTGTAGATAACAGTACCATGTACACATTAGATGCATTCACCACACAGTACCATTTGACAACTGTCTGTTTATGAATGGTGGATAAGCTGTGTAGATAACAGTACCATGTACAGTTTAGATGCATTCACCACACAGTACCATTTGACAACTGTCTGTTTATGAATGGTGGATAAGCTGTGTAGATAACAGTACCATGTACAGTTTAGATGCATTCACCACACAGTACCATTTGACAACTGTCTGTTTATGAATGGTGGATTAGCTGTGTGGATAACAGTATCATGTACAGTTTAGATGCATTCACCACACAGTACCTTTTGGCAAGCATTACACATGCTGGCATAGTACCTTTACCATTGAAAACCATTTGAATAATATTGAATGATTAATCAACAAGAGGGTTAAACTCCCCTGACAACGCAGTAGACTGATCTTTGTGCTGACACAGCTATGAGCCAATGAGACACATCTCGTCGAATGTTCATTAAACGATGTGAGGAATGTCAAAGGTCGCACGGACTTTGTAAACAAAATATTGTACAAAAAAAAAATTTTTTTTAAAGGAACTAATAATGCTATTACTTCTCAGCTCAAACGAAACAACACGTCTTTTAGTACAAGAACAGTCTCAACTCCAAAATTCATTGTTCAAGGGATAAAAATGTATGTCAAACTTCACAAAATTGCCGCACTGAAAACAAAAATGGCGGTCATTCAAGAATATTCTCAAAGTGACGTCACGTCAGTTCACTTAACCGGGTCTGCCTCAAGTGACCTGCTTCGTGACCTGCTGACCCAGGTAAGCCCCGGCAATGACGTCAGACCTACTGAGTCAGACCCGGGTTGACTCGGGGAAGTTACTCGAACGCACCCTCAGTGATAGTATCTCTTGAAGGGCAGTCTATGACAGAAAAAGAATCCCATGTTAAAATTTTTTTGTTTTTTTGGTCAATTTGAATCCAGTTGCCCAAAGGGTCCGACGAGAACTGGTGTCAGAAGCTGTACAAGAGCCACTCCAGCGCCAAACACTTCTCCAAGCCTCGGATGTCACAGACCGCGTTCATCGTCCACCACTTTGCTGACAAGGTGGAGTACCAGTCGGAAGGGTGTGTGGAGAAGAACCGAGACAACGTCAACGAGGAACATCTCAACATCCTCAGGGCTAGTCAGGTACATAGAAAGGGTCCCGCGGAGCAGCCATTTTGGGGTTTCGGATGCAGTCGTCGATTGGGATCAAAATGAGGCTGATGTCTAAAATAGACTGGTGCCTTCCACACTGCGGTTTGTTTCGTGTTGGTATTGTTTTACTGAAGATGGGGAACCAGACAAAGATGGCCACAGTGTGACAATGGTCTTAAATCTAAAGGGTTTATTCTCAAAATATGAACTTTTATTTGTGTTGAGGTCATCCAAGGGAAATACTGATGTTCAATTTGTTTTCTGAATGTTCATTATAGAAAAATATCTTTTAATTTTTGTTATATTTATTTATTAACTTCAAATCAGTTGTTTATCACCCAATGCAAGAATTTCATCAATCTATACATGAAATATACTGAACAGCAAAAGAAACGCAAGTCCGAGGTCTTGTCAAGTTTTCAAACAGAAGACAAACCATTTTGATTCTAATCACTCATTTAATGAAAAATGCTTTCAATTTGTGAGCTGAAAGTGACTGTTGAAATTGCATTGCAAGATTTTCACATTCAACAGTCACTTTCAGCTCACAAATTGAAAGCATTTTTCATTAAATGGGTGATTAGAATCAAAATGGTTTGTCTTCTGTTTGAAAACTTGATAAGACCTCGGACTTGCGTTTCTTTTGCTGTCCTCGGACTTGCGTTTCTTTTGCTGTTCAGTATACTAGAAAATAAATAAATAAATTTCATGGTTTGCCAAGCCTGTAACTTTTCAGCAATTTTTTTTCTTCTTTTTATAGTTTGAGTTTGTGGCAGAACTCTTCAGAGAGAGGAAAGCTTCCCATGAGACATCCAGAAAGGCTGTCATCAAGTCCGGCCAAGGCCCAGCCATCAAGGGGCAGAAGACCTTCAAATCTTCAGTCGGCAGTCAGGTATTTTATGTGTGTCATGGCGTGACTAGAGACTAATCCGTCGACCAGTTCACTGGGCGCCACCATAACTGCAGTGGTACCTACTGCGTCAAGCATTCGTTTTCTACACAGTCCAGTGCTTCTTTGACCAATCTGAGCACTCTATTTGATGAAATGCTAGTGTGCCGCTTATTTGAGAATGCGGTTGACGTACGTGTGCAGTGTGGTAACACTGCAGTAATGGCGGAAAACAGTGGTTGCTGGATTAGTCTTGTACTTGAGATTTTTTGGTATCACTGATTTTGAGAAGAGCTTTCTAATAAAGTGTGTAAGTCTAGATACCAGACACTGACTAGTCTAGCCAGGGACCCTCTTGTATGTCTGAATACCCGCTACAGCAGAGTTGTAAACCATGTCATTTCTTTGCAAGTCAAGTCAAGTCACAAGTAATTGTTTTCTTAGTGAAAGTTAGTAACGAATCGTATTCTTAACCAGTCTGCGATCAATGTAGAAAGATCAAAAACTGGACAATATTGTCTTCAGCTTTTGTCAAAACGTATCATCTTTCTTTTTCCTCAGAACTTCAAACCAGACATGGATGGTCATGTGTTTGGGAGGTTACCAGTGTTTTAACCCTAACCCCCTAGGTATTCTGGCTAGGAACCTTGCTGAATCCTCCAAAATCCATCAGTGCACTTTTGGAAATATGCCCTTATCTTCAAAATGCACCATTGCATTTTCGTTGATCTTTCATATTCAGCATGTATGGCCTGTACTTCTTGCCAGGTAGTAATTTTGCCCCATTTGAAGAGGTGAAAGTACCAGTTTCCAACAGTGCTGAATTTAAAAAAAAAAAGTGCCCCTTGGAGGATTTTGGAGGATATGGGGTGGTTAGGGTTAAAGTACCTTTATTCAATCAAAATTTTACTCCTTTTTCCTGTTTTTTTAATTTTTTTATATAGTTCCGAGAATCGCTGAAGTTTTTGATGGAGAAACTGAACGCGACGACGCCCCACTACGTACGGTGCATCAAACCCAACGATACAAAGGCTGCCTTTGAGTAAGACTTACCAGAGTTTTCCTCAAATCAAGAACATTTAAAAAACTATTTTTTTTTAGAAAGACCACTAATTTGCTAACCAGTCACCTTTAATTCAAAACATTTTTATTTTTAAGAGAAGAAACGATAATCTTAAACAGTAATACAGTAGAACAGTGTGGAAAAAATCTCTCTATTCTGAAATATTTACGGAATTTTACCAAAGATGTTTTTCAGAAATCATAATGTTTCATTCATAATTTTTCAAAGAGCTTAAAAGACCAGGGTAGAATGGTAGAAACATCAAGTTGAGCCATCGCAGATGTTTCAGCAATTCTGCATGTCCTGTTTTTTTCCGTTTTTTTCTTTCTTTTGACTTTGTATTCATCTGCTGTGTGTGTGTGTCCCCTCTCTTACAACCTGGCAGGTTTGAGTCAAAGAGGGCGGTAGAGCAGTTGAGAGCCTGCGGTGTCCTGGAGACTATCAGAATCAGTGCGGCTGGTTACCCTTCAAGGTAAATGCTTGATAGTAAAATGCTCGATACGATTTAATCAGAACTTGATTTAAGCGTCTGGAGCGTGCAATTCGATCAAGAAGTCAAGAAGACAAGAATTATTAACAGACAAGAATTATTAACACGGTTATAATGAAGTCACGCCTGACGATTGTTCCCTCATCATTTGCCTCTAGGTGGACATACGGGGAATTCTTCACCCGCTACAGGGCGCTCATGATACCCAAAGAGGTCAATCGCAAAGATGTGCGGGGAACCGGGGAGAAGACACTGAAGAGATTAATATCAGTAAGTACACAATGTATGTGATATACATGTCGGCCACTTTGCCCCTCTGGGTCACTTTTTATCTTTTGATGGTTCTCCAAGGTCCCATGTTTCAGTTAAAAAGATTTCCAACTTGGAACGTTGAATATGCAACAAGACCAAGAACTTCAAAGACAGACATGAATAGATTAACCTTTTGCCATTACCCCGCAGTCCACACCCATGTATGATAACAGTATCTCAGCCGTCTGAGGTTTAGTATTCAAGATTGTCGGTACGTGCTCAGAGAAGGACATGAGCTTATTAAATGCAGTGTCTGAGCAGTTCTTGAGACAATGTTAATATATATATATATATATATATATATATATATATATATATATATATATATATATATATATATATATATATATGCACGATTATAATATCGATCACTGGTTCTCTGGCTGCCGTCCATCAGCTTTCCGGCAAACAGAACACGTCCCGTAAGATTGATCGCAACACATAGGTTTAAATTTTTTTTTTCATAAATGCGTAAATGTCGGATCTGTACCTGCGTCATTGATAATCGGATATTCAGCTCAAATTCAGATAGCATCCGATTGATCACTCATGTTGGCCTACAACTGTCAGATGCGTTTATGTACCTGCGTCATTGATCATCGGATCGAGTTGGGGGGTTGGGTAGTTCTTCAGACTCTGTCTGGAGTATAAGTTGTCCACCACTCAACCCAATCAAACTCAGTTTTTTGGGCCGTCTTTTCAATCCCCCCCCCCCCCCTCCCCCCATGTCAGACCCAGATCTTTGCCCTAAGCCAACTGTTCTTTGGTCTTCCTGACCACGTGTTGGTTTACAACAGTCGGATGCATTTGTGTCGGTTCTGTACCTACGTCATTGTGGAGTGTCGTGGCCGAGCGGTCTAGCGCAATCTGATTCAAGTTCTGGTGGCGTCAGAATGTGGGTTTCGAATCCCGGCCTGGCCGGTCGCGGCGCTTGTGTCCTTGAGCCAGACACTTAACCATAATTGCTCCGTCCTTCGGATGGGACGTTAAGCCGTAGGTCCCATGTACTGCAAACATCGGCGCACGTCAAAGAACCCATAATGACACTTATCGTGCAAGAGTAGGGGTTTACCCCGGTGTCTCTGGTAGCTAATTGATTGCCCATTGAAAATCATCTATAGATGACATGGTTACCATCACTAAATAAAGCTTTATTATTATTATTATTGATAAATCAACTAAAATCTGATTGACAGCACAAGTAGGTTTACATAAGTTTTTATATTGGTCACACACTTGTATGCATTTGGTTTTTCTTTATAGTTGAGGGGGGGGGCCTGCCCTTATGTCTTGAATTGTGTTTTTTTTCCTCTTGTAGCATTTAGAGCCGGAGATACTATCATACTGTCAAAATAGCTGGATGAGTTGTTTTCATGTGGGCTAGGTCAAGAGAAAGGTCAACTGCTTTTATTTTGAGTCCTGACCGGCATTTTGGGGGAGCCTTGCCAAATAGCAGGAAAACACTGCAATGTTTAGATAACAATGTCTAGATAAGGACACCAAAAAAAAATGATTCGTCGTAAATGTTTTGATCCCCTTGGGAAAAAAAACAGCCACTCCAACCTAATTTTTGACGAAGATACTTCTGACAAACTTTGAGGAAAAAAAATCCATGAAAAGGTTAAACAAAATTGAAAAAAGTCAGTCAAGCAACAATACTGTCGATAGTATTTAAGACAATGCAATTTTTTGTTTAAATTTTAAATTTTCCTACCAAATATTGTTAAGCATGAAAAGAACACCCTCTCTGGTAATGTGACATTGTCGGGTTGTTTTTTGACAGCTCAATGGTATTTAGAAAGGAACAACTTGGGGAAAAAAATTAAGTTGGTCAAAACAAGTATTTACCTACCAAATATGTTTTGTTCAATGTAAAATCAAATGTTTTTATGCCATGGTTTGGTATTAATTTCTCCATTCAGTCAGTAAACATGAAAATAAACCACTCTCTAGTAATCGGAAATTGTCAGGGAGTTTACTTGACAGCTCACCGGTATTAAGAATGGAATGACTGAGATGTTAGTTTAAAAAAAAAAGGTATTCATGCGTGTAATTTCATAGGTGTTTTCCTGATTTCAGGATTTTTTTTTACAAATCTCCCTTTGCCTCCAAATTTTCTTGAAAGAAGAGAAGTAGCCACCAAGGAAAAGAAAGAAGTAGCCTGTATTGTGTCCAAGCCTCTAGTTTCTTATTTGTGGGGATATGGAGAGTCTGCAAACCCTCCAGAATAAAACATCCAGGAGGTTCAGGGGGCTTTGTCCTCTAGACCAAAGAGGGAGACCCCGGCCTGTTACCCATTTTTCAGTATTTTTTTAAACTTTTGTCATTTGGGTATTTACCAAATAAATTGTGTGTTCAATCAATGTCAAATCAATTTTTAGCCTCAGTTTGTTAATTTCTCCATTGCATTTCAGTCAGTAAACAAGAAAAGAACCCCCCCCCCCCCCACTCTCTAGTAATCAGAAATCATCAGAGAGTTTATTGACAGATTACCGGTATTAAGAACGGAACAACTGAGCAGAGATAATACTAATCCTATTTTCCTTCTCTTCAATACGTCAAGGGCGTCTCCATTAATAAAACAGGGCTGTGCACTTGGCCGTTATTTTCAAGTCAGACTGTCAACTATTTTAAGATTGAAATGCTTACTGGAAATATATTTTGACCCCCACGATACCAAGAAGATGATGACATTGAAAAATATCCGTGTCTTGTTTTTGTTTTTACGTAAATATGTCTTTATTAGTTAATTATTATTATTATTTTTAGATGCATAAGAGAAAACAAATTCAAAATAAAATTTGTAGTTTTTTCTGAAGACAGTCCGAGCATACCGATGGAAATGTTGAGTTAACCCATATAGGTTCTTATATTACTGTTTCATAACATTTTTGAATACTGCCCTCTATTGACCACATATGTATTTTTCCTGAAAAACTTATATATACTACTCAAAACAATTTAGGGAACACCGGATTTTTTACATCAAATAGGTTTGAAATGTTCAATGAACCGGGATTTTCATTTGCAACCCCCTCTCTCTTTCAGTAGTCATGTCATGAAATGTGTAATCACTACATGCATCCTTTATCATCTGTTTCATTGTGCAGTTGTTTCTCATCAATTCTGTGAAACATTGTGTTTATCTGAAATAAATGATCTTGCTTTAACTGAGATTATTCCGGTGTTCCTTAAATTGTTTTGAGTAGTATACAAACAATTTTCTGATGAGGATTATTTGAGCTGGAAACTTCCATTGGTTTGTTTCTTTGCATTTTTTTCTTGATCCTCAGTGATTTTTACCAAAAAATGTATTTTATTAGTTAAGTTTTTAGTCATGATTTCAACTCCTTGCTATATTTTTTTTTCCCCTCACAGGATCCTGACAAATACCAATTCGGAAAGACCAAAATCTTCTTCCGTGCTGGCCAGGTGGCCTACCTTGAGAAGCTGCGAGCGGACAAGTTGAGGGCAGCCTGCGTCCTGATGCAGAAGACAGTCAGAGGTTGGGTGCAGAAGAAGAAGTATAACCGCCTCCGGAATTCCGCGATCATCGCGCAAAAGATCGTACGCGGCTTCCTAGCGAGAAGGTCAGTGTAATCACTTGTACAGTTATTGCATAATTTTTGTAAGGGCATGGCCAATTTTGGCATTACACATTTGTAGGACAGCTTGGGCAGGGTTACCATAAACAAGGGCAGTTTTTAAAGAAAAATTCAAATAAGGACACAAGCACCATGGTCGCAGTTGGGATTCGAACCCACATTCTGACGACTCGGCCATCAGAACACAAATCCAATGCACTAAACCGCTCGACCATGGCACAATTGTGTGGTATCTTTCTCAGCGGATTAAACGGTTTAGGCGATACTTGAACAGATTCCATGGTATACAAGTCAATGTTTAAACCCTTACTGATGATACTTCCCCATTGGCAGACTGACAAGGCACATGCGTCGCACCAACGCCGCCACTTGCATCCAGAAGAGATGGCGAGGCTACAGCCAGAGGCAGAAGTACCTCCACATCCGCAGGGCCATTGTCACCATCCAGGCATTCACGCGAGGAACGTACGGTAGACGCTACTACACCAAGGTTCTCCGGGAGGCCCGGGTGACCACGATGCAGAAGACCGTCCGCAGCTGGCTGGCCAAGAAGAAGTACCAGAAGACCCGAAAGGCTATCATCTTGATTCAGTGCTGCACTCGTCGGATGTACGCTAAGCGAGAACTCAAGAAACTCAAGGTAAGCACGCTTACGTAGACCTTGCTTCTAACTAACCCTTAACCCATCCTTCAGGCACCCTTGTAATGTTAAGCCTGCTGTTTGCAACAAAAATCCAACAGCTTAAGCAAGTTTGGGCTTCTGGCTGTATTCCATAGCCCACCCCCCATCCAATTACAACAAGTACCCTTTTTTTGTGTTTCTGGCCAGGCTTAGGAAGGGTTTTAAATTAATTCTTCAGTCATTTATTTTATTTTTACAGCAGAAAAATCTTCCTCGGTAACCCTCTAACATTTTAATATAAATGGATTCAAAAAGTGCACTCTTACCCGCCAGTGAAATGGCAGTACATTGAGCCCTCATTAGTTCTGTTATTATTCATTCGGCCAATGACAACATAGAACATACAAACGTAATATAATAAAAGGGAAACTTTAAGCTTGAAGATTTCTATTCAAGGCGAATTCTCAGCAAATGCAGCTGGAAAATCAATTAATTCACCGGCCGCGGCTATAGCCGTCAACCGTACGCAAGGGGTTAAGTGCACATGTGCACAGGAGCCAATTTCATAGATACTGCTGAGCAACACGTATGATATTCTTCCTACTTTTGTAGGAAATCCTCCCTTTTGAATTTGAAAATCCTACCACGAAACCGGGTTCCGACTAACTTCAGACCATGGAAACTTTCCTTGTGTATCATTTTATTGTAAATACCAAGATAAAAAAAACAGTTTCCTTGCTATACATGGCTGTAGAAGTCAACCACTAAGTATATGCCTATAAACAATAATGGCAAACATTTTCCCTACCTTTTCACTTTCTCACAATTTCATCCCTGAGCAGAGAATTCTGCTTAGGGAATTTTTTTTTTAACTGTAAAACGGACTACCGGCCAATATGCACACATTCCAGAGATGCCAACATTTACGATTTGGGCGTAATTTTTTACGATTTATTGAGTCCAATTACGATTGTACGATCCTTGTATCAATTTTTGGCCAGCCGCGAAACCAACGATGTAAAGAACCACATGTGTTTACGGACACGCGCGCCGTAGTTCATCAGCCGTTGACATGACGAAAACCTTTCGTTAGGCGAATTACACTTTTTCAATTTGGAATGTTGGCATCTCTGACATTCTGTATGACAGCTTAGTTTGGTAACCAACAAAATCTGCACAGCAAATCTTTCTTGTAATCAGTTTTGTCTGCTTATTAAAACAGCTCTGTGAAACTGACCCCTGGCTGAGACAGGGATTTGGCTGAACTGAACAGACTCGCTGTATTTATCCCCCCTCCCCTCCTCCCCCCCCCCCAAAAAAAGAGAGTTTCTACAATTGGTGAATCTTAAAAGGAAGATATAGCATTGGTAATGTTGGCGTAACATTTTCTAGGAGTATACTTACTCTTTTTGAATCAAGATATACATTTAATAAACAAGTGACCTGTAAACTCATTAAGTTGAATGAGAAAATTGTACAAATGCATTCTGTTTTTTGTATTCAGTCTAATGTGGAATTTAGGAAAAAGTACTCTTTCCCAAATTCAAACTGAAAATTGTTTCACTTTTCTAAAAAACAAATGACAGCATCTCTGACAAAATGATTTTTTAGGGAAGATTGATACCATCATCAGTTTTATACTTGTTAGTTTTACATTTCAATTTAAAAAAATGCACACTCACTATTTCACTGGCAATTTTGTTTTTGATTGGTACACTAAACCCACAATCTGTCCAATGTGCTAAACCACTCAGTCTAGGCACTTCAATTCCTAAACCAACAATCTGTCCAATGTGCTAAACCACTTGGTCAAGGCACTCCAAATCCTAAACCAACAATCTGTCCAATGTGCTAAACCACTCAGTCTAGGCACTCCAAATCCTAAACCAACAATCTGTCCAATGTGCTAAACCACTTGGTCAAGGCACTCCAAACCCTAAACCAACAATCTGTCCAATGTGCTAAACCACTTGGTCTAGGCACTCCAAATCCTAAACCAACAATCTGTCCAATGTGCTAAACCACTTGGTCAAGGCACTCCAAATCCTCAGCCCACAATCTGTCCAATGTGCTAAACCACTTGGTCTAGGCACTCCAAATCCTAAACCAACAATCTGTCCAATGTGCTAAACCACTTGGTCAAGGCACTCCAAACCCTAAACCAACAATCTGTCCAATGTGCTATACCACTTGGTCAAGGCACTCCAAATCCTAAACCAACAATCTGTCAAATGTGCTAAACCACTTGGTCTAGGCACTCCAAATCCTAAACCAACAATCTGTCCAATGTGCTAAACCACTTGGTCAAGGCACTCCAAATCCTAAACCAACAATCTGTCCAATGTGCTAAACCACTTGGTCAAGGCACTCCAAATCCTAAACCAACAATCTGTCCAATGTGCTAAACCACTCGGTCAAGGCACTCCAAATCCTAAACCAACAATCTGTCCAATGTGCTAAACCACTCAGTCTAGGCACTCCAAATCCTAAACCAACAATCTGTCCAATGTGCTAAACCACTTGGTCAAGGCACTCCAAATCCTAAACCAACAATATGTCCAATGTGCTAAACCACTCAGTCTAGGCACTCCAAATCCTAAACCAACAATCTGTCCAATGTGCTAAACCACTCGGTCTAGGCACTCCAAATCCTAAACCAACAATCTGTCCAATGTGCTAAACCACTCAGTCTAGGCACTCCAAATCCTAAACCAACAATCTGTCCAATGTGCTAAACCACTTGGTCAAGGCACTCCAAATCCTAAACCAACAATATGTCCAATGTGCTAAACCACTCAGTCTAGGCACTCCAAATCCTAAACCAACAATCTGTCCAATGTGCTAAACCACTTGGTCAAGGCACTCCAAATCCTAAACCAACAATCTGTCCAATGTGCTAAACCACTTGGTCAAGGCACTCCAAATCCTAAACCAACAATCTGTCCAATGTGCTAAACCACTTGGTCAAGGCACTCCAAACCCTAAACCAACAATCTGTCCAATGTGCTAAACCACTCAGTCTAGGCACTCCAAATCCTAAACCAACAATCTGTCCAATGTGCTAAACCACTTGGTCAAGGCACTCCAAATCCTAAACCAACAATATGTCCAATGTACTAAACCACTCAGTCTAGGCACTCCAAATCCTAAACCAACAATCTGTCCAATGTGCTAAACCACTTGGTCAAGGCACTCCAAATCCTAAACCAACAATCTGTCCAATGTGCTAAACCACTTGGTCTAGGCACTCCAAACCCTAAACCAACAATCTGTCCAATGTGCTAAACCACTTGGTCAAGGCACTCCAAATCCTAAACCAACAATCTGTCCAATGTGCTAAACCACTCAGTCTAGGCACTCCAAATCCTAAACCAACAATCTGTCCAATGTGCTAAACCACTTGGTCAAGGCACTCCAAACCCTAAACCAACAATCTGTCCAATGTGCTAAACCACTTGGTCAAGGCACTCCAAACCCTAAACCAACAATCTGTCCAATGTGCTAAACCACTTTTTCAAGGCATTCCAAATCCTAAACCAACAATCTGTCCAATGTGCTAAACCACTCAGTCTAGGCACTCCAAATCCTAAACCAACAATCTGTCCAATGTGCTAAACCACTTGGTCAAGGCACTCCAAATCCTAAACCAACAATCTGTCCAATGTGCTAAACCACTCAGTCTAGGCACTCCAAATCCTAAACCAACAATCTGTCCAATGTGCTAAACCACTTGGTCAAGGCACTCCAAATCCTAAACCAACAATCTGTCCAATGTGCTAAACCACTCAGTCTAGGCACTCCAAATCCTACACCAACAATCTGTCCAATGTGCTAAACCACTTGGTCAAGGCACTCCAAACCCTAAACCAACAATCTGTCCAATGTGCTAAACCACTTGGTCTAGGCACTCCAAATCCTAAACCAACAATCTGTCCAATGTGCTAAACCACTTGGTCTAGGCACTCCAAACCCTAAACCAACAATCTGTCCAATGTGCTAAACCACTTGGTCAAGGCACTCCAAATCCTAAACCAACAATCTGTCCATTGTGCTAAACCATTTGGTCAAGGCACTCCAAACCCTTAACCAACAATCTGTCCAATGTGCTAAACCACTTGGTCAAGGCACTCCAAATCCTCAGCCCACAATCTGTCCAATGTGCCAAACCACTCAGTCTAGGCACTCCAAATCCATCACCTGATCAACATGTTGAGTGTTAATTTTTCCTTCATCTTTGCTGTCTAATATTAAGTTGATTTGTTACCATTCACATGGACTCACTTTTTTCATAAATGGTTTTGCGAGTTTGCAGATGTTTCCTGGTTTCCTTTTGCAATTACAAGGTTTGACCTCGCAATTATAAAGTCCCAGACCAGTAGTCAAGACTAAATCATTGCGAGAGAGACACGTGAGCCTGACCAACTTATATGACATGAGTCATAATCAGTGACTTCTAAAAATAGATTTTGTCTTAATTTCTGAGCGCCCAGCAGGGTGGATATGTGCGCGCTACAAATCTTTATTATTGTTATTATTATTATTATTATTACAGAAAACCTAATGTGTGTTTATAATAATTCAATAGCAGTGTTGCTTCATCAGAGCATGATTCACTGACGGTCCCTAACACAGTGTCGCATTAAAACTGATCACATTATGATAGCGCGACATCATCCCCCCCCCTCTCCCCCTTCCACCTCCTAAGAGACCGATGACTAAACTTACATCATTGCTGTTCATGAAAGCCTTGCCCTGGTACATTCACCTCCTTTCCCACAACATTTTAACTCTGCCCACTTAACCCCCCCCCTCTTCCCCCATGTTTTGTTTTTATAGAGAAATTATTTTAGAATGTCGTCTGGCTGCTTTGTGCCCTGTAGGAATCCCTACGTGAGTCTGAGCACGGAATGAGACCACATTAAAAAAAAAAGAAGAAAGTTGCATGGATTGCATCAAGCGGGCATGAATTACATAAAGCAGATTAGTTTGCCAAGCTGAATGTTTTGCTAAGCATTCATAAAGGGTAGGGGGGGGGGGTGCACCATAGGGAGTTAACCGAGCAAATGGTTATCCGGGGTCAATTTCATAGCGCTGCGAAGCAGAAAAAAAATGCTTACCAGAAAGCTTTGCTTAGCAGATTTCTTTCTGGTTACCAGCCAAACTGCATACAAAATGTATGCATTTTGGCTGGTAGTCTGTTTGATATTGCTTAGCAAAAATATTTGCTTAGCAAAATTCTCTGCTTTGCAGCTCTGTGAAATTGGGCCCCAGATACTTACTTGGTTTTAAGATGGTAGTGATACCAAACAACCCAAGAAGTTATTCCGTCTGACATGTTGTCATTTTCCTGAAAATGTACGTGAAATGTTTGTAGGGAAAAGCATTTTTAACTATTAACCCTCCTACTACTACTACAAGGGTCAAAACCAGTCAAAATGTTGATATTCTTGCCACGGTATATCTAGTGCACTTAAAAGTCGAACACTGTCAAACCTTACGTGTAGTAAGTACATTTACAGGTCAAAATGAGTTGACTGTTTTTGACTGGTGAAAGCATTGTCTGGTATTGTTCAGGGTGGTGAAAATGACAGTAAAAACCAGTCAAAAATGCCCCCTGTGTGCACATTTGGGTCAACAGTCAAAGTCAAAACAGGCAGTTGATTGGTTTTGACCTCTGTAGCAACTTCCCACTAAAGTGCAGCAATAGTAGGAGGGTTAAAAATGGATCATCAGTAATTTTATATCTTTATTCATTTACAAAGCAAACACTTGTTTTTATTCATATCAAAAACACAAGATTGAAAAAATTAGGATTCAAATGAGACATTAACCCTAACCACCACTAAACCCATCAAACTCCAACAGCTGGTTGTGTTGCACTTTGATGGACTCAGTACTGTATAGCCTATGCATGGTGTTGGATTTTGCCGGATTCAGGAAGCTTCCTAGCCAAAAACCATTAGGGAATTAGGGTTAAAACAAGGTAAAAAACAAAAAAAAACAATGGAAATAAATATGATAAATTGAAGATATAAATTTTAATTAAAAAAATTAAAATCTGAAATAAAACGATGATTCATTTCCTCATTGTAATGAATACAGCACATCTGAATGAGTTTTCACAAAGGTCTCATACATTGTAAAATGTCTGGCTCTTGGGACATATTTACAGACATTTTACCTGTATATAATGACTTGACTTGGCAACCAACCAACATTTCACATGATGTACATATCGCCTTAAAGCTTGTTGTCCGTTTTGTTTCGCTACAACCAAAATTATATTGCCTCAGCCAAAGTTCTCTGTTGATATTGGCCCCTGAAATCAAGGAATACCTGACAAATTCATCATGAGAAAATGTAGAGAAGACCCCTGAACCACATTCTCACTTAGCGATCATTGAGAAACGACTTGCCCGATATTGGTTCTCCCCTGAACCATAATCTCACTTAGCGACAGTTGAGATACGAGTTGTGCGATAAGGTTCTTTTCAGAACCTGTGACCTCACTTAAGCGATAGTTGAGATAAACACATGGTGTTACCGCAAACCAAAATGATAAATACTCCACCATGCAAAACCTTTAAATCTTATAAAATGTAGTGTGGGTTCACACGCCAACTCCGTATACTCTGGGGGCTTATTCAGTTATGAGCCCTCGGCTGTAGAAGGCTGTGCCAAGCTGTTCATTAACCAGATACTGTTTCCCCATCTGCCTTGCAAATTCCCCAGTCATGAGGCCATCGTCCTGACACACTTTTCTAGGTACGGTGTGGTTAGACGGCATATTGTATGCAATGCAGTGGCCAATGTATGTAGAGATAGCCCCCTCCTTGGACCACCCCGTCCCTCTACCCTACCTATTTTACTAAAGGGCCCGCCCCACCCCCTCTCACCGTACAAATACCGTACAAGCGCTCTACCAACTGAGCTAACCAGCCCCTATGTTGGTGGTCGGTCCACTTATGCCAATTATCTATTGCTCTATGGGGCCAGGTCAGAGGCCAAACCATATCTGCCGAGTAGCCAGGGATCAAGCCCCGGTCAGATGCAAACAACCCGGGTAACGGCAGTAGCGGAGATCACACAACTTGGGACACAAGCCTTTTATGTGGTTGTACACAAAGTAGATTTATAGGGAGAAACTGACCTGAATATTATATAAACGGGTAGCGAGCAAAGAAAAATTGGCTGATGCCGGACTTGAACCTGCGACCTCTCTGTATATTTTGTATGTTTTTGCAACTTTATGCATGGTAAATGCAGTATTGTGATTATTTTTTTAGTAATTTTTTGGATGGGTGAATTTTTGTTTTACGACATATGCATTTTGGATAAGAAAATGCATGAAAATAATAAACACCAACAGAGCCTGCCACTGATAGTTCACTGATCATCAACGCTGACCCATTTAGCTGCATTTTTGACAAAATTATAATAGGAAGGGATATTTTTAGATTTGAAACTACCTGTGGAGGAAAATTAATGGTGGTTCCCCATCCCCCCCCAAAAAAAGTTTGCCAGAGTAACAGACCGCATTTTGTGTGTGTATCCTTCCTTGAAACGCTTGAGTCAGAATTTTCTTTTTCACCAGGGGCGCCCATCGAATGCGCCTTTCCCAAAACTCTGATTTGAAATTTCCTGTGGAGCGAAGGGAGTGTGTCTTCCTGTGTAACTAACTCCTAGTTTCTGTTTTTAATATATTTCGTTTTGGACTCGTTTTTTTTTTCTTTCCCCGTGTTTGCACCTTTTCAGATTGAAGCTCGCTCGGTGGAACACTTGAAGAAGCTCCAGAAGGGTATGGAGAACAAGGTGATATCACTGCAGCAGAAGGTGAACGAGTTGGTAAGTTCTCCCCGCTGTCGTACAACCTATATAGACGACCGGATCAGATTTGTGCCGGGTTTGTTTTATGAGAAATGCGGGTTTTTCTAATCATTTTTCATGCCGAGCACGTATTATACTTCCTGCCATTGATTCATCTGCATAAGACTGTCGGCCATGGGTTCTCCCAGCTTAGCCGCTGACCTTTTGAACTTCTGTTCACGTCGGAGGAACATTTTTATTGGCACGTGGGAAAATGGTTATCAAGACCGTATTTCGAGGCCAAATAGGGGTTTCCCTTTTTATCTGCTATGGGCGTTGCTAAATCGTACAGATAAGGAAATTCAGTCATTGATGTGATTGGATTAAATCAATGCAATTCGTTTTTACAATGAATAAAGCAAACAGTTTTGAATTTAAAAAAAAAAGCTTATTAGGAGGTTTGATTCATGTCGATAATGTGAGGTATAATTGTTAAGTGCAGATTCATTGTTAAGCAGTTTACTGAGATGTGGATTGGGCCGTAGTTTACCGCCCCCTTGGCAACTCTGAAAGGTCGGTCGGGCTTGCATTAAGATGTCTGTGAGAGAAGGTTTGCTGTCCTCAGTACAAACATGTAAGCACAACCTGACATGTAACATTTATTGCAACATCTGGGCTCAGGAGAAAGTCATAAATGCAGTCGAGAGGTCAAGGTTATTCTTAACATCATCGTACTGGATATGATGGAAGAAAAATGGCTTTCTCTATGCTGAGACAGAACATCTGGGCTCAGGAGAAAGTTATAAATGCAGTCGAGAGGTCAAGGTTATTCTTAACATCGTCATACTGGATATGATGGAAGAAAAATGACTTTCTCTATGCTGAGACAGAACATCTGGGCACAGGAGAAAGTCATAAATGCAGTCGAGAGGTCAAGGTTGTTCTTAACATTACCGTACTGGATACGATGAAAGAAAAAATGGTTTTCTCCGTGCTGAGACAGAAGTGTGTGACCATGATCGGCTACGGTTTCACCATGGGTTGGCAAAATGGGATTTCGTGCACCCAAAGAACGGGTACTCGTCCAAATAACCAAAGAAAGCTTGACTGGGTTGATGAGGGGGGTGAAAAGTAACAATTTCCAGGTGCAATGTAACCCTATTTTATGCTGTTCGCTTGTCAAGTGGAATCAGTGTATTGCAAGTGCAACCAGTCCCACGGTTGCTGCAAGTTAAAGCCGTCACGGTTTTCAAGAAACCTAATCTGCTTAGCATGTCATTCATTCACATTTGGCATGACCTCAGTATTTGTGGTACAAGTACACCATTGCTAACCCCCTACCCTGACCCCGCTCCAACAGAACAGCTGCCATTTTCCGACCCCCACTCACCTACCCCCTACCCCTTCTTGCCCGTTGCATCTCTAATTGAGCCTAACCCTCAGGAGCCCACAGGAAGAAGACAACTCTAAGTTGTCTGTGAAGGCAATCCCTGCCGTTGGCCTCACCTTTCTGGGTACGTACAGGAAGTCAAGAGAGCATTGAATCACCTTGAAACGTTCTTGAGCTCAGGGTGAACCTTTGAGTGGCGGAAGAAACCATGAACTTGAGATGAACTCTTCAACTCGTTTTTAACAATAATGACCTACAGTGTAGCGCTAAAATGGCTAAATGGTGCGAACATTTGTGCTGTGAAGGCCCTTTTAACACTGAGACAGCCGGGTCATTTTAGAGCTTTTATTTAGGACTGAGCCGATGAAATGAAGTTTGCCTGACATCTTTGGAAGAAAACTTAAGATACTGTGCTGAACACTGGTTAAAAACCCTGGGTTATAGCAACCTCAGGTCATCCTTGGATTTGAACCCACATCCTAAAGATTATAGTCAACTTGCTAACAACTGACGAGCTGAACTCTTGACCTTAGCAAACTTTGGTTGTCCTAGCCAGGAATCAAACCCACACCCTTAAGATTATAGTCAACTTACTAACAACTGACGAGCTGAACTCTTGACCTGAGCAACCATGGGTCATCCTAGCCAGGATTTGAACCCACATCGTGAAGATTATAGTCAATACATTAATGACTGGCCTATTCTACTTTTGACATATACTACTCAAAACAATTTAGGGAACACCGGAATAATCTCAGTTAAAGCAAGATCATTTATTTCAGATAAACACAATGTTTCACAGAATTGATGAGAAACAACTGCACAATGAAACAGATGATAAAGGATGCATGTAGTGATTACACATTTCATGACATGACTACTGAAAGGGAGAGGGGGTTGCAAATGAAAATCCCAGTTCATGGAACATTTCAAACCTATTTGATGTTAAAAATCCGGTGTTCCCTAAATTGTTTTGAGTAGTATATATCAACATTGAGGATAAATCAGTAATAGTACAACCACCCTAGACATCAGAAACACTCGAAGTCATCGCTGCCAGGATTCGAACCCACTCTGTCAAAGTTAAAGACAGGTATCGCACACAGATGACCGCTCCCCTCTAGACATCAGAAACACTCGAAGTCATCGCTGCCAGGATTCGAACCCACTCCGTCAAAGTTAAAGACGGGTATCGCACACAGATGTCCGCTCCCCTCTAGACATCAGAAACACTCGAAGTCATCGCTGCCAGGATTCGAACCCACTCCGTCAAAGTTAAAGACGGGTATCGTACACAGATGACCGCTCCCCTCTAGACATCAGAAACACTCGAAGTCATCGCTGCCAGGATTCGAACCCACTCCGTCAAAGTTAAAGACGGGTATCGTACACAGATGACCGCTCCCCTCTAGACATCAGAAACACTCGAAGTCATCGCTGCCAGGATTCGAACCCACTCCATCAAAGTTAAAGACGGGTATCGTACACAGATGACCGCTCCCCTCTAGACATCAGAAAGACAGGATTCGAACCAACACCATGGAAATTTAAGATTGTAGCTTCAGCAATCTGCCGGGATTCCACCAGTTGAGCTTCAAGGCATTACTTCCGGGATTTGAACCCGCACCCGTATAGAGTGACAAACAAAGGAATCAACTGAAATTTTATGGCCATCGTTAACTTTACAAATGTTGTGGGTATGAAACATCTGGCCTTTCTCTCACTGTGGAGTGTGACACTCTTACAGTACGCAGACGGCAAAAACTATCATGTTTATGAAAAGTCCAAAGTTATTCGCCAATTATGAACGTCAGAATTGAGATAACGAATCGTTTCGATCGTAATTCCACTTTAGAATGATTACGAAGTTTGTGTTTTTTTGATCAAAATTTCTGAACGCATTTTCTCTATTTTCCTCGTTAAACGACACAACCTAATTGGCTGAAACTTTCGCAGGTCGGTTGTTTTATATCAATCTTTATTCATATGAAGTGAGACACAGTAAAATAGAAATTTATCAAAGGTATACTTTCCCTTATTGAACTGGGGAGGGGGGGGGGGATCATTAGTTTGAGTGATTTTGACATTGATGATTCTCTACAGGTTTGCTAAATTGATAGACCTAATTCAGTTAATTCAGTCAGGAAGTGTTTGGGTTTTTTATAGCTGGAAGGTGTAGTTTCAAAGGCAAGTGAAATTTTATCAATGGGTCCATACTGCAAAAACTTATTATAAATAACTTGTGCTCAGTCATTCGATTCTTGTGACCATCTTTCTGTGTTATCTCTCTTTCAAAAGTATTCCGGTGGTTTCGTAGTCTGGGGTCAATTTCATGGAGTTACCAAGCAGAGAAAATTGCATACCGTAAAAATTTGCTTAGCAGATTTCTTTGGGTACCAGCTAAACTTTCATACAGAGTGCGTGCGGTTTTGGCTGGTAGTCTGTTTTATAATGCTTAGCGAAAATATTTGCTTAGCAAAATTCTCTGCCTAGCGGCTCTGTGTAATTGGCCCCCTGGTGAGGTTCTGGTAAGATTCCCGAGTTCTGTCAAGGGATCTTCATCTTAGGGTGATATTCCCGATATTCATGATTGTAATGAAAAAATGAGAGAAATGCTGAAGTCAGGGTGCCCGGCATAAACAACTGTTGACTGGATACACTGTCCACGTCCTTGGGTAATTAAAGAAAGGCTTTGGCTTAAGGCTGTGTGCGTTATTTCGGGAACCGGATACCCGAAAGTGGAAATCTTTGGATACCCGAATACCCGTAAACAATTTTGTAAAAACACCTAAATACTCCCGGATGTACAAAATAACCAATATGAACACAAATTTCTCTTGTTTTTATTAGTCATAAAAAATGTGGACTTACTACTAATAATTATCCTGCCTATATATTAAAAACGACACGTAGCATCCCCATTCCCCACACATTAAATGTTAACAACAAATCAGAGACTTTGTATAACTTAAGTGTTCAGTCGAAATTTTTGAAAGTAGTTTTAAACTACTTTCAAAAATTTTGACTGAACACTGAATATTGACTGAATAATATTGATTATTAGAACTGAAAAAATGGAACCGGGTAATGACAGATTCGGGCGGGTATCCGGGTACCCGGCACAGTATTACTTTGGCTTAGACACACTCTGGATTTCAGTGGGTGGAGAAGGCGCGGTGCACAAACACTTGCCGTGAATATCAATTACCAGCATTCAAAGTTCAAAGGTAAAAAATTACCAAGATGAAGAAGCCGGCATCGGGCGTTATCCGCTCAGTGCGCATCGTATCCCCCTAGCGGTGAATTTGCACCCAGTGTCTTGATAATAACCATGTTTGCGTCGTGTGAGCATTGTGCGTACACTTTATGCACATATGTTATGATAATAAGCGCGTGTGTACTTCTGCCAGCCAATGATCGCTGGAGATATTCCGCGCATATGCACATCAACTGCAAAATCCGCCAAACGCGACGCACTATCGCTGCCCTTTCGCCCACAATGGTCTAACAATATAGTATGCCCTCAACGGCTCATGCACAGTACGAATACCTTGAGCCAATGCAGTGCCATGTTTGTGGGCTAGGATATTGACATCTTCTGTTGTGGGTAAGTTAGTGGTATTTGTCCGTTGTTTAAATGACAAGTCATTTATAAAATAGAAACCAGAAATTCCCCTAGCTTGCAATTCAGTCTCTTACTCACCTGCTTCAAAATATCACACCCGTTTCTATGTATTTGAGTATACAATATATAGTTTTTTTTTCTATCGGAAAAAATAAGTTTTTCTTTGGACAGCTGTTTGGATAAATGGCACCCTCGTAAGTCTCTGCACGGAATGGGTACCGCCCCCAGTGGCAATTAGTCGGATTGGGTTTGGGCACGCTGCAGGCACACCGTCAAGTAGATCTGCTTGTCTGCACAGCAGCTATGAATACTCACTGATTTCTTCAGATGCAGGATGGAATTAACTACCGTCTGCTGATTGATTTTTATGCATCACAGTTTACGATATTGACCTTTAGACTGTCGTGCTGTGAGGGGACCCGATAAATTTGTTCCAGTTTTATGGCCTACATACGGATGCTGAGTGGGATCAATTTTTTCTTCTTCCAAGAATGAGTTTATTTAGGATATTGTACAAATGCCGGGTTAACAACAGACATTTATCAAAGGTAGTGTTTTGATTAGAGAAAATTGTATGCATAGTGTTATATCTTTTACAATGGGTTGCTTTTTCCCAAAAACTTTGATTTGAATCAGGAAAAGAATCTGGGAAAAACCACTTACTGAAGTTTTTACCAAACCAAGTACACGTATGAAGATCACAATCATGTGTATTATCCAGGATTCTGTGCAAACACCGGTCTTGCCATTTAAGTGTATTGCTTTAAGATTTCAACTTGACCCTTATCTGCTGTAGCTGTTCTCCGGGGGATCCTCATCACGTGTGTTCTCTTGAGAGGAAGAGTGTTGTGGTTGATGGTTATCTGCTTTTCCCGGTGGTCAGTTTGGATTAAATACATTGTCGTTTCCTTCCCAACTCAAATCTCTTAGTGACAGATTCCATGATCCCATTATAGTTTTCAATAAAAAAAAATGTTAAGAAGTAAATTGTAAATTTCAACATTGTTTTTTAACTTTTGAGGAAACCGTTCTCTCTGTGCACATCATAGCCCTCTAGCAGCAAAAATGCTCAGGCGGGATTCGAACCCACGACCTCCTGCTTACTAGTGCAGACGTCTTAACCTCTCGACCACCGAGCTTGCCCGATGGCAATTGGCTGGCTAGAGAATCCTATATAGCAGCGGGTTCTGCGATATATATAGGTTGGTGAAATTCTTGCCTCGTGTGATAAACAATTGATTTATTGTATACTGTATACAGTGTTATACACACGTCGGTGTAAGGGCAAAATTAAATCAGTTGTTTATCACCTGATGCAAGCATTTCATCAACCAATAATGTTATTGTCGTACTTACATCGCTTGAATGCTTAAATCAAGTCAACCTTTTATACAAACTAGAAATGTTTCTAACTGAATTCCATCCTCTTTCCAAATGTCATACCTATTCCTATGGTTCATACATTTTGCTGGAATTACCGTTGAGTATGAGAAAATGTTCCCCCTGAAATATGAGAGTATCATCGTCCGTTTTGTTTGAATTTTTATTGCTGGAGAATGCTTCCCTGGTAAGCATTAACATTTAAATGTAAATAGATTCAATAGCGCGCTCACCAGCGATATACTGCAGATGAGGGCTTTGGCCTGGAGAAAGACGGGGCACCTTCGACATTTTGCGCACTAAGGTACTTGACCTATTCACTCTTTCAAAAGCTTGTGTTATTCACCTTTTTCCCCCCCGCGGCTGACAAAGAATTACATGACCCTCGGCATTCTGGGAGTGTATGCCCCGCAACTTGGATTATGTCTTTAAAGACCAGACGTGTCGATTGGTGCGAAGTCGTGATCATGTCGTGTTCATCAACAAAATGAACCCTGAGAAAAGCTTAAACACCCACACACGACTTCCAATCGACTATCTCTTCATGAACATCCCTTCACAGGTTTTAAATAGTCCTTCCTATTAAACCCCAACTGAAAAACCGCAAATGGTGGACATGGAATGCTTCAAGAAATCACCCCACTGTTCCTCCACATATCCGACCATAAGTGAATTAGTCACCTAATTTCCTGTCCCCCCCGAATGGATTAAGCAGGAATTATCACGAGTATCGGGGGCCCCTCTGCACTCACACACACGCGCACACACACACACGCACACAGGCCTACAGTCAAAACGCTTTGGGAGGTAACTTTGTCATATGCTCCCCATTAAGTCTTGAGAAACTGTCGGAGTTGACGCCTAATTGGGAGACGGATGATTCCCCAACCCTCACCTCTCTCCCCCCCCCCCCCTTTCCCCCTGGTCCAATGGACTTGTAGTTTGGATTTACACGGGTGACGTAACGTGGTGATACATTTGTCTCAAGGAAATATGTCTGTGGGGATGAACTTCAGGGAATTTTGTTATAAGAAGGCGCCAGTCACTGAATAATGTTTTTTCGGGGAACATTGCGCTGGCGTTCAATGCTTGATTGATCTACGGACCAGAGTTTCAACGCTACTTCAACCTGCTAACTATTGCTGATAGCTAAACTCTCCTGCTGAAGTTCACTTTTGAAAAGTTTGCCAGGCAATTTGTTTTTCTGCAATCTCCAGACAAACAACGTGGCAGCAAACAAAACAAGGAAATTCTAATACACCGTTACCCGACTGTCGGCTTTGTTGCCAAGGCTATGCATCCTTTTTGAGGTGCTGGTGGGGTTCACCGCCCCACAAGGAGCTTAACTATACAAATGTGGCTTGGGCTTTTCTTCCGCCGAGATCTCTGAGCAAGAGGACTGCGGGATCAAGTTTCTCCCGAAAGCCATGTTGTTAGGAGCTGTGCAGGAGATACCGATATGCGATATCTCGCAGCAGTGCGTGGGGATTTACCGCTGAGGTTTTTAGAAGCTCAAGAACATTGCTACACATGCTTCTTCTGTCAAAACAGTTTTTACTTTTCAGAAGTTTCAGTTTTGGAAGTGCTGTAACAATTTGCTATTGTGGTATAAATACTTGTGTACTGCTTTCAACTTTAGTCTAGCATCAAACACAGCACTTTATGACTGCAAACACGTCATCTGTTTGGAGGAGGATTGATCATTTCTACGAAACAACATTTTTTTTTTGGCATAACATTTGTATCCCTGTTTAGGGTAACAGGAACTGGTATTGCTTAAATTCAACTGATTTCCTTTAGAAACGTGTTTTTTTTTCTTTTCAAGAGTCTGTGTGCAGATAGAGGTAAACTCTCTGAACTGTGATTCATCATGTGCATTAAATTGACTGTGGGAAGACTTCCTTTAGCTTCTGTTTGGTACCAGTCGGCCAACATATGGTCTAAATTGGGTAGCCTGTAAGTGATCCCATCGCAACAAGGCAAGTCATTGTCGGCCGACATTATAACTGTACAAACCGCACATACGTATTTTGCAGTTTTAACCTGAATCAGAAACATTCTCTTCAAACAGTGAATGTATATTTAGCTTATATTTCATCCATTGGGACGTGATTTGTTAATGTCATAACCTTTGTACTGTTCCACAGGCCGTTTGCATCAGGAGTTGTACATGTCATTATGGATGCTGTTTTTTTTTTTTTTAAGTGTGAAAAAGAAACCAGTAACATGTATATGTGAAAGTAAAGGTTGTTATGTGGAAACCACCTGCTGTTTATGTGAATAATTGTTTTCAGGATTGTGACTCTTTCGTGTACATGTTTGCATGAATACTCACTTTGAAGTGACAAGTTTGGTTGACCAGTTGTGAAGAAAGAATCCCCCTGACTTTCATATTTGAAGGAAATGAAGTCATTGTTGCGTGGTTGAATATCCTTACTTCTGTTGAACATCGTCTTACATGTATCTGGAGAGATTTTCTACGAAAGTATAAAAATAATTGAAGCTTAATACACATGCACTAATGTACTGCAAAGAGACCAGTTTTGGATCTTCCATCATAAAGGCAGACACATATTGTATTTGAAGAAGAGGAAACGCAAACTGAAAATCGTTTTTTGTGGCATTTCCATGGAATCTGTTGACTTCAAGCTTTCGCGGGTAGCTCTAGAACTGATCCACAACTGGGACTCTGTGTAATTTTAAGAGTAACTTTGTTCTGGGATAGAATGACGTCAATGATCGTCGTGAGAAAAATGTTGACGGCAAGCTGGTTTGACGACTGTTATCTTCATTGCACACCAATCTTGTGTAATTAAGTCTTCGGAGAAGTGGTTTATCGCGTGTTAACAGTCTGTGCAGTTGTCACAGAGGCCAAGAGAAATATCAACCAACCTTGGAGATTAAAAAGTGCAAATAATGTCCTGAATGAACGGCTTGGTTCATTTTCATCTGCAGTCCCCTTCAGGCATTATCAGACATCACAGAATACTTACCGTCTTTTTTCAGTGGACATTTCCAAAATTGATCCGCCGGTGAGACAAACTAGCTTCTAAAATGAGCAGATTTAAATATTCCCGCTATTCGGGCCTGAGGGGCGACCCGGTGAAACTAAGAGTTCTCTTCTTTGAGGTAAGAAGTGTTGATCAGCAGGAGGGATGTCCTTGCTGTAACATTCAAAAGTACTGGGAGGAGGCTAACCCTTAAAAATTTCCATTCAAAAGTTGTGCATCCCAACGGTTTTTTTTCGGCAGAAATAATTGCGTGTTTTAAGTAATACCCATTTTTTAATTTGCGAGTTGTGAATGTTGAGTAACATTTTGCTGTGTAATGTAAGCGAATTCCTTCACTTTTCTCTTCCAGTAAATTTGTCTTTATTCACCTCCTGGAAAACATGTTTTCAGGCTTGTGATTTCTCATGATTTTTTTAATTTTTTTTTACAAATGACACCATGAAGCTGTACCACATAAAGCTGAAAGTTGAATTTAAAAACGATCCCAGTAATGGCCGGTTTGTTCCCCCATGGCAGAAGATCTTATATTGGTGTATAGACCTGCACCATGCTGTAGCCATCAAGGGGCTAATTTATTGTATCATGGCATAGCCCCAGTGGTACTGACAGCACTGCACCAAAGGAATGCTAGGGGAATGCTCGTCGCTTCGTTAGAAAGGTTTTATGAGAGGATTTAATTTATTAAATAAATAAATAAATAACAAGGAAGCCGAAAACTTGGATTTGCCTCCCCCCCCCCCCCCCCCCAGCACATCAAATTTGTCATTCTTTAAAAATATATCATATGCAAGCCTGTATTTTCTTCGGATTTTTCCTGATTTCAGGATTTTTTTTTGAAATCTCTCTTGTCTGAACATTTTCTTGAAAGAAGAGAATTAGCCACCAAGGAAAGAAAGAAGTAGCCCGTATTGTGTCCAAACCTCTAGTTTCTTGTTTGTAATAATAATAATAATAATAATAATAATAATGGACACTTATATTGTGCCGGTATCCGCCAAGTTTGACACTCATGGCGCATGAACATTATTACCCCTGTCATCGGGCCAGTTATATCATTCCTAGAACCATCTCAACTCCCTGGGGAGTATGCACATGTAGTATGGATGTGGAGAGTCTGTAAATCCTCCAAAATTAAACATCCAGGAGTTTCAGGGGGAAGGGGTGACCCAAAGGCCTGCTGCCCATTTTTTCAGGATTTGTTACTTTTGTCAAATCACACCACCCCCCCTTGATGTTTTCGATTCGTCGACAGACCAAGGAGAAGAAAGAGAGAGAGGATCAGGATGCCACGATTGAGAAGCTCCGCTCCCAGGTCAAGTCCATGGAGCAGACCCAGGTGGAGACCAACTCCCTCAGCAAGCGCATCCACGAGCTGGAGCTGGAGAATGCCAGGCTGCGGCAGGAGCTCGAACAGACCGTTTTGGAGAAGAACGCCCTCAACGACGAGATGGGGAGAGTCCTGCAGGAACACAAAGAGGTGAGTTTTTTTTTTGTTTTTTTGCGCAAACGCAAACGGCCTGTACTTTTTGTTTCATCTTCATCATAATATAAGTTGTTTGTGTTTAAGGGATGGCAATTTTTTTTTTTTTTTTTTTGTACAGGGTCGTTATAATTATTTCCTCACTTTAAACATAACCCTTTTTAAAGCCATTATGCACTATTGGTAATCTCAACAACCTTTGTGTAAAGTTGATGATGGTAACAAACATCCCTTCAAATATTTCTGTCTCGGGCGCTATCGTTTTTAGCAAAATTAGTGAAAAGTTTCCAAAATGAGTATCTGTCATCTGAAGACAGAAATCCCACGCCAAAATGGATACAAACAATCTTGAATGCATTTTCAATGAAACAAGCTGAATTTTTTTTGCAGGTTGCTATTAATACATATCCCTTGATTCTTATAAAGTATGGCTGAATTGACAGATATTTTACCAAGAGGGTATACTGGCTTTAAGTTATCCCACGAAATCCCTGTCTAAAATCTCTAACCGTGGAAACGCCGGGAAAGTGCCTTTGCTGCAAGTGTTTCAGTAGGGTTCACGATGATTTCATGGTAACAGACCACCGTAAAAATGCCCGGGGGGAAAAAGCAAAAAAAATTCCACTTTTCTTGCCATGAAAGCAACAAGAAATCCGCTGGCTGGTTTATTTTGGCCATGCTCATTAACTTTGCTCAGCAAGTTGAACCATATGAATGCTGTGGATACACTGAACATGCCAGCATGTACTTGGGGGGGGGGGGGGGATGGGGTGGATATGGGATGGGGGATATGGGGTGGGGGATATGGGATGGGTTGGGGATGGGATGGGTTGGGGATGGGTTGGGTTGGGGATGGGTTGGGGATGGGATGGGTTGGGGATGGGATGGGTTGGGTTGGGTTGGGGATGGGGGATGAGGGGTGGGGATGCACCTTTTCATGCTCTAAATGACCCATCTCCATCTGCCAAGCTACCATGTTGACCAGAGAAATGCCAAAATCCATTTTGATACACAGCTTTTGTCGCGCTGTATATGATTTGCAACTTATCAGTAATCACCTGTAGATTGGTCACAAGAAAAACTTTTCGTTATCTTTCTGCCCTCACATTCTAAAAAGAAAAACAAAACAATCCCCCCACTGACTCTGAGAAGTTATTACATTGGAACACAACAGGAAGGGAGTTTGCTAAGCGGAAGGTTTTTTGGCTATAAATCGGAAAGTCAGGTGGGCTTCGTTTGTGAGGACAGATGCCGATTATATGATTCATGCTTAACCAGACTGCTGCGGACAGTCTGGGTTTTAGTTTACGGCCCCTAGGGGTCACTCGAGGACACCCGGTGAATGGACTAAACGCTGTCACCATTGGGAGAAGGTCGGTGGAGGGGGGAGGGGGGGGGGCTCAAAGTTCCTTATAACATTCACCTCCTGGGGGAAGGGGGGTTGATGATTTTTTTCCAAAAGAACCCGAGTTCCAATGTTGGGTGGTGGCCCAACAGGTCCAGGACTCTAACCTCTCAAAGGCCTACGTAGTGAGTTCGGTAGTGGGGGTGAAGGGTTGGTCACAGGGACTCAAACTTGGGCTCACAGCTGAACTGTGAAAAGAAGAACATAATATATAAATGGAGACACAAACTAGGGCTCACCAGTGAAATACATGTGAAGCATGTTGAAAAAAAAAACATGTGTACTTGAAACTAGAGCACCGCATCACACCTCATCCCATTTTTCTTTTTGGTCTGATTTCCCTGACTTGTCAATCAATTATGGGGAGCCATGGCCGAGCGGTTTAGTGCATCGGACTTATGTTCTGATGGCCGAGTCGTCTGAATGTGGGTTCGAATCCCGGCTGCGACCGTGGTGCTTGTGTCCCTGAGCAAGACACTATAATTGCTTCTCTTCACCCAGGAGTATAAATAGGAACCTTTTGAGGGTAGAGATGGTATAATTGTGGGCACCAGAAGGGGAGGGTCTTAGCCTAGTTTGAAATCTACTTGACGGAAGTTGTGGCTGTGTCTCTTGTGCAATGCATAGTACGTTGTGATATAAATGTAATGGTCGAATTACGTTTCATAACCCAATAAAACAAAGTTTGAGATGACTAACCTATCAAAATTTGACGTGTGCCAATTTTAGCTGACACAAGCGTTCTAAAGTACAATAGTTTTTTTTTTGCCCTGGGCAGTTTTACTGAAAAGACACATCATGGCTGGTGATTGATAAGTGTATCCGTTTGCAGCTAAAGTGTAAGGTCTAAAAAGTAGTTATTAAATACAGAAGGAAAACAAAACTACACATAATCTGCTCAAAACAAGGAAATAATCATATTTAAAAAATTTTTTTTTTTAATTTTGTGTTAAACAGTTTTGTGACATTGTCCTTCACGGACATGTACATTACTCAGTGCTTTGGAGTATCTGTGGAAAGAAAAAAACAAAAACCTGGTTGCCTTTTTAAAGTGGGGATTGTAACCCACAAACTTGACTTCAGCTTGCCCGATCCCTATGTACATGTCGCATTGGGAACCACAACTTTATATAATTTAGAGTGGTTTAAAGGGACGGCATCGTCACGATCAGAGCAGTACTTTCAACGGGGCATGGAATAGGTGTCCTTGATTAAGGTGAACATAAGTGATTAAACGTTATTTGTGCTGCAGCAACAGTAATATGACCTTAATCTGTAACTAGCACTCATAGAGCAGCTAAGCAGAGAATGTTTGCTTAGCAATGCAAAACAGACTACCAGCCAAATTGCATACGTTTTGTATGAAAGTTTGGCTGGTAACCAAAGAAATCCGCTAAGCATATTTTTCTGGTAAGCAATTTTATCTGCTGATAAGCAGGTCTGTGAAATTGGGCCCCCTGATTCAATGCCCTGTTGATCGTGGCTATATGTTGACCCTAACCCCCTAGGTATTCTGGCTAGGAACCTTCCTGAACCCTAACCTCCTATAGGTATTCTGGCTAGGAACCTTCTTTAACCCTAACCCCCTAGGTATTCTGGCTAGGAACCTTCCGGGATCCTCCAAAATCCATCAGTGCACTTTTGGAAACATGCCCTTATCTTTAAAATGCACCATGCACTTATGGCCTGTACTTCTTGTACTTCTGTACCATTTGAAGAGCTGAAAGTACCAGTTTCCAACAGTGCTGAATTTTCCCCCAAAAGTGCCCCTTGGAGGATTTTGCAGGATTGTAATGCTGCCATGGTTTCATTGGGTTACTTACCCATGATTTGTTTAATAATGTTGTTAATTTCCTTTACCAGGTGGCAAAACAATTCCTGAAGGTAAATATATGCAAATCATCCCCTGCACGATAGAAATCATGTTAAAATATTCACAACATCATGCTGTGCAATTGCATCATGAATTGATTTTGAGTGATGATGCTGTTATATAAAGATATATTACTCGCTGGATTCTTTGCAGCTTTGCTGAAATCGCTGCTGACTTTGTTCATTTGTATATAGCGCAAAGCAGAGCTTGTAATAAAGCGGAATGCACATTTTTTTTAAAATTTATTATTATTTTTTTTTCAGGGATATTTTTTGGTTTGTTATGGAGGTGTTTTGCCCAATGAACCATTGCTTGAGATATTACATGTATGATGAATGACTTTTGGTAATCTTACACTAAGCAATTCAGTCATCGTAAATATTGCTTTCTCTCTCACTTTGCTTGGGTTAAACTATTCTTGTTAACTACTGAGAGGGTCACTATTTTTTTTTTTTTTTTGTGAACCACTGGCTTCACCCATATATAAAATTGGGATTGTGTAGGTCTACGGGGAAACCCTAATTTGACCAGCCACAGTTTAGAGGCTTGTATGACAATCATAGCCAACAGCCAAAACAGCTGCATTGGGAAAGGGACAAATCCCACCATGTAACGTCATAGTTGTGGGACAGGATGTAGTTGCTTCAATTCTGGCTTTGACTCGCTTTAAAATGGTATTTCCTCTGAAGAACACTTTTAATTTTGCTGTGTGGATGATGCCAGAGGTTTATTCAGAATGTATTGATCCCCCCCATGGGCTAGAATGAGGCTAAAAATGATTACAGTTGGCATGCACTTCATCACAGTCTGTCCATTCCATTGATATCAATTCCTCTAGACATAGGAGGTCATGGTGGAAGGTTGCAATTCTTCATATGAAGAGAGCATATTTTTTTTTCTACAGCACTCTATAAGAGCCTTTTCACACTGTTTTTCTACCATACACTGATCTGGATTTGGCAAGAGGTAGTTCCTGATACCATAGATGCCATCTTTACGGGCAACAATTTGATTTGGCTTTTTGATTTGCGTCAAGCATTCCAATTTTTTTTCTGTGCATGCGGTGCTTATACATGTAGACGCCATCTTTACAGGCAACCGTCGGATTTGGCTTTGATCTGTTCCAAGTGCTTCACCGACCAATGGTGCACAGAATTTGCTGAAATGCGCATGTGCTGCACGCAGTGCTTACGCGTAAAGCACGCATTGCTTACGCGAAACGCACAGGCATGTGTACAACGATGGTAAAGTCATTGCCCGTAAAGATGGCTGAATTTTGCATGGTGTGACATCATTTAATGAAAGACAAATCAACACGTTTAGCCCCCAACAACCCTTAGGAACATTGAATTTACTTGGACACAGCATGCGCCCGCCATGCATTCCACGGTGATGATGATGATGGATGAACCGTTCATGATCATACGCAATTACCTTTAAAGGGACAATATTGTCACGATCAGAGGCATGGAATCGGCGTCCTAGTTTAAGCTGAACACGGCGACTGAAAATTACTGCTTCATTTATGTGGCATCAACGGTAATATGACATTTAAGAGTGGGCGATATCGATTTTTTTAATTTTTTTAAATTTATTTATTTATTTATTTTTTATCCACGATATATCGGCAAACATATATCGCGGTTTTCGATAATATCGCGATTATTTTTTGTTATTCATGCATGATTGCTTTAGAGCCGATAACCACAGGTATGTACCCCTCTACAAAGCATCACAATAAATCGCAAATTCGTTTGCGTAGCGTGTATGTACTTCTGAAGTAGTTTGCTTTTGGTTCTCACTTCCAAAAGCTGAAAAGACCGTCATAATTTTGTGTCCATGGAATTTCTGACTTGATTCACAATGGTGATTTTATTTAATCATGATATATTTTTTTAAATGCGATTTGCCGATATCTCGATAACTTAAAAAGGTTCTCAATATCGTAATCGAATAAAAAAAAAAAGGTATTGCGATATTCAATATTTATCGTGTTATCGGCCAAGCTTAATGACATTTGATTTAATTTTGCCCTACACCGACGTGTGTATAGCACTGTATACTCGGTGCTTTCCGAGTGTCTGTGAAAAAACTACACAGGCGACTCGGGCGGGATTCGAACCCACGACCTCCTGCTTACTAGTGCAGACGTCTTAACCTCGCGACCACCGAGCTTGCCCGATGACAATTGGCCGGCTAGAATCCCATATAGCAGCGGGTTCCGCGATATATATAGGTTGGTGAAATTCTTGCATCGGGAGATAAACAATTGATTTAATTTTGCCCTACACCGACGTGTGTATAGCACTGTATACTCAGTGCTTTCCGAGTGTCTGTGAAAAAACTACACAGGCGACTCGGGCGGGATTCGAACCAACGACCTCCTGCTTACTAGTGCAGACGTCTTAACCTCGCGACCACCGAGCTTGCCCGATGACAATTGGCCGGCTAGAATCCCATATAGCAGCGGGTTCCGCGATATATATAGGTTGGTGAAATTCTTGGATCGGGAGATAAACAATTGATTTAATTTTGCCCTAGCTTAATGACCTTATCGTGTGGGATATTATTTTCAGTCACTGAGTTAATCTGAAACTAGCACCCCGATTCCATGCCCTGTTGATCGTGACGATATTGTCCCTTTAATATGACCAAGTGCAAACCTTGTGTATGGTAACCTCACCTTTGACTGACACTGAAAAAGGATCACCACATTATAGGCAACAGTCTATGTCTTGGACACAAGCCTCATTATGGTTCCCATAGACTTGTGTGTAGCCAACCAAGATGGCCGCTTTATATATGTAGATAAAAAGCCAAGTTCCACTGACTGCCAGTGACATTACAAACACTGCATTCGCCAATACTGCTTAGCTGCGTACACTTTGTGCTCAATGGTTGGTCTGATTTATGATGTATTTTTTAGCAAATCAGGCTACTACAAGCTTGGCAGATCTTTGGGGGGCGTCACCCTATTTACCATCACCCTATTTACCATCTGCTTTAAACAATTGATCAATGAGCTATTAATATTTGAATCCTCAAAGGTTCAGAAGCAATCCATGAATCTTAAATTTCCAAAATAAAATTTCATGAATACATTGTAGAATCAAATTTGTATCTACTAGTCCTAAGCCTATGGCAAAAGAAAAGGAGACATGTTGTAGTACTGAGTATAACCTCTGCTCATAGGCAGTGGTAAATTTTTTGTTGTTTTCAGTAGAGGGGGAAATGTGGAAATCCCATTGATCATTGCCCCCAAACCCACCCCCAAACCCACCCCCAAACCCACCCCCAAACCCAAGCCCACCCCCAAACCCACCCCCAAGCCCACCCCCAAGCCCACCCCCAAGCCCACCCCCAAGCCCACCCCCAAGCCCACCCCCAAGCCCACCCCCAAGCCCACCCCCAAGCCCACCCCCAAGCCCACCCCCAAGCCCACCCCAAGCCCAAAGCCCACCCCCAAGCCCACCCCAAGCCCACCCACCCCACCCACCCCCAAACCCAAACCCACCCCCCCCCAAACCCACCCCCAAGCCCACCCCAAACCCACCCCCAAGCCCACCCCAAGCCCACCCCCAAGCCCACCCCCAAGCCCACCCCCAAGCCCACCCCCAAGCCCACCCCCAAGCCCACCCCCAAGCCCACCCCCCAAGCCCACCCCCAAACCCACCCCCAAGCCCACCCCCAAGCCCACCCCCAAGCCCACCCCCAAGCCCACCCCCAAGCCCACCCCCAAGCCCACCCCCAAGCCCACCCCCAAGCCCACCCCCAAGCCCACCCCCAAGCCCACCCCCCCAAGCCCACCCCCCAAGCCCACCCCCCAAGCCCACCCCCCAAGCCCACCCCCCAAAGCCCACCCCAATTTCTAAAAAGCCTCGCCAGATGCACTCGTACATGTAGGGCATCGATGGCTTCTTTGCCTTTTGCCCCGACCCTGGCAAGGTCACGCCGAGACACCTTATCACTAGCATCACGTTAATGGTTCACCCGCATGAGACCCATCTGAGGTAATCCCCCCCCCCCCACTTGCCAAATGCAAGTCATTCTTTAAATTGATGGCAGCAGGTGAACAACAAACCAAAGACCACGTTGACATGAATCATTTTTTTCTGCTTCCTTATCATCCTTCTGGGGGTGACGACTCCTTAAACTGCAAAAAAAAAAAAAAAAAAAAAGGGAACAGCTGGCCAATCTAATGTTAAACATGGTGTAAGTTTAGCCTTCACCAATGTGGCTATAAGCACAATGTACAGTACATACATACATGTACTGTACTATTTTTTATTTTTATTATTATTTTTTTTTTTAGAGTCGCCAGGATCGGGTAGTACCGCTTTATCTTTCGGGATCTAGCCGGCCAATCATCAGTAATGGGCATGCTCAATGGTCGAGAGCTATCTGGTCATAGATCAGGTATCAGGTCATAGGTCAGGTATCAGGTCATAGGTCAGGCATAGGACACAGTAATAGCAGTAACCCTCTGACCTTCCACTTCTGTTTATCTGACCTGGGTCCAAATCCCATTCATGTTCACATGAATTTCTTTAGTCCCTACCTGACCAACTAGAATTGGTTTTTACCAGATTTTTTTACCATTTTTTTTGTATCATTTATTTCTCTCCATGGCCAAATAAGCACAATAAAAAAATGATAACAAATTTAAGTCAATTAAGTCGATAACAGTCAACTGCCTGTTTTTACTTTTGACCCAAATGTGCACACAGGGGCATTTTTGACTGTCATTTTGACCACCCTGAACAGTACCAGACAATGCTTTTTCCAGTCAAATACGATCGACTCATTTTGACCTGTAAATATACTTACTACACGTAAGGTTTGATAGTGTTTGACTTTTTAAGTGCACTAGATATACCTTGGCAAGTATATCAACATTTTGACTGATTTTGACCCTTGCAGTGGTAGGAGGGTTAACATACAGATGAAATTTAAGCTTATTTTTGAAGGCAGAAAAAGTAGTTATGCTTGCATTGATTGGCAAATGCAAAATTTAAATTATAACAGTTAGCAATGGCTTATATTGTGTTTTGTTTCTGGCTGGCCCAATTTTACTTTTATCTTTATTTATATAAGCACAAGATTTCTGTCCGTGCGATTCTGGTTCAGATTTTATTTTTTTTTAATTTTTTTTTATATAATAAAGCATGTCCGCATTTGTCAGTGATGCATGCTCATTTGATATTCTGGATGATGTTGAACAATTAAATCCATCGATAAAAGACGCTGAAACTGAAACTAGCTAGCATCATGCTACGAAACTGCACGGTTTGGGCTTCCCTCTTACCGAATTAAACTCGCTTCCTCTGCTCGACCCTTGGGTATTGTGTAAGGAAATCATGAGCTACCGTTCTGTCTAAAAAAAAATGACATTGCCTTCCCCCCACCCCATGCCACTCATGCACTTGACTGAGTACACTATTCTGAGTGTGTGAACTGTCCTTTAAAGTCACTGTCCAATTTGGGACGTTTCCAAACATTTCATTGATGAAAATGCTACTTGAGTTTATCAAAACAAAACTTTGCCTGAATTTGATTCAACTCCTCTGTTAAAACCCACTGTGTTTACTGGTTCGTTAAATGTCAATGAATTTGTTGTTATTGGGTCAGGCATCCATGGTACGCATTTCATGATTGGTCAGTGGTTGTTCATTGGCATTTGTTCAGCCAGTCAGAATATTTGTTATATAGAAGACTCAGTGGGCCGATCAGCTGAAACTGGGTATCTCTATTCAAACGAACACACCATAATAATGCATTTGATAACAGAATTTGATAAGGGATTGATATAGTTTGAAGGATTTTGTATCGTTCCACAGTAACTTCACATTGGCATCAATCAACATATTATTCCAAGTTGGTTGAACACAAATGAAAGATATTTTTAAAGAATTTTTTACATTTTGGCATTGTATGGACCATTCATTATACCGGAAACAGCTCAGTTGATGCAGCGCTTAACTCATTATCACAAGACCCAGTGGGGCTCGACCTGGCCTAACATTTTATTACTTGGATTAGGCCCCCCCAAAAAAAGTCTCCGGTTTCTGGTCTCTGTGCACGTCACCTCGGACCCGAGCGTCAGCATTTTTAATTTCGCTTTTTTTCTTTTTGGCTATGAAACGATGTCCAATTGCAGCCAAAATTGCTGGATCGATTGGAATTCTGCCGTGCTGTGCTTTAAATGACTTTTTCACATAGGGGTATGAAACGTTTGCCCGATTTGTGAGGCCTCTCTTAGCCACCATACTTTGTATATGGGAAATGTGGTCCCTGTGTATACACTGCGTATACCCTGCGTGGCCGAGCGGTCTAGCTTACCGGACTCAAGTTCTGGTGTTAGCAGCAGAATGTGGGTTCGAATCCCGGCCGTGACACTTGTGTCCTTGAGCAAGACGCTTAACCATAATTGCTTCTCTCCACCCAGCCAGGGGTTAAATGGGTACCTGTGAGGGCAGAGTTGGTTGATTAGCCCTATATGCGCTGTAATGGCAGCAATTGAGCTGTATACTCCCCAGGGAGCTGAGATGGTTTCAGGAATGATTTATGAGCCTTATGAGCCTTATGAGCAGGGGTAATGATATAATGCGCCTTGAGCACCACTTAGTTGGTGGATACGTGCGCTATATAAGTCCACACATTATTATTATTATTATTATTATTATTATTATTATTATTATACCGATTTTGAAGCCAACCGATGACCAGAAACAGGAGACTTATTTTTTTTGGCCTTAGTTTAGTCAAGTACTATTCCTTGTGAATGGGAGACTTTACTTTTACTATTTATGCTGGGGTTAAGGATCTGATGAGCAATTTGTATTGTACGGGGGTATCTAGATGTCAAAAGCCCTCAAAAGCCCATATACATGTAGTTTCCTGTTTTCCTCAGATATGCGCATATGCACTCTGTGAAATGCCTGGGTGCACTCGAAGTGACACATCTTGGTGAGCTATACTAGGCTTTTATTTGCCAGAATGCATTCAGGGATCATGCTGTAAGATGGCTACAGCATAAGCAGAGTTGGATATAGGATAATTGAAGGCAGTCAGATTAAAGGAGGGTTTGGGGGGGGGGGTCTAGATGTTTTTTTCAGGCCTGTGATTTCTCAGGATTTTTCCTGATTTCAGGATTTTTTGTACAAATCTCTCTTTGCCTCAAAATGTTCTTGAAAGAAGAGAAGTAGCCGGTATTGTGTCCAAACCTCGAGTTTCTTGTTTGTGGGGATGTGGAGAGTCTGTAAAAATCCTCCAAAATTAAACATCCAGGATTTTCCGGGGGCTTTGTCCTCTAGACCAAAGGAAGACCCGGGGCAGTGACCCATTTTTCAGGATTTTTTTTACTTTTGTCGAATCACACCGCTGGGTTTTTAGAAGAAAAGAAACATATTTGTCTCTTTGTAAAAACACATCTTATGGTCTCTCAAGGAAGCTTCAAATTAAACAATAATGATAATAATAATGACAGCCAAGGATGGTGTTATAATGAACCTCTGCCCCCCCCCCTCCCCACTCATCTCTGATTCATCTCTGGTTAAAGTAAGGTCAATATAAACCGAATGCAATTTTCTGTGTGCAAGTAATAGCTTGACTGCCCACATTAAAATGACGCTCTTTCCAAAGAATGGATTCAGAATTCAGATTACTTCCTGCTTCTATCTGCCTCGTGCACAGCGTAGCCCTCTAGTGGCGCAAAAAGCACCCAGTATCTAGCCGATAGGGCAGACTGGGGGATGAGTGAGTGTTGCGAGTATACTCAGTGCGCATATTTAACAATATTCGCCTCGTGCATACTTTTTAATACAGCAAATGACCTATAGAGAAACTGTGCACATACGGTTGTCAACTGCAGATACGCTTCATGTAATGAACTTGACGATGAGTGTTCCGTGTGGTTTGATATTTCACCGGAAATCTGTACTCTTATGTTTTCCTTATAGAAGGGAGCAGAATGAGATAAAAATATCACAAAATAGTTAATCAAAGTGTTGTCGAACAGTGCGTAGGTGACATGATTTGACCAGAAAGAAATTTATCACGCTGCGTCATAAATTCATTTATTCATACACGCACTCTTTATCCTTGCCCCCCAAAAAAATGCAACAAGGTCGCATGTGCAATCGTGCATACATTTGCATACATTTGCATACATTTGCATACATTAAAACAATTGAGTGCAGCAACGTCATATCTTCTTCCATAGGTTTTGCGTGTTCATCCTGGAACTCTGTAAAAAGATACGACCTTGTTGCACTGAGCAAAATCCATGTCTGCAAACAAGGTCGTAACTATGATACGACCTTGTTGCACTGATGTCCTTGGTTGAAAAACATGTACAAGTCAAATGGGAGTTAGTGTCCAACAACAAAGGTGAACAAAAGAGTGGAACAGTACACCTTCATCATGGGGCGGACATTTTTTTTTCCCTTCCATATATAAAGCCATGTGACCAAAGTGAGGCTGGAAGGGGAAATAGTCTGGCTCCTTTTATTCAGTGAGAATCAGTGCTGCAGTCGTTATTGGGTATACAGGGAATCTGTCACAGATGACCGCAGTGTGATAAAGGTCTATAGACATATCCCAAGATGACGAAATTAACGTTGACCTGCGCACTGCCGGGTTTGATAACGAGGCTCTCGGTGTTTGATGCATGCGCTGTATGATGGGAGCATGAGTCGTTCTATTGTCTACTTCGCATCGGTGTTGTGACTTTACACAGAGAGCCTCGGTTTCAATGCGGAAGTGCGCAGACTGGATCAATTTGAAATTCGTCTATAGGAGGTCCACAATATACACCAATATCAAACATGATTGTGTGTGTGAAATAACTTTAATTTAAAAGTTATTTACTTTCCCTTTAACCCCTTGCGTACGGTTGACGGCTATAGCCGCGGCCGGTGAATTAATTGATTTTCCAGCTGCATTTGCTGAGAATTCGCCTTGAATAGAAATCTTCAAGAAGGCTGATAGTTTGGTGAACCATATTGTTCTTGAATGGGAGTGTTATATAATAGATTGGGCTTTCGAGAGCATTCTGAATACAGCCTTTTCATGAGGTTTCTGAACACCGGCCTTTCAATTACGCTATGTGGGGACTTCATGTGCGATGAATAGGGTATGCCCGGTTTAGCTTGCCCGCTTTCGTGTTCGGTCTATACGCTTGGCTGAACAGCGGAGTTGTGCACAGATGTTTCTTGGTTGGCCGCAACCACCTTCACTCGGTAAAAATAATAGCGTGCGCAAGGGGTTAATGCTGAAGCAGCAATGAGCTGATTGAAACCAAATAATGCGGGAAATATAAGGACTAACACGGAATACTCGTCTTTGAAGTGACATTTTGCAATAGTATACGGTGTTACAGCCATGTGTTTGTGCTTTTACCTAAAATAAACAAACAGTTTGGAGTGCAACTCCTTTGGTGAACGGTTTGGATTTCTCTTTCTGTTTGCATTCTCTACAGGAGAAAGAAAAACACGAGGCAGAGAGTGACAAGCTGAGACGAGACCTGCTGGATCAAGAACACGCATACAAGGAACTCGAACAGAGATCCGAAGGTATTATTGTTAGAACTGACTCACTGGTGACCGACTCTTTAAAGAGGCACTCTAAGGTCAAATTCAGTTTTGTGATGCACTCATTTTCCAATAGATAGAGTCCTTATTAAAGTGTTAAAAAAGTTATAAGTCTCTAACTTCACTTTAAAGTGGTGTAATATATCATTTTATTTGATACCCTTTCAGAGCGATATTTGAAACATGACGTCACTGTTTTCTTACGGTAAATGAGTCTGTAACATTCCATACAGGAAATTTTTGTTTGTCAGAAAGTCAATTTCAACGCCGATTTGATCAAATATTGTGGAGATTCAGGAATGAACTGCAAATTCACCGTACAAAAATGTAGAGATCCATTTATTTGAAATGTGACGTCACTGTTGTCTTTGGATGTTAACAAATTTCACACAGGAAGGTTATCAAATAAAATGACATTTTACATCACTTTAACGTGAGGTTAGAGACTAATTTTTGGGGGGTAATTTTTTCACACTAAGGACTCTAGTTATTGGAAAATGAGTGCATCACAAAACTAAATTTGACCTTAGAGCCCCCTCTTTAAAGGTACAGAGATACCAGACAGCTCACTCAGTGGGAAGCGCCAGCAGCCTGTTTATCATAGTTCCGCATTGTTCAGTACTTGGAACGAAGCCCATGCCGGATACTGTTTGTGGTTGCACGCCTGACCGAGATAAATGTGCAGATCGTCTGGCGCAGAGGAAGCCCTATATAATTTTAAGCAACTGGACCGCGTCGTTTTGGACCCTGGAACATGATCAGCCGGAAGTCCGTTTTTTTTTTTTTTTTACTGTGAACAGTACAGGGATTCCATGCCAGTGTGTGCTGATCGGTTTTTGTGGTTATCCCCTCCTGCAGCCCCACGTCTACCATGGGGGTTTGTCACACATGAATTATCCATAGCTCCACATATGGGTCACTCAAAAAGTGACATCCCCAAAACTCGGCCCAAAATGTTTTGGTTTGAAACGACCGAAATATATACCCTTGGGCTTCACACATTTGACCAAATCCCCAGGTCAGATCGAGGGCGGTTGTGGGTGGGGCGGGGGTGCGGACATTGGTTGATGAGTATGGGGTTTGAACCTTAGGGAGCAGGGCCAAAGTCGTGGTACAGTCAAGCCACCTAATCTGTCTTTTGTGAGTCCTAATCCTGTAACAATACAGGATTAGCCCAGCTCATTATAATGGCTGCAGTTGTGAACAAAAGACAGCTGAGGCGTCAGTCAAGTCTGCGTTAACAATAAAAGCTATTTGAGATCTATTCATTAGTAAAGGGTCTTTTGTGCTCAGCTAGGGGATTATATAGGCCCATAGGCCTGGGCAAAGTCAGGGCCTGGCCGGGCTTCTCAAAGGCTTGGCTGTACCAGGACTTTGGCCCTCCTCCCTAAAAATGGCTGCCCTACTGTGAGAATGCCCTAAGTGACTTTAGAATACGCAATCCATCCCTGGCTACTCGATAGAGAAAGGCCAGGAAAGTAACTCCACATCGTGTCATCACTTTGAGATGCTTGTAGGTGGCAGTAGACTTGACCAATCCTTTCATTGTTCTCCTAATTCTAACCACACACAAAATCACGAACAATGCAAAAAGGACTGGTATTAAAGTCTGCTTTTACTTCCCGTCTCTTCGTTTTATTTTTGTTTTTCTGACCGTTGAACGTTGAAGTTTGTGCGTGACGAGTCGACTCCATCAAATGAAATCAGGTTTGTGTATTAGCCAAAACATTTCCTATAACCTAGCTTGGATTTGGACAGTGTTTCCAGTCAAGCTTTCACCCTTATCTTCCCAAAAGTCTCCCCAAAATAGAAAAACATATCCATAGTATCATTTTCTACTCCCTTCCCCCCCCCCCTCGTCCTGTCTAAAATTTCAGAGAGACTCAAACGCGAGGTGGAACTCACCCGCGAGGAACTTATGAAGGAGCTCGCCGAGGAGAAGGCCCGGCACCAGAAGCTCCTCCAGGACTACTCCCGCCTGGAGCAGCGCTGCGAGAACCTCAAGGAGGATCTGGAGGCGGCCCAGCACCCGCCCCAGCAGTATGTGCACCACGTGAGGACAGACAGCAGCGAGGGGGGAGAGTCCGGTTACGGGACGCTGTCCACCAACCAGGTGGAGGACGTGGAGAGCGTCGAGGATGACATACAGGTAATGGGGTGGCTGATGGGTTGTTTGGGGGAATTTCGTCCATTCTGCCATGACAAAATTGTATTATGTTGTACAGGCAAGTCAGGTTTCTTTCGCCTAAAGGGACAATTTCATCTCGATTCGAAAGAAAGATTTTCATTTTTAAAAACAATTTGTTTGCTCATGATGATATTGCCCCTTTTAATGGTAACATTTTGGATGCAGTAATTAATTTTGTGCAAGACGAAAGATTTTCATTTTTCAATTGATTTTAAAAACCGTTTCATTTCCAAAAGGAAAGTGGATAGAATTGACAAATGAAAATATGAAACACAATACTTATCATACCCAAGGATAAGGCATTGTTCATAGGAGTTCTCAATAATAAATCGCCGGCGTCCATCAGAAATAACTGTTCCAAAAGAAGTCTAAAGACCATTTTACCATTTCAGGGGTCCGGTGCCCTGAATTTTGTATTCTTGGCACTCTCTGATTGAAAAAAAATGAGCATTTTCATGTAAATGTAAGTATTCATGTAAGCTCATGATGCTGTTCTGAGGAACCTAACAATTGATAACAATGTTGGGGGGGGGGGGGCTTCTTTTGGAAAAAGTTTGGGGGAGGGGCATGGCCCCCCCACTTTGGCAGCCTCCGTTGATCTGCCGTTGTGGTCTCTTGAATTCTGTTTGTACTTATTGAGGACAACATGTTTCCCTTGCAGGAGCAGGGTCAGGAGAAGGCCAGCATGGACATGACCGTCTTCCTGAAGCTGCAGCAGAGGGTACGAGACCTGGAGAAAGAACGCAAACAGTTCCAGGTGAAATTGGACAAGAACGAGTCAGACACCATCACTCGCAAGAACACCATGGACGGTGACTTGGAATCCACCAAAGCTCAGGTCAGTTGGTCGAGTTGAGATCCCGCTCAGAATTTGGGTCCCTAAAAGACAAACGAAAGTGAAATGGCGCCCTGGAAATTCTTGGTGCTCCCATGGGGTGTCATCGCGGAGCGGTCTGGTGCATCGGACTTAATGTTCTGATGGCCGAGACATTAGAATGTGGGTTCAAATCCCAGCCGTGACCATGGTACTTGTGTCCTAGAGCAAGACACTTCACTGTAATTGCTTCTCTTCACCCAGGTGTATAAATGGATACCTATGAGGGTAGAGGTGGTAATTGTGGTTGATTAGCCCTGTAGCGCCAAAAAATGGTCGCACATAATGGGCTGTATACTCCCCAGGGAGCTGAGAAAGATTATAGGAATGATATTAGCCCAGTGACCAGGAGAAATATTATAGTGTAAAGCGCTTTGAGATATCCTTCAGTTATGTTCTGCATTATATAGGACTGATTTATTATTATTATTATTATTATTATTATTATTATTATTATTATTATTATTATTATTATTATTATTATTATTATTATTATTCACTCTAGTGAACCTATCCTAATTACTCCGCTGTATTTGGGGTGTGTCAGACCCCGTCTCCCCACTCACTTGTGGACAAGCACGTTGCACTTATATACAATACTTTTTTGTGCAAACATTTATTTTAGCTGAATTTTGAGTTTCATTCTGTCCATAAAATTCCACTTTCCCAAAAGGACAATCAGAATTATCCATTTTATTTTCATTTTACTACTTCATACAAGGCCACTACATAATTATGTAAAAATCATCTTCATTGTAAACTTTTATAATATACGACATTATATGGATATCAAAATTCGAATTGTAGAAACTTTTTTAACCCTAACCTTCCCAAATCCTCCAAAATCCTCTTTGCTAAAGTGAAGGATTTTGAAGGATTGAGGTTACATGCTACATGCTCTTTGCTAAAGTGAAGGATTTTGGAGGATTGAGGTTATTAGGCATACTTGCCTTTCCATGGTACATGTACATCCATGTTTGTTGTAGTGATTGCAAGGTCAGTGCTTGGGTCAGTGGACACTGTTTATTGCTCCATGCATGCTGGGAGGGTCCCTGGCCATGTACATGTATGGCCATGTATGTGTGCATACATGTCATGTGCTTGCTTTACTACTGAAGGATTTTGGAGGATTCAGGTTATGTGTAAGCAGATGGGCCTTGGGAGTTAGGGTTAATCAACAAAAATGTTTGCTTGTTATGAAATCTATGGTACTAATAGAGGTTGTTCCAAACGTTAACAGATGTGAGCTAGTCTGTACAAGGACATTTACTCTCATAGATTATAGAAATATGACAAATATGTCAGGGATATTGTATAAAAATTAGTTATTGGTTTTTGTACTGCTTTCCAGCACAGATCTTAGCCTTTTCCCGTCCGTTCAACGCCCGATGGTACCTTTTCAATGACTGTGTTTACCTATAATTCACTTTTTATGTACCTATAATTAACTTCCTTGGTCATGTTTTTGTAGTTGGTCGCTTTCAAGGAGGAAAACAACAAACTCAAGGAAGGCCTGGACGCGTTGCACAAGGCCGTCAGCAGTGACTCGGCCGAGGACGAAATCCTGAGAGTGCTTACTAAGCAAGTGTCGGCGCTGGGTGACGAAAACCACAAACACAGACAGGAGGTTCTGAGGTGAGTGCATAATTTTCACGTCCACACAATTCAGCTGAAATTTCGCTTGGCTGCTGACCGAACAGAAACGGGGATTTATTTCGAGAGATTTCCAAAGGGAATTTTTGTTTCTTGTTTTTAACAAGACGATGGAAACCACGAACACAGACTGGAGATTTTTAGGTGAGTTCATAATTTTCACGTCCGTAGCATTCAGCTTTCAGCTGACTGAACAGAAATGGGGATTTTTTTTTGTTAAAGATGTTGTGAGGAAACTTGTACTTGTTATTGTTGAGATGATGAAAAACTATAAATACAGACTGGAGATTTTTCAAGGTGAGTGCTTAATTTTCATGTCCTCACTATTCAGCAGAAATTTTATAGCTCGGCTGCTGACCGAACAGAAATGGAGATTTTTTTCAGAGATTTCCCAAACGGAACTTTTTCTTGTTTTTAACAATGAAAACCACAAACACAGACGGGAGATTTTTTCAAGGTGAGTGCTTAATTTTCATGTCGGCACTATTCAGCAGAAATTTTGCTCAGCTTCTGATTTTTTTTTTTAAAGATTTTAAACGGGAACTTGTTTGAAATGATGAAAACCCCAAACACAGGCTGAAGAGTTTTAGGTGAGTTGTCCCATCCAGCAGGAATTTATCTCGGCTGTAGACTGAATAGAAACAGGAATTTTGTAATAAGATGTTGTGAGGGAACTTGTAACTTGTTTTTGTCAAGATGATGAAAACCACAAACACGGACGGAAGATTTTTAGGTGAGTGCATAATTTACACGTCCGCACTGCTCAGCAGACATTTAGTTTGGCGGTGCGGACCCAAGAAAAAGTGATAGATGTCGTGAGGGAACATGTTCTTGTTTCTTGTCAAGAGCATGAAACCACAAACACAGACTGGAGATTTATAGGTGAGTGCACAACATGTACATTTGCACAGTTCGTCATGAATTTAGCTCAGTTGCGGACTTTTTTTTCTTTCTTTTTGAAGAGGTATTTGTCAAGATGTCACTAACCACAAACACAGACTAGGGATTTATAGGTGAGTTTGTATCTGTGTTGTTCGCAGATGCTAAAATGTGCCTTTCAGAAGTTAAAATGTGCTAGCGGACTGAACAGAGTCAAATTTGACCATTGTGGGGCTGTATACATCCCAGTAAGTTGAGAATGATCCAGGAATGGTTTTTAAAAAGTAGCCTGATGACAGGGATAATAATGTAAAAATCGCCTTGAGCATCCCATCGTGATGGAGTATTATTATAATAATTTGTGAGGCCCAGGGTGGGGATTTTGGTCATGTAAAAGGCACAAGATACTTCTACTGTGAACAGCAGGCATCCTACATGTAGATAGAATCAAAGTTCAGAGATCTCAGAGAATCAGATCAAAGTTACGGCGATGCTCATTGGTTAGGTAACGGTCACTCGCCTTACAGGTTGAAGACGGAGCTGGCCAATCAGCAGCGCCGATGGGAGAACCAGATCAACGGCGGCAACTCACCGGACAGCGGGATCAACAAGGACAAGGAGCACCTCATCCAGGAGGAGATTGCCTCGCTGGCCGACGACGGCAACTTGGACGTCGCCTACAAGTCCCTCAAGATGACCAACCAGTAAGTTGTTGAGCAAATCTCACTCTCAGCAGTTGAATTTTTTTTAACGTTAAACCCAAAAAGAGGAGTTACAGTTGTATAAAGTCTGAAGTGTTGGTTGACCCGTACCTGATGAAAAGAACAAACCCGCCTTAGTCAGCTCCTCCCTCCCCCCTCCCGTATGGCCAGAGTTAATGCTTGAACCAGTACACACTGCTCATATTGCTCATACGTTGTCCTGATCTAAACCAAAACCAGGAATAGACTATACAATGACTAGAAAAGTCATAAATAACACCTTGGTTGCCACAATGATCAAATTAAGACAAACATAGCTTTCTCCAGCCATGCCATGCCTTATAAGTACAAGCTCTATGTAAATCTTTACTGTGAAAATGCCCTGAAAAGTAAAGTTGCCGTGAAAAATTTACCTCAACCCTCCTACTTTTGGTACCTTTTTCATACAAGTTGATGCACCATTTGAAACCATTCGCTTTTGTGGTTCTGAATGGTGAAATAACTGTGTACAGTATTGATTCCCCCAAATGGTTTTGAATGGTAGGTCAGCTAATACAAAACCTTGTTTGGATACTTCTAAGTGGTGAATCAATGGACCCTCTATGCATTTGAATGGTAGTAAAGCTTGCTACCAACACTGTTCAAATGGTATCACCATGTGTGTACAAAACCAATGGGCATTTTTGAAAGTGGAAATTTTGAATGGTTTCAAATGGTCTATCAGTAGGAGGGTTAATGCAAAATAGTAGTTATTGGCCTTAACGTTTCGAACCTAAACAGGTTCTTTCTCAAAGGCAAAATGGACGATATAAGCCACTCTTGTGTTTATGTATACATGTGTGGCTGTTTATATCGTCCATTTTGCATTTGAGAAAGAACCTGCTAGGTTCAAAACGTAAGGCTAATTACTACTATTTTGCATTTATACTGCAGGTCCTTTAGGTTGGTAAGCAGTTTGCCACAGCTAAATCTCTATTGACCTTAACATATTTGGTTGACAGCAATTTCAACAGTGACGTGTCATTGTGAAAATGCCCAGAATTTTCTTTTGTAATTTCTGGCCAAAATCTGTGAAAGAACTTTGAACTTCTCCTAGCTTGGAGAAGTACACAATGCTTTCACAGTGCTTTCACAGCAAGAAATTAACATAAGGCAAGTTTCTCTCAGGGCATCGTCATAGTGGTCCGTCATTTTGAAATTGCAGTAAACCACACGTGTAAGTGCAATTTCATGGTAAAAGAGACTTCTCAAGGCATTTCCCACAGTAAAGATGGTCAGAAATGTCAAGCTAGTCATATAACACATTATGGCAAATCACCAGACAGGTCAAAACCAGTAAGCCAGACAAAAGAGCGATTAACCCCCCAGGAGCAAAGTTACTCTAGCGGGCAAAACGGGTCAGTTGACTGTTTTTGACCAGTTTGGCCAAATTAGTGGGCAGCTGCTTCGTGTAGTAACAAAAGTGAAAGCAATTCGAGTTTTAAAGGTTCCTGTCCTTTATTCATCACTGAGCTCAGGCCCTCTTCATACGCCTAAGGAAAAAGAAGAAACACATGTTATTATTGTGTCAGTCTGGCAAACTTCTTCAAACCTTGTTGTTGAGGTTCTTTCGGGTACACCATGTAATGATGGCTCTGAGAAGAGCCGGTCGGTTTGTTCTCAAGGTTTCGAGTAGTCTGCTCTATAGTCATCGTCAGGAGGCCGGAGCAGACTAGTCGAAACGTTGAGAACGAACCAACCGGCTCTTCTCAGAGCCATCACTTCTTCCAAGAAGAGATCATTACATGGTATCACCCGAAAGAACTCTCCAACATCTATCTCCACCATGCAAAGCTTCAAATCCTACATTCTGAAAACCTCTTTAAAATTTGTGATTTCTTTATCAATGAATTCATCAATTTAGCACTGGACCAAAAAGGTAGTTAACAAAAAGAAATTTATGGAAGAAGGTTAACTTATACTTATCCCCAAACCAACCACCCCGGCCCCCCCCCCCCCCAAATTTTTTTTTTTTTTTTTTTTTTAAGGTGGTGGCAATTTATCTTTTATGCAAGGAAGAGGGACACCCAACCACCCCTCAACCCCCCCCCCCCCCCCACCACAAAAAAAAGGTTATTCTTTCGTGGTGATGATTCGCTTTATTATTGCAGTATGAACACAAATTGTGGAGAATGTTTCAATGGCCAGAATGCAAGAATGTCAAAACACTCTTTGCACTGCTAGATATATGCTTTGTGTGTGGTGAAATTTTGTTATTTTTGCAAACGGATGTAGATTAGCTTTTTGTTAATGGTTGTCACTTTGGCTGTGTGCTAATTGATTGGATTGAGTGGTTCGTTTTCCCCCTTGATATACAGTGTATGTGCTGGCCCTTATATATTTTGTAGATAGATGCTTAGTTTTTTTTTTTTTTGTAGAGTGTTCCATTTTATTTTTAAAATGTTCAAGTAGACGAACAAACGTCACTTTCGTCTTCTTACACGTGCCTCACTGCACCTTAATCCCAAATATTACAAATCAAATGCAGTTGCCTTTTTTTTCAAGAATTGAGCATGATTTTTCGGTGTAGATGTTTGTGGGTCCGTTTTAGAGATGCTAACCAAAGGACATCATAAAGCGGCGATCTTGTGACAGCCATCTTTTTTTTTTTTTTTTTTTTTTTCTCTAATAATAATAGACAAGTCTATAAGGTGAGGCTCATGTTCCAAAGATAGACTGGCGCTTTTCAAAGTGTGATATTTGGCATGGTGATTTTGTTTGTATTGCTGGTGAGGAACCAGACTAATGTGCAGTGTGATCAGGGTTCATTGGTTGATGATGATTAACTTGCCATGCCTTCAGCTGGGGTCGTCAATTTTGAGCCTGCCAATTTCAAAATGTGTTTAAAAAAATATTTTCATTGCTTTTTTGGTGTATGCTTTAAAAAAAAATTTTTTTATATTTTTTTTTGGGGTGTGGGGGGGGGGGGGGCAGATGGATGGAGAAGCTTTTCCTTTACCTCAAAATGGTGCAGTACATCAGCAGTCTATCTTTAGTCTGTCAGCCCGTTCAGTCTGCCAAGAAAATCAATCCATGTTCATATAAAAAAATTGTACTTTGTGTCAGAATACTTTCAAAAATAAATCCAGACAGTGTTTGACTTCCTACCATTCGTAAATACGACGGGATGCCTAATAGGTACATGCATTTGAATTTAATTTTGGTCATCATATTTTTTAAGTCACCATTTTCACCATGACATGTTTTTCTTCGGCTGCTAGTCCACGGTGTGAATGCGATGAAAATTTGGCGCATATTTTATGCATATATGTATATTATTAAGATTATTTTAATTTTGGGGGCAGATTTGTAAATTTAGCCGTAGACCCTCCAAGATTAAGCTCACGACTGATAGCTGCCCCCTGCATCACGTCAGCCACTTTAAGAGCTGCGCCGTCATTTCCGAACTTTTAAGCAACGGAAAAAACAAGCAAATATTTTGTTATTAACCGTTGATTCCTGAACTGAATGGCCATGGGAAGCCACAAAAACCTCTTCTTACTCATTTCAATTAATTAATTTATTTAAACCCTTTCAATCAACTTAATATAATTTAGCCCTCGTACAATCGGTGCAATTTTTGAAACAACCCATTCAGGCCACTCCAAGCCATTAGCTATTGCCAGTGGCCTCCTATGGTTACCCTTCTGTGCACTGTCACACCACTGAGATTACAGGGTAAAGTGGTCTCCCATTGATACATTGCAGGCCATACTAATATGTACAAACATTTACAGTGGCCTTGGGTGGCACACAGTTGATTTTGTAAGATTGCTTGGAAAGGACAGCAGGCTTGTACATGTACATGTATGTACTGAAGGTTGCTCAAGAACAGAATTTTGTGGATCGGAGTGGCCTCCATGTGTAGGAGGGTTAATATATATTAATTAACATTATTTGTGAGATATGTATGGTAGATCATAACAAAATTTGTAACAAATATTTTTACTTTTAAAAATTTCCAACAGCATCTGCATTTTCTACATATAAACTATAATACACTGACTCACTACCAGATAAGGAATGTTTTTTTTTTTTTTGATTAGTTTTTTTTCAATATCCCTAACTTACCAGCAGGTGCTTGTCATTGCCTGTATTTTCCATATTCAAAAAATTAACTTTGTTACACGAAATCCAGCCAATCATAAGCTTTACATCTTTAACCCGACCCGACCTGACCCGACCCGACCCGACCCCATTGTTCACCCATTTGTTGTTATTTGCTTCTCCCCTTATTTATTATTATTATTATTATTTTTTGTTTGTTTCGGGTATATTTCCTGTTCGTTGTCGTCAAACTGTATTTTTTCCCCCTCCCCCCCATGCTCATAGTCTGTTTGCCGCCCTCTCTGCTAGCCAGACTAGCTTACGAGACACTGTCTCTAAGTACGGCAGTCTGGCCGACAATCACAATGATCTGCTGGTGGGGAAAATGTGAGTAACACTCCCTTCCCTGTCTTCTGTTGTCTCAGTTTGCCGTTTACTTTTGTCCACCTTTCGTTTAGATCTAGAAATGGCCGGGTTCTTATACAGGAACCTGTGTTCCTTTTCTGTTGCACGAACAACTGCTCGAATCATTAGTTGAAGAAGAAAAAAAATAACAGGATGTACATGTGTATGTTTTGTCATTTTTCATCTGGGGTTGCAAGCACTTTTTCACTGACCGAGCTGTTTTTAGTCACAAGATTTTTGGCAAGCATTATATTGAATTACATGGCAGGGTGATATGGCATTTTGGTGCACGTAGTGTGTGCCGTCACTGTCAGTCGTGGTGATCCGCCATTAATCCCTTCGGTGTTCGATCCTCCCGTTCTGCGTACATCTGTCAGTCTGTCGTAATTCGTACTGGCAGTTGGATGCTCTCTGGTTGTCGAGTCCAATTCAAACTCACGGACAGAAACAGCTCAATTTTTTTTGAATCATCATTTTCTTTATTATTCATCGTGTTAGGAATGGATTTGCACGGTTGCCTCTCTCATGCATTCTATAGCACAACACAACTAATAGCGACCTCGCCGCTTCATGCATCTTGACTTAGATCGTCATTGTGAAGTGACTTTTCATCTTATCTCAATGTTGTTCATGTACCTGTAATTAGTTCAGAGAAATGCAGAACGACAAACTAGCCAAATCCTGTCATACATATTTACACTTCCTTATTCCATCGGCTCTACAAATCAGCATTCAAACACTACCTGTCCCAAATTTGCTGCTCCCCCCCCCCGCTGACCTTCACCACGCCCACTTGTATCCCCTCTTCATGGTAACCACTCACCACTACTTCATTAAACCCACATCTGATAACACCTATTCCATGTTACTCCAACCCCAATGTAACCCCCCTCTCAATGTAACTCCCTATCCCATCATAACCCCATTATAACCCCATTTCATATTCACCAATCCAACGTTCCCCATACTATGTACTCAATCCCAACCCCCCCCATACTATGTACTCAATCCCAACCCCCTATGTAATTAGACCCCATGTTATCCCCCCCCCCTTTAACCACATCCCATCCGGTGGTAATCCCATCCATATTAATCCCTTCCCAATTGAAACCCCATCCTATATACTCAAATCTCACGTGAACATGTAATCTCCCACTTCATATTAACCATATTCCATATTGATCCCACCCTGTGTTAATCCATGCCATGTTAACCAAACATGTTTAGGTTGCCTGAAAGTGGGGGGGGGTTCCTCAATTCATGAAAAAGTGTGTGTGTGTAATCGCAGAAACAAAACTTAATAAGAACCAGCATTAGAGTACTAGTCAAAGTTTCCTTGACCCAGTTGATGTCACTTTGCAGTAAAGTACAGATCCCCTTTGCTTAGTTGATCTACCAATGAAGTAGTGGTACATTTGGCCAAAGTCTCCAGTTGCTTGTCACAGGTCGGCTTCAAAATTGGTGCAGTGATGCATTTTTTTTTTTTTTTTTTTTTTTTTTTTGATCAGGGAATCTTTTTTTGCCAACCAGTGAAATACGTGATACATGGTTATTGGAACCAGACCAAATTTCCCATACACAAAAGTATGGTGGCTGAGAGAGGCCTCACAAATCGGGCAAACGTTCATACCCCTATGTGAAAAAAACACAGCGTGGCAGAATTCCAATCGATCCAACAGTTTTGGCAGCAATTGGACATCGTTTCATAGCCAAAAAAAAACCCCGAAAACTAAAAATGCTGACGCGCTGGTCTGAGGTGATCCGTGCACACAGAGACCAGAAACCGGGGCCTTTTTTTTTTTTTTTTTTTTTTTGGAGGGGGGGGGGGCCGTTATTTCCCAATTTTGTTTTTATTATTATTACAATGTATATCATAGTTACAGCGTACAATTTTACACTTTTGAGAAACATTAAGTTGAGCATGTTTGCCTGACTACAATGAAATGATATCGATTTCTGATATTTTTTTTTTGGTTGGGAGAACAATTTGCATGTCATTAGAATATCATTTAAATACATTTGCATTGTGAGAAAGCTGGTCCCTATGTCTTGGGTGCATGAAGAATACACACAGGATCACTGGTATGGCTGCCGGGCTAGCTGACCAAAGATAGACAAAACCTGCTATATACAATGTATGTTTTTTTCTTGTAGAGATGGGTGAAAGATATATTAATATTTTCCTTCCCAGTACAAAAAACAAACCAACAAACAAACTTCACAAAAACAGTTTAAATCTTTCATTTAGAATGCATATTATCTTATTCTGGAAGAGATGGGTGCAGCTTTAGACTTGTATCATTAAAAATTTTCTTCCCAGCACCAAAAAACAAACAAACTAAAAAAATGTTTCCATATGACTTGTGTATTAAAATCACTTGTACAAGTATGCTCATATGATGCTTGATATGCGGCAGAGTGCACCCCCCCTCCCATTGTATCTTCATTGTGTTCCAGGAATGTTAGGAATTCTTTAGAGGATTTTTTTTGGGAGAGGTCCGTTAACAACGGTGTGTTAGTGTATAGGGATGGGGTGGCACTCTAGCGCATATCGAGCATGGTATTATGTATTCTCCTTAGATATATTTAGACTGGTGTTGCATGTTGGACTGCTCACATCATTGCATGAGGAAATCGCTACATGGATTCGTGTCTTTCCATTAGTCACTTTCACAGCATGCCCATTGATTTTCGTAGAATTTATACACTTGGATGCATTTCTGAAATGTCATTAAATATTTGGGTTTATACAATGTATTAAAAATGGGGGCATATCCAGGATTTTTTTTATTGCAAATGGTTGGAATGTTTTAGATTTTTTGTTTTTGTTTCAAAATTAGATCTGACTTGTAATCGACCTACCATTTGTTCCAACTTAGACAACTTTTAGCAGGGAAAAAAATACCAGTTGCTTTGCCAAAACTATGTCAAATGGTCTCTTCAGGAAGTTTATCAAAATAAAAAAAAATAAAAAATAACAGCCTTTGAAAAAACACCAAAAAAAAAAAAAAAATTTCCTTGACTCTGATGAAAGACAACTGGATGAAATTTGTAATATTCGATTTAATCCAAGAAAGAAACAGTCTTGGAAAAGTGTTCAAAATCAGGCCATTTGCTAACATAGATGTTGATTGCCGTAGATGTAAGCGAAGCGTATGCTGTTGGTAATTATCCAAACCCAGTATCTGAAAATGGTTACCGACAAGTTTACTTTGTGTGAATATGGCAATAATATCAAACACCATCCCCAAAAATTCCATCCCCAAAAATTAATTCTGCCAGAAGTAGTTTATGTCACAACTACCTACAACAAACAAATACGGGAAATATTTCACTTCCCTGTACGTGCTTTCAGTTTTCCAAAAAAGCGTGTCGACCGGCTGAGCTGAGACTATGACAGAGTGATTTATGTTTTTCTCATTAATCTCCATTATTAAGGGATAAATGCACGTAGCAACCTTTTTACCAATGGTGTATCCCGATCCACCATTGGTGTATCCCGATCCCCGATCATCTTTAAACTAGGACACCGTTTCCATGCCCTGTTGAAATTCTACTCTGATCGTGACGATATTGTCCCTTTAATGCCGGTATACACTTTTGATAAAATAATAATAATAATAATAATAATAATAATAATAATAATAATAATAATAATAATAATAATAATAATAATAATAATAATAATAATAATAATAATAATAATAATAATAATAATAATAATAATAATAATAATAATAATAATAATAATAATAATAATAATAATAATAATAATAATAATAATAATAATAATAATAATAATGTGGACTTATATAGTGCACGTATCCACCAAACTGGTGCTCAAGGCACATTATATTATTACCCCTGCTCATAAATAATTCCTCAAACCATCTCAGCTCCCTGGGGAGTATACAGCTCAATTGCTGCCATTACAGCGCATATAGGGCTAATCAAACACAACAACCAACGCTGCCCTCACAGGTACCCATTTACCCCTGGGTGGAGAGAAGCAATTGTGGTAAAGTGTCTTGCTCAAGGACACAAGCACCACGGTTGCGGTCGGGATTCAAACCCACATTCTGACGACTCAGCCATCAGAATGCAAATCCGATGCACTAAACCGCTCTGCCATGGCACTCCATAAAATGTCTGTAAATGCATCAATTGATAGAATCAATAGATATGTACAGAAACTAACTGTGCAAGTTCCACCTTATTATATTGTGTCGTTAACGTGTAAATATTTTAAAAATGCATTCAAGTCGAAAAATTCATTTGGTAAATTATTTTACTCGTTTGACTACAAATGATCCAACCTGAGACAGAAATATTTCTGTTATGTTTGGTGGGGATAGTGACTTTTAGCAGAAATCTAGTATAGTTTGTTTTTCACCCAAATCAAATTTTGAAGAAAGAAAACAAAAATGATGGGACAGTTCCTTTAATTTCCTTTATTAGCATGCATTGCAGATTTTAGGAAGTGACCATGACAAACAAGAATACACATTACACAATGACTAATCCGCTGGTGATGATGGCACGTCAAACATTTCATCGTTTTTTCCGACTGCCATATATATATTTTTAAAAATAAATTTGCCGTTTATTCTGTTCACAACCTGTCTCAAGTTGATACCGGAAAATCCATCCAAAGTCAACTCTGAATTGTTCGTCTGGAATTTAGTAGTAGTAGTTATTTTATATTTATTACGTGTAGACATTTGTTCAAGGTATGGTGTGAAATTTTGTCCCCAGTAGGGCTTCAGAAATAGGGAGTTTTGATCGTTTGAAAAAAAAAAACAGTTTTAATAATTCTCCTGAAAACGATCAGAGCATACTGATCAAAACGTCGAGTTGTAACCACCAGTTGTTTTCAGAACCAATTACTCCTCATAAGAGAACTTTTTCACACGGTGCCACCGCAAACAGTCTGTACTTATCCTTTTCACCATGCAAAGCTACAAATCTTAGTTTTAATAATTGTTTTATTTAACCCTAACCTTCCCAAGTCCTCCAAAATCCGCTTTGCTAAAGCGAAGGATTTTGGAGGATTGAGGTTATTAGGCATAATTGCCTTTCCATGGTACATGTACATCCATGTTTGTTGTAGTGATTGCAAGGTCAGTGCTTGGGGTCAGTGGACACTGTTTATTGCTCCATGCATGCAGGGAGGGGTCTCTGGCCATGTACATGTATCACAGATTAGAAACACATGTGTGCATACATGTCATGTGCTTGCTTTACTACTGAATGATTTTGGAGGATTCAGGTTATGTGTAAGCAAATGGGCCTGCCTAGGGAGTTAGGGTTAATGCACACTGGGTGCAGTCGAAACGTAGGGGAAAAGTGTCACTCTCTGATGGAAATCTGTAGGAATATCTGTAGACATTGTATCTGTAGGAATATCTGTAGACAATGTATCTTTAGGAATTTCTGTACACATTGTATATTTAGGAATTTCTGTAGACATATCTTTAGGAATATCTGTAGCTATTGTATCTCTGTAGACATTGTATCTTTAGGAATTTCTGTAGACAATGTATCTTTAGGAATTTCTGTAGACATTGTATATTTAGGAATTTCTGTAGACATATCTTTAGGAATATCTGTAGCTATTGTATCTCTGTAGACATTGTATCTTTAGGAATTTCTGTAGACAATGTATCTTTAGGAATTTCTGTAGACATTGTATATTTAGGAATTTCTGTAGACATATCTTTAGGAATATCTGTAGCTATTGTATCTCTGTAGACATTGTATCTTTAGCATAGTAGACATTGTATATTTAGCCAGACATATCTTTAGGAATATCTGTAGACATTGTATCTTTAGCATAGTATTAGCCAGCAATGCCTTTGGGTGTCTTTTGGACGCTCTGTTTGCTAAATGGACACCATGTTTTATTTGTAAAATACATCCAAAAAGTATTGGAAGTTAAACATTTGGACACCCTGTTTTTCAAAGAATAACAAATTGGGACACCTTATTTCCAAATCCTGGCTTACACACTGATCTTCAGGAATATCTGTAGACATTATATCTTGAGGAATTTTGTAAGAATCAGGAATGCTATAGCTCTTTAACAATACCCAGGATTGTATAAGATTTAATCATTATAATATATATATAGGATATATACAGGATTTGTGTTTTTCAAAGTTCTAGAGAATAACTAGGATGTCTACATGAATTGTGAAGGAGGTCTATTGGATTACTGGGACTTCTATATTTAGATATTCAGTTGGAATCTTGCGAAATTGCATGAGTATTCTATAGGAATTATATATATTTTTTCATGAAGTCTGAATTAAATATTTTCTTTATTTGTTCGTCTTCCCCCCCTCCAAAAAAAACAAAAAAACAATGATTTTTTTTTTACTGGTTTCATCAGCTTAATTATCACGCAGAATGAATTTAAATTTTATATCAAAATATATCAACAGAAATATTCAAATATATGCAAATTCATATCACAGTCTTCATTGCGGACCAGCTCCTTCTAATTAATATTAATGACCAACTTATTAATTAACTAACGTTTTTACACACTCGTACTAACTCATAACATTTTGACTAACAGGTGGTTGGTAACACTCAAAATAATCTGTTCTAATTTGAATAAAAAGGTAAACTAAATACTAAGTTGTTCACCAAGGCATTTAAAAAATAATCTAACAAGATAAACTCTTCAGGAAGAAATGGTACAAGGTTTTGAATCGGTTTGGTTTTTCATTGATTTTTCACCGTTCGATGTCTGGTTTTGATGCCTCATTGTTGTGCCCCATGTGGGCTGGATGGTGTGTAAGATCGGCTCATTAACCCCAACCACCCCCAAATCCTGCAAAATCCTCCAAAGGGCACTTTTTGTGGAAAAACTTCAGCACTGTTGCAAACTGGTACTTTCACCTCTTCAAATGGGGCAAAATTACTACCTGGCAAGAAGTACAGGCCATAAGTGCTGAATATGAAAGATCAACGAAAATGCAAGGGCATGTTTCCAAAAGGGCACTGATGGATTTTGGAGGATTCAGGAAGGTCCCTAGCCAGAGTGCCTAGGGGGGTTAGGGTTAAGGCACCACATAACCACCCTCCTGTATGCTATATTAGACTGATATGCTCGCTATAGCACATCTGCAAGTTTGCCACTGTAACTTCTGCATCATTTAGATTGGACTGCACTTGCACTTAAAGGAATACTCACATTTTGCATTTTTGTGTGTATATGGTAGTCTGTTGTCACATTTCAATCCTAGCCGGATCTTCATCAAAAGCAAATTACTTTTTCTATTTGGTCGTTGATAAAGATCCTGCGGGTGGCAAAAAGTGTACACCATTGGTATTTAAAGGGACAGTATTGTCGCGATCAACAGGGCATTGAATCAGGGTGCTAGTTTTAGATCAACTCAGTGACTGAAAATAATACCCCACATGGTAAGGTCATATTACCGTTGCTGCTGCATAAATGAGCTAGTAATTTCCAGTCACTGTGTTCCTCTTAAACTAGGACACCGATTCCATGCCCTGTTGAAGGTCTGCTCTGATCGTGACGGTACTGTCCCTTTAAGCGAAGAGTAAAGCCCGGTTCATACTTGACGCGAAAGCGAATGCGAAGCGAATTTTACGTCATCAAATTCGTGGCGAATGATTCGTGCAAGTTGAAATGTGTTCAACTATTGCGAACCTTTGCCGTGAACCATTGTCGACGTCACGAATTTCGGTTAGCATTCGCTTTCGCGTGAAGTATGAACCGGCCTTAACTCTGCGGAATGATTGTTTTAAAAGCTTACTTGTTCGTAAGATGCTGATCGTACCAAATATCCGGAGAAGTTATTCCATCTGACATCATGTCATTTTTTGAGACGTGAAAAGTATGTAGACAAATTCAAATTCGAAATGGATCACTGAGTGGTTATCCATTTGATTTCCACATTTGAAATGAATACGGATAGATCAGAAAATTTTTAAAAATGTATTCTTGTATACGACAAAATGTTCATAGGTTGATTTTTTTTTATCAATGTCTCCATTCTTATAAAGTAAGGATGCATTTATAGATTTTCTGTCACTGGTGTATACTACATTTAAAAAGTTTTTTATTAAGAAAGGTTTTTTTATTAAGAAAGTGGTGGAACAGTATAATTTTTCGCAATTCATGTTGACACGTGAAATGAAAAGAGATTTGTTTTTGTTGCAGATTTGTTTCTTGGGGATAATGTTTCGTCTAAGTATTTGAAACAGTTTCATCATTTTCCCTTTTGTAGAATCTTAGAAAAAGAGATCCAGGCGCTGAAGAAGAACAACGAGGTGGAAACCAAGGAACTGAAGGAGGTGATTGAACATCTTAGGATGGACAACGACCGGCAACAGGAGATCATTGGCCAGGTTTGTCGTCATCAAATTTCTGCTTTTGAATTATTTTAAAGAAGGGTGAAGTTTGAAAAAAATTGAACCGTTTCAGATGTTTTGCAGTTGTGTAGACGGGAGCTATTCAGTGTGCGGCCCCTGTTGAGTTCACTGGGTATTTGTTGATGGAGGAAGTGTTTAAAATCACCAAAATGGAAGCCGGTCTCACAGAAAACAAAGTTGAAAAATGAGAAATGAAAATTTTGCACATTTGGCTTAGTTGTAATGTATGTTTGCTTGTTTGTTTGTTCTGGGATTTGTAGGTTTTCAAAATAAATTTTATCATTTTAAGTAAATTAATTTTGTTGTCAAAGTATTGGGTTTGTAGCAATACTGTTTATTTATAAACTTTGTGTATTTAATAATTATTACATGTTATTTAATTATTATTTTTTTCAATGAAGTCGTTGGGTTAGATTTTTTAGTAAACATATTGTTCTGAAAAGAATCTTTTGTACAAGTCATCATTCCTATCAGTTGTGGTCCGACAGTCTTCAAGTTCAACCATGGAGTTAAACCCCAAAGATTATATTTACCATTACATTATGGAGTGCCATGGTCGAGCGGTTTAGTGCATCGGATTTGTGATCTGATGGCTGAGTCGTCAGAATGTGGGTTCGAATCCCAACTGCCACCGGGGTACTTGTGTCCTTGAGCAAGACACTTTACCATAATTGCTTCTCTCCACCCAGGGGTAAATGGGTACCTGTGAGGGCAGAGTTGGTTGTTGTGTTTGATTAGCCCTATATGCGCTGTAATGGCAGCAATTGAGCTGTATACTTCCCAGGGAGCTGAGATGGTTTCAGGAATGATTTATGAGCCTGATGAGCAGGGGTAATAATATAATGTGCCTTGAGCACCAGTTTGGTGGATACGTGCGCCATATAAGTCTACATTATTATTATTATCATTACAAAACTACTGCTTTTATTGTCGCTTTCTTCCATTCAGAGCCTAACGCATATTTTTATTTTTTTTTCACAGAGCCTGAAGATGACACCAGACGCACGGATTAACCAAACAGTGCAACACGAAATCTCAAGACTCACAAATGAAAATCTGGTAAATAGATACAAGTTTTAGTTTTTGGTAACATACCTAGCATTAGGTTTCGTTTCGTCATCCGCGTTTTAGTTCGAAAAATGCCTCGAAAAACATTCCGGTGGAAGAAAAAAATGGCATCAAGTTGATTTGGATTCTTTATGGTTTGAAGAATAATCCATGAAATTTTCAAAGATTGTACCCGAAGTTGCATATGGAGGACTTTTTTCAACGATAAGCCCACAGACTATAGGGGTTATTATCTCCTTTCAAGGTCCCATGACAGGATAAGAAAAGGACCACCTAGGGGCGGAGCCAGGAGGCCAAAAAAGGGGGACACTGACAACAACAAAAAGGCTTCACACTACAACAAAAAATGTGCATGCACGATGATCTAAAGTAGGGGAACACAAGATCAAATATTTGAATCAACCCCCTTCCTTACTTGATCTGACAATGGGGACTACCTCAGCCGAGTCTCCGGTATGATCATCCCTGTTTTCTCCGTGCACAGCCTGCAGAGGGTGTCCTTCACACGAGTGTATTAAAATATAACACGTGTTCGTGTGCACCGTTGACACCACTTGGACTCGAGCATTGCAACGGTCACCAGGGAAGAGTTTTCACAGAAAAGTGCTTCCAGCATTTCCAGGCTATGGGATTTTTTGGGGTATATATGCACTGCCCTACTTGCCTCGGAGACCGGGTGCATGTTTCGCCCAGAGAGGGCTACGGTGTGTACGGAGCCAATGTGGTACTCATCTGTTAACTATTCCTGTCAGGCCTGGTTCTATCCCGCCAGGATTTGAACTCGAGGTCTGGTGATCATGAGTCAGGTGGTCTCCCGACTGTTACAGTTCCTGGACCTTATCAAAACCATCAGACGGATTGAAAGGCAGAAGTATTAGTTTGTCGTTCTATTTTTTTTATGGGGGGGGGGGGGGAATATCTCTTTTTATTTTTTTGCTTAATTTTGGTTGAAATTCTTGTGAGATTTCCAAAACAACCCACAAATAAATTGAGGTTTCTAGTAACAGGCACACATATTTGTCGACACGCTCTCCCCTCCCCTTAAAATCGGTTTGTAGACTCCTGGTAGCTTGTAGTGCCCCGTTACTAGGTTAAATTCATACATTTATTATTAAGGTAATGTGCAAGGTGATAAACTAATATTTGAACAAATTTGCCGGATGCTAGCTATGTGTGCTAATAAATCTTTCAAATCAAAATGAGTACGGTGATTCATCAACCCGCATTTCGTTGGGCTCCTCACAGACAATGTGCGGGGGGAAGATCATTACACCTGAGAACGTAGAACAAATTTGCCGGATGCTAGCTATGTGTGCTAATAAATCTTTCAAATCAAAATGAGTACGGTGATTCATCAACCCGCATTTCGTCGGGCTCCTCACAGACAATGTGCGGGGGGAAGATCATTACACCTGTGAACATAGAACGTAGAATAAATTTGCCGGATGCTAGCTATGTGTGCTAATAAATCTTTCAAATCAAAATGAGTACGGTGATTCATCAACCCGCATTTCGTTGGGCTCCTCACAGACAATGTGCGGGGGGGAGATCATTACACCTGCGTACGTAGACGGCGTTTGTTGCGACGCTCCTTGCTCTTCCACTCTGCGTTGGTTCAGTGTTTCCAAGAGTCGACATTCGCTGAAATAACACACATCGGTAATGACGTCAGAGATTCTTGGACATCACAGATTCTTCATCTGCGCATAGCTGCCATTACAACAACTCACACTCAAGTTGTCTGAATTAGTTTCAGACACATCTGGGTTGGGATTATTTTTTTTGGGGGGGGGGGTTTGGTTATTTTTTTTCCTTATAAAAATTGCTTATGAAAAATGAGGTTTAAGGCAATCAATACTATTTGCACGCATAAATACAAAGTTGTGGCGCGCTTATGAATGACAAAATCAACATTGAGATGAGGGAACGTGGACTTTTGTCCCCAATTATTCAATGTTTTTTTTGTTTTTTTCCCTCCAGTATTTTCAATGAGAGACTTCTGAGATGCTAGGGGGGCAGCACGCTTACTGTTCCTTTTCCATTGTTCACGTAAATATCGGTTCATACTTCACTCGAGTGCAAATCAAATATTTTTGATGTCTTCAATTCATAGTGATTGATTAGCGCAAGTTGAAACCCTCTGCGAATCTTTTGCACGAACTTCATGTTTTGATGTTTTCGCAATTCGCGTCGGTTTCATGTTTGCGTAGCGTGAAGTACAAACCATCCTTCATTCTGAGTATTGGGAACGATGGAAAAAAAAGGACCAGCAAGCCTCCCACCTAGCATCTAAAATAATTCCCTGTCACAAAAAGATGCAGTCTTAAACGTTTGTGTCTTGTCGATGTGTTCAGGATCTTATGGAACAGAACGAGTACTTGGAGAAACAGGTGAAGAAACTCAAAAAACAACTGAAGGTAGCCTACAGGAGAGTCACTAGCACCCTAGACTCATCAGGTAAGGAGCGTAGTCATTCTTCTCATGAATATCAAAAATATTCGGTCTGAAGCCATACAGAAACAAATGGAAGGAAGTAGTAACCTTGGGCGATATCGATTTTTTTTCTTCTTCTCATCCACGATGTATCGGCAAACATATATCTCGGTTTTCGATAGTATCGCGGTTATTTTTTTCATCCATGCATGATTGCTTGAGAGCCGATAACCACAGGTATGTACCCCTCTACAAGCGTCGCAATAAATCGCAAATTCGTTTGCATAGCGTATACGTACTTCTGAAGTAGTTCGCTGTTGTTTCTCATTTCCAAAAGCTGAAAAGACTGTCCTAATTTTGTTTCCATGGAATTTCTGACTTGACTCACACAATGGCGATTAATTTTTAATCGCGATATGTTTTTGTGATCGTGATTTGCCGATATCTCGATAACTTAAAAAGGTTCTCGATATCGTAATCGAATAAAAAATGTATCGCAATATTCAATATTATCGTGTTATCACCCAAGCTTAGGAAGGAGGAAGATATTTTTTGCTTTTGAAATTTTGGAGGGTAGAGTGGGGTGCATGATTGCTGCTAATCTATCAACAATGCTCTCAGAGTGTACTATTATATTACTTCATGTCCTCCAGGGGTGGCCAACCTTTTTTCAACCAAGCCAAATTTTTTTCCCCCCCCAAAAGCATGGAATAATTATTTACTTATTGTTAAGGCTTAGATTTTGTGTGAAATTATTATTTTGTGTTAAATTATTATTTTGTGTTCCTGAAGAGGCTTCGCGGGCCACATTTAAACCCAGAACGGGCAGCATGCCATCTGCGGGCGCAATAGCTTGGCCGCCCCCCCCCCCCCTAATGTACTCAATGATTTAGATACGGTCTGCCATGAAGGATGTTTGGTGTTCAGTACATGTGTTACAAGCGCGGTTGTCAAGAGGTTAAGAGACGTTTGCACTAGTAAGCAGGAGGTTGTGGGTTCGAGTCTTGCTCAAGTTGCCTTAAAGGAACTGAGTATACAGTGTTGGTACATTGTAATGTTAGTGCAGGGTAAAAGTTACTTCATACGTTAAATACATGTTTTGTCCTTACATTTGACTCTACATTCAAATCTGTTGAGTTTTATTGACACTTTCACACAATCTCATTGTCACGTCTTGCCCCCCCCCCCACCCCCCCCCCCCCTTTCTCTTGATTCACCGCAGCTACCCCGACGTCACTGAGCGAGACGCCGGCCGCGTCCCACCGCTCGGCGCCAGCAAACATCGGCGACACGACTCACATAGCGCCGGCCAACGTCAAGATGAAAGAGCGAGAAATCCTGGGGATGCTGGAGTACAGACAGGAGGAAGACGGGAAGATCATCAAGTCAGTCATCATAGGTGAGTCTGGGTGCTAGACCATTCTTTTCACAAGCATTGAGTTAAACCATGGAAAGCCTGAATTAAAATGTTATTGACCCTAACCACCCCCAAACCATTCAAACTCCCAACCATTCAAACTCCCAACAGCTGGGTTTGTCGTATTTTGATGGACTCAGTACTGTATAGCCCAGACAGGGATACTTTGCATGGGACCGGGTGTCCCAATTCCAGCTAAGTCCAACAGTTGGGTGGTAGTGATTGTGCATGGTGTCGTATTTTGATGGACTCAGTACTGTATAGCCCAGACAGGGATACTTTGCATGGGACCGGGTGTCCCAATTCCAGCTAAGTCCAACAGTTGGGTGGTAGTGATTGTGCATGGTGTTGGATTTTGGTGGATTCAGAGAGGTTCTTTAGCCAAAATAGCTGGGGGGGGGGGGGGGTTAGGGTTAATAAATGCCCAAGACAGTTTAGACAATCTGATTGAACGAAACTAGATTACATTGGGGTGCATTTACCCTAACCACCCCATATCCTGCAAAATCCTCCACTTTATGGGCAAAATACAGCACTGTTGGAAACTGGTACTTTCACCTCTTCAAATGGGGCAAAATTACTACCTGGCAAGGGGTACAGGCCATAAGTGCTGAATATGAAAGATCAACGAAAATGCATGGTGCATTTTGAAGATAAGGGTATGTTTCTAAAAGTGCACTGATGGATTTTGGAGGATTCAGGAAGGTTCCTAGCCAGAATACCTAGGGGGTTTGGGTTAATGGCAGGTAAATACCGGCAATAAAAACTGACCAGCATGTATGCGTGTCGAGTTTGTATTCCTGTCACGCAGACTCACGGTCTAAAATAGATATATTTCGAAAAACTAATCTGTGCAAATTTCAGCTCAATGCGTTGTCATTAACCCTAACTCCCTAGGCCCATTTGCTTACACATAACCTGAATCCTTCCTAACTCCCTAGGCCCATTTGCTTACACATAACCTGAATCCTTCCTAACTCCCTAGGCCCACTTGCTTACACATAACCTGAATCCTTCCTAACTCTCTAGGCCCATTTGCTTACACATAACCTGAATCCTTCCTAACTCCCTAGGCCCATTTGCTTACACATAACCTGAATCCTTCCTAACTCCCTAGGCCCATTTGCTTACACATAACCTGAATCCTTCCTAACTCCCTAGGCCCACTTGCTTACACATAACTGAATCCTTCCTAACTCCCTAGGCCCACTTGCTTACACATAACCTGAATCCTTCCTTACTCCCTAGGCCCACTTGCTTACACATAACCTGAATCCTTCCTAACTCCCTAGGCCCACTTGCTTACACATAACCTGAATCCTTCCTAACTCCCTAGGCCCATTTGCTTACACATAACCTGAATCCTTCCTAACTCCCTAGGCCCATTTGCTTACACATAACCTGAATCCTTCCTAACTCCCTAGGCCCATTTGCTTACACATAACCTGAATCCTTCCTAACTCCCTAGGCCCATTTGCTTACACATAACCTGAATCCTTCCTAACTCCCTAGGCCCATTTGCTTACACATAACCTGAATCCTTCCTAATTCCCTAGGCCCATTTGCTTACACATAACCTGAATCCTTCCTAACTCCCTAGGCCCATTTGCATACATATAACCTGAATCCTTCCTAACTCCCTAGGCCCATTTGCTTACACATAACCTGAATCCTCCCCAACTCCCTAGGCCCATTTGCTTACACATAACCTGAATCCTTCCTAACTCCCTAGGCCCACTTGCTTACACATAATCTGAATCCTTCCTAACTCCCTAGGATCACTTGCTTACACATAACCTGAATCCTTCCCAACTCCCTAGGCCCATTTGCTTGCACATAATCTGAATCCTTCCTAACTCCCTAGGCCCATTTGCTTACACATAACCTGAATCCTTCCTAACTCCCTAGGCCCATTTGCTTACACATAACCTGAATCCTTCCTAACTCCCTAGGCCCATTTGCTTACACATAACCTGAATCCTTCCTAACTCCCTAGGCCCATTTGCTTACACATAACCTGAATCCTTCCTAACTCCCTAGGCCCATTTGCTTACACATAACCTGAATCCTTCCTAACTCCCTAGGCCAATTTGCTTACACATAACCTGAATCCTTCCTAACTCCCTAGGCCCATTTGTTTACACATACCCTGAATCCTTCCTAACTCCCTAGGCCCATTTGCATACACATAACCTGAATCCTTCCTAACTCCCTAGGCCCATTTGCATACACATAACCTGAATCCTCCCTAACTCCCTAGGCCCATTTGCTTACACATAACCTGAATCCTTCCTAACTCCCTAGGCCCATTTGCTTACACATAACCTGAATCCTTCCTAACTCCCTAGGCCCACTTGCTTACACATAACCTGAATCCTTCCCAACTCCCTAGGCCCATTTGCTTACACATAACCTGAATCCTTCCCAACTCCCTAGGCCCATTTGCTTACACATAACCTGAATCCTTCCTAACTCCCTAGGCCCACTTGCTTACACATAACCTGAATCCTTCCCAACTCCCTAGGCCCACTTGCTTACACATAACTGAATCCTCCAAAATCCTTCAGTAGTAAAGCAAGCACATGACATGTATGCACACATGTGTGTCTAATCTGTGATACATGTACATGGCCAGGTACCCCTCCCTGCATGCATGGAGCAATAAACAGTGTCCACTGACCCAAGCACTGACCTTGCAATCACTACAACAAACATGGATGTACATGTACCATGGAAAGGCAAGTATGCCTAATAACCTCAATCCTCCAAAATGCTTCACTTTAGCATGTAGCATGTAACCTCAGTCCTTCGAAATCCTTCACTTTAGCAAAGAGGATTTTGGAGGATTTCGGAGGGTTAGGGCTTATGAGAAAATAACAACACAATATTATCTATGCTTAAAAAGTAATTTTTTACTGTTTTTACTGGTTTAAAATTGTACTAAAATTAATGAAATTAATTATATGAAATTAATTATTTAATTAACCCTCCTATGCCCAGGCTGAAATTTGGCCCAGTAAGCACCGCACCCACAGACAGTCACTTGAGTATTTTTGGTTGCATTGCCAATTGTTCACACATGTGTATAAGAGTGCTGGAGATAGTGGCAAAGTCAAACACACTTGTGTATGTCTTACAAGTTATATGCAGAGTCACACAGAGCTGTGTATGTACTGCATAAGTTACAGTCGAGTGGTTTTGGTTTGACCTCCTACCACAGCCACATGTCCTTGCATTTATTTGAGTGCACTGCACAAAGTCAATGGGTTGGGAGTGACATACAAATTTTGAGTGTCTTTGATTGTTAAACCTATAGGAGGGTTAATGAAATTAATTATAATGAAAACCAAGTTCGTGTTTGTCACTCAACATTCCTGAATGCATTATTGCCTACAAAAAAATAATGAAAAAACATTCATTTCCCCCCCCCCCCCCCCCCCCCGGTAAACATGAACTTTATTTAATTCATGGAAAGTACAGTTCATCACCAAAATTTAATAGCCATGCAATAATTGGGGAGTAACATTTGACGTTTCCTAAAAATTTTTGATACCATCATCAACTTCACACTAAGTATGTTTTTAGTCAATCTGTGATTATTTATGGTTTTTGGGGTTTTTTTTTGTTGAGAAGGCCAAATACAATGCCGCCTAACTTAATCTTGTCCCCCTGTGCTTGTCAACAACTGATTCAGTTCAATGAGCACACACTCCTCTCCCCCAACCCATAGGATCCTAGTCTCAACAGTTCCCGCCTGCGCGCCTCAACGAACTAATCCTCCAGCATCCATTCATAGGATGATCCTCCAGCAGTCTACTTAAGCAGCAGCATTTTCCAGAGTCCGGCATTCTCCTGAGGACGATCAGAGCATACTGATCGAAACATCGAGTTGTACCACCAGTTCTTTTCAGAACTAATTACTACTCAATTGAGATTCCACATGGTGTCACCGCAATTAGTCTTACTTAATCTTGTCTGTTTTTGTTGTTAGACTTCCAACCCAAGAATGCTGAGTCGTACTTGCCCGGTTTACCAGCCTACATCATCTTCATGTGTATACGACACGCAGACGACATCAACGACGACCGCAAAGTCAAAGCATTACTCACGGGCGTGATAAACGGTATCAAGAAAACAGTAAAGGTACGACAAAAACAACGCTAACATTTTGTAAGCTTAAATAGCTTTTCGTTCGCTGCTGATGGCAAGAAGTACCGATAGAAATCGCCAACTGTTGGATCTTGTGCGTTTGAGCAGGGACGGGTTCAAAATAGGTTCAACCACCTTTCCATTAAATACGCTTCTGTCTCATAATTTGATTATTTAAATTATTTTAAAATTACCAAAACTGTAGCACCCCTCTAGGGTATCATGACCACAGACTCCAATCATGACCACAGACTCCAGTCATGACCACAGACCCCAATCATGACCACAGACCCCAATCATGACCACAGACCCCAATCATGACCACAGACTCCAGACACCACCTCCCCTCTTCCCCCAAAAGCACAACCCACCCAGCCTTCACATTCTGAAAGGTTAAGAACTGCATTATTTTCATCTTCCAAAACAGAAACACTTTGAGGACTTTGAGTACGTATCCTTCTGGCTGACGAACACGATCAGACTGATGCACACGCTAAAGCAGTATAGCGGAGAGGAGGTGAGGGGAATTGAGGGGAATTGCAATCATGAATATCATGATCATTGACCTGTCACTGTTTTCAACTTAGCCACACCTCAAATCATTTGGGATATATTTTATACGGACGTATCAGCACGTACAATTTAGATTTCAAATGCAAATTGTTAAGAGTGAATATTTTTTTTCTGCTTGTCTTTATTGGTGAAAATATTTAAAATTTAAAATTGATTTTTGGTCACTAGACCACAGGGTTGGTGATTCTAAACTTTTACAAGACTTTAATTTTTCAGAGCCCCAGATCTCACAGTTAAAAAAAGTATGTAATCAGTTGGCTTTCGTTAACCCTAACCACCCCAAATCCTGCAAAATCCTCTAAGGGGCACTTTTTGGGGAAAATTCAGCACTGTTGGAAACTGGTACTTTCACCTCTTCAAATAGGACAAAATTACTACCTGGCAAGAAGTACAGGCCATAAGTGCTGAATATGAAAGATCAATGAAAATGCATGGTGCATTTTGAAGATAACGGCATGTTTCCAAAAGTGCACTGATGGATTTTGGAGGATTCAGGAAGGTTCCTAGCCAGAATACCTAGGGGGTTATGGTTAAAGAAGGTTCCTAGCCAGAATACCTATAGGAGGTTAGGGTTCAGTAAGGTTCCTAGCCAGAATACCTAGGGGGTTATGGTTAAAGAAGGTTCCTAGCCAGAATACCTAGGGGGTTATGGTTAAAGAAGGTTCCTAGCCAGAATACCTAGGGGGTTATGGTTAAAGAAGGTTCCTAGCCAGAATACCTATAGGAGGTTAGGGTTCAGGAAGGTTCCTAGCCGGAATACCTAGGGGGTTATGGTTAAAGAAGGTTCCTAGCCAGAATACCTATAGGAGGTTAGGGTTCAGTAAGGTTCCTAGCCAGAATACCTAGGGGTTAGGGTTAATAAAAAGAAATTCCACATGCATTAGAAATGCAATGAGTTTTTTAGAAGAAAATGTTTGTAGAAAATTTGGATTGGTTGTAAATATAGGCTTGCATGTACTTGTATATTGTCGGGGGAAAACTCTTTGACGTCTAGTCTTAGTTTTATCAACAATTTACTAGACTAATGCTAAATTAGGTTATTTTTAGTTTTGGTCTTACTATAATGAATTTCCCCCTTCCGTTTGTTACCCAGAACTTCTCCAGTCAGAACATGCCTCGGCAGAACGAACACTGCCTGCGCAACTTTGACCTATCGGAGTATCGGCAGGTGATGAACGACCTCGGTGTCCACATCTACCAGATGTTGATCCATATCATAGAGAACAAGCTTCAGCCGATGATCGGTAAGGGAGTCAATCCGATCACACCCCGAACACTTATATTCCTCACCAGGGGACAATTTCATAGACAGCTGCGCTAAGCAGAGAATTTGGCTTTGCAGGTATTCTTATTCAGCAATAAGGAAGAGGTAAAACCAGCCAATATGCATATGTGAAATTGGCTGGTAACCAGTGAAATCTGCTGAGCAAACGCTTCTTTTGAGTAAGCGAACTTGTTGACTTAATTTTCCCAATACGCAAGTCTGTGGGGTTTGCTTAATAATAATAATAATAATAATAATAATAATAATAATAATAATAATAATAATAATAATAAAGATTTGTAGCGCACACATACCCACCCTGCTGGGCGCCCAAGGCGCAGAAACAAAGAAAAAACATGAATACAAACAATATACGATATACAATATACGCTTGGGGCGATAAGACGATAATATTGAATATCGCGATATCTTTTATTATTCGATTACGATATCGAGAACCTTTTGAGTGATGGAGGCATTTGTAAAGCACTCTTACATCAGGTATCACAGCGCTATACATTATTACCCCTGCTCATCAGGCACATAAATCATTCCTGAAACCATCTCGGCTCCCTGGGGAGTATACAGCTCAATTGCTGCCATTACGGCGCATATGGGCTAATCAAACACAACAACCAACTCTGCCCTCACAGGTACCCATTTACTCCTGGGTGGAGAGAAGCAATTATGGTAGAGTGTCCTCAGAACGCAAATCCGATGCACTAAACCGCTCAGCCATAGCACTCCAAGCTATCGAGATATCGGCAAATCGCGATTAAAAAAATATATCGTGATTTAAAAAAATTGTCATTGTGAGTCAAGTCAGAAATTTCATTGAAACAAAAATTGGACAGTCTTTTCAGTTTTCAGAAGTACATACACACACAACGCAAACGAATTTGTGATTTATTGTGACACTTGTAGAAGGGTATATACCTGTGGTTATCGACTCTAAAGCATTCATGCGTGAATGAAAAAAATAAATAATCACGATACTATCGAAAATCGCGATATGTGTTTGCCGATATATTGTGGATGAAAAAAATCGATATCGCCCAAGCTTACTGTGGGGACCAGATTGAGGCTGTATGCAAGAATAGGGTGGTGCCTCTAATACAGGAATGCATTTGTATGGTGGTTCGTGAAGGATAGTCGGGGGATCAGACCGAAATAGCAGCAGTGTCATACTGTCAGCAGTTGGCAACATTTGAAATGACAGTAGAGATCTTCCTTGTAGAAGTCACCCACTTTTTTTGTTTGATTTGTATTTTTGTGACCCCCGTTTTTTTCTCTTATTTTGTATTTTCATTTTGTAACATTGTTAAAAATGAATTTCACACACTGTACACAGGTCCTGCAATTCTTCAGAGTAAGAGTACGTAATACTTAACCTTTTGTTATGAGGAAATTATTCTGGGAAAGTTTGACTATTATTACCCCCCTCCTCCCCCCTGGTTCTTGGTGGCAAATGAGTAGCCAATCAAGAACTTAGTGCTTTAAACCTCCTATTACTACAAGGGTCAAAATCAGTCAAAATGTTGATATACTTGCCAAGGTATATCTAGTGCACTTAAACAGTCAAACACTGTCAAACCTTACATGTAGTAAGTACGTTTACAGGTCAAAATGAGTCGACCGTCTTTGACTGGTAAAAGCATTGTCTGGTATTGTTCAGGGTGGTCAAAATGACAGTCAAAAATGCCCCTGTGTGCACATTTGGGTCAACAGTCAAAACAGGCAGTTGACTGGTTTTGACCTCTGTAGCAACTTCCCACTGAAGTGCAGCTATAGTAGGAGGGTTAATACTTTTCTTTTCAATTAGCATTTGAGCCGTTATTCACTATAATGAACAAAAAAAAACTATAGTGAACATTATGTGTGAAACCAATGGCATTCGTTTGAGCAGCGCTGCAGTATACATGCACATTCTAAGAAGAGAAATTTACAGCACCAAGCTGTTGATTGGCTAAGTCAAGCTCCCAAAATTTTGCGAGAAATCCCTAGCCACAATCCCTCCCCCATCCCCAAATTCCATCTCTTTAACTCCATCCCCTGAGGTCTGTAACCGATAAAAGATGATGAGTTTGTCGGATTATCTGCTCTGTCGCTGCTGTCGTTCTGCTTTTTTCCCATCCTCTTTGGTTCCTGATTCTGATGGAGGAATTTTTTCTTGAAGTCCTTGGTTTTAGAAGGAATTTATAAGATCCTGCTATCGCTCTCATTGGTTAATTTAAGAACTGTCTGTACTGGCCCTTGCATGTTCTCCTTTGATTAAATTATTGTTGCATCATTCTGCAGAGCTTTCAAGCTCAAAATGGTAAATAAAAGTTTTGAAACAACCAGAATTTTTCAGACTTTTCAAACATAGGATGCCGCTGTAAAACCCTTGTGACTTTTCGTTCATATATGCTTCATATCTTTATTGATTTATGGGGTGGGGTCCCAAGCCTAGCTGCACAACAAGTATGGTTCGCTTCTACCGAGCACCCTCTAGCAAAGAAATTAATTTGTTTGTTTCAAGGAAATTTATGCTGTGCATTTATCATTGTTTAATGTTGGCAAAACTGCCCACTCTCTTTGAATCAAGATATACATTTACCCTGAACCCCCTAGATATTCTGGCTAGGAACCTTCCTGAATCCTCCAAAAATCCATCAGTGCACTTTTGGAAACATGCCCCTTATCTTCAACAAAAATGCACCATGTATTTTCATTGATCTTTCATATTCAGCACTTATGGCCTGTACTTCTTGCCAGGTAGTAATTTTGGGACCGTACTCAAGTTCCCTCAGCCTTATGTTCCCTCAGCCCTATGTTCCCTCAGCCCTATGTCTAGGTCTAGCGCACCGAACTCAAGTTCTGGTGTTGCCAGCAGCAGGGTGTGGGTTCGAGCCCCGGTCGTGACACTTGTATCCTTGAGCAAGGTACTTAACCATAATTGCTTCTACCTTCGGATGGGACGTAAAGCCGTAGGTCCCGTGTGTGGTATAATGCACGAAAAGTGGATTGTCGTGGCCGAGTGGTCTAGCGCACTGAACTCAAGTTCTGGTGTTGCCAGCAGCAGAGTGTGGGTTCGAGCCCCGGCCGTGACACCTGTGTCCTTGAGCAAGACACTTAACCATAATTGCTTCTCTCCACCCAGGGGTTAAATGGGTACCTGTGAAGGCAGAGATGGTTTGCTCTCTATGCGCTAGAAATGGCAGCAATTGAGCTGTATACTCCCCAGGGAGCTGAGATGGTTTCAGGAATGATTTATGAGCCTTATGAGCCTTATGAGCCTTATGAGCAGGGATAATAATATAATGCGCCTTGAGCGCCACTTAGTTGGTGGATACGTGCGCTATATAGATCTATACATTATTATTATTATTATTATTATTATTATTATTATTATTATATGTTCCCTCAGCCCTATGTTCCCTCATCCCAAAATAGACCCTATGTTCCCTCAGCCCTATGTTCCCTCATCCCAAAATAGACCCTATGTTCCCTCAGCCCTATGAGGAACATAGGGTTGAGGGAACATAGGGTTGAGGGAACATAGGGCCTAATTTGGATTTTAAAAAAATGTTAGGCATTGAGGGAACATAGGGCTGAGGGAACATAGGGCTGAGGGAACATAGGCATGACCCCGTAATTTTGTCCCATTTGAAGAGGTGAAAGTACCAGTTTCCAACAGTGCTGAATTTTCCCCAAAAAGTGCCTCTTGGAGGATTTTGCAGGATATGGGGGGTGGTTAGGGTTAAACAACCAACCAACCAACCAACCAACCAACCAACCAACCAACCAACCAACCAACCAGTGGCAGTTTTTTTTCATTGTGCCGTTATCACGAAAATAGTGAAAATGCTGTAATAAATTTAAAGTGGAATTAGGAAAGAATTCAAACTAGAAATTGTTCAGCTTTCCTTAAAAATGACATCACGTCCGAGAAAATTATCTCAAGGGAAGATAAATACAATCATGAGCTTTACACTAAGTAGCTTTGACATTAAAATTATACCATTTGTTTTAATTCTTAAAGGATCTAAATTTTGCAATGAAATAATAACATTTCGGAAATTGCCAGTAAAGAAATCGAATAACTCGGGCAATACATCTTTAACTGTTTGTTCTCGCTCTAGTTGGAAGGAATCAATCACTGGTCATGGCACTTTTAACAATTGAAGACTGCGATTTTTCTGCCCTTTTTCAGTCCCTGCCATGTTGGAGAGCGACAGTGCGGGTCTGTCGATGAAACCATCCGGGCTGAGGGGTCGTAGTGCCAGCATGTCTTGCGATTATGACGGAATGAAAATATCAATAGACTCGCTTATCAAACAGGTAAGGTTCACTTCAGCTTCGATTAGCGTCCCATGTTAAAAAAACATACGTGCCCCGACAGCTTGATTCAGTTTGAATGGCATTGTGGTTTGCGTGCGTTTCGTTACGTTTCAAACAAATCCAATTAGACAATTGGGAATTTGGATTGACAGCTGTCGATCGGACAAATTACTTCATTGCCTCAAAATAACGGACAATAAGCTCAACGGAAAAGCCAGGGGCTTGAGTTGCCGAAGTGAAGCAAAACCTGCAGTCAGTACTTGGATTGTAGATCTCCCTTAAATTTTTTGCAGACATAATACTGTATCTTTTATAGCTTTATGCAAGAGTCGCATTAAAATCCATCCCCCTCCCCCCTTCCTTTCTTTTTTGCCACCAATTCAGTATCGGTCAGACCTGTATGTGACCCACTCTGGCAAAACCCAAAACTTCTCGGCATTTACCATAATGCGTAACGACCATGAAAATGTCAAAAACTGACCCCAGGGACCAGTTTGAGGGACCAGTTTTCATGTCACCCTATAGAACATTTTCTCTAGATTTTTTGATGGAAAAAGAAAAAATCCTGAAACGTTGTTGGGAACATTGTTAATTTTCACAATAAATTTGGGAGGTCACTTTTGAAAATTGGGTCCAACTTTAAGGTTTTGCTCGAGCAAGTGACGTTATAACAACAGAGTTTATTTGTGGTGTCATAATCAAGATTCGGTTTCTCGTCTTTTCATTGCAGCTCACCACGTTCCTCACAGTTATGAATATTCATGGTACTGACCCAGAGGTCGTAAAACAAGCCATCAAGCAGGTAATTCATACGTTTAAAAAAAAAATATTTAATTTTTTTTTTTTAAATTTTTTTTTTTTTTTAAAGCTCTCATTTGAAAGGGATTCAAGGAAAGTAAAGGTGTACAGATTGAAATATCCTGTGAAATTGTTGAAACACACACATCTTTTTATCTCAACCAATAAGCGCAACATTGGTAATTACTCAATTACAAAATTACCCAATTATTTTCCGAAAAGCTAACTTGATGTGAAGTTCGTAAAGGTTATACCAAACATTCAGAAAACTGTTTCTGTCTGAAGTGCACCCATTTAAATAATAACGCACATTTTTAAGAAGTTGTCAAATGGTAACTTGATTGCCCTAAGTGTTAAAACTGTGAATGTTTTTTGACACTTTTCTGATAACTTTGACTCTGCATTGAGCTGGATACTTGCTTTGATTGGTTTGTTTAATTAATGATATCTTGATTCAAAGAGAGTAAGCATACTCATAGAAGCAGTTTTGCCAACGTTACCAATGTTGTACCTTCCCTTCAATGTATATCTTGATTCAAAGAGAGTAAGCATACTCATAGAAGCAGTTTGGCCAACATTACCAATGCTGTACCTTCCCTCTAATGTATATCTTGATTCAAAGAGTTTCAAGCAGTTTTGCCAACATTACCCATTCTGTACATAATTATTCAACTAGAGGTCAGATTTCAAATTCCCTTATTATTCCACAGTGTAACTCAAATTCTGGTAGACGTATGTTCACTAGTAGATCTTCCCAAATATGGAACAACTTACCACAAGATATTCATATTAATTATCAGACCATGTCATTAAACCAGTTTAGGAATAACGCTCTTACACTTTTACACTAAAATTACATGTCATCCATTGTTATTTATATTGTTATGTATGTACCAGTAGTTTGTATTATGTTATGGTTAAATTGTTTTGCCACCTACATGTACATGTATTTTGTGTATGTGTAATTATATTCATTACTGTAAACATTGTACTTATGTCAGGGCCACCTTGGAAAGCAGTGTTTTTCACTGAATGGTGCTACCCTGAATAAAGAAAGCTGAAATAAATAAAATGTAACTTTTCCTAAAAGGTGGAATTTGGATCGGTGAGCAATTTTTAAAAAGTGTGTGGGGTGTTGAAAATTTGTTTGCTCTTCTTTCCCTCTTTTGCATTCTCAGTCCTTCTACCTAGTAACAGCCAGTACTATCAACAACATACTGCTTAGAAAGGACATGTGTCATTGGTCTAAAGGTGTACAGATCAGGTAGGTCAAATCAACCCGTCCCAATCCCCCCCCCCCCCCCCCTCCTCGATTCTGTGTTAACATTTATAATATTTAATAATAATATTGGAGTCTTATATAGTGCAAATCATTCACAATGTGATACTTAAAGGGACAGTATCATCACGATCGGAGCAGACTTTCAACAGGGCATGGAATCGGTGTCCGAGTTCAAGATGAGTGACAGTGATTGAAAATTTACTGGCTCATTTATGCAGCAGCAAGCAACAACGGTGATATGACCTTATCATGTGGGGGGTATTGTTTTCAGTCACTGCGGTAATCTAAAACCAGCACTCCGATTCCATGCCCTGTTGGTCGTGACGATATATTCCCTTTAAAGCGCTTTACCATTCTTGGTCATTGGTCATTGGGTCAGCATCAATCCTTGAACTTTCTCACATCCCTAGGGAATATACAGCTCTGCGCTGTCCTACTCGGCACGATAATCAAACACAACCATCTGTACTGTATGGATAAAAAGTGGGTGATATACATGTACATACCCATCCCCTCCAAGGATTTCGGCCCATGCCTAGTTGAATTGGAACACATCAGATATGCTAAACCTCTCCGCCGTTGCACTCCACCAACATTGGAATCAATCTCATGTTATCTTTGTTCTTGGTGGGGTGTGTGTGTGTGTGTGTGTGTGCGTAGGTACAACATGAGCGAGCTTGAGGAGTGGTTACGGAGCAGCAAGGTGTACGATGCCAAGATGGAGGAGACGCTGGAGCCCCTGGTCCAGATCGCTCAGCTCCTTCAGGTGAAGAAGAGAACGGACGACGACGTCGTGCTCATATGCGACACCTGCACCAAGCTGACCACAACACAGGTAGGTACTCGTGTGGGTTGACTCCGTGCATGACCTGTTGAGGGCGTGCTTTATGCAAACAGCAGCCGTCTCCAAAAACCAGAGAAGTAGCCACCAAGGAAAGAAAGAAGTAGCCTGTATTGTGTCCAAATCTCTGTAGTCTTGTTTGTACGGATGTGGAGAGTCTGTAAATCTTCCAAAATTAAATATCCAGGAGGTTCAGGGGTGCTTTGTCCTCTAGACCAAAGGGAGACCCAGGCCCGCTACCCACAGGAGGTTCAGGGGGCTTTGTCCTCTAGACCAAAGGGAGACCCAGGCCTGCTACTCATTTTTCAGGATTTGTTACTTTTGTCAAATCACATTCCTGATACTTCTTGTGAAGTGAACTATTTTATTATTTTTATATACTTCTTGTGACTTAAGTTATAAGAATTCAAAACTTTTTTTTCAACATTACAGGTGGTCAAAATCCTGAATCTCTACACGCCTGATGAGTACGAGAAGAAGACAGAAGTATCATTCATCCGTAAGGTACAGGCCAAGCTAGGCGGGAGGAACGACCCCAAGAAAGAATCCCAGCTTCTCATCGACACCAAGTACACCTTCCCCGTCACCTTCCCGTACAACCCCTCGTCTGTACTCCTCAACGAGATCACCATCCCGGACACTTTCAAGTTGGACTGTGTTAAGAGAATATGACGGGAACGAATCAAATTGGGTTATGTTTTTGTTTTTTTTCAACAGTGATGAATCTGTAGTGATGAATCCGTTTTCCTTGTTGTGTCACGAGACTAATCCTGCATAGCCCTCTGGGGAATGAAGAGCCGTCTGACCCTGGATGACATGACCCTGGATGACCCATGACCCTGGATGACCTATGACCCTGGATGACCTGTTAGCAGTGCTTCTATGATTGTAGGCATGAAACCATTACATCCGATGTTTATTCATTCTTAAAATGGTATGTGGATATTTTCGTTAAAGTATTCAAAGAACCCGGAAAAGCCATCATATCCGGCAAAGCTACAAAGCAGTTGTGTTTGTATTCGTATATCCCCCTCCCCCCAAATCTATGGATATCCTTTTCAATGAACGTGATGATGCGTGTGCCAAGATACGTGGAGTGTGTGTGTGTGTGTGTATGTGTATTCATCACAGCGCCTGATGCAATATTTGCCGTGGTTTGCGAACACCGATGCTGAATCTTCAAAACATCTCATCCAGTGATCCATTCTCAATGCCATCAGCTTAAACTTAAAAGGAAGGTCCGAGCAGCCCCGCACACTGACATGCCGAGATGAGCTGTCGCAAAAACCTACAAAACCGTCGTAATTTAAATCATGACCTTTCAGAGCCCTTAAAATGTACCGTTTCACATGGTTTCAAACACATGGTTGTAGTGTGTGCTGTATGTATGCTGTATTTGTTATTATAAAGTCTTCATTTTGTTTAGGGCAAGTAATGGTTGTGTAGTACTCTGTTATATTTCAGAAAAACAAAATCTGCACTGACAAGTTTTGTTAGTTGTGAGTTTATGAGCCCATGTGTTCCACAAGCCTGTGATTTCTCAGGATTTTTCCTGAATTCAGGATTTTTGTTTGTTTACATATCTCCCTTTGGCTCAAAATGTTCTTGAAAGGAGAGAAGTAGCCACCAAGGAAAGGAAGAAGTAGCCTGTATTGTGTCCAAACCTCTAGTTTCTTGTTTGTGGGGATGTGGAGAGTCTGTAAAATCCTCCAAAATTAAACATCCAGGAGGTTCAGGGGGGCTGTGTTCTCTAGACCAAAGGGAGATCCAGGCCCGCTACCCATTTTTCGGGATTTTTTACTTTTGTCAAATCACGCCCCTGATTCCATTCTGGGCCCAATTTCATGGCGCTGCTTACCACAGAATTCTGCGCTTACGGCGCCATAAAAAGCGTGTGATTCTATGCGCCGTAAGCGCAGAATTCCGCAGTAAGCAGTGCCATGGAACTGGGCCCTGGTTGTACCCATTTCATGCTTGAAGCTGGCAAAATGGAAACGCTCCACACTTTACACCAGAGATACAAATTAATCAGAATTGAAGGAGAGAACCCGCAGCCCCTGACCGTTCTGTGATGGTTTCAAGTGATGGCATTGAGAACAGCATCTGACAAGTGAATCCTGACGAGAGATGACTTTCGGGGAGAAATATTTCATGGCACCGCACCCAAACCCTCCTCCCCCAAGTGATTACCCCCTGGCTAGTACACGGCAAGTCTGGGATTTTGAAGCTTTGCATAGTGGAGTGCATGAGAATGAAATACATTTTGCAGTCAACACCCAGTTGAAATCACTTCTGCTATGAAGAAGTATGGTTCCAAGAAGAACCGGGAGTGAGGATTGACTTCAACATTTCAGTATATACCCTGTCTGTCTTTAGGAGAAAGCTGTATAGTTTTACCTAAAGCTGTATAGGTTTCATGGCTTCTGACTAGTGCTCCAAGAAAACAAAATATATATGGACTTTTGGGAAATCTCCAACCATGGGGCTGGAGAGCTCAGTTGGTAGAGCATCGGTACGGTATGGTAGAGGTCACAGGTTCAAGTCCCGCTCTAGACGATTTGTTTTTGTCCGCTCAACTTAAAAACCAACAAATTGTACGTAAACATCCTCCCGTCGTAACGTCGTCTCTGAAGTTTGTGCAGCCAGAGATAAAGTTGACAAGAAATGGATGTGACAACCGTTACCTTACAATGAGGACAAGCAACTTCAGTTGTGAATAGATTCCTAAAATAAAAAATTGTTAAATAATAATATTCTTAAATAAATGACAGGAAAAAAAGAGGGCAGTGTACCCATTTCAACCATATGATGTCTTCATTGTTTTCCAGGAATCTTAGGAATTCTTTAGAGGATTTTTTTTGGGGAGAGGTCCGTTAACAATAGAACAACAGTGTGTTAGTGTATAGGGACATTGTGGGGGGGGGGGGGGTGGCGCTCTGCCGCATATCAAGCATGGTATAATTTCAACATAAAAAAAAACCTAGCTTTGTGTTTAAATTTGCATTCCAGATGATGGGAATCATTTGCTTTCCCACTAACCAAACAATTAAGAGTAATAATATTCGCCCAGCAGTTCTCTTGGTTTTCTACTACATAAGTGTATGGGAACTCAAAGTGAGGCTTGTCTTGAAATAGACTGGTGCTTTTCAAACTGTGATTTGTGCGTTGTGATTTTGTGAGTGGTGGTCAGGGAACCAGACAGTGTGTGATTATAATATGGCCGTTACTCCTACTGTGTATCAAGTGATTAGGAATTTGCTGCGCCGCTTGATGCAGACAAAATAAAAGCACATTACAACACACTTCCACGTTCATTGCAGCCAAATAGTAAAGAAGTTCGTAGATGTTTTGTGAATTTTGTTTCTTGATTAATTTCATAGAGCTTCTTAGCAGATAAAATTGCTTACTAGAAGAACTTGCTTAGCAGATTTCTTTTGTTACCAGCCAAGCTGTCATACAAAATGTATGCATTTTGGCCGGTAGTCTGTTTGATATTGCTTAGCAAAAATATTTGATTAGCAAAATTCTCTGCTTTGCTGCTCTGTAAAATTGGCCCCAGATACTTGGCCTATGCATATCTGTTTATAGGGAGTAAATAGAGAAACTAGAAAATGTCGTCAAATTTGTATAGATGCCTTTCTGGTATGAGGCTGATAACAGAGTTTGAGTTCACTGAATTAAATATTGATTTAAAAAAAAAAATTAAACAAATATTGAACATTCCCTAGGAATCGTAACCTTGATTTAGAAACAAATAACTCAAATAACAAACAAACTTGCTTTGACCGTTAAAAGAAATGCTGATCAGGAAGAAACAAAAGTGACACTTTATTTAAACAATTTTTTATTCAAACCGATTAACAAAAAATTAATCCGATTTAGGGAAGGATTTTGAACTAATATGTAACAGTGTTGTCTTTCATAAAATTGAATTTGATGTGAACATTCTATTAACATATCATTCAGAGGGATTGTTGAACCATAAAATTGTACAAGACCCCCCAGATGGGATCGAACCAGCAACTTGTCAATGAAATGATAAATTTGGGTAGGATTTGAACTGTGCCTGTAGCAACATTTATTGCAGTTGAAGAGGGTTGTGAACTTGAAGAATTAGAAAAATGCTTGAAGGTTGGAATTTAAAATAATGAAAGCTTGGTAGGAATTTTCTGTAGCCTAAGTATTTAAAATCAGAGTGGCTCTAGTGGACTCGGACACTGCAATAGTGGGTTGCGTCGAAACGCGTGCTGAAACTGACCAAGCAGTTTTAAGCATTCCCATCACGTCGCTGTGCCTAAGCCTACTCTAAGTCACATTTATATAAGAGTCATCTTTCATGTAGAAGTGAACTTGTCTTTCTTTCTTACGGTGAGTGGGAAAAACCTTGTTAACCAATGGAAAAAGAATTCCGACAGCCGAAATTCAGATGAACCCACGAACTCAATGTTATGATTACAAAGGCAGTGTTTTAATATCTTGTGTTTTTTTTATTTGTCAATTTAGGAGTATTCAGAAAATGGAGGAGAAAAAACATTGTCACGTTGTATCATTCACTCCCCCTGCAAGCTGGCTTTGTATATATATATACGCATACCATATTATAATGTACCTTGTAATTAATATCCATTTTTTGTGTATACATTTGTCACATATTAACAGAAGTATAAATTCTGATTTGTTATTAATATATTTGGTGAGTTGCGAGGAATTATTTTTTGTACTTTGAAGCCAAATTTAATTTAGCTCTGATTTATAAAATTGCAAGAATTACGTTGTTTATTTCGGTAACTTTACAATTACGCTTGAAATAGCCATTAATCACTAATAAGCCAAGCTATATACCAGGTTATGCTGGTCCAACAAATATATATTTTATGTGGCCAAAATTTGAAGAAAAAAAACTTGAAGAGGGGTTACTAATATAACTGGTATCCATCATTAGACAAGTGCATATATTTTGATGCATGGGTACCGGCTAACTTTGGAAGCATTCATTGGTGGTAAGTAAATATTGGTCTAGTGTGTGTATTAAAAAAAAAAACATTTAGTAAGGGAACATAATTATGACAACAAAATTGTACATATTTATTAGTTATCTCAAATCATGCCGTTGTTAAAGAAATAATATATTTCATAATGTTGAATATAATTAGATAGATTATCTACATTTACTTTATGTTCGTGGATTAAAATAAAACTATATGATGCAGATTTTGTTTCATTTTATTGTGAAGCTTTTAATGAAAAAAAATAATAATATTGGTTGTGGTTGTGTTTAGTCCTGATTAATATTATGTATTACACTGTAATACATATTGAAGGAAAGATAGAGAATTGGTAATTTAAAAACTAACCAAGTGGTCCGCCAAATATTAATGTAAAAATATTACTTAGTGTAAAGCTGATGATTGTATTAATCTTCCCAGGAAATCATTTTGTCTGAGGTGATGTCATTTTTTTTTAAAGAATGCAAAATAATGGTTATTGGCCTTACGTTTTGAACCTAGCAGGTTCTTTCTCAAAGGCAAAATCGGACAGAATACAAACATACATGAACACAAGAGTGAGCAGAAGTAAGTCAGGCACTGGTCCTGGGACCAGACTAAAGAGGGGATTACACAGTGAATGGACAGAGCTACCAAGAGTTTTTTAGCTGGAAGAAGAAGATTATGAGATTAGTGAAAAGCATCTCTTTCTTCCTCCATGGTCAGACAGGGGCAGCGGCGGCACCAGACCTGTTAAACTGGGGGGGGGGGGGGGCAGCAAGCTTAAATTTAAGGGTGCAAACATTAATCTTTAATGTAATTTTGTACTGCTGAAAAAGCATTGACTTACCATCGGGGAAAAAATTGGGGGGGTGCAAATTGGGGGGGGGGGGGGCAAACAAAGTAAACGGAGGCATTTGGCCCCCATTTGATGCTGCAGCCAATAGCCAAAAAACGCTTAATTCGGACACGGCCTAATTCAACACTGACCAATGCGAGAATTGTTAATGAACGTTTGTACTTTCTCAATAATGTGTGGACCAAGTTAGCTGATTTTCTTCCTCCATGGCTGATGTTTCACCGGTTGGTTTCTAACCATATTACGTAATCTTCAGGGAAGGTACAACATTGGTAATGACCAGATTAACAAATTATTATCTCAAAAACTGACATGGTTTAAAGTTGGTACAAGTTTCAATCATCCAGAGAAATTTTACTTTAGAGAAAAACCGGAATTTACTAAAAGTTTTTCGTTACACATAAACAACATGTAAGAGTTTTTGATGTGCCCTTACACCGACATATGTCGGCGCAGAAACCCGCTGCTATATAGGAATTCTAGCCAGCAAATCGCCATCAGGCAAGCTCAGTGGTCGAGAGGTCGTGGGTTCGAATCCCGCCTGAGTCGCCTGTGAAGTTATTTTCACAGACACTCGGAAAGCACTAAGTATACAGTGATTCATACATACATCGGTGTAAGGGCAAAAATAAAATCAATGTAAGAATTTTAAATTTTTTCAAAAACATAAGCACCTCTTGTGATTGTGTCACCGCAAACAGTCTTTACTTTTCCTTTTCAACATGCAAAACTACAAATCTTATTTTCACAAGCTTTCACAGGATAGTTTCATTTCTAGAGGATTGAAATAAATTTACATTTCCAAGTACCAATGTTATTCCTTCCCTGTAATATTTCATGGGACCGAGCAGTGTCTACCCTTTCATGATCTTCCAGTGTATTCCCAATGTTGTATATATATATATATATATATTAGTTATTTATAATAAAGTGGGTAAATTATAATGAATAGATAATGAATATGTAATGATACAAGCCAACTGTTACTACATTGAAACCGAGCTGATAGCTTTGGCAATAAAACAAATTATTTCACAAAATCTTAACATAAACTTGTGAAGTTGCAATATCTATTTATGAAACATCCTTCATGGATATTTAAGCATAGAATTTTTCAAACTAACGAATGATTGTTGGCCTTACTTTTCGAAACTAACAGGTTGTTTCTCAAAGGCAAAAATTTCTGTCTCATTTTGCCTTTGAGAAATAGCCTGCTTGGTTCAAAAGATGAAAAAAGGACAGTAACCATTATTTTGCACTTATACTCCATGTCCTTTAGGTTGGTAAGCAGTTTGCTACAGCTAATTCTCTATTTATAGTAGAGAAATTCATCGGCCATCTTTGATTTTCCTGCACACAACTTTATGAGAATCAAAATGAGGCTTGTGTCTTATTTAGTCTGGTGCAATTGTGATGTGGTGATGAACTTCTCTACACAATAATAATTATAAGTGGTTTGAAACCTTGCCCAAGGAGCAAGCAAGGAAGAGGCTAAATAACTTTTCTTTTAAGTTTAATCATGGTGGATTTTTATATAGTGCCAACTCCATCTCGATGTGATGCTCAACTTAAAGGGGCAGTATCATCACGATCAGAGCAGACTTTCAACAGGGCATGGAATCGGTGTCCTAGTTTAAGATGAACACAATGACTGCAAATTACTGGCTCATTTATGCAGCAGCAACAGTAATATGACCTTATCACGTGGGAAATTATTTTCAGTCACTTTGATTACTAAATCAAGCATTCTGATTCCATGCCCTATTGATCGTGATGATACTGCCCCTTTGAGGCACTTTTTACATTATTATCCCTGTCATCACGCTACTTTAAAATCATTCCTGGATCATTCTCAACTTCCTGGGAAGTATACGGCCCCGGCAGCCTGTTAGGCACTCAACAACTAATCACCACACAATTACCATCTTTGCCCTCACAGGTCCTCATTTATACTCCTGGGTGAAGAGAAGCAATTCATGGTTAAGTGTCTTGCTCGAGGACACAAGTGCCGCAACCGGCATGGCTAGGATAAAGGCACAACAATACTATTTTCCATTCTTATCCCATATAAATGTGATTACGTTTTGTTTATCTATTTATATAATAGTAACTGAATTGCCTTAAATTATTGAGAAAGGCAAAAATAATGGCCCAGTGTTCTTTTTTGAAGTTCTTTATTGGTTAAGAAGAACCAATGGTCCAGTGGTGTTGACTTGGGACTCTGAACCAGTAGGTTCTGAGTTCAAGTCCCAGTCAGTTCTCACTTTCTTTCAAAGACTTTTTGGAAATTTCTAAGTTTTATAAGTAAACTCAGACACCAATTTTCTCAGAGAAGCCAATGGTCTGGTGGTTAGGATTTGTGATGCTGGGTCAGTATCATCTGGTTTCAAGTCCCCGGACACTTCTTGTTTTCTTTTTCTCAGTGTTGTGTCTATTATATGTTTTGTAATACAACTCGACGCCCATTTCCTCAGAGGAGTTAGTGGTCCAATGGTTAGGACTTATTCAAGCTTACTTATTAAGCTAGCTTGTTATTACCCTGCCTGGGATTTGAACCCATCTGGGGATGTGGATTCAGGGACTGGGTGGTTTCAGAACCATGAGCTAACTAGTTGAGCCATTTGGGTCACCGTCACCCCCTCCCCCCCCCCATCTCAAAGTGTTCGTTTCTAATATATATAGAACAAATTCATACTTAGTAAATTTAGCTAGCCTTGCTCGAAGACATGCAGTGGGCAACATTATGTAATGGACACCAGATCAGGACAGATAGAGAGAGCAACTACTAGACATGGAAGTATCACAAACATAGTGGAACAAATTTGAATTGTATTACCGAGATAATGCATTTATTCATACACAGAGTTGTTCATACACACATGCTACAATATTTAAAATCACAATGTGTATGGTAAGTGCACCAGCCTATGTACTCCTTCCACTACATGAGGGTTGGTCTTAGGACTTGGATGGATAGATGTGGGGTGAGCATTAGACACCGGGATGGAAGGGGCCTTGGACATGTATGTAGGTGGGGCTTGGATTAAGGTTTAAAAGGGGGATTTCCACTACATGAGGGTTGGTCTTAGATGGATAGATGTGGGGTGAGCATTAGACACCGGGATGGAAGGGGCCTTGGATTAAGGTTTAAAAGGGGGATTTCCACTACATGAGGGTTGGTCTTAGGACTTGGATGGATAGATGTGGGGTGAGCCGGAGACACCAGGATGGAAGGGGCCTTGGACATGTATGTTGGTGGGGCTTGGATTAAGGTTGAAAGGTAGGTGGGGCTTCCACTACATGAGAGTGGTTTTGGACATGTTGGGAGGGTGACGGGAGGAGGGTAACAGAGGGGGAGGGGTGGGGGGGAGGAAGGGCCTCAGATATGAGTGCTGTTGAGGCTTGGATGTGAAGGTATAAGGGTTGTTGGCTTGATATGAGGATGAGTGAAGCCTTGGACATGGAGACGTGTGGGGTGGGTGAGTGGAGCCTTAGAAATAAAGGCATTTGGAAGTCAGGAATTTCATACGAATGATTTCCAAATTTAACAACATACGTTTCAGACCAGGGTAACATAGATGACAATGGAAAATAGTATTACTTAATCGTGTCAAGTTAAATACATATTTCACACTTTTTTTTATAAAACATACTTGTTATCATAGAAGTTACAACCCCTGCGCAGTTATGGTAAATGTCTCTGTAAAATAAAATTAAAAAAGTTTAAAAGTTATCAATTATTTACCATCCCATTTTTGTGTCAGGAATTGGGAATGAAATGAATTTTTAAAAACATTCTTCAAACTTTAAAGACTAAGGTTATCATGTTCAAGACTTTCGGCAATTAATTTAAAAAAATTTAGGCTCCGGTGATGTATATTCAGTTAATTTATGTAAGTTTAATCTTCACTTTCCAACGTAAAAAAAAAAAAAAAAATTATCTTTGCAAATTTAAAAAATTTTTTTTTTTTTTTTTTGAAACTTCACTGTTCGGAGACATTTTTTAAATATTTTATTTAGATTTGCCTGACATTTAATTGTTTTAATATTATTTAACAATGAAGCATTGCACGAATGTACGTTTTTTGGTCGGCATATTGGTCACTGTACAGTGAGATGGTTGAGCTTTGACTTACTCATGACTTGTAATGCCTGGGGATGTCACACGCCGCTATTCTCTTCCAACCAGTGCAATACGAAACCTATAAGTAACGCCACCATCTCCAATCTTAAAAAAAACAATAACTGTTGAGACACCGGAACAAGAATCTGCCACTCCGGTTCCCCCTGTCTGACACTGATGTCACTGTTTACAAATACGGCAGGGAGCGATTTATTTTGCATGGCAATTTTTACAGAATTTTTGGGCAGAAATATTTGTGTGTAGATTACTTTTGATTTAGCAAATTGTGAATTTTGAGAATCGTTTAGCGATACGATACAAGCGAAACCATTCACTCTACGGTGCAAATAAGTATTTCTGTGCACACTTTCAAAAAATTCTGATAATTCAGCAGACCAAGCCAACACTGACTTAGGGACAGGGTGGGGGGGGGGGGGGGGGTGTGTCTCGAACGAGTTTTGTCCACCAAGGCTGCAGCCCCTATTCCCTGCCGACCTGTGCGATGCGTGCCGGTAGTAATGCCACCATCTCTTTACACAAGTCATATTCCGCCTGAAATAAAAGGCAAGACAAAAACTTTTAATTTTTTTTATTCCTCTATTATCCCCAACCCCCTAGGTATTCTGGCTAGGAACCTTCCTGAATCCTCCAAAATCCTCCAGTGCACTTTTTGGAAACATGCCCTTATCTTCAAAATGCACCATGCATTTTCGTTGATCTTTCATATTCAGCACTTATGGCCTACAGGGGACGGCAAATCCAAGCATTCGTCTTCCTTGTTATTTATTTAAATCCTCTCATAAAACCTTTCTAACAAAGCGTCTAATGTATTTTTTCCCCCTAGCATTCCTTTGGTGCAGTGCTGTCAGTACCACTGGGGCTATGCCATGACACAATAAATTAGCCCCTTGATGGCTACAGCATGGTACAGGTCTATACACCAATATAAGATCTTCTGCCATTGGGGAACAAACCGGCCATTACTGGGATCGTTTTTAAATTCGTAATTCAACTTTCAGCTTTATGGTGTATTTTGTTCGGCAAAAAACTTTTGTGTATATGCGTTTCATCTACACCACAGACCCCATAAACCCTAACTCCCGAGGCCCATTTGCTTACACATAATCTGAATCCTTCTTAACTCCCTAGGCCCATTTGCTTACACATAATCTGAATCCTCCAAAATCCTTCAGTAGTAAAGCAAGCACATGACACATATGCACACATGTGTTTCTAATCTGTGATACATGTACATGGCCAGGGACCCCTCCCTGCATGCATGGAGCAATAAACAGTGTCCACTGACCCAAGCACTGACCTTGCAATCACTAAAACAAACGTGGAAAGGCAAGTATGCCTAATAACCTCAATCCTCCAAAATCCTTCACTTTGGCAAAGAGGATTTTGGAGGATTTGGGAAGGTTAGGGTTAACGGCAGTTTATTTGCCATGAAAAACAACTTATATCAGCGTATACCATCAGTGCCATTCTAACACATACCTGCATTTTGTTCATGACTTCTGGGTGTGTCTTGCAGTAGTCTACCACTGATTTGTAATGATTTAAACTGTCAACAAAAACAACACAGTGAAAATGATGTCAGTGATTTATAACAGAATAGCATATATAATAATAATAATAATAATGTGGACTTATATAACAACTATAACAACAACAACAATGTAGACTTATATAACAACAACAATGTGGACTTATATAGCGCACGTATCCACCAAACTGGTGCTCAAGGCGCATTATATTATTACCCCTGCTCATCAGGCTCATAAATCATTCCTGAAACCATCTCAGCTCCCTGGGGAGTATACAGCTCAATTGCTGCCATTTCAGCACATATGGGCTAATCAAACACAACAACCAACTCTGCCCTCACAGGTACCCATTTACCCCTGGGTGGAGAAAAGCAATTATGGTAAAGCGTCTTGCTCAAGGGCACAAGCACCCCGGTCGCGGCTGGGATACGAACCCACATTCTGACGACTCAGCCATCAGAACACAAATCCGATGCACTAAACCGCTCGGCCATGGCACTCCATGGTCCTTATATGATCCTTATAAACCTAATCAGGCATGGATTTGGTTTTATCAGAAGTCTATTACCTCCGTGAAGTGTGCCAACTTATAACTCTGGTATAATCTATATCTGTCAGCCATTATATTACCTGGTCGTGAGGTTCACTATTCTCTGTTCAGAGTTTGGTGTGATGATCTTGGAATATCTGTAGGGGAAAAAACAAAACAAAATGTGTTACCTCGCTACGCTTTATAATACTATAAGACCACATAACCCTGGAAAGCTTGACTGACACAACGGCGGATGGCAACAATTGTATTATATAGTGCAACCATATTGGTCATTCTGAGCCGTTTGATTGAGAGTGTGCAATGTTAAAATCTTTGTTTAGATTAGGAACCCAATACATTCCGTGTAGCCAGGGATCAGTTACGACGCTAAAACTGGGAAGCGGCAGTCAGGGGGAAATCACTCAGAGAGGATGCATTTATTTTATTTTTTTTTGGGAAATAAAATCCATCAAATTTACAAATTTTGTAAATTGAAGAGTCTTCGGTGGATGAATAAATAAAAGCTAGTGTTATCTTACAATCTGGCCATGCAGAAATAAGCCACGAGGGCGGGGCGTATCACTTCTTCCTCGAACGTGGCCGGCATTTTCTTCTCATTATCTTTCAAGGAATCTAAAACGTCATGAAAGAAAGGAGATTGTCAGTCCAAAATATGAACGTGTCAATCCAAATGCTTGTGCTCCAATGGGCTGGGGGAATATACACATGGCGTTCTTCTCAAATTAACTATTGTGAATCCAACCTTTAGGTTTTAAAAATGACTTACCAAGAAAGTCCTGGAAGTATCCTAAACTATGTTTTATTCTGCAAAAAAAAATAGAAATATTCATGAAAACTAAATGGCATTTCAAAGTTTCTAAAAAATTCAAAAGCTCAATTTTGTCCCTTTTTCTTAATCAAAACATGCATCTTGGAATTGACCATTTTATATGGAGGGGTACCACCCTTGGTCGGCAGTCCAATATAAGTCATCCATATGAATCAAACTCCCCCTCCCTGGGGAATGGAAGTACCTTTACCATATTAAATGCTATGGTAACTTATTTGTTATGAGCCCAACATTTTGCCTATGGTGATTGGTTTAAATAAATTTGCATACATAAATTATTCATGGTACGGGAGGTTTATGAATAATTCAGTAGTAGCATCCACAGAAAAGCCACTGTGGCTTCACCACTCCCGTCCATGGTTTTTTTTGGGCGTGGTGTTCTGCTATCAAGGTGCACGGTTTCCCGAATAAGACTTTTATTGGCAGAGATATAAAATGAATTCACACAAATTATGTCTCGTCATAATCACTGTAAGAAGTTTTATAAATTTTGTTTACAAGAATGTGCATGAACTGGGGTTAAATGCAACCAGAAGTCTATTACCTACATGAAGTGTGCCAGCCTGCTGTAACCCACACCATGGCATTGTACTCCAAATGCGCACGCGCGTGCACGCGCACGACGAGCTTGGTTACAGGTTTTGCTCCCCCTGTCCGGCCTGCCGTTGGGGATCATGGGATAGGCATTTCCACTCGAAGCTAGTTCCTACATAACTAGACGCAATTGGAAACTAGACGCAGGCGAACCATCAGCTGTGGGGAGAATGCGCTAAATGCTAAGGTACGCGGGCGAGATAAAGTTCTCTCACACGCCAGGTAAGTCTCCCAGACTCCACTGCTTCTTATTGAGACCTTGCACGAATGGGCCAAAACGTCACAAATGGGTCAAATCAATTCATTGTTCTTGGAGTACTGTACCATGGACTAGGTTAGTACATGAGTGGCACACTTCATGTAGGTGACAGACTTCTGATGCAAACTTACAAAGTGTTGATTTTATTGCAGACTTGGGTAGAGGGTGCGACTCCCGAACTCTCCACTATCGCCATCTTCAGGTCCATCATTTCACTTCAGAAGGAAACAAACAATTGCATCCAAATTGCCAAATAAATACATTTATGTCCGAATATTTAACTGCAGTAAAAGTCACTAAAAAATTTAATCTTATCCCGAAAAAAACACAAAATAATCACAATTTTACATGATGGTATCATACATCCCTTGAAATATGTGACGTGGTCTAGCGAAATTAGACGGAATTGGGCAGAGCTCAGAACTGAGAAATAGCCAAAATATTAATGTATATGAAACCCTTAATAATGCAATATAAGGCAATATTATTCTTCTGTAATGCCCGTTGCTAGGGAAAATGAAGTACCTTTGTAAGAAGTTCATTACTTAAATTATACCAAATGAAACTTGAAGCTTGAATTGTAACCCCTAGCTGTTTTGGCTAGGAATCTTCCTCAATCTGCCAAAATCCAACACCATGCATAAACACTACCACCCAACTGTTGGACTTAGCTGGAATTGGGACACCCGGCCCCATGCAAAGTATCCCTGTCTGGGCTATACAGTACTGAGTCCATCAAAATACAACACCATGCAGTAACACTACCACCCAACTGTTGGACTTGGCTGGAATTGGGACAACCCGGTCCCATGCAAAGTATCCCTGTCTGGGCTATACAGTACTGAGTCCATCAAAATCCAACACCATGCAGTAACACTACCACCCAACTGTTGGACTTGGCTGTAATTGGGACACCTGGCACCATGCAAAGTATCCCTGTCTGGGCTATACACAGTACTGAGTCCATCAAAATCCAACACCATGCAGTAACACTACCACCCAACTGTTGGACTTGGCTGTAATTGGGACAACCCGGTCCCATGCAAAGTATCCCTGTCTAGGCTACAGTACTGAGTCCATCAAAATACAACACCATGCAGTAACACTACCACCCAACTGTTGGACTTGGCTGTAATTGGGACACCCGGCACCATGCAAAGTATCCCTGTCTGGGCTATGCAGTACTGAGTCCATCAAAATCCAACAAACCCTGCTGTTTGGAGTTTGAATAGATTGGGGTGGTTAAGGTTAAAGGGCAATAACTCTGTTGTGAGTTTTCGTAAAGATAAACTTTAATATTTCGTAAATCTGCTTTCGCACATCCAATTAAAATGAAAAATCATTGTAAAACTAAAGATCTCTACTTTCATTGTCAATAACCAACTCAATTTTGATTTCTTGCCCAAATGTGTCTGATTTCAGTAGAACACAATCACATATATGTGTCTCGGGTGCTTTAAAATAAGTTAAAATTATTTCCAAAATGAATTTCTGTCATCCACAAACATGCAATACGTGGGAGAAGTCCCACATGTTCATGAATAAGTAATGAAGTTGTATGCATCAGGCATGAGAATGGAGTTTTGCAAAAAAGAAGGAAAAAATAATCCAGGCTTATATTAGATTTTGGTATATGAAAACCTTATAGGATGGCTATTTTGGATATTTTTATCATTGAAATCTCTTGTAATTTGGATTTAAAAAAAATAATAATAATAATAATAATAATCCCGGGAAATTTTTGGATTTTGGTAAATGAAATCCTTAAAGGATAGCTATTTTGGGTATTAACTTCATTAACATCACACCAATTCCATTTCCATTTATTTTTGATAGTTTTGTCGATTTCATTAACATCCACGGCGGAACCACGCTGGACGTAAGTAAGTTTGAGCGCCATTTCTATCGTCTGCAAACTCGATCGCATAGAAAGTTCCTGCTCGCATGGCAGACTGTGTGCAGATAGACTTGACAGTAAGTCGGTTCTACGTCCAGCGCTTGCACTATGGTGCATACATCACACGCACCACACACACAAAAATACATGTAGGACTGTTAATCACAGTCAGTCTACGGAACGTAGAGAGAATTTGGTTGTGATCAATACTCTTTTGCGCAGTGCCCCGCGTTGTGTGTAAATTCTCCATACATGCGTATTCCGGTGACGTCAACATTCAGAGAGGGGAAAAACACGGACACATAATACAGTGAGTAGTCAGACACTCTTCCTTTTTTATCCGGCTGCGGCATCAATCAAATAGGTCGCTACATTAAACAACACTTTTCCTGGATACAATTTTCTGCTGTAAACACTAAGTTTATCGGGTGACAAAGTTAAATTTTCACTTACTTTTTTCACATGTTTTCTGAGCTTACCCCTATGGCAACCTACCCCCCAAATTTTATATCAAATTCACACTGAACTCGGAGACCACATATTTTGAGGTGAAAAATCCGGAGGTCCGGAAAAATCCGGAAGATTCTCATGCCTGATGCATGTCAACCGGTAATCGTAAGTGGCACTCTACAAAAGCAACATGGCGTCGCCCAGTGGTCATTATTGCATTGAATGCAAAGCAATTTTAAAATTAAATTGTTACCGATCCTGACTCTACTGATCCTGAAAACTCTTGAGTCATCTTGTCAGGATGAAATGAGTTGTAAAATATATTTTTAGAGAGTAAAACTTGTAGACTTGGTAAGATCTAATTGGATTCCGAAGAGTGTTGAGAGAGATAACTGGTTAACCGACCAAAACTGCACTAACCGTTTATAAATTTGCTAACCGGCAAACCAAACCAACATTTTAAAAAATACGACCAACAATTTGGGAAGAATTTGCAGCCCATTTTGTTGTTCTAGATTTTCTTTTTCGCTGCACTGGTTATTAAACAATCATTGCAGGAAAGTTTATTGATGCTTTTTGATTGAATATTTATACACATTGTGCCATCTGCCGACGATCTAGTTTGTGTGGCTGCCAAGTGCCGACTTTTGGTTAACGGGTTAACCGACTGTGAAAGATGTGGTTAAACGGTTAGTGAACTAACCGGTAAACTCCCAGCACTACTTCTGTATGGTAACCAGATATAACATCCAGTAAGCTGGGGTAAACCATCCTGGCAGAGAAAGGGGGGGGGGGGTAAATGGCGAGGGCGAATTGCTAATGGTGGAACGGTGTCAATAGCGTACCTGCTAGTCTCCGCCAGCTCATACATGAGCTGCCTGCACACCATCAGGAAGTGTTGTGGGTTCAACTCTTTGAGGATCGCCTGCAGCATGTCGATCCTTCGCTTGTGCATCCGGCATCGCCGCTCCAGGTCTACCTCAAAGGACGCCAGTACCTTGAACAGTGCACTGTGGTCCTGCCAGGTTCAATGTTACAGTTTAGTGGGAAAGCCACGGTTATATGGTTTGAGGTATACAACAAAGGGATGCCCGTAACTCTTTGTGCACAGATAGAAAATATCCCTCGTTGTCTTTTGATTCAAGCCAACGCCAATTGAACCTGTTCTTTGCACTAACATCGATTTTTTTCAGATCCACACCTCTTCCGATCTCCATTATGGAAGCCAAGTTGAGTAAAATCAGTCAAAAATTTCAGAAAATGAGGGCCGTGAAACGCAATCCTTATGATCACATTGTGATCACCATGTATACAACACATACATACAACACACACACACATGGTCCCACACACAACAAAGGTGACATTTTTTCCAGCCGGATTTCTTTGGGAAAAATACTAAAAAGCCGGAATTCCGGCAACAGCCAGGTAAACTGTCATCCCTGTACAACACCATTGCTGGGAGATATTGGGACCTATCGTTTTACCGGAAATGTACATGGCTGAAAAGGTTGATTAAAACTAGTATTTTTTTTATTTATTTTTTTAAATTTAATCACTGCCCAAGAAAACAAGAAGCATGAGGGATGGCCAAGCTAAAGTTCATATATTCTGAGCAGGTGGCAGATTAATCAGGTGATGATGAACATTAGATGTGAAGGACTGACCAGATGGAACATCCACAACAGGGACAGGTAAAGATTTTCCAGTTCCAGTATAAAAAAATGTTTACACCCACCCCCAACACAATTGTCGCTTTTCTGTATATTTCTCAGAACACTATCTTTTTTTCCTTTTTTTTGTGGGGGGGGGGGGGGGATCTTCCTCAAACCATCAAATTCCATCACCATGCAGTAACACAACCACCTAACTATTGGACTGGGATGAAATTGGTACACCTAGCCTTGTGTAAAATGGTTGGGCTATACGATACTAAATAAATCAAAATCAACAAGATCCAGGGTGTAGATTTGGATGAATTTATGGCAGTACGGGTTAGGCCGCCAAAAAAAGTATCCGGTTTCTGGTCATTGTTTGGCTTCAAAATCTGTGCGGTGGCGCTTTTTTTTTGGTTTTTTTGTTTTGTTTTTTTTGGCCAACAGGGAAATATATGATACATGTATACACGGGGACCAAATTTCCCATATACAAAGTATGGTGGCTAAGAGAAGCCTCACAATTCAGGCAAACGTTCATACCCCTATGTGAAAAACTCGTTTAAAGCACAGCACAGCAGAATTCCAATCAATCCAGCTATTTTGGCTGTAATTGGACATCGTTTCATAGCAAAGAAAAAGAAAATTTAAAATGCCGATGCACGGGTCTGAGGCGGCGTGAGCGGAGACCAGAAACCGGAGACTTTTTTTAAATTTTGGCCTTATAGATAAGCTCTGGATCAAATATCCACCAATGGCCCACCAACCTCCCTCCCCCCCAAAAAAAAATAAACAAATAAATTAAATAAAAAATTCAATGATTTTTGTTTCCAAGTAGGGTTTATTACGCACCCTCCCAAACATACTTATGCCCTCTGTTCAGTCACCATCAACCAAAGTTTTTGTAATTTGAATGTAAAAAGACTTACTCTTATAATCTCTATGTAATCTGAAACATGGCCGTCTAAGACGTAGTATTCCTTGGCTTCTTGTATCCATGTCTGGCCAGCCAAGAATAACTCACGAGCCTGTAACAAAATAAAACCCTCAAATAATCACAGTTTATCAAGTATTAACCTACGACTGCAAGGGCCAAAATCAGTCAAACTGTTGATACACTTGCCAAGATATACTAGTGCACTGAAAAGTCACACACTGTCAAACCTTACTTGTAGTAAGTACATTTACAGGTCAAAATGAGTCGACCGTTTTTTGACTGGTAAAAGCATTGTCTGGTGTTGTCCAGGGTGGTCAAAATGACAGTAAAACCAGTCAAAAATGCCCCTGTGTGCACATTTGGGTCAACAGTCAAAAGAGGCAGTTGACTGGTTTTGACCTCTATAGCAAAACAAAAAGAGCCATTCATCGCATCAGTGCAACAAGGTCGTATCATAGTTACGACCTTGTTGCAGACATGGATTTGCTCAGTGCAACAAGGTCGTATCATAGTTACGACCTTGTTGCAGACATGGATTTTGCTCAGCGCAACAAGGTCGTATCTTTTGTACAGAGTTCCATGATGAACACGCAAAAGCCATGGAAGAAGATACAACGTTTTTGCACTCAAATGTTTTAATGTATGCAAATCTATGCACTATTGCATCTACGACCTTTTTCAGACACGACCTTGTTGTTCTGACAGGACGCATGGTTCTAGCTGGTGGATCTTGTTTCATCGAGCAGCCTGCACACTTTTCTGTTGTTGCACCATTCGGCAACAAAGAAGAGTTGGCTCACTTTTGCCAACATTACCAATGCTGTACCTTCCCTTTAACAATGGATGCCCCTATATAGTTTTGGTAATTTTTGAAAAACTTTTTCTACTCTGTCGGGGGGGGGGGGGTGTGATTGGGCAGTTTTGAAAAAATCCACATACATTTTGCTAGGGGTATTGGGGGCCGCTGTTCAGAACAGCGCCAGGGTGAAATCTATAGTTCTGAGCATTTGCTTTGCTTTCCTTTATTGCTTAAATCTTTAAAATCCGGAGGATCACAACACTGTGATTTGTAAAAATCCGGACAAATCACACCCCTGACTCTGTATAAAATTACTGAAAAAGTTTTGATATAAAGGCGGCGGCGGTGAATACTTTCTGGTCTTCCACGTACACAAATTGATCGTCTTCAGCGCATTCAGAACTCTGCTGCTCGTGTTATTACTGTCGAAAAAGTGCTCCCATATTACACCTATTTTACAAGAGTTGCACTGGCTACCAGCAAGTTGCAGAATTGTGTACAGATTGTTGCTCTTTGTGTTTAAATCTCTCAATGACAGTGCCCATGCATATATTGATGATTTGCTTAAACCTTACAATCCTCCTCGCAAACTCCGTTCTGACAATTTAAACCTCCTCATTGAGCCTAAATCTAATCATTCTTGGGGTGATTGGTCTTTTTGTCATGCAGCACCACGTCTATGGAATCAATTGCCATCATATGTCAAATCATGGGCTTCTCTTATCCAATTTAAGAAAAACCTAAAAACTCATCTTTTTAACCCTCCTATGGTTTGACCTTTCAAAACCTTTCAAAATCTGCTTACTGGCAAAATGGCTATCAATAATGTATGAACCCTTTAAAACCCTCCAGAATTTGTTGCTACTGAACTACCACACCTTTCAATACCCTTTGAAAGGTATTGAAACATTTCAACACCAGTTTGTTCAGAGAGTTGTTTCACCTTTCGAAACCTTTCATAGGTCCCTTTTGTCAGACAGTTTTCTCACCTTTCAAAACCCTTCAGTACAGCAAACTTGAAAGGTTTTGAAAGGTCTGACAATTCTATGGCAAACTGCACTGTACATAGGAGGGTTAATGCAGCAATTATATAATGTTATTCTGTTTTTTTCTGCTCTATAATTGTATATCAGCGCCATGTGCACTTTTGGGTGGATTTGTGCGCTTTATAAATCTTCATTATTATTATACTACTCAAAACAATTTAGGGAACACCGGAATAATCTCGGTTAAAGCAAGATCATTTATTTCAGATAAACACAATGTTTCACAGAATTGATGAGAAACAACTGCACAATGAAACAGATGATAAAGGATGCATGTAGTGATTACACATTTCATGACATGACCACTGAAAGAGAGAGGGGGTTGCAAATGAAAACCCCGGTTCATGGAACATTTCAAACCTATTTGATGTTAAAAAATCCGGTGTTCCCTAAATTGTTTGGAGTGGTATATTATTATTCTGTAATGTTACATGTGACATCATCTACACTGTACCTCGTCAAATGTCACCACGCACTTATCCGTGACTTTGTTCTCAAGGAACGTCAGTTCAAGACACTCAAACCTCAGAGCCAACTTGTTGAGTTTCTCCTCTTCCGTCTCTTCGTTTTCCGTCGTTGTCGTGGGCTGCGTCCCATCATTTGTGACATTCTCTTGTGTACTGCCATCTTCTTGTTGTTCTGTTGTTGTTGTTGTTGTGTTATCTATTCTGTTTGAAAGCTTCTCTCTACGGAATGTGAAACAACATTTAAACGAAAGTGTAGTGTAGAATATTGTTTATACATTCATAAACCCTAACCACCCCAAACCCATCAAACTCCAACAGCTGGTTGTGTTGCACTTTGATGGACTCGGTACTGTATAGCCCATGCATGGTGTTGGATTTTGGTGGATTCAGGAAGGTTCTTAGCCAAAACCATTAGGAGGTTAGGGTTAAAATATTTGTTTTCCCCTGGAAAAAAGACATTCTAATCAATTGTGGTATCCACTGCCATACAGGACTCTAGCCGGCATATCGTCGCATCAGTGCAACAAGATCGTCTCATAGTTACGACCCTGTTGCAGACATGGATTTTATTTAGTGCAACAAGGTCGTATCTTTTTTACAGAGTTCCAGGATGAACACGCAAAACCTATGGAAGAAGATACGACGTGGTTGCACTCAATTGTTTTAATGTATGCAAATTTATGCACTATTGCATATAGGACTTTGTTGCATTTTTTAGATATGACCTTGTTGTTCTGACAGGATGATATCATCATTGGGCAAGCTGGTCGAGTGGGTATAAAGACCTCTGTACTAGTAGGCAGAAGGTCGTGGGTTCGTTCGAATCCCAACTGAGTCGCCTCTTAATAATAACAATAATAATAATGTGGACTTATATAGCGCACGTATCCACTAAACTGGTGCTCAAGGCGCATTATATTTTTACCCCTGCTCATCAGGCTTATCAATCACTCCTGAAAACCATCTCAGCTCCCTGGGTAGTATACAGCTCAATTGCTGCCATTACAGCGCATATAGGGCTAATCAAACACAATAACCAACTCTGCCCTCACAGGTAGGTACCCATTTACCCCTGGGTGGAGAGAAGCAATTATGGTAAAGTGTCTTGCTCAAGGACACAAGCACCACGGTCGCGGCTGGGATTCGAACCCACATTCTGACGACTCGGCCATCAGAACACAAATCTGATGCACTAAACCGCTCAACCATGGCACTCCACATATATATAATACATATTGCTAAGCTATGTTGAAATCAAATCAAAAGAAACACAAAAGTATTCCATGGAAGGATTACAGATTTCCAGCCATGTACATATAAACAGACATGAGGCCAATTCCATAAATCTGCTAAGCAGAGAATATCGCTAAGCAAATATTTCTGCTAAGCAATATACAACAGACTACCAGCCAAAATGCATAAGTTTTGTATGAAAGCTTGGCTGGTACAGAGATGCCAACATTGAATTCCAAAAAAAAGAGTAGCATCTATTGAAATAAAAATCGCAAAAATCTAACGCTAAAAAATGCATGTCCGGATTTTGGGCAATGTCAGCGCCGCACTCGGTGTGAACCCCGCTGGCGGTAGTGGGGCCGGGGGCAGAGTAAATTGGAGGAAAATACTCAATGAAAAAATTACGAAATTATAACAATGCTAGATGTATCTTCTCTTAAAAAGCTCACAATAATGATCTTCCGAATTAGTAATCTATGCATCAGTCACGTTAGAAATTGATTATAATACTAACTGTTCTCTTTCTTGGGGTCTCGAAGGCAAATAACAAATTGATAGCCTTAGCTAGGCCTAGCCCTAGCTCACCTGGGCCCAATTTCATGGCGCTGCTTACCACAGAATTCTGCGCTTACGGCGCCATAAAAAGCGTGTGATTCTATGCGCCGTAAGCGCAGAATTCCGCAGTAAGCAGTGCCTGCATGCCTGCATGCCTGACACTGCACTGAAGTCGCACTTGCAAAGAAGCTTCGAGAAATTAAAAGGTAATGCGTAATGTGAGCACAATTATCTTGGCATGTACCTGCGTGTACACAAGCTACCTCACCGACAACCTCATTCCCCACGGGTATGCTCATTATTCCTCATTAGGCCAAAAATAAAAAGATGTTGAGTTGCCCTCCACTGACCGACCCAAAAGTGCTGAAATCTCGGGTCGGGTTTTTTTTTTTTTTTTTTTTTTTCCCCCGTCATTCATAGCACTATTTATTAATGAAACTTACCAATTTTCTTTGTATAAAACATAATACGTTTGATTTGTGAAATTTTCCACTTTTTTTACCGGTAAATTTACAGGTACCCAAGACTCAATCTACATGTTTTCGAATCGAATGGCCCCGGCCCTCGCATGGTGCACTGCCTTCGCACACACTGTGTGCCTACGATTGCGACTCAAATCTACACGTTTTCCAATCGAATGGCCCCCTCACATGTTTTCCACTGGCTTCGCGCACTGTTTTGTATGTCAGCGACTGCGACTCAATCTACGTTTTCAAATCAAATGGCCCTCACCGTTGTGCACTGGCTCCCCGCACTGTCGTGTGTCAGCGATGCGACTCAATCTACACGTTTTCAAATCGAATGGCCACTCACATGTTGCATGTTGAGCATTGCACGCAATATGGATGAATTTGCTGTGTCAATCACAGCGAAAAGTACAACAAAAATGCTTGGGATACTTTTATTCTGAAGCAAAATTCCTTGCTGATAGGTATACAAATGAAAAACATGGTATGTGGTTTCAGTTCCAATGCATTTCAATCTTAAAATGACAGTCAAGGAGAAAAAATAAATAAAAATAAATAAAAATTAAAAAATTTTTTTTTTTAAATCCCGACCAACCGACCCCTTCAAATATTTTCACTGGAGGGCAACTCAACAATTTTTTTTTTTTGGCCTTATGTAATAGAGATCAATGGGTACGATCTTGCAAATAATGTACAGATGTACAGGCAGGGTACATGTGGTAGGTAGGCAGTCGAATCCATCCAGCGCGCTCGCGCTTGTGTGTGATACGTACATAATCGTGTGAATTCGCCGCTAATCCCACTATCGTCGCTTTTTACCACCACTGCGGTTTATATTTAAAAGGTTGTTTTGTTTTTTCATTTTTAAAATTATTTTTCATCATTTTTATTTCCACTTAATAGTTCATTCATTGTTTGCTTGTATTGTAACTATATACAATTATACTGGGGCGGCTTGTTTAGCGTATTTCAATTAAGTATTGTCGTAGAGTCGTATTCACGGCTCAAAATCGTATTTGCTACGCCCAAATCGTGTATGTTGGCATCTCTGCTGGTAACCAAATAAATCCGCTAAGCAAATTTTTCTGGTAAGCAATTTTATCTGTTTGGCATCTCTATGAAATCGGTCCCCGGGGCCAATTTCATAGCGCTGCTTACCAGTCAGCAAATTTTCGTGCTAACTATAGCAGACAAATTTGCTTAAGCATAAGCGTATTTCACAAGTGAGCAAGAAAATTCTGAGCGGCGCGTGTGCGTTCACCATGGATTTGTATTGTTGCGTCACTCATTTGCTAGCAATAACGGCTGGCAAGTTAGCATAATGGTTAGCAGCGCTATGAAATGAAACACGTACAGTAAGCAAAAAAAAAATCGGCTGCTTAGCGACTCTATGCAATTGCGCCCAGATTGCAACCAACAGCTACCCGAGATGAGCATGCAATTTGACAAGATAGTAATCTTACTTGGATAGGTTAAGTAGGGCCAGGCAGTACTTGAGCCAGCATCTGGCTATATCTGACTTGTGGCGTTTCAGCTTGTCAATGTCGTCGTCTAGCTGGTCCTCTTCAGTCTCAACGGCTGGGAGCTTCTGTAGGGCCTCGGCGTAGATACGCGTTGCGCTCGCTGTGGTGAAAACAGGAGAAAGTATCATTTTATCGCATTAGTGCAAAAACGCACTATCCCAAAAAAGCTAAAACGTTATATCCCAGTAATTTTGACTTTTGCAATAACATGATTGGTTGAGTACAGAAACGTAGTACCTAACGCAACTAATGTTGCGCTGAACATCTGGGAAAATCAGGAAGATACAACATTCTTGCCATAACCAAAATAAAACAATGTTGTTTCTGGTTATACAACATGATGCACTGAAGCAACGATTTATACTTTTTTGAAAAAGCCTGTTGATGATGAGCTCATTCTCCGGGGTAAAAAAAAAAGTAAATCAACATAAAGAAATTTAAAGCATTAAGTAACCTATAGAGGGTGCAATGGAATTCGCGCGAGACCCTCGAACCTCTCAAACTGCTGCTGTCATTTGTGATCTGTGAGTCTGTTTCTTCCTCAACAAAGAGTCTATAAAATAGCAATATCGATAATAATAATTATTATTATTATTATTATATATTTCTGGTAAACCCCTACTCTTCCATGATAAGTGTTCTGGGTTCTTTTACGTGTATTACTTAATCTAGTACACGGGACCAACAGCTTAACGTCCCATCCGAAGGACGAAGCAATTATGGTTAAGTGTCTTGCTTAGGAACACAAGCGCCGTGACTGGCCTCGAAGCGTGAGAGTCGATCTTCGGCCAGCACAACATATCCAATGACATACCTTGAATGGTATGCCCGGAGCCTAGCTCTATCCTAGGGGACTAGTCTCGGGCAATCCCTGACTGTAAAAACATCAAAGGGACCAGACTATTTTCCTAGAATCCTCAGTTTGCCCACATTGATTTGTAAGACATAAAACAAGATGGCTACTGCTTGATAGATGCTATTCTCTGCTCGATTCACTCAAAAAAACTTGGTCCACAAAGTGACAAACCCGACTGTGATTCAGTGAAAAAAATGGATATTTAAAAAATTTTTGTTTGTTTGTTTGTTTGTTACCTAGACAGTGCCGCGCCTGCATGTAGTCGTCCTGTGTGATGTAATACTGTGACAGCGTGGCGCAATTCAGCGCCCAGTCCATGGGCTCGTATTGACCAGTTTCCAGTTGACGCTTGAGGGTCTCGTGGCAGTGACTGGCAGACTGTACTTGACAAAAAAAATAACTTCATGTGAGTATGATTAACCCTAAGCACCCCATATCCTCCAAAATCCCCCAAGGGGCATTTTTTGGGAAAAATTCAGCACTGTTGGAAACTGGTACTTTCACCTCTTCAAATGAGACAAAATTACTACCTGGCAAGAAGTACAGGCCATAAGTGCTGAATATGAAAGATCAACGAAAATGCATGGTGCATTTTAAAGATAAGGGCATGTTTCCAAAAGTGCACTGATGGATTTTGGAGGATTCAGAAAAGTTCCTAGCCAGAATGCCTAAGGGGTTAGGGTCAAGGTACAAAATGCATCTGGTACGCAATGCCCATTTCGGGAATTGGGAATTTTTTTGTTCACAATCATCATTCCTACCTTTGCGCTATCCCCAAGGTTACCATAGACCTGAGCTAGGTAGTACAACGTGTGGGTGTAGGCTTTCTCAAACTGCTGCTGTCGTTTGTGATCTGTGAGTCTGTTTTCTTCCTCAACAAAGAGTCTATAAAATAGCAATATCGATAATAATTATTATTATTATTATTATTATACATTTCTGGTAATGAAACCAAGGATGCCTCAAAAGCACACTTAAGCACTGTAGCTCGGAAACCTGAGGAAACCTGTAAACAAGAGCGCTTGCTATATGAACCAGAAACACCGGGGTAAACCCCCTACTCTTCCACAACAAGTGTTCTGAGTTCTTTTACGTGCATTACTTTAATAATCTAGTACACGGGACCAACAGCTTAACGTCCCATCCGAAGGACGAAGCAATTATGGTTAAGTGTCTTGCTTAGGGACACAAGTGCCATGACTGGCCAGGCCGGGATTCGAACCCACATTCTGACAACACCAGAACTTGAGTCCGATGCACTAGACCGCTCGGCCACGGCACTCCAATGATTATTACAAAAGTCTATATGAATCATAACGAGGCTCATGTCAGAAATAGACTGGTCCCTTAAAAACCTTGATATTATTCTAAAAGTGATTTTTAAGCAGCAGTCAGGGAACCAAACTAAATGAATGCAGTGAGATACCATGAGTGTGCCATGGCCGAGTGGTTTTTAACTAATAGTGCATTAGACTTGTGTTCCAAACTGAGTCGTCAGAATGTGGGTTTGAATCTTGGCCACGACCATGATGCTTGTGTCCTTGAGCAAGACACTTTACTGTTATCACCCAGGAGTATAAATGGGTACCTGTGAGGGTAGAGGTGGTGATTGTGTTTGATTAGCCCTGTAGCTCCAAGCAAAGGTTGCACATAATGGGCTGTATACTCCCCAGGGAGCTGAGAAAGCTTACACAGGGGTGTGATTTGACAAAAGTAAGAAATCCTATAAAAAAAAATGGGTAGCTGGCCTGGGTCTCCCTTTGGTCTCCCTGGATGTTTCATTTTTGGAGGATTTACAGACTCTCCACATCCCCACAAACAAGAAACTAGAGGTTTGGACACAATACAGGCTAATTCTTTCTTTCCTTGGTGGCTACTTCTCTTCTTTCAAGAACATTCTGAGGCAAAGGGAGATTTGTAAAAAAAAAAAATCCTGAAGTCAGGAAAATTCCTGAGAAATCATAGGCCTGATTTACAGGAATGATATTGGCCCAGTGACCAGAGGAAAAAACGTAAAGCGCATTATGTGAAATGCGCTACATAAATATTATTATTATTATTATTTGTATTATTATAAGGGTCTATACGTACTCATTGATCCCAAAAGGAGCCACACCAACCTCATGGCTGTATTTCTTATAAACACTCTCTGCTTCCTATAAATAAAATAAATAAAAGCACAACAAAAAGTCAGTCAACATGGCACAATTCAAAAACACTGATCACCATTATCACTAACCCTATTACCTCACTGAATCCTCCAAAATCCATCAGTGCACTTTTGGAAACATGCCCTCATCTGCAAAATGCACCGTGCATTTTCGTTGATCTTTCATATTCAGCACTTTTGGCCTGTACTTCTTGCCAGGTGGTGATTTTGTCACATTTGAAGAGGTGAAAGTACCAGTTTCCAACAGCGCTGAATTTTTTCCCCAAAAAGTGCCCCTTGGGGGATTTTGCAGGACTTGGGGTAGTTGGGGTTAATTAAGTTGTGCACCAACAAAAATTGGAAAATTCTGATAAGCCATTACGTGATGCAGCAGCCATGGTATTTGTGACATCATAGGAAGTCAGTGCTATTGCTGGTTGTGTTTTTCATTTCCGAGTCTCGCTGTGATATCAACTTTTTGATGCTCTTGTCAAACGAAAATGAGGGTGGCACGTGGTTGCATACGTGCTCACTGCAACAAGATCCAACTTGTTTGTACAACAGTTGGATCTTTGGGCATTGAGCATGGTTAAGATGGCATTCCATAAGGATGCTTTTTCTGGTCCATTGCGTAGGGTCTTAGTTTTTTTTTCTGCATTTAAATTTTTTAAATTTTTAACGGATGCGCAACAGATATGCAATGGACTAAAAAAAACAACTTTTATTCAATATATAACCCTCCTACAATCAGTGCAATTTTTGAAACAACCCATTCAGGCCACTCCAAGCCATTAGCTGTTGCCAGTGGCCTCCTATGGTTACCCTTCTGTGCACTGTCACACCACTGAGATTGCAGGGTAAGGTGGTCTCCCATCGATACATCTGTTTCATACAGTTTGACTTTGATTTCTTGATTATGCCTGACAAAATAATTTAGTTAAGCTTCACACACCACAGACAAGGGCGCCCTCAACAGTTTGTGCATGGAGTGGATAAAGTCTCATATAGAGACTGTATATATTGGTCCCTTGGGTGTCTGTTTCACACAGTTTGACTTTGATTTCTTGATTATGCCCGATGAAATAATTTAGTTAAGCTTCACACACCACAGACAAGGGCGCCCTCAACAGTTTGTGCATGGAGTGGATAAAGTCTCATATGGAGACTGTATATATTGGTTCCTTGGGTGTCTGTTTCATACAGTTTGACTTTGATTTCTTGATTAAGTCTGTTCATGAAGAAATCTCGTCATGGCAGAGAGTCCTCACCAGTAATAACTCCAGAGCTTTCTGTAGCTCTCGCCTGCCGCTCCAGAGTATCCCCAGCTGGTTGAGAACCATGACGACGAGCGACACCACCTTGGTGTTGAGCGCGTGATCTCCGAGCATCTTGCGGCAAGCGCTCAGGTAGTCCTCGCCAGACGAGGTCTCCTCCGTGTCGACATAGTTGACGCCGAGATGATAACGAAGACATGCCAACATCAGATGCAGATCTACGGAAGGAGGCAAGCAAAACTTTTTTGTTCAAGGAATTAGAAAAGAAAACCTGTGCATGTTGCTTAATTTGTTTATCCTTTTTGGTCCAGTGAAAGATTTACTACTCAACCTAACTGTTATAGCCTTGGTGGAAGGTATTAACCCTTCTGCAAGGGTCAAAATCAGTCAAAATGTTGATATACTTGCCAAGGTATATCTAGCACACTTAAAAGTCGAACACTGTCAAACCTTACGTGTACTAAGTGCATTTACAGGTCAAAATGAGTTGACCCTTTTTGACTGGTAAAAGCATTGTCTGGTATTGTTCAGGGTGGTCAAAATGACAGTAAAAAAACAGTCAAAAATGTCCCTGTGTGCACATTTGGGTCAACAGTCAAAACAGGCAGTCGACTGATTTTGACCTCTATAGCTACTTGCCACTAAAGTGCAGCTATAGTAGGAGGGTTAATTATTTTGTTTTTGGAAGGGAGCCTTACCGGTGTCTTGCTGTTGCTGATCGTCCGGGTTTATTCCATAAAAGTGCTCTAGCTTTGCTCTTAGTTCCTGGTAGATCTCCCTGGCTGCATACTTGGACTTGAATGGATTGGTCTCGGGGTCATTTTTAGAATCCTGTGACAGCAAGAGTATGGAATGTCAACAGTTTGTGTTTTCTTTGTCTTAAGTCTAAGGCCCCCCCCCCCAAAAAGGTTTCTGGTTTCTGGTCCCCGCACGTGTCGCCTCAGACTCGCATGTCTGCATTTTTACTTTTCTTCTTCTTTTTTTGCTATGAAACGATGTCCAATTGCAGACAAAATTGCTGGATTGATTGGAATTCTGCTGTACTGTGTTCTAAATGACTTTTTCACATAGGGGTATGAACGTTTGCCCGATTTGTGAGGCCTCTCTTAGCCACCATACTATGTGTATGGGAAATTTGGTCTGGTTCCAATAACCGTGTATACATGTATCATGTATTTCACTGGTTGGCAAAAAAATAAATAAATAAATAAATAAAAAAAATTTGAAGACAACCTATGACCAGAAACCGGAAATTGCAAGGTATTATACTTACAGTGAAATATTTTCGCTGTCGATGAAATCTGCAAATTGCTGGGAAAAGTGTAATGTCCAATAATGTTAAGAAAATACAAATGTGAGTAAAATCAGCATTTTTGGGGGCTGCAAATTTGTGGAGTGCCATAGTCGAGTGGTTTAGTGCATCGGATTTGTGTTCTGATGGCCGAGTCGTCAGAATGTGGGTTCGAATCCCGACCACGACCATGGTGCTTTTGTCCTCGAGCAAGACACTTTACCATAATTGCTTCTCTCCACCCAGGAGTAAATGGGTGCCTGTGAGGGAAGAGTTGGTTGTTGTGTTTGATTAGCCCATATGTGCCGAAATGGCAGCAATTGAGCTGTATACTCCCCAGGTAGCTGAGATGGTTTCAGGAATGATTTAATGCGCCTGATGAGCAGGGGTAATAATGTACAGCGCTGTGATACCTCGTGTAAGAGTGCTTTAAAAATGCCTCCATTATTATTATTATTATTATTATTATTATTATTATTATTATTATTAAATAAAGTTAAGCATGTAAGGAAAGTATGTGTCAAAAAGTTTTACAAATTGTAAATTTGAGCATTTTTAATTTACAAAATCAGGACTGTTAGTGTGAATGGAACTAAGGATCCAGAAGCTGTAATAACTGTATCTCAAAGGTCTTGTCGTTGGATCGTGTCCTTGGCCCTAACCCCACAGGGGTGATTTTTCAACTTTTTATCTGCTAATTATTACAATATAAAATTTTGTAATTAGGTAAGCTTGCCCAAGCAGACACATTTAGCAGAAAGTTTACTATTGTGAGATCGGTAATTTTGGTGAAATTTAAATTGTACTATTATTTTCTTTTTTTTATTTAAAAATTGTTTCGAAAATTTCATGAAAGTGAGATAGGCCTATACCAGAATAATGGATTTTATGCCAAACATGTCTGGTTGGGCAAGGTTACGTAATGACTAAGTTTTAGGTTGTAATAATTAGGAGATCAAAAGTTGAAAAAAAGAAACATCGCTCCTTTTTTCCCTCAATTTACCCTAAATGACGCACCTAAGGTTATATAATCAACTGGACGGTAACTTACAAATGAAATTAGCAGTTTGGTGTTTCAGTTTGTTTCAGTGAAGGATTCTCTTGTAAAATGCGGAATTTCAATGCATGATCATACGCGTGGACGTCTTGAGCGCCGTTTTTTGAGACACACAAAATTGTAGTCATCAGAAAATTGATGTTGGTATAATGACTCACCCCCAAACTGTTAAAGTTTATGGGGGCACAGAAAATGTACCCAAGAAGAAAAACAGTTGAATCATGTTTCATCTTATTCCAGATGGTTGTAAAATTGTTTTTAATCTTGAAAATAAAAATATTGTTTTCGATTTTTAAAATAAAATGGTATAATTTGGAGAAGCTCTCAAATCTTTTAATCAATATTCTTGAAAGACCAATAAAATGGAAGGTGGTTAAATTTTTTGCAAAAAGTACTTTAAAACTTTGAAATGTGTAAAAATGCTGTTAACATTTTGTCAAATAAAAGATTTCTTTTCATAACCATGATATTAATGTTTCATTTTCTCAATAATTTTCCACTACTGTCGAAATAAACACCAACGAATTAAGTAGTCTTCGTTCGCTTCTTCTATAAGGAATGTGTCCATTTTGAGGATCAGTATTTCTTTAAAAAATCATTGCAAATGCAAAGCATTCATATATTTTGGTTTCCACAGACAACAGCTTGTTGACGGCATAGAACAATAAAATCACAGATGTTCGTGAAAAAAATTTGATGTCATGTAAATCTCTTACTATTTGTATCTAGTAAAATCAGTGGTTAAACAACTTTTTCCACTTTCACAAGCACTAACTTTCCAGTAAATCATACAATTTCACTATAATTGTTATTTCTGTAACAAGCACGACTTAGTCTTAGTTAAGTTTATGCAACCAGTAATACGCCATAATTTTGTAAGTTTTCCGAGAAATGCTAAGCCAAAAGTAGGTGCGTCATTTCACGAGTGCGGCGAATTACGTAGGCTACATGGACGATAAATGTGACGCTAGAGCCAAGGATACGGAGGGAGTCCAGTGCATCCATTGGCCCTTGAATGGGGGGTGCACCCCACTAAATAGTGAGGAATTCATGCGCCAAGCTGTTTATCATAAAGTGTATGTCCTCAAATTTTTCTGAAAAACAAAGATTTGAGGCCCATACATTTGATGGATTGTGTAAAAATGGCCCAATATCATAACCTGGTATGGGGGTCCTTGGCTTTCAACTTTGAGTATTTTGGACACACTAGGCCCTGAAAAAGTGGTCCTAATTTGATTTCAAGCATAAGGCCTTTTTCCAAAATGGCTGTTTTTCAGTGTGGACGTTTTCACTACTGTAGAGGGTGGTTTTCATTGGGATGAGGATAACTTCCTGGAAACCTGGACTTTAGACAGTAAATAGAGAAGAAAATAAAAGGTTATATATCGATCAATATTTTTTCTTTTGGTTTTAAAAGCTGTGGGACTTTTAAGTATTTTTTAACGATTTTTGAATATTTTGTGTTTAACACTGTTTACTATGGAAGTTTATTTAGTGGGGTGCATCCTGGGGCTATCCATTTTCAAGACCCTGAATCTGCCTCTGACGTCAGTGACACTGACAGTGGATGATGGACTAACGTTAACTCATAAATGGCAATAATTTATTGTCTTTTCTTCACTAAATTTGAAATTAGCTAAGCCTGGCTTTTAATAAATATGAAAATAAACACAAACCTCTTCTGTTAGCTTCCTGGCTTCTTCAAACTTGGCAAATCCTTCGCCTGTCAAAAACTCTGTGTAGGTCGCCATGATTGTTTTCACTGGTAGCTGGAGATGGAAACTTAATTACCGTGCTACTCAACGGTGGTTGTAGGGTACCACCTAAGTTGGTTCATGATGACTTAGCACACACGGTCGAACTTACAGTTACACACAACAGCTTGTAAAATTCAGGGTAAAATTCACAGCTGTGGTGTTAGATTTTTATAATTGCGCCCTCTTGAGACTGGGAGTTGCTTGATTGCAGGAATGGATGGAACAAGAAGAAAAGTCCTGCACCTTCCTAAAATGAATGAAGTTAGGCAAAAACGTTATCATCAAAATAAGTGTTTTCATGTTAGTTTGGTATCAAAATGCCTCTGTTTACACACAAAGAGTGTCTGTGGGCGGCCCTCAATTATTGTTCGATTTTGTAATAACAAAATAAATTAGGGTTTAGAGGGCGTTATTTGCACAGTAGGGCGTGCTGCACACTATACTTTTGATAACAGTGTCCCCTCAAGGCTCAATGTCCGCCTAGAGGCCCCACCCCCATGACGATATGTTGTAATTGCATTTTCATTGTTTATAATTATTATTATCAATCAAAGACCATAGTTATATATGTTTGCATGCCATGATGACTGAAATTTATCTGAATTTGGAATTAAATAAGTAAATAAATAAAATCATAAATTTTCACCAAAAGCATTGATAATTTTTTTTAAAAGAAGTGAAACATTTACTTTGAAATGAGTTATTCACAATAATTTGCCAGAAGCCTACTTTCAGAGTAATTTAGTGCAAAAGTTAATTTAGTAAAATAGCAAAGTTCCAATGAATAACGAAATTGCAATAAATCGTCAGTAACATATGGCAAAAAAATCACGGGTGATACATTATGTATGACTTGGTGGGGTGCCATGGTCGAGCGGTTTAGTGCATCGGATTTGTGTTCTGATCGCTGAGTTGTCAGAGTGTGCGGGTTCGAAGCCTTGCCGGGACCATGGTGCTTGTGTCCTTGAGCAAGACACTTTACCATAATTGCTGCAAGGGCCGAATTGAACCCAGCCACTGGGGATGTACAAGCCAGTGCGTGCTTAGTGCCGGTCCCAAGCCCGGATAAATGGGAGGGTTGCGTCAGGAAGGGCATCCGGCGTAAAACCTATGCCAAATCAAATATGCGGATCATGATCCGCTGTGGCGACCCCTAACGGGAGCAGCCGAAAGAGGACAACAACATTATGTATGACTTGGGTTCTCGGCCCACGCAACGATTGGAGAAAAGTTCGCGCCCTCAATGTTATAGGAATAACAACATGCTTATAATTATTCAAAGGGAGTATACAACATTATGTTGGCAGAACTCCTTCTATAATGTTAATACTTACATTCTGTAAGGGCAAAATTAAATCAATTGTTTATCAACCTGCAAGAATTCAGAATTCACCAATCTATAAATATCGCAAAACCTGATGCTATTTAGGATTCGATTCTAGCGAGCAAACTCGGTGGTCGAGAGGTTAAGACGTCTGTAATAGTAATTTTTTAAGCAGGGGAGTTCTTGAATTGTATGGTGGCCCTGAAGGGACATCACAAATCACAAATATCTTCGCCAATATTTGTGATTTTTTTTCGTGACATCACAAATATTTGCGAAGATATTTGTGATTTGTGATGTCCCTTCAGAGCCACCATAGAATTAATTCACTGAAGTTTCCAATGGCTTGGTAGCATAGATTTTGAAATGTTTTAATCATCAATAATTAAGATTTAAAAAAAAAATTGTTGTTGTATTTGTCATTAATAATAAAATACTACTAATTAAATACTAATGAAAAAATTAAAGTATTTTTTCGCGTATTAAAAAAATCAAATAAAATAGACATTTAGTAGAGATTTATCGTTGGGGTTGTTAGTTGGGGAGGGGTCACTTGGGGGTTATTGGTCATTATCCCTACCGCTCCCTCCCCTAGCCCCTTCCCCATTCGTAGCAAGAAATCGCGCCACTACTGTCCAGGCCGTCGGTGGGGGGGGGGGGGAGGGGGGGGGGGGTCACAGGATCCCGATCCTTCCATTTTGGCTGCCATTGAAACCAAATTAAAACTTAAAGACGTTTTTAACAATTAAAGGAACAATATCGTCACGAAATGGTAGCATTTCCCAGAGTCCGGCATTCTCCTGATGACGATCAGAGCATACTGGTCGAAACGTCGCGTTGCAACCTCCAGTTCTTTTCAGAAATAATTACTACTCAATAGAGAATTTCACATGGTGTCACCGCAATAAGTCTTACTTATCGTCACGATTAACAGGGCATGGAATCGGACTATTTTCAGATTAACTCAGTAACTGAAAGTAATATACACTCACAATGATAAGCCGGTAAACGAGCCAGTATCATTACTGTGTTGTTCAGGCTTTATAAACACTGATTCCATGCCCTGTTAAAAGTCTACTCTGATCGTGACGATATTGTCCCTTAAGAGATTTATATGTTTTCGTCCACAGAAAACACACAATACGTAGTCTTCGTTGGAACAAATGGTAGGCCGATCACTGGTCAACAACTTTTTAAAAGTTGTTTGCTTTGGAGATAAAATGTGCTATTTATTATGGATTTTGATGTGCTGAATTCAAATATGACAATTAAAATTGCTGATTGGCTACTGTTTCCAAGATATTTAAGTTTTTACATTTTACGTACTGTGTATATGTGATGCGATCAAGCTAAATGAGTCGTTTGTCGACCCTCGTCAATTTTTCTTTTTTTATTCATTTGGAAAGAGCACAATCTCAGCTTTAACGCTGTAAAAACCCCATGTTGATACCACCTTCGGTTCAAAAGTTATGGAAGTCGAAACACGAAGAGATGTTAATGTGTACATAGCTGATTTTTAATCATGAATTATCATACACTATTCCCATACGTGTACACATGTACATGTAGATCTTGAAAAATAGAGCCAATCAACAATTTTAAGCATCATTTCCATTCTCAGTGACCCATAATTAGTCAAGTTTGACTTCATTTGTTTCGGAAGCATTTTGGCTGTAGACCAGTGTTACAAGTGGATCTATAATAATGTGCCTGCGTTCTGTTCCAACCATCTGGACCCTCTCTTTTCAAAAATCCTGGATCCGCTCCTAGTGTAGCCTTGTTTTGTCATGATGGTTGACATTTCATCTCATGCAATGTCCTTGAATGAAGTGTTAAGACAGTGTTATAATGGCGGATCCATGGGTGGCAAGGGGGATGTGCCCCTTCTTTAGCGCCGGAGCCGTGCACGTAAAATTTACCATACGTAGGCCTATTTGGTGTGCTCTTTTTTGGTTCACAGCGACAATTACGACATTATTCTATAAGAGACTGTGAACGGAAGAGGTACCGGTATTCGGACTAAAAAAGGCACTTTGACCTTGCAGTAGAGAAACACGTAAACTTTATCAATGAGTTAATTAATGTTAATTTTAGATGGATGGTGGCTTGAATAATGCATGACACGCCAATCACTTTTGGTTGCACGCGCATCTTGTTTACTATAGCTTAGCCAATTACTGTTGGTCGCACGCGCATTGTTTACTAGTTTGACCAATCACTTTTGGTCGCAAACCCATGCGCACATTGTAAATTGCGAGCTGCAGAAACCTATAAAAGGCGAGCAGCATGCACAGCTAGCTAGCTGCAGCTCAGGTAGTCTGCCCAAAGTACCAACCATAACTAACAACAATAGCAGCAGCTCAGTGCGCGCTCAGTTCGCGACTTGGATTGACCCGGTGACGTGAAAATAATTATAAACGGAAAATGCGCGGTGCGTTACTGTGTGTATGCGGCCGCCGCGCGCTTCGATCATGCATGTGCGAGTACTGCGCGTATACATGTTGCTGTTCATCGCGTCAACCATTATACAGGCTTCAAGTTCTTGATTGATCGGTCATGCATAATCCGTCACAGTGCATGATCCCTGAATTACTGATTTAGTAGGGACCCTACATCAAGTTCAAATAGACACCCCCCCCCATTTAAATGGAAGAAATTTAAGAGAATTAATAAATAAGCATATACCGGTTGAATTGAAAGTAAACCCTTTTATTATCAGGTTTAGTCGTCCGTCTAGTCATCATCTTGTCAGTCCTCGTACTTATAAGCTTGTGCGTGTTTCTGTATAATATCTCCCATCTCTCGATAGCGTACACCGGGGCGTACTGTAAAAGCAAGTAGAAATCAAGACTCACCGTCAACAAACTGTAAAACTCATCATCATCGTCATCATCATCATCATCATAATAATCATCATCATAATCACCATCATCATCGGGGTTAGACCCGACCGCGTTACAATAATATTAACCACTGAAGTTCTCAAGGCTTCCTCTCATGTTGTCTCGTGTTTTGAGAGAATAATGGAGAACTTTGCAAAATCATGCACGGGTGGCGATTGATCGGGCCCCTTTAGAAAGAGGGACGATAATGGCAGTGGTTTCCCCATCAAAACAACAAACAAACAAACAAACAAACAAACAAACAAACACCCCAACACCCCAACAACTAAATAGCCCGTAACAAAATATGGTTCAACCAAAATAAATATGGCACAAGCTACAACGGGAATACTGTTCACTTATAATGTTTTTACTTAATCAAAATTCCTAATTTTGAAAATTAAGATAAAGTGAACACGGTGGAGGGATGTTGCTGTACGATTTTGTACAGAAGTTCAAAATTCAAATGTCCCGTCTGTCATGGCTGTTAATATACCCAAACACTGCATGGAGTGTCGTGGCCGAGCGGTCTAGCTTACCGAACTCAAGTTCTGGTGTTAGCAGTAAAATGTGGGTTCGAATCCCGGCCGTGACACTTGTGTCCTTGAGCAAGACACTTAACCATAATTGCTTCTCTCCACCCAGGAGTTAAATGGGTACCTGTGAGGGCAGAGTTGGTTGATTAGCCCTATATGCGCTGTAATGGCAGCAATTGAGCTGTATACTCACCAGGGAGCTGAGATTGTATCAGGAATGATTTATGAGCCTTATGAGCAGGGGCATGGACGGATCATCATGAGCACAGGCCCTGGGCACAAATTCACCACGGGCCCATACACGCGCATAATACTACTAGTACTATGCTCTTTTTTTTTCTTTTTTTTTAAACCAAGGGCCCCTATTGGCTCCTGGGCCCGGGGCACGTGCCCAGTTTGCCCGTGCGGTAATCCGTGCATGAGCAGGGGTAATAATATAATGCGCCTTGAGCACCACTCAGTTGGTGGATACGTGCGCTATATAAGTCCACACATTATTATTATTATTATTATTATTATAGGCCTATTGATCCAATACAGGCCCTCAACGCTAGCACAAAAAGTAGACTTTTACTGGAGCAATGGCCAACACACAATGGGGAAAAAATGCGGCAACCCGCCAGCCGGATGTCCCCAGGATTTCCCTCTTGTAGAGGGCTCACAACCATTATAATAATAATAATATAATAATAATAATACTAAGATTTGTACAGCGCATTTTTGTACGGATATACCCTTAAAAAAAACAGCTCCAGAAAGAGAATAAACTAATTCAGCAACCATGGGGAAAAATCGAATTAGGACGAAGATGAAAAAATAATAATTTGTTTTTAGTTTTCTCTTGAATTGATTAAGTGAATTTATGCTACGGATGTTGTATGGCAAAGAATTGCCGCAGGATCTGGGTCCAGTAACTGGGTCCAGTACTGGTCCTCCCACTGATCTCTATTATACTGAGCAGAGATATCAGTGGGTCCTCCCAGCAGCCATTTTGAATGTGCGTGAGATACAAACTACTGCATGTTGTAGCGAAGACCACATACTCATCGCTCGCCCATTTTGTAGCGTATACACTCTTCACCAAATGTTGTGAAAGTTTTTTCACACTTTTCTCATGACGAAGACATTAATTTAAGCTGAAACTGTCACATGTTAATTGTTTAAAGGGGCAATAACGTCACCAGACCAGATTTTCAACAGGGCGTGAAATTTCGATGTCCTGATAGTTTAAGATGAACACAGTGACTGATGGCTCATTTATGCAGCAGCAACGGTAATATGACCTTATCATGTGGGATATTATTTTCAGTCACTGAGTTAATTTAAATGTAGCACTCCAATTTCATGCTCTGTTGATCGTGACGATATTGTCCCTTTAATGATCATCTTGATTAAAAGAAGAAGAAGAAGAAGAAGAAGAAGAAGAAGAAGAAGAAGAAGAAGAAGAAGAAGAAGAAGAAGAAGAAGAAGAAGAAGAAGAAGAAGAAGAAGAAGAAGAAGAAGAAGAAGAAGAAGAAGAAGAAGAAGAAGAATAAGAAGAAGAATAATAATAATAATAATAATAATAATAATAATAATAATAATAATAATAATAATAATAATAATAATAATAATAATAAAGATTTGTAGCGCGCACATATCCACCCTGCTGGGCGCTCAAGGCGCGGAAACAAAGAAAAAAAAACCATGAATACAAACAATATACAATGATTATGTACTGAGATACATGTACCTACAATGCAATTACAAATATACATCATCAAGAACAGGCCCTTCACATTTCCTCTAATATTACACCAGAGACGGAGCACCCAGCCATAACACCAGTCTTTCGGGCCCAGACCAAACGCCGTAACGGTTTCGCTCACATCAAAGCAGTCGAAATGTAAAGTAAACCCCTTAACGACCCCTAAAACAAAATCCTGTATCCGCCCGAAAAAAAGTTTGAGTAAAAAAGAAGAATTATAAAAAGACACAATATAGTGATTCTTTTTAGAAAAAAGGTTAATGTTTATTTATTTATTTTTTTGCGGATTACGGTATATATTTTGTATAGCACGGGAATTTCCGCAAATAATGTAGCGTTCAAAATCAGCCATTGACATAAAAAAAACTATAGCTAACGCATTCAAATTATTCGATGGAAACTTTTCATTGCAGGCGCGGCGGGACACTCATCCCCTGATGACGCCGGGATCAGTTAAGCCCGGGAAATTAGCCAACACATCATACAAGAATTGAACACTTCCTAACTTATCTCCGACCGCCAAATATAGAACAGGGTCACAGTACCGGGGAAGCCCTTTTTTCTTCTTCTCACACGTGGGTTAACTTCAGTCGAATGGGGGTCTACCCACACAAAACATATCACCCGGTACCAATCGGTACCTAGCTGATCGCATGTTGGCGCGCGCATGTATCTCTCTCTCTCTCGCATAAAGCACGTACAAAATATATGGCTTTCGTGCGCCACATTATGGAAACGTGCCATCCCCATTCGCTCGTCCCCATCGCCTTTATCCAAGGGCGCTGGTACACTCCGATACTCTGAGCTCTAATTGGTTAATTTTTGTGACCCCCATGTAACTCGCGGTCGCTACTTCCTGTTTAGGTTCGTATGAAGCTAACGATTCATTTTCGTGTTTTTAGAAACGTGATTGGTACCTAGGGAGCGTTGGGTTTAACTTGGAAGAAGGGTGAACGTGCCGTTTTAGCTTGTGTGCTCAAGTACAAGTGTTGATAAATAGCTTATCTTCAATCCGTTTCAATTTTTGTCCATATTACGGCTGCGGGCTGATTCTCTTCGCCCTCTCCTCGGCCGTATCCGCACGGGGTGCCAACTCATTGCACCTCCGTCCTCGGACTCTAAAAACTGATATACTCACCACATGTATGCCTCAGTGCATTCTAGCCACATACACGCACACTCATGTTGGGTTGTTCGTGCAATAAAACAGAAATCCCACTAAAGGTTGACATTTTGATTATAAATGTTTCCAGTCCCATAGTTGGGTTTTCTCTGCAAGGCTTGGCGAAGGTGCTCCATGTCACAAATTAACAAACTATTTTGCAATATGGCATCAGATTTATTGAAACAATGTTTTTCCTATATACCATGGATGATGGAGTTTTGCCATAATTCTAATATATAGTGGTGTTTAGAATTTAGAATTATAGAACAAATCAATTACAAAAGGATTTTACTTTTAAAATTGATTTGTTCTAGCATTTTCTAGAATTAGCAAAGAGAAACACATCACCACAAGAAATGAGGTTATGAATAATTATTTTGCACATGTATATCATAACACAAAGTATTTATTCATGACTGTATAATTTAATAAAATTCTAAATCAATATGTGATACCGTAGGTGAACGGGCCGGAGTAGTCATGGAACAGTGTTAGTAATTCCTCACCCCCCCCCAAAAAAAAAAAAAAAAAAAATAATAATAATAAATAAATAAATAAAATAAATAAATAAATAAATAAATAAATAAAATAAATAATTATTTCAGACTGCATAAGTGTTTTGATTTTTCAAATTTTGCCTTTTTAGGCCCTAATTCTTTTTTTAAATAAAAATCTTCACATAACATATGTGAAACGCCAGTGGCAAGTACTGTTTGAACATTGAAAACAAAAAAGGTTTTTGGGATATTTTGTTTAAAAGAAAAAAAAAACAGCCGGAAATATTAAACTTAATTGATCAGTTTACCAGGGGTGATGTGGGAAGGAGGTAGGTGAGTGGAAGGCATGGGTGGTAGTAGGTCATGGTTTCTGCTCCCTACCATTCCCACTGCACCCTCACCCCAATCTTACTAGCACTATAAATTGTTCCCACTGCTGATGCAGATGCAGTTTGAAATTTGTAACTCTGAGTCAAGGCTCAACGAGGAGGCCTACATTTCCCGCCTTCAGATGATAGTGATTATTGGAACAACAATTTACTTTATACAACTCTACTACTACGATCATTGAGCACAAGTCGGAATATATTTCATAAATAACGCGACAGAAATAAAAACGCAAACAACAAAATGATATAGATGCCGTCATTACAGTCACAACAGAAAACTTCACAGAGTTGTGGCTTTTTATCTCTAAAAACAACATCCACAAAATCATTTTTGTAGTCACTCATCAACTTATGCACGTGTACTGTGTATAATGTGTGGCAGGCTTGCGCGCATACATGTTGACCATATAGGGTCACCCATGATACTTTGCAACTTCCTTCACAAGATCGTGTGAAAAGAATTGGAGTGTACCAGCAGTACTGGATTGCACCGGTGGGCACGAGCGAAGCAGGAACGAAGCCATCCCATAATTTTAACCTGCAATCCTATTTCGGCTCTTCCAGTAATTGATCACCCCCAGTTTTGCAAACATATAAATAAATAGTTTTTGTTGTCAAAATTTAATTTAATTGCCCAAATAGTTAATTACATGGTGAGTTTTTGTATATTGTATCTGTTTCATCATTGTAGGGGCTAGAAACGAGCTCCAAAGTAGGGATTCTGTTAAAGAAATTGTTTTTCCGGAGGGGGTACAGCGTCAGGTCGTTTCCCATCACCACACCCAGCGTTGTAGGTCCCCTTTCGGCTCTCCTGTCAGCGGATTTGAACAAGAATTACCAGTTTATTCAGGACGCAACATCGGACAAACGGGGCCAATTCGGGATCCCCGATTTGCTATAGTTTCTGGGGGAACGTTACGGCTTGATAATAGCCTCTAGTTGCTGGTGCAAGGAGTGGAAAATCGGCGTTTTTCTGCGCTGGTCGTCATCCTCCTAGAGAGAAATTCGCTGCTTGGCTGGCCCCTCATCCAACATGGGTTGTTGTCTGAGTGAAGAAGCTAAGGAAGCAAAGAGAATCAACCAAGAAATTGAGAAGCAGCTTCGCAAAGACAAACGCGATGCGCGCCGAGAGCTCAAGCTACTTCTTCTTGGTAAGTTGGAGAAAAATTGGAAAAAATATGAGAGTGGTGCGAGCCTGATGTGAATGGGAATTAGCCCCAGTTTGATGTGGGAAAAAAAAGCGGTGCGGTGTTTGTCTGTGTACGGGCGTGAAAGCTTATGGTCTTGTTATGCTAATGTTGACATGTCGAGCCGTCAGCCATTCCCGTAGATGGCGAAGTGACGAAGAAACAACAGGATTTGTGTGTGAAAAGAAGGCCAGTGCCGTTAAAATAACCACCACCGAATCTGCCAGAAATCCCCGTGATTGCAGCTAAGCCACCGCCGTTGGATCCAGTGGAATACATTCTCAATAGTGGAGATGGAACCATCTGATTTGGAAATGTATGACATCATTCCTCACCCAAACAAAATGGAGGACAGACACAAATCGAAATAAAAACCATTGCATCGTTCAGTGCAAATAAACCATGCATACAATTATTTTGACCCCAAAATCTGTTATTGATGTACCAACTGCATAAAACGGGCCCCCAATTTTTTCTTCAAAATTTGCCCCAAATTCTGTCATGTCTGTTCACCTTATTCCCAACCATCAAAGCAGTTATAATTTGTCAAAATGACATGTCATGAACATTTGTTACAATCGTATTTTATAATTTCCATAAATCATCAATGAAAGTAAATCCCACCACAGTTTCCAAGATCTCAATGATTTAATTTGAAAACATATTAATTATGATGTTTGATTCAGATTATCTAGGTCAAAATGTATATATTTTTCCTGTACTTTTGTCTGCTTTATTATGAATAAAATAGAGAGATGAGCTGAAGTATGTTGGTTTGACCGATGTTTCCAATTTGTGTAGTTTGTGTTGTAAAACTAATTAACTAATAATACGCGAGATTTAGGGAAATTTTAATAAACAGTTGCGCCTCTTATAAATCTCCCCACGTAAAGAACTCAAATGATTAAAATTCTCCCCCAGCCAAAAGGGATTCACTTTCCTTTTGCGTTAAACAATTTCCATAAATAATGCAGTGAAACCTATATACCTCGGGTATATATTTTTCCTTTTATATGGTAAATGAGATGATCACAGAAACCCAAACGAATAAGGACTGTTATGTGCTTTGGTGATGTCGGTTAATATTTCTGTCCGTGCAGGAAGATCAAACAGCGTTTTAAATTTTGTTTTTCATCATTTCTGTGGGGGGGGGGGGGGGGGATATATTCTTTAATAGACCTGAAACTGTCACTGGTCGGTTTCTGTACATATTCATGTTTCTTGGTTGTCATGAGGTAAGAATTACCCAGGCATGCAACTTTTCAGCTGATCAGCTGATTTCCTCTTTTTTTCTTTAATAATAGTGCTGTAGAAAACTGAAAAACACTACAAAGTTTTGTGTGCTCGGCCATTTCCTCTTTTTTCATTTACAAAGTTGAATGTCTGTTTACCAAGTGTGTAACTCTTGATTCAGTATCCATTCCATACACGTTGTAGCTCTCTAGTGTTAAAAATGCACCTAGGGTCCACGTTCGGGGCATTTCACAGCACCATTTTATGGTCCGTATACGTACAAATGTACACAGTGATATTGCCTCGGTTCTTTTACTTGAATGATAGAATGAAGTCATTTCAAATGCTTCCCGTGCATCTCATCCTCTCGTTTCTTTCAAAAATCAAACTTCTGTTTTGGAACACCTTGCTGGACTTAACATTAGGGCTGTGCCGGGTATCTGGATACCCGACCAAAACGGTCACTACCCGGTTCCATTTTTCAGTTCCAGTTACCCGTAAACGACTTTTTAAAATTCGGACTTAATATTTGAGCTGAGTGAACAGAAATCTGTGACTCTTGAACAATGTAATGTGTACACTTTTACAGACAATTATCTTTAAATTCAAGAGATTGCACTCCAATAAAGAAAAGATCAATTTAAGCATGGTATCCTCTGTATTATAAAGGTCAATTTTGTTACCATTTACAGTACATGTATTTGTACACCACCGGAGGCATGTTTTCAACAAAAATGAAAACGGGAATCCGGGTATCCGGGTATCTGAAGTTTCGTGATTTCGGGTTTCCGATTTTGTGCGGGCTCTCTTAGTCACCATACTTTGTGTATGGGAAATTTAGTCTGGTTCAAATAACCGTGTATACATGTATCACGGATTTCACTGGTTGACAAAAATAAGATTATCAAAAAAAAAAAAGAAAAAAAAAAGCTTGTCATCGCACAGATTTTGAAGCCGACCATTGACCAGAAACTGCATATTACGTTTGCGTATTGCGTATTATGCGGCGATGAATGTACACGCTCAATTAAATACACCTGTTTGGGCTTTTTTTCCTTTGTCTTAGATTGGGTGGACATGTGATGTGTAATGGGCACTTTGATTGGCCAACGTTTATGACTGGCGATAGGTCAATACATCTGTCCGGCCTGTTAATCAAACGCCACAAAATGACCAATAGGGTCACACCTTTTCCTTGACAACTAGCCGGGTAACGCGTTTTGCTTTTATGCCCCGAGATTTCAAGGTGGGGCCGGTACTGTGGCCAAATCTAGATTGATATATTTTTAGCATAATGATCCCCGGTAGATACTTGGTGTAGTCGTCCGCAGACTTCCCTAAATTTTGGAATTTACATGAGGTGCGACCGCAGCGTGCGCACGGGCTGTAAATCTCAGATTCTCTGAAACCGTGGGCATAGAGCTTGCTCGGTCCTAAATACAGCATTGTGTCTGCGTACATATTTTGACGCATACACACAAAATATCCATTAACCCTCCTGCTGTTTGACCATTTGAAACCATTCAAAATTTCCATTTACCAAAATGCCCATTGGTTTTGTACACACATGGTGATACCATTTGAACAGTGTTGGTAGCAAGCTTTACTACCATTCAAATCCATTCAAATGCATAGAGGGTCCATTGATTCACCACTTAGAAGTATCCAAACAAGGTTTTGTATTAGCTGACCTACTATTCAAAACCATTTGGGGGAATCAATACTGTACAGTTATTTCACCATTCAAAACCACAAAAGCGAATGGTTTCAAATGGTGCATCAACTTGTATGAAAAAGGTACCAGAAGTAGGAGGGTTAAGGATCGCAGGCCTCTATCCCCACGCCATGCTCATTTGCCCATGGGTTTAGCGCTATAGTCTGGCACAGTGTATAGGTTAGAAATGATTGTGGGTGCAACACAGTTGGGGGGGGGTTGGTGGTGGGATCACCAGGTCTCCATACATATTTACACGCAGTGAACGATTTCCCTTGTTATGGCATAGCAAATTGCTCCTAAAAATTCATGATTCTTTATTCAAAATTAGCACTAAATACACACCAACGTATTGCAATGCATTTTTTTGTGGGGGAAATGAAATCGGTACCTGGTGACATACATACTTGTACATGTACATACTGTGCTGTGTATATAGGTGTGGTCACACTCACACTATACATTACCATTGAATGTGGTGTGTATGCACACAGTACAATCTCCACACAGTACATTACGACATTGAATTTGTGTACACGGCCATACAGTATTATCTTCTAATTCACGAGCAGTATTAACAAAAATAATTACGTACACATGTATACATGTTATGTATACATGTTATACACTTGAGTTATTTTACCAAGTATACGGTAATAGTACATGTAAATTTCCTTGTATCTGTACAATGTTTTTTTTTTTATGCACTGTAATCACTATTGGGGTATAATTCATGTACATGTACACTGTATATGTGTGTTTTTGGCTAGAAATTTGAAGAGGTTCACTGTAACATTTTGTCTCATTGTGTCTTGTGTAATTCCATTTTCTATTTCATCTTTTCCATTTGTACATCATTTCCAAATTAACACGATGCACGGAATTTGTTGAAATGCTCACACTGTGCATTCGTGTAATGAACGGGTACGCATTAAAAAAAAAAAGGGTTAGACAGTGCCAGTAAGATGGCCGACTTTGCATGCGGCGTGACCGTGACATGCCCAGAAAAACCATGTATTGATCCTACTACGTTTTATGAATACTAACATAATTCTGTTGCCCACTTGATAGGAAAATTGTTAACTTTCCTGAATAATTGTATGATGAGGTCATGATATGCAAACTGGATGCTGACAGCCGGGTCAGACAACGCAGACTTTATATCGATATATTTACATGTACAGTGCTTTAGCGCACTATGCAGTACACACGCTTTTACATTGACAATGTACATGTGTAAGGTACTAATGCATGCTGGGTGATCTCCCAGAATGCACTCGGCAAAAGCTATTCACAATTTGCTAATCCAATCTCATGATTGGCTGTTAAAAAAAAAAACCGAAATCATTCATAAATGCCAAAGACAGTTTAGACAATCTGATTGAATGGAACGTGACCGTGTGGGGGGGGGGGGCGCATTTTTTTGGCGGCGAAATCAGAGCAGTGTTGTGTATGTGCATTGCGTGCCAGCTATTACATTTTGCCGGTGCGCAACACGTGATGCTGAATTGAACCAATCAGATGGACGAAGTATGTTACGCATCATGCTGGCTCGCACCCTTTGTTAGCATTTTGTGTGCCCCCCCCCCCAAAAAAAAAATGAATTTCCCCATTTTATTAGGTTTTTTTCATCAAAAATTACTCAATTTATAAATATTGTAAATGAAATCGCTGCAGGCCTTTATGAACAGATATAACGATTTGACGCTTGGTTTTTACATGCGATTATGGACCTCGCCCTAAAATACATGTATTTGTAAGCCATAGACGAAGAGAAACCATTAACGATATACATTTTAGTATGAACATTTCATGTGGGGAATAAATATCAGTGATAAGTATGTGCTTAATGGCGAAAGCATGTTCTTGTCATTCGTTTCTGGTTTTGTCCTTCAAAAAATTCTGGGAAATGTTTTGTCAAGATGTGATCTGTCTGTCTGCTCTTGACGATATACGATCCATAGCCATGCTAAATTTTTTTCCCAGTTTTGAATATTTATTTTTGGAAATGGGGGGGGGGGGTTCATTAATAAATGAACTCTGTTGACAAACCTTTTGTGGTTTTTTTGTGAACTGTGTACTTTGGCAGTACAAAAGGCTGGTGTTAGTGCTATGGCCAGTGATAAGCACCTGCTGGCACCGTCATTTGCTTTCGTTTTTGCAATCAATTGTGTAGGGTAAATATTTTGGTGATTGGTAATGTTGCCCAACCGGAACTGTTCACTTGGCACCTGTTCTGTACCCCATTCTCTTTTTTTTATTCAGGTACAAGCAATCTCTTACATAAAATCACTCGCATTTTATAAAATGAATGGCAAGCATAAATTATTTATTGAAATTTATTTTCAAAAGCTCCTCTTAGTGCTCAAGGCAAAATATAGCTCGAAAAATTGATTCATACTTTGAATTGCTTATTTTAAGAACTTTCAAATAAAACTTTGAAGAAGTTACATTATTGAAATAAAAAACAAACTCTTCTAAAATGTCTGCAAAAATGATTATTTTTGTATTAACCCTCCTACTATTGCTGCACTTCAGCCCTCCTACAATCAGTGCAATTTTTGAAACAACCCATTCAGGCCACTCCAAGCCATTAGCTGTTGCCAGTGGCCTCATATGGTTACCCTTCTGTGCACTGTCAAGGGTAAGGTGGTCTCCCATTGATACATTGTAGGCCATACTAATATGTTCAAACATTTAGTGTCCTTGGGTGTCACACAGTTGATTTTGTAAGATTACTTGGAAAGGACAGCAGGCTTGTGCATGTATGTACTGAAGGTTGCTCAAGAGCAGAATTTTGTGGATCGGAGTGGCCTCCACGTGTAGGGGGGTTAGTGGGAAATTCCTACAGAGGTCAAAACCAGTCAACTGCCTGTTTTGACTGTTGGCCCAAATGTGCACAAGGGGGCATTTTTGACTGGTTTTGACTGGTTTTGACTGGTTTTGACTGTCATTTTGACCACCCTGAACAATACCAGGCAATGCTTCTACCAGTAAAAAAAAACCGGTTGACTCATTTTGACCTGTAAATGTACTTACTACACGTAAGGTTTGACAGTGTTTGACTTTTAAGTGCACTAGATATACCTTGGCAAGTATATCAACATTTTGACTGATTTTTTTTTGGTAGTAGTAGGAGGGTTAATTCATGTTTCTGTTTAAATTTCTGTTTAATTGCAACATATTTGATGAAACGTGATTGAACATGTTTACGTTTTGTTAGCATTTAGTCAGAGATTAGTTGATGCAGGGTAATTACCGTTTAACCAAAACTTTCACGGTCGATTAACCGGTTAACCAAAACTTTCACGGTCGATTAACCGGTTAACCAAAACTTTCACGGTCGATTAACCGGTTAACCAAAACTTTCACGGTCGATTAACCGGTTAACCAAAAGTCGGCACCCGACGGCCACACAAAATAGTCGGCAAATGGAACAATGTATATATACATTTTCAATTAAAAAAACCCATCAATAAACTTCCGGCAATGATTCTTTAATAACCAATGCGGAAAAACCCAAATTAGTAAAAGGCAAGACCCTGCGTTTTAATCCTCATACAATTAATTGTATGTTACGGGTCGGGGGTGTGGGCAGTCTTCCGATCGGCCAGTGTGGCTGTTAATCAGAATCGAGTTTGAAATATTGCTTTAATTTACAGTTTCTGACATCCGATTTTCATAATTTTTATTTATTTGTTTTCGATTTTTGTTCGCTGTTCTATTTTTGGTGTGTTGTTTGAGCCAAACATGCGTGATATATCTTTAATTGAAACATGAGACAAGGTTTAGTGAACAAATAGATCCGAAGTATGTATTGGAAAAAAAAAAAAGCACAGTGGAGATCTGCACAAAATGTATAGCATTGCCAACCAACTACAATTGGTTTGCCTTAAAGGGACACTATCGTCATGATCAGAGCGGACTTTCAACAGGGCATGGAATCGGTGTACTAAATTTAACCCTAACCCCCCCCCCCCCCCCTAGGTATTCTGGCTAGGAACCTTCCCGAATCCTCCAAAAATCAATCGGTGCACTTTTGGAAACATGCCCGTATCTTCAAAATGCACCATGCACCATCTTTCATCTTCAGCACTTACCTTGCCAGGTAGTAATTTTGTCCCATTTGAAGAGGTGAAAGTACCAGTTTCCAACCGTGCGGAATTTGTCCCCAAAAAGTGCTCCTTGGAGGATTTTGCAGGATTTTGCAGGATTTGGGGTAGTTAGGGTTAAGATGTGAACAGTATAAACTGAAAATTACTGGCTCATTTATACAGTGCCTCAGCAAGGGTAATAATTATGTTATCATGTGGGGTATTATTTTCAGTCAGTTAACCCTCCTACTTCTGGTACCTTTTTCATACAAGTTGATCCACCATTTGAAACCATTCGCTTTTGTGGTTTTGAATGGTGAAATAACTGTACAGTATTGATTCCCCCAAATGGTTTTGAATGGTAGGTAAGCTAATACAAAACCTTGTTTGGATCTTTCCAAAACCAATGGGCATTTTGGTAAGTGGAAATTTTGAATGGTTTCAAATGGTCAAACAGTAGGAGGGTTAAGCTAAAACTAGCACTCTGATTCCATGCCCTGTTGGTCGTGACGATGTCGTCCCTTTAAAAAGGAATGCAAGCATAAGAGTATAGCTACTGTCTATCAACATCTGGGTCAGCATTGGCCATTGTCTGCATTATTGTATAGAAACTAGAGCCAATTTCATCGAAGTTGCTTAAGCACACAAAGATGCAGAGCACAGAAAAGTTATGCGTACCGGCCAAATTGTCATGTGACGTGTATTGCTTCTGGCTGGTTCTCGGATTAATTTTGCTTAGCTTACAAATTTACTAAGCAATATTTTTCTGTATGCAATTGGGCCCCGATTGTTCGTACAGGGGGACAATTTCACAGAGCTGCTAAGCAGAGAGTTTTGCTTATCAAATATTTTCGCTAAGCATTGTAAACCAGACTACCAGCCGGAGTGCAATGATTTTTTTTATGGTGCAACTTTGGCTGGGAACCAAGAATATCTGCTTAGCAAAACCTTCTGGTAAGCAGTGTTTTCTGCTCGGGAGCTCTGTGAAGTTGGGCCCACCCAGGTCGTAGCTCTTTGCTTGCCTCTCAAGAGTTGTAGTGAATGGGTAAGCAGCTAGCCAGCTAGCCCAATGAAATCCCTAGTAAGGATTACTGTACCCATCACTAGGTGATTTATGTACAGTTATATGTAAGTACATTGACTTATTATTCGGCCTAAAATTTTTTTTCTATACACCTATCACGCAAGAAAAAGTGCCAGGGAAAATTTTTGTTCAAAACCTTTGTTTAGCATAATTTGTTGGCAGCAATATTTGTGTGTGTCTGTAATTCTGATTTTGAACAGCAAATTTTGAATGTTGAGTGGCAAATTGTGAAGTATTGGTAGCAATTTGCGAAATCATGCACTGACGCGACATCATAAAACAACTTACACAAACGTTGCGTTGTAACCAACCGGTTCTTTGCAGAATTATTTACTATTCAAAAGAGAATTTATACATGGTGTCACCGCAAACAGTCTTCACTTATACAAAATTATATACCTCGCAACCTTGATGTGGGTTGAACTTGTCTTAAGGGCGTGGCTAAGGCACAAACGGCGATGAATCGATTCCCATTAACCCTAACATTCCCAAATCCTCCAAAATCCTCTTTGCTAAAGTGAAGGATTTTGAAGGATTGAGGTTACATGCTCTTTGCTAAAGTGAAGGATTTTGGAGGATTGAGGTTATTAGGCATACTTGACTTTCCATGGTACATGTACATCCATGTTTGTTGTATTGATTGTAAGGTCAGTGCTTGGGTCAGTGCTTGGGTCAGTGGACACTGTTTATTGCTCCATGCATGCAGGGAGGGTCCCTGGCCATGTACATGTATCACAGATTAGAAACACGTGTGCATACATGTCATGTGCTTGCTTTACTACTGAAGGATTTTGGTTATGTGTAAGCAAATGAGCCTAGGGAGTTAGGGTTAAGCGTGACTTTCAAAACGATGTTTTATTTAAGACTGCACTGTTAATAAAGAATTAATAAAACAATAAAATGAGTCTATGTTGATCTACACGTACGTGGAGTCCAATCTCGAAAGTGCATGTGATTTCATTAGACATGGCCTTGGCCACTGCTTCAAACGTTAACCAACAACCAATTTGAGAAGCCCGGTATGGTGGTAATGCTGACCTGTGACCTTTTAGCTGGTACCCATTGAACCTGTACCGGGCTCGACGTGTATTCTAAATTGTCACTTGGCCACCCGCTGTCCAAACTGGCGTTTAAAACAGAATCGGCTCATGTACACTATATATACTGTGTGATTGTTCAACATCTGTGTATGTGTTCATGTGCGTTATTCCATCTATACCACTCTGAAGCTTCCATTTCCAGGTATGCATTGGGTTCAGTATGCATTTCAAACACCTGATAATAAGTAGGACCCCATACATACATGTACATGTACAGGTACAATCTATACATATATATATATATATTACTCAAAACAATTTAGGGAACACCGGAATAATCTCAGTTAAAGCAAGATCATTTATATCAGATAAACACAATGTTTCACAGAATTGATGAGAAACAACTGCACAGTGAAACAGATGATAAAGGATGCATGTAGTGATTACACATTTCATGACATGACTATTGAAAGAGAGAGGGGGTTGCAAATGAAAATCCCGGTTCATGGAACATTTCACACCTATTTGATGTTAAAAATCCGGTGTTCCCTAAATTGTTTTGAGTAGTATATATACCAGGTATTGTAGTCACACAGTGGCTAGTTGTGTGTCATTGTTTTGTAATTTCCATCTTGTACACAATCTCTATTACTCAATCGGCTGTGTAGTAATGAGTAATTCTTTCCTTCCAATTTACATGTACTATACATGTAAATTGGATGGAAAGAATTACTCATTACTACACAGCCGATTGAGTATGCACATGCATACGTATGATTTTGCTATAGTTGAATTTTACCACTACAACTAGTACACATGTGTCACATAGTGATATTACCATGTACCATGCATGAATAATCATGTACATTAACTCTAACTCCCTAGGCCCATTTGCTTACACATAACCTGAATCCTCCAAAATCCTTCAGTAGTAAAGCAAGCACATGACATGTATGCACACATGTGTTTCTAATCTGCGATACATGTACATGGCCAGGGACCCCTCCCTGCATGCATGGAGCAATAAACGGTGTCCACTGACCCAAGCACTGACCTTGCAATCACTACAAGAAACATGGATGTACATGTACCATGGAAAGGCAAGTATGCCTAATAACCTCAATCCTTCAAAATGCTTCACTTTAGCAAAGAGGATTTGGGAAGGTTAGGGTTAATTAATGTTATGATCTCAATAAAGAATATGCCAGTGCATATTCATGTTTTAGTGATTTATCGAATTGTACAACTCCCAAGTGTGATGAATGGAACAACATTGTGTATGTTACACCGTTTTAACCCTCCTACTACTACAAGGGTCAAAATCAGTCAAAATGTTGATATACTTGCCATGGTATATCTAGTGCACTTAAAAGTCGAAAGCTGTCAAACCTTACGTGACGTAAGTACATTTGCAGGTCAAAATGAGTCAACCGTTTTTGACTGGTAAAAGCATTCCCCTACCTGGAGATTATCACCTTTTTGTGACTCGTTAAAACCCTTCTGTGACTGCAAGGGTCACAATCAGTCAAAGTCTTGATATACGTGCCAAGGTATATCCAGTGCACTGAAAAGTCCAAACACTGTCAAACCTTACGTGTAGTAAGTACATTTGCAGGTCAAAATGAGTCAACCGTTTTTGACTGGTAAAAGCATTGTCTGGTATTGTTGAGGGTTGTCAAAATGACAGTAAAAACCAGTCAAAACGGGCAGTTGGCTGGTTTTGACCTCTGTAGTAACTTCCCACTCAAGTGCAGCAATCGTAGGAGGGTTAATAGTACATGTAGGTGTGGTAGGGCTTGCACTTTGCCCTTTGGGCCCCTTGAAATGCTGCCAGTATTTAGGTTTTTCTAAAGGAGGTACCCTTTTATCTAGGACAAGCTATCTAACCTTCACAAGAACAAGGTTCACGGCTTGATTAATTATATTAAATGCAATCCTTTGAACCCATTAAAAATGTATTGCCCACGCATGTTTCGGCCGATTTGACGGTAAAACATAGATTTAAATGTAGAATTGCTGTTTTTCTATTGTTTAACCCTAATTCCCTAAGCATTGTTACTAAACAATAAAAATCCTTCAAAATCCTGCAATTGCTTTTGTTGTCTAGGGAGTTAGGGTTAAGGAAGTTGTAAGCTTTCATTTGAGACATTGGATGGAAAAAAAAACCCATCAAGGATTAGTATTAGTAAATTAAAAACTCAAATCAATAAAAGGCGGGACCCTGTGTTTTAATTCTCAGGTTGCACGTGACCGCACAATTTAGTGTATGTAACGGGCCGAGGGCATGGACAGTTTTCCGATTGGCCAACGCAGCTATCAATCAGAATCAACCACATTTGAAATGTCGCTTTTATTTGCAAATTCTTATTTTGTGGGTCGTCTTAGCCACACACTGTCGATATGAAAATTTACCATCGATGTGTTTCGCAATAGGGAGTGTTTTTTTGGCACCATCTGCCAACATGTAAATGACTAATGTACATAGAAACAACTTGAATGTTTTGTGGGAAGGTACATGTACGTCATTGGTAATGTGGGCAAAGCTGCATCTTTCAATGTGCTTAATCTCTTTGAATCAAGATTTAAATTTATCAAGCAACCTTCGTATGAAAGTGTCGGCGTATTACATTGTGTCGTTGATAACAAGAAAAGAGTAAAAATGTACTCGGATTTTGTGTATTCATTCTAACGTGAAATTTAAGAAAGAATTTTTTTCCCTAAATTCAGACTGGAAATAATTTCCCTTTGGTTAAAAATTTACAACATTCCATATTGAAGACATGATTTCTAGGAAAGATTGATATACGTTTAGATTGTACGTACATGTACCGTCATCAGCTTAACACTAGTAAGTTTTACATTCAGATTAAACCATTATTTTTTAATTTACCAATCCCATACCTTCCCTTTTAAGACAGGTCAAAGCCGTTGGTGAATGGCTATTTTGATTTTCTGGTGCACTATTCTATGGGAATCAGCTCTTGTCCAAAAAGTTTGGTGCTTAACCCTAACCCCCTATAGGTATTCTGGCTAGGAACCTTTCTGAATCCTCCAAAATCCATCAGTGCACTTTTGGAAACATGCCATTATCTTCAAAATGCACCATGCATTTTCGTTAATCTTTCATATTCAGGACTTCTAGCCTGTACTTCTTGCCAGGTAGTAATTTGGTCCCATTTGAAGAGGTGAAAGTACCACTTTCCAAAAGTGCTGATTTTTCCCCCAAAAGTGCCCCCTTGGAGCATATTGCAGGATTTGGGGTGGTTAGGGTTAATATGTTTACATTGTACATGTGTAAGTTAACACTAGTAAGTTTTACATTCAAATTAAATAATTTCTTTCTTTTTGAATTTACCGATTCCATACCTTCCCTTTTAAGACAGGTCAAAACCATCACTGAACGGCCTTTTTGATTTTCTGATGCACTATTCTATGGGAATCAACTCTTTGTCCAAAAAAAGCTTAATCACTGTTTTTTTTTCATAGTGAATTCTGAATTGACAGTCGGGAAACCAGACAAATATGGCTGTAGTGTGACCAAGTGTACGCACGTGTACATTGGTCATATAAGCAGGTACTGTTTGGTGCCACGCCTTAAAGCTGTGTACAATCAGGATGAATAACAAGATATTTTCTTTACCATCGGAACTTTTCTATTTTAGTCGAGGAAGGAAAGGGGTCATTCCACCAGGCTGGGGCAAGCTTTGTGATAGGGGTCCCTTGTTACATGAATGCAGGTAAATGTACCATGTATTATCATTTGTTATGACTCCTATTTAACATTAAATTGCAACTTCCTATTCACGGCACAGAGATTGATTTCATTCTAATTTGTAGAACAACTGAGAATGTGCACTAATAATAAGGATAATGAATGGTACATCTACTTACATAGTAAGGACATCATGTCACAAAGCTTGCCCCAACCTGGTGGAATGACCCAAGAATGTGCACTCATAATAAGGATAATGAATGGTACATCTACCTACGTAACAAGGACACCATGTCACAAAGCTTGCCCCAACCTGGTGGAATGACCCAAGAATGTGCACTCATAATAAGGATAATGAATGGTACATCTACATGTACCTATGTAACAAGGACACCATGTCACAAAGCTTGCCCCCAACCTGGTGAACTGACCCAAAGACATGCTTTAAAATAACATCATAAATTGACTTTGGTACTAAGTATTTTGTGGAATATCTAATTTCAAAGTATTTATTTTCATTTCAAATAGGAAATTATAAATTATCCAATGTAAAGAGCAATTTGTGGATATTGCTGATAAAACACGGGCCATACGTCTTTAATACGTGCAGTCCTACACATTTGCATGTATTAGAAAATATTAAGATACCAATTTATGTCATTGTATATTTTCTAGTTTTATAGATTTACATTAATAATGTGAAGAGAACTATTCTGTTTGTGTTGGTTTTATGTTATAGCAGTATTTACATGTACGTCATTTACATTGTTTGCCCCCAAAAATGTCTCCGGTTTCTGGTCTCTGCGTGCATCGCCTCAGACCCACGTGTCAGCATTTTTAATTTTCGTTTTTTGTGTGCTATGAAACGATGTCCAATTGCAACCAAAACTGCTGGATTGATTGGAATTCTGCCGTGCTTTGCTTTAAATGACTTTTTCACGTAGGGGTATGAACGTTTGCCCGATTTGTGAGACCTCTCTTAGCCATCATACTTTGGGAAATTTGGTCCCCGCGTATACAATGTATCATGTATTTCCCTGTTGGCAAAAAAAAAAGAAGATGGCCGGAAAGAAAAAAAAGCATGTCACCGCACCAATTTTGAAGCTGACCGATGGCCAGAAACTAGACTTTTTTTTTTGGCCTTATGGTGCTATAGCTATTTCAATGTTTAGTAGTGAATGAAAGGACATGAAATCTCTAAATTCCTTGCATTGTTGTTAATGTGCAACATTGCTTTTGCCAGTTGATGAAGTTTATTTTGAAAAGGTTTTCATCAAACAACCCAGTCGTCTAGTAGTTGGCGAGAAAGTGATCGAAAACAAAAGCGTTGACATTTAACAGCAGCACATTATTGCATTCAGAATGGCTCCATGTATTTGCATGCATGTTGCATGTCAGTTGAAAAGACAAGGTACCAGACAATCTGCATGCAAATAGCAGTAAGTGTACAGCTTGCAGTCTAACCTGGCAAAATATGTACACTGTAAGTACCTGGTGACAAAAAAGAAATTAAAAATCAATAAAATGACAAATTTTTCAGGGGTATTTGTGTATTATCTTATATTATACATTTGGAAAGACTTTCTCTAGCCATGTAAGTATGTACATCACATTCTTTGACATGTCACCCGTACAGAGGCTTCAAGGGACAATATCATCATGATCGGAGCACACTTTCAACAGGGTATGGAATCGGTGTACTATGTAGTTTAAGAGGAACGCACTGACTGACAATTACTGGCTCATTTATGCAGCAGCAACGGTAATACGACCTTATTATGTGTGGTTTTATGATCAGTCCCTGAGCTAGTCTAAAACTAGCACTCTGATTCCATGCCCTGATGATCGTGACGATATTGTCCCTTTAAATGGCCCATGTTATGCAATTTAATGTAGATGTTTTAGCTCATGAATACGCAAATTGCCATTGGCATGTACGATCAAAACGCCGACAATTTTGCTATTTCTTGTGTTGAAGAAAAACAATTTTTTTTGTTTCGTTGGCTCTATAAGTATATATCTGGAATACAAAGATACAACATGGATGATAAGTAAAAATGAATCTTTTTTTGTTTTTGTTCTTCATCCATTCATTCACTACAGTAAAGTCTGAACAGCAGTGGCACTCTTGAAAAAAAAAAAAAAAACCCGTAAACCCCACTTGAAAGTAAAACCCTGCCCACATTTCCACAGCAAACAGCACCTCAAGATTTTTACACTGCCCCTCCAGAGAGCCACACGCATACATATATCCTGCACTTACCCGCTCACATTATAAATGATGCCCGCTGCCTCTAACATACATAAATGTAAAAAAAAAAAAAAAAAAAAGTAAATGAATCTCTATGCACACGGCTAGGCAATGACATACCATCTTGCTGGCCTGGGTAAACTGTACACATCTGCAGTTATGACCTTGACTCGACTGAACTCAATTGAATCATGTCTGTGCATACTGTTTGGAATATCGCTGATGCGAGATGCTCCAGTTTTTTTTAATAGGGAGGACGAGCGGTGGGGAAGGAGTTGGTACACTTTATTCGCTACTTGGTGCAGGGTTTAAGATAAGCTGTAGAAGAGGAAAGTCGGGGTGTAAAATTGGCAGGTAAATGTACAGAAGTGGACATACAAAAATATTCAAATGGTGAAATGTTTTTTGTCCAAATTACTTTGTGTGTCGCTCATAATGGAATCAATCTTGCCTAGAAATGATTTTTGTATCGTGTATCTTTAAGGAAGTTAATCAATGGAAATTCGGGTGTCGGGGGTAGGAAATCAAATCAAATCAAATCTGAAGGATAAGTGAGTTTTTAAGCACTTTGATATTAAGGGTGTATCGAAGATTTTGATTTCACTGTACGGGAAAATGGCCATGCATTGATTTACATACCAGGTATGTACGTTTATTGTTAGTATCCGTGATTCCTGAATGGTTAAATCATGTTGTACATTTATTGATATTGTTTAGTTGTATTCCAATTTTCTGCCAGTGTTTCACGCGATTTGAACATTAGACCAGCTGTGTATGTAATCCTATTACATGTACATTTTCTATTGTCTGAATAATGTGATCAGCTGTATAAAGTACAAATACCCTCTGTTGTTGTTGTTGGAACCAATTAGTTTTCGCTCAATACATGAATGCCCTTAATTTACATGTTTTTGATAGACCATGGTACATTTGGAATGGCCTTTAGAATGAGACTGAGAGTATATGGGTGACTTAAGGGCAGGTGACTTAACAGCAGGGTTTGTTGGATTTTGGTGGACGCAGTACTGTTATTGCCCAGACAGGGTTACTTTGCATGGGGCCGGGTGTCCCAATTCCAGCTAAGTCCAACAGTTAGGCAGTAGTGTTTGTGCATGGTGTTAGATTTTGGCAGATTCAGGAAGGTTGTTAGCCAAAATAGCTAGAGGGTTAAGGTTAATCTCCACATACATGTAAGTGCTGAAACTGCACTAACCGTTTAGAAATTTGCTAACCGGCTAACTGAAACCAATATTAAAAATAAAAATAAATTCTGGAAGAATTTGCCGCCCATTTTGTTGGTCTTGACTTTATTTTTTGCCGCATTGGTTATTTAAACAATCATTGCGGGAAGTTTATTGACTCTTTTTGATTGAAAATGATTGTTTCATTTGCCGACTATATCTAGTTTGTGTGGCCATCGGGTGCAGACTTTCGTTTAACCGACCGTGAAAGTTTCAGTTAGCAAACTAACCGGTAACTCCTTGCACTACTCCAACATCTATAGCATCAAGTATTACAACAAATATTCAATAAAATGTTTGATATACATGTAGTGCCTTATTTAACATTACCTCACACTCCTCAAAAATATTTTTAAAATAAACAACAAAATGAAAAAAGCTCCTGAAATACAATTTTAATTTTAATTTTAGTTTGCCAGATTTGCCCGTCACATTTTAATTTTAGTTTGCCAGATTTGCCCGTCACATTTTAATTTTAGTTTGCCAGATTTGCCCGTCACATTTTAATTTTAGTTTGCCAGATTTGCCCGTCACATTTTAATTTTAGTATGCCAGATTTGCCCGTCACGTTTTAATTTTAGTTTGCCAGATTTGCCCGTCACATTTTAATTTTAGTTTGCCAGATTTGCCCGTCACGTTTTAATTTTAGTTTGCCAGATTTGCCCGTCACATTTTAATTTTAGTTTGCCAGATTTGCCCGTCACATTTTGACCTTGGAGGCGCTTTTGTAAACTAGTGATGTCTTACATGTATGTATCACATGCATGTATTCAAGAAAGGTACAACATAGGTAATTACCAGATTATAAAAAGAACAGATAATTACCTAAAAACTGTGAGAAATTGTGCTGCTTGAAGTGATTTCATTTTTAGAGAAAACAGCATTTGTTATGTAAAATATTTCACCCCCAAAAATGCAGGAAGATTAGTTTTTGTTGACAAGAAAGAACAAAAATCGGTGGTAAGTTTGTGCATAAAGTTTTATACGGTTGCTGGTATACATGTATGTATACATGTGTAAATCATGTATACTTTTCTGCACTGTGTAGTTAATGTACATATGTATTCATGTAGCTCTGATTAGAGTGTCAATATTGACAGCCAGTTGGACCATTACAAGTGTGGTGTGCACCATTAGTTTGCACAATTCCAGTTTTATCTACAGGTACAGGTACATGTTCACATGTAAATATTGGGAATGTTCCAAGCATTTGTACTTGGCATTTGTACTAGGTATTTGTACTTTGAACTTAAACCCCATGTACACACTATTAACCCTCCTACTACAGCTGAACTTTAGTGGTAAGTAGCTACAGTGGTCAAAATCAGTCAACTGCCTGTTTTGACTGTTGACCCAAATGTGCACACAGGGGCATTTTTGACTGGTTTTGACTGTCATTTTGACCACCCTGAACAACACAAGACAATGCTTTTACCAGTCAAAAAACGGTCGACTCATTTTGACCTGTAAATGTACTTACGACACGTAAGGTTTGACAGTGTTGGACTTTTTAAGTGCACTACATATACTTTGCCAAGTATATCAACATTTTGACTGATTTTGACCCTTGTAGTCACAGAAGGGTTAATAATATACCACTCAAAACAATTTAGGGAACACCGGATTTTTTACATCAAATAGGTTTGAAATGTTCCATGAACCGGGGTTTTCATTTGCAACCCCCTCTCTCTTTCAGTAGTCATGTCATGAAATGTATAATCACTACATGCATCCTTTATCATCTGTTTCATTGTGCAGTTGTTTCTCATCAATTCTGTGAAACATTGTGTTTATCTGAAATAAATGATCTTGCTTTAACTGAGATTATTCCAGTGTTCCCTAAATTGTTTTTGAGTAGTATATGAAAAATACATAATTAAACACGGTTTTACATGTACATGTAAAACCTACTTTAGTGTAAAATTGATGATGGTATCAAATATCCCTCAAAATCTTTCCGTCTGAGGTACTTTAGTAAAATTAGTAATATTTTTACCGTCATGAATATTCGTCTTCAGGAGACAGAAATTCCGTGGGCCAATTTCATGGAACTGGTTTGCAGAACCAATTGCTTACCACAAACATATATGCTTAGCAGATTTCCCTGATTACCCGCCAAACTGTCATAGAAACGGTACATGCATTTCAGCTGGTAGTCTGTTCAATATTGCTAAGCAAAAATATTTGCTTTAAAGCAAAATTCTCTGCTTAGCCGCTCTATAAAATGGGGCCCACATTGGCGACAATGAATCTGAGTGCATTTCCACGATTTTTTTTTTCGACACAAGAGACACAAGAGAAGCATGGTTATAGAGTATGAACCGAAAATAATATATGGTGGGTCCCATCACATATTCATTTGGTCACCTTTTTTTACTGTCAAACCAAGCTTTTGACAACTACATGTATTTTGTGAAATATCTCATTGCGAAGTATTTTCCCTTTCAAATAGGAAATTATGAATGTTCCAATAAACAATTTTTGGGGGAAATCGCAGGTAGTAACACAGGAGATTCATCTTTAATTTTGCTAGTTATCCGCTCGCCAAACTCTGCTGGTTTGTGGACGCCAGTCATGGTTACTCCCAAATATCATCCATTTCCCCCCTGCCCCCACCCATAATCAGCACAGTGCTACCCAATGAATTGAGTGCTTTGTTATAAAATGCACACATATCTTGATGGCTGTGTGGCGTGCCCGTAACAAAGCCAATTCAGGGCAGAGTATACCCATGCTTGCCATTCTTCATTCTTACAATGGCGATCAGAGTGTGGGGAGATGTTTTTTTTTTTTGTCTGCGTGAAATGTAGCTGGAGTATCGCCACAGTAATAAAAATAAATTGTACCGTCTGAAATTTGATCTACTCGCCAAAAGGTTGTTCAACTCTGGATTAAAGTTCAAATTTAATTTAATGGGGATTTAAATATTTGTTTTATTGTTTTTTGTTAAATATTTGACATGTACTTGTAAATACAGCAAAAAATGTACTATGTCTGTTTTTTTTTTAATAGATCCTGGTAAATTACAAAAAAATCCACACCAAATTTGGAAAACAAGAGTTGAATATTTATGCTTCACTGTATATGAAATGACTTTGTATTGGTTGTGTGTGTACTTGTTTCAGTTATGTTTTACATAACTGTCTGTACATAATATGTTGTCAGTGGTGTGATATAACTTAGCTATTCTTTGCACAGTAATGTTTTCAAATTCACGAAACGTGTAAACGAATCCTACATTTATAAAAAAGTGGAACCTTCCATTTTCATGATACATGTATTTACATAAGTGCGACCAGTTAGCCCACTATTCATTATTGCATCGTGATTTCCAAGAATTTCAACTGATAATTTATTTTTAATTTTAATACAACCAGATGTTTGGTGCCAGGCTTGGATTTGTTTCGTCGGCTATTTTTTTTGTCTGAATCCGTATTGCCGTATTTTGGATTATTTTCTGTCCTAACTTACAGACAATCATCATGCCATTATTAGTGATAACAATATTCGTTTTAAACGTGTGCACGGTTGGTGTCAAAACGTGTACACGTTTCGTAAATTTCGTAAACAGAAAATGCCAGGCCTCATTTTTGTGTTCATACTTTATTTAAACTGAACATGTATTCTTGAACACAATATACAAAATACAAGTATACATATATACGTACACTGTACTATGTATGCATGACTGCACTTCATACTGAAATAAGGTCATTGGTGTCATTTGAATATATGACATAAAACACAATAAAGGGGGCCACTTTGCATCCGTCACGTTAGCAGTTTTTCCAATGGTTGTTATTTATTTTTAAGTACCTGAAACCGACCAAAACGTGTTTCAACATGTGAATGGACATGCAGGCTATACTAGAACTAATTTGAGTTGATTTATTTTATTTAAAAATTTTTTTTTTACCCTCAAATTTTCATAAAAATTGGACAGAAAAAGTTACCTCACTTTTCCGTCCATTTGTTGATGGAAATTTTAGGGTAATTAAAAAAATAATAGTAATAATCAACTCAAATTATCTTTAGGATAAGCATGCATGTCTATTCAAATGTTGAAATTCTTTTTGGGTGGTTTCAGATATTAAAAAAAAAAATTACAACCATTAGAAAAACTGCTAACGTGACGGTAGGAAAGTGGCCCCCTTTATTGTGTTTTATGTCATATGCATCAGTAATATTAAGCAAGGCTTATACGCTATGCTCATGTAGATCTTGTGCAACTTCGCCAGCATGCTTGCGCTTGCGATATGTATGAGGCCATTATTGTGATCTCATGAGGAAAGTGCACCTAATACACTATTCATGTACATTGAATGTGCATAGTACATGTACCCATTCAGAGCAACAACTTCATCGGTTCTGAAAAGTATCCTTTCTTATAAATGCCTGTATCAAGTTTGCTTTTAAATTTGTTCTAAAAAATATTTTAAATAATTGTATTCGGACTTGTTTCAGCGTGATGCGAAATACCAACTAAGCGTGTTTGCCATCGCGATGCAAAAGTAACTTTAATTCCATTTGGCACAGTGCTGGGCTGTGTGTTGCGTGCTGGATAATTGTAATAGCTGGCACGTGACTCAGTCACATGTTATTTATTTATTTCTTATTTAACCTGGGGAGACCTTTCAGTGAAACACTGTTTTTCAAAGGTGCCCAGGAAACCTGTAAACAAGGGCGCTTGCTATGTGAACCAGAAACACCGGGGTAAACCCCTACTCTTCCACGATAAGTGTTCTGGGTTCTTTTACATGCATTACTTTAATAATCTAGTACACGGGACCTATGGCTTAACGTCCCATCCGAAGGACGAAGCAATTATGCTTGGGTATCTTGCTGAGGGACACAAAGAGCCGGGACCGGCCAGGCCGGGATTCGAACCCACATTCTGACAATGCCAGAACTGGAGTCCGATGCACTAGACCGCTCGGCCACGACACTCCACATATGTGCTAGTCTGAAGTTAGTGATCACCAAATGAATTTATTATACAACTGTTAATGATGTAAGCTTCCTCCGTCAGCCCTTAGTCATTCTACAGTAACACCATGTTCAAGTACTGTCAAGACAGTTAGACTTACACCCAAAACCACCCACATGAAAACTCAACGAGTCGAGTCGAGAAAAGATTGTGTACTTTCCGTTACCGCAAACCTACATGGGTGTATTTCACGAATACTTCAAGTGCTCTTCAAGGATTTGTCGTCCTTGCGGATTGAAGAGAATGGGCTTTGCTCTCAACGGGGTCAGGCACTTAGTCAATACAAATTTGAGTTTGGTGACTTACACCCAATGGTTCTTCCCAGAACCACATGTGAAGTCGAGAAGAATCCCAACGAGAGATTGTGGTCACACATTCTGTCACCGCAAATCTACATCCATGTGTGTATTTCACAAATACTTACCTGTACATATTAATGTCATTCGACCTTTATCAAAAGGAACTGGGTTTGTTGCCCTAGTGGGTTTAAGAGAGTGGGCTTTGTCCTCAAGGCTTCACTTATACAATATTTAAGTCAATAAGTATTTTAAGTTTTTCCTTTTCAAATAGACACGTTAACCTTTCAGGCACATTAATTAGCAGTGGTTACTTCACAACAAGTGCAATAATAATGTAAATTTCATACGCCCGCATAGCGAAATTGTACACGGAGCTTGTTTTTATAAGCAGTAAGATGCTTTTTGTATGTGGGAGATCACGCCGTCTTTCAACAGTAGACAAATATCACGTATGGCTTGTGGGGAGGAAAATTTTTCCCCCGCCTACTGGATTACCTTCCCATGCGATGTACATGTATGTAAAAAGGTATTGGAAGGTACACTTGTCGTCTACATCTACAACCTTTGACCCAATTTTTGGGAACACCTTAACAGTTAACTATGTATGTAGACTTTAATCAAGGCACACATGTCTACCTGTAACACCATGCTGGGGAAAAAAAAACAAAAAAAACCGTGAGTGACGAACCAACAAGCCTTGACTAGTCCGTTCTGTGATTTTGTGTTTTTCTTTATATTTCTGTACAGATTTTGTATGGAAATATTAACGCATAATGCACTTAGCTAACTAATCTCGTATGATATCATCATTTTGATTTTGCCGATTGTTTGAAATAAATTTGTAACATAAATTATTTACATTGCTGGAGATCATGAGTGGCGTCCACAGAACGGGACTGGTTTATGCACTCATGGCTTTGACACTCGCATGCATGGTCTGTTTTAAAAAAAATTTTTTGGGGGGGGAGGGCGTCGTCTTCCAGATCATATTTGATAGAGCTGCTTAGCAGAAAAAAAATACTTTGCAGATTTATTTGGTTACCAGCCAAACTTTCATACAAAATATTTTGCATTTTGGCTGGTAGTCTGTTTTATAATGCTTAGCAAATCCATATGCTTAGCAGAATTCTCCGCTTAGCAGCGTCTTTGAAATTGGTCCCAGAGATGCGGTACGCTTCACATTTCCGATGAAAGTTGACTTTTTGAGCAAACGATTGTTGCCGAGTGCGTGAGATTGGTAGCCCAGGGCGTGTGAGTGTGAGATTTGATCCCAATGCGTCTGTCACATTTTGCTTCAAACTTTGCCTGTGCCGACACCATATTTTAAGTGACCGGTACATGAAGATCTATCCTTTTCTTCAAAACAAACATTAACCCTCCTACACATGGAGGCCACTCCGATCCACAAAATTCTGCTCTTGAGCAACCTTTAGTACATACATGTACAAGCCTGCTGTCCTTTCCAAGTAATCTTACAAAATCAACTGTGTGCCACCCAAGGCCACTGTAAATGTTTGAACATATTAGTATGGCCTACAATGTATCGATGGGAGACCACTTTACCCTGTATTCTCAGTGGTGTGACAGTGCGCAGAAGGGTAACCATAGGAGGCCACTGGCAACAGCTAATGGCTTGGAGTGGCCTGAATGGGTTGTTTCAAAAATTGCACTGATTGTAGGAGGATGTACATTGTACTGAATGTACATTGTTACATATGTACACATTTAGAGCAACAACTTCATCTGTTCTGAAAAGTACAACATCTTTATTCCTAATGAATCTAGAGAATTAGCTGTTGCAAACTGTGTACCAACCTGAAGGACCTATAGTATAAATGCAAAATAATGGTTATTGGCCTTACGTTTCGAACCTAGCAGGTTCTTTCTCAAATACCAAAAAGTTTGAGAAAGAACCTGCGAACATGTAGGTCTGAAACGTAAGGCCAATTGCAATAACCATTATTTTGCATTGTTATTCCTGTTTTATAATGAACCTAAAACTCCGGTGTCGGACTTAAATCGCTTGTGTAACTGCCTGTGTGTCAAGTTTATTTTTTCTTGTTAAACCTTTCCGTAATTTTCTAAAAACCTCATTGATTAAACAGCTTTTTTCCTTTCCCCTTCCTCACTGAACAGGAACTGGAGAGAGCGGGAAGAGCACATTTATCAAACAGATGAGGATTATTCACGGGTCCGGCTACTCAGAAGAGGATAGGAAAACCTTCACCAAGTTGGTGTATCAGAATATCTTCATGGCGGCAAATGCAATGATCCGGGCCATGGACACATTGAAGATTCCCTACGGTGACCCAACAAATGAGGTTAGTACGGCTTCAGACTCGATCTGGTGCTTCCATCCGTATCCGCGGTCCCCGCTTCGTCGGGGCCCGAAATACCCACTTGTATCGCTGGACTGAAATCCTGTGATTTATGCGCTGGTGTAATTGCACGTTTGAAAGGACTAGTCGGAACTAGTCCGGCGGTCTTGCAGGTTTTCCTTTACACTGATATACATTTGTCAAAGACACTCAAATGTATTTAAAAAAAAATATTTTTGGCATTGGTCATATCAAAAATATTTCTGGTCTGGTATAATTCTCAAGTTGCTGGCCCTGTTTCGTAAATTTGTCTCCAAAATGCGAGGCCTTCTTATGATCCTGGGTCTACAGTGTTTTTGGTTGTGTGATATTAGGAATTCTTGAGACCCACACGTCAGCGACTCGGCGTTTTTAATTTTCTTTTTTTTGGTGCTATGAAGCGATGTCCAATTGCAGCCAAAATTGCTGGATCGATTGAAATTCTGCCGTGTCGTGTTTTAAACGACTTTTTTTCACAGACGGGTACGTATGTTTGCCGGATTTTTGAGGCCTCTCTTAGCCACCGTATTTGGGTCTCTGCGTATACAATGTATCACATTATTGGCAAAAAAAAAATTAAGAAAATGACAAAAAAAAGCGCGTCACCGCACCGATTTTTGAAGCCGACTGAAGACTACAAACTGGAGGTTTTTTTTGGGCGGCCTAAGCTGTATTGGCTTCGTGCTTTGTTCCTGTATCGTAGAAGTGGTAGGACAACCAGAGAACAAAAAAACAAAAAAATCTTTCTTTAAAAAAAAACTTGACAGAATTTAACCAAATTTGACAGAGCACACACACTCATATTAAATACTCTACATTGTATACATATGAGCGCAGTTACTTGATTGAATAGGTACGGTACATGTCATGTAGGAATATCATTTTGCATGTAAATCACTTTTAACAAAAAACCATGTCTACTGAACCAAAAAGATAAATTCTTCATTTATTAGTGATCAGGAAGAACTTGAAACATGTACTTCTGGTCAAATCCAAACACCTTTTGAGAAAATGAAAATGACTGCTTACATGCAGTTACAGTAATTACGTACGAGGAGGGTTTGGAATAAATATAACTCATTTAATAATCGAGTCTTGCCATGCCGCAGTGAACGACCATTTATTAAAAATAAGTGAAATATACAGAACAAAATAATAATCAAGACGGTTCCCTATTGAAGCAATCAGTTGTAGTAAATTTTGTAATATACCAGAGAATTCTGCATTTGATACGGTCAGATTCACAAGTGTAAAATTATATACATACATGTACATATAAACAGTAGGAGTCATTCCAACAAATTCACATTTGCAAAAAGTAGGAAAATTTGGAGTGCTTATCGCGAGTGCGTGAGCGGAATCGCGAGCGCGTTTGCGCGCAGCCATTACCCACTTGACGTCCAGGGCCTGCTTTAGGGCCCTCCCCCCAAAAAATTGAGCAATCTGAGCAGTTTCTGACTTCAAAAGTATTATTATTTAGTGTTATTTTAATTCAACGGATGTTTTCTGCTTATAATGCCTCGTTATGATTGGAGATACATTATTGAGCCATTACATGAAAGATGTAATGTATACATGTGTACATCTGTTAACCCTCCTACACATGGAGGCCACTCCGATCCACTAAATATTCAATATGTTCTTCACCAACCTTTAGGACATAAAAGCCTGCTGTCCTTTCCAAGTAATCTTACAAAATCAACTGTGTGCCACCCAAGGCCACTGTAAATGTTTGAACATATTAGTATGGCCTGCAATGTATTCATGGGGAGACCACCTTACCCTGCAATCTCAGTAGTGTGACAGTGCACAGAAGGGTAACCATAGGAGGCCACTGGCAACAGCTAATGGCTTGGAGTGGCCTGAATGGGTTGTTGCACTGATTGTAGGAGGGATTATATGGAACTATCGGATACTATCAGATACATGTACATGTAGTTCAACAAACAACACATAGACCTACAATGTACATGTATGTGTTTGTACTGAATTTTCTTGTCTATTTTTTGCACCATAATTTGAGTACATACTGTATCATACATATCTCATACACATTTATGAGTCGCAACGTTAGCTCATTGGTCCAATCTTCACGTCTCTGAATTTGCTGATATAAGGGACGCATGCAGGCATTTTCATTTTTATTTTGTGTCCAAAAATCACCGTTCACCCTTCCAAAGGACGGGTGGACTTGGACACTATATGAAACGCTGACTGGACACCTGGAGTACAGTATGCATTTAGCAGGCAAGGCAAGTCACTTGGAATCCAAAGGATGTTTTTCATGGTAGGGCTGTGCCGGGTATCCAGATACCTGACCGAAACTGTCATTACCCAGTTCCATTTTTCGGTTCCAATAAACAACTTTTTCGACCCGAATTCGGACTTAACATTTGAGTGGGGTGAACAGAAATCTGTCACTCTTGAACAATGTAATGTTTACACTTTTACAGACAATTATCTTTAAATTCAAGAGATTACACTCCAATAAAGCCTTTGTAGTATTTTACGGCCATTTTCCATTCACTTTTCTCCAACTGTTACATTGATCTCTGATAATCGAATCGTTAAGACTGCAAAGGGCCTGGCAGCGGCTGCTTCAAACAACTTATCAAACCAGCAGCACAGGAGGGAATGTTTGCCTAATTGTTTGCCTAATTGTTTTACTTCAATAAAAACGACACAGTAAAGAAAAGATCGATTTAAGTATGGTATCCTCTGTATTGTAAAGGTCAATTTTGTTACCATTTACAGTACATATTTTTGTGCACCACCGGAGGCATGTTTTCAACAAAAATGAAAACGGGTATCCGGGTATCCGACGTTTCCTGATTTCGGGTATCCGGTTCCAAAAATATCCAACAACGCACACCCCTACATCATGGACACCCAGTTCCTTATCGTTTGATTTGATTTTGCCCATACATATTGTGCTCCATCTTTGCTCCTGCGCCTTCCTCCCTCCAAGAACTGTGGTCAGATATATATAAAACACGGCTTCTCATTCCATTTCTGACAGGGTTTGAGCTCGCTTCCCTTCAGACTTTACTTCCTTATTTTATAAATATGATCCTCCGGACATTTGTTTCTACATCCTGATCAGTTGTTGTCCTCTATTGATTCATGAGGTCCTTTCGGTTGTGTTTCCTTCCCTCCCTGTTGTACATGTCATCCTTGCTGTACTTTTAAGGTAAAGGGACAACAGGGAGCTGAGATGGTTTCAGGAATGATTTATGAGCCTTATGAGCCTTATGAGCAGGGATAATAATATAATGCGCCTTGAGCACCACTTAGTTAGTGGATACGTGCGCTATATAAATCCACACATTATTATTATTATTATCATCACGATTAACAGGGCATGGAATTGGAGTGCTAGTTTTAGATAAACTCAGTGGCTGAAAAATAATGCCCCACATAAGGTCATATTACCGTTGCTGCTGCATAAATGAGCCAGTAATTAATCATTCACCGTGTTCATCTTAAAATTAGGACACTGATTCCATGCCCAGTTGAAAGTCTGCTCTGATCGTGACGATATTGTCCTTTTAAAGGTCTCAGTAGTCTGGTTTAACAATTTCAGACCCACTATGTTAGTACTTCATAGAGATCAATATTTGTGAAAGAGCTAATCTGTAAATGTTAGAGCTGAATTAGTTCCACATAATTACTGTGTATTTCTGTGAAAATGTTGAGAATTCTGTTCCAGATGAAGTTACATGTAGATACATGTATGGTCACTGGTTTGCAGGAGACTACATGTACATTAGGAGCCATCTCTGTTGGCCGTGGGACTGCCATTGCTTGATTGCAATCAAGATTGATTGATCGATTGATTGATTGATGGGGGATATCGGAGAGTGAATTCACACAGTTAATGCTCATTGAGTGCACACAGCACACCTGGTGTCTGTCATACATATGTACATGTACATTTAATTCCCTTTGAACACTCATACTCATAGGGGGGAAGGGGTTTCGGAAAAGAAAAAAAAAGGAACATCCATAAGGTCAGACACAAAAAAAACCCAAAAACTGTAGTTTGATGTAAGCTTGATATTCACTCAGTGTACATCTAGTGGTGAATTTGCACCCAGGCAGTGTCTTGATGATAGCCACTTTTGCATTATGAGAGCGTTGTAAAAGTAAAGTAAAGTCTGTCCCGAGCCACATTGGCTCATCAGGCCGGTGTTTATCTCCGGTTTCGTTGGCATGAAACGACTGAGAATATTTCCATTCCCCCTGGATGGCATGCCAGTCTATCGCAGGTTACTTCCCTAGCTATTGCCAGGTACCCATTTATACTCCTGGGTGAAGAGAAGCAATTATGGTAAAGTGCCTTGCTCAAGGACACAAGCACCACGGTTGCGGTCGGGATTCGAACCCACATTCTGGCGACTCAGCCATCAGAACCCAAGTCCATTGCACTAGACTGCTCGGCCATGGCACCCCCATGTTGGTACACTTCATGCGCGTATCTTATGGTGTTACACATGCGTGTACTTCTACCAGCCAATGATCGCTGGTGATACATATATTCCGTGCGTACGCACATCAACTGCAAAATACGCCAAATGGAACGCACTATCGCTGCCCTTTCGCCCACAGTGATCTAACGACATGTGCCCTCAATGGTTCATGCACGGTACGAATAGGAGAGCCAAGCTGATGGTACTTGCATTGGCAAATCCTGTCCATCTTACGACATAAATTTATATATATGCACATACTGTTGTAGCACTGTCATGTAGGGCTGTGTGTTTTCGGATATTTTTGGAACCGGATACCCGAAATCAGGAAAGTTCGGATACCCGTTTTCATTCTTGTTGAAAACATGCCTCCTTTGGTGTACAAATACACGTAAACGTTAACAAAATTGACCTTTATAATACAGAGGATACCATATTTAATTCGATCTTTATTAAAGTATAACATCTTGGTGACAAAATATTGTATTAATTTACGGAAAGTTATTTCTGAAATAAAACCGTAAAAATTGATCACACGCGCGCACGCATGGCCGGTGCATCACGCAGCTACAGCGGCCTCGCACGTGACTGTGTCAGGGAGTGACTACCATCGATCATCAGAAGACAATAATCACTGGTGCGTGCGTGATCAGAGCGCATGCGTATAGCAAGTTGACTTTAACCCTCCTATATACAGTGCAGTTGCCATAGAATTGTCAGACCTTTCAAAACCTTTCATGTTTGCTGTACTGAAGGGTTTTGAAAGGTGAGAAAACTGTCTGACAAAAGGGACCTATGAAAGGTTTCGAAAGGTGTAACAACTCTCTGAACAAACTGGTGTTGAAATGTTTCAATACCTTTCAAAGGGTATTGAAAGGTGTGGTTGTTCAGTAGCAACAAATTCTGGAGGGTTTTAAAGGGTTCATAATAATTGATAGCCATTTTGGCCAGTAAGCAGATTTTGAAAGGTTTTGAAAGGTCAAACCATAGGAGGGTTAATGTTCATGTCACAAAACACGTGTTGAATAATGTCATTGGTCAAAGGCGATGTGGGCGGAACTAACCCGTTGTGGGAAAACGATTCATGTGCTTGCGCCTTGCCGCGCCCCGCCTTCTAAATAAGGATATCTCGTACGCCATGTTGGCTTTGGATCAGAGCGCATGCGTATAGCAAGTTGACTTTAATGTTCATGTCACAAAACACGTGTTGAATAATGTCATTGGTCAAAGGCGATGTGGGCGGAACTAACCCGTTGTGGGAAAACGATTCATGTGCTTGCGCCTTGCCGCGCCCCGCCTTCTAAATAAGGATATCTCGTACGCCATGTTGGCTTTGGATCAGAGCGCATGCGTATAGCAAGTTGACTTTAATGTTCATGTCACAAAACACGTGTTGAATAATGTCATTGGTCAAAGGCGATGTGGGCGGAACTAACCCGTTGTGGGAAAACGATTCATGTGCTTGCGCCTTGCCGCGCCCCGCCTTCTAAATAAGGATATCTCGTACGCCATGTTGGCTTTGGATCAGAGCGCATGCGTATAGCAAGTTGACTTTAATGTTCATGTCACAAAACACGTGTTGAATAATGTCATTGGTCAAAGGCGATGTGGGCGGAACTAACCCGTTGTGAGAAAACATTCATGTGCTTGCGCCTTGCCGTGCCCCTGCCTTCTAAATAAGGATATCCCGTACACCATGTTGGCTTTGGATAAGGACATGATTTTGTGTACTAAAATAATATTTGATATTATTAAACTAACAAACTGCAAAAAATTAACGAATCTAAAATCAGAACTTGAATATTAATGTTTCTATCACAATGAACTTTAGTTAAATGTCAATAAACCTGTCAATAAACATTGTTTCTTGAAAGAATGAATTTTTACCAATTTGGGCCCCTTTTTCTCAAAATGGGACCAAACTTGACTATTCCCTGTTGAACGTGGCATCGTGTTGATCGGTCAGTCAAGAAATGAGTCTAAAATTTAGGATGTGCACTCATCAAAAAATAACTTAACAAAACGTATCGGTGTAAGTTTTGTCTACTTTTTAATTAGTATTCAGCCAATTTGTCCCCTCCATCAATGTTTGACGATCCATAATTCGCAGCTCATCATAAGCAACCGCATTTCATCCCTCATAAACGTCTTTTCAACTGATAGGAGATTAGGTGATTGTAAAAATATGCTGCCCAATTGAAAGGATCAAACCCGCAACCAATAATACCTTTCAAATCCGACTGATTATGGATCCTACTGTTGGTTTCAAAGACAATGACCGACTTAACACCTCCTTTTTTATGTCTTTCTTTTGAAACAAACTGTCACCTTGTCGGCAAATGTAATACACAAGAGAGCTCGGTATCGGCGGGTAAATAAATGTAAATGTTGGTGATATGCTGAGGGATGGTCAGTGGCACATCAAAACAATTACACAACAAAACCAATTTCAACACTACTTTTTTATTAGGACAACAATTAATGTGGACGTCCCCTATAATAAAATCCCCTCTATTAACACATCATGGTGCACACTCCAGTGCAGACATAAACCAGCAGTTATTGTCCCACTAATCCAATTACTGTGAACAATAGGCAAACATTCCATCCTGAGCAGCTAGTTTGATACTTGTTTGTAGCATGCCACAGCCAGGCTATTTGAGTCTTAATGATTGGATACAATGTATGGTTGGACAAAAGTGTATGGAAAATGTCCATAAAATACTACAAAGGCGTTATCTTGAATAAAATTGCTCCTAAAAGTGTAAACAGTACATTGTTCAATAGTCAAAGATTTCTGTTCACACCGCTGAAATGGTAAGTCCCAATTTTAAAAAGTCGTTTACGGGTACTCGGAACCGAAAAACGGAACCGGGTAATGACAGTTTCGGTCGGGTATCCGGATACCCGGCACAGCCCTACTGCAATGCACTGTGAATGTCTTAAATGTACATGGATGCATGCATATTTCTTGCTGTACATGTTCATGTATGTACATGTATTCATATGATTTGAATGCCAGGAGCTTGCAGGAGTGTACAGTCTGTTTGTGACCTTGATATGGGTGAACCACAATTGTGCATTTCAAGATGGCACTTTTGTTAGCATTTGAAATGCCGTCTGTCTCACAAAAATATTACAGTTTGTTCGTAGAATATCCATGAAACATCAAAGAGAATGACAATGAAAAAGAGTTGAGATTTAGTTCTTGACTGAAATTTACAATACGAAAACAATAGAAGATTTGATGTTGACTTCCACTGACAACACTTTTTTTCAGTTATCATGTCATGTTGTTATTTTTCAAATCATCTGAATGCATACAAAATGCTTACGAAGACAAGATCGACGTACCTTTGGCTGACACTTTTTTTCTGACTCGGCGAACCCTTGTACTGTAACATATCCAATGTACATGCAGGTACATGGCAGATGTTTCTGAGCAGTACCCAAGGTCACTGTACTTTCCCACTGGATCCCAGTCACTCTCAAATCATAATTGTATCCATTGTCATGATATCCAAGCCCGCCTCTTAGTTGTCACCGGTTGCCATGGGTTACCCACTGATGGGGCCTTTTTTTTCCTCCTCTTCCTCTCACTGTGGGTCAAACAACATTATTGATGGCTACAGGTAACCGGCCACGTACAGTAGCACTTAACACATTGCATGTACATAAACCGGCTGGCAGTATAATTTCCGGGTAGGGGATCGTTCCTGCTAAGCTGATTCTATGGGGTAATTATGTCTTCACTTCCTCCAGTATTATAATTCAATTGTGACAGAGGGAAGCACCCTGGCTCTTAAGCCTAGGTGTAATGATGGAACAGCTGTGTGTGTTGAATTTGACTTGCCCACCCCCCTTCCACTTTTGCCTTTTCAGTAATGAAATTGACAATTAATTTTATTTATGGGGAAGAAATGCATTGCTTCCGTTTGTAGTTGGCATAATATCTCGAGCAGTGTTAATTTTATTTTTTATTTTTTTATTATTAAAAAAAAAAAAAAAATCCATGTATGGGTTGGCAACCAATTCCATTAACCCTCCTATGAATGCAAGGGTCAAAATTTTGATCTACTTGCCAAAGTATATCTCGTGCACTTAAGTACATTTACGGGTCAAAATACATCGACCATTTTTGACTGGTAAAAGCATTGTCTTGTATTGTTGAGGGTGGTCAAAAATCATTCAATTCACAGGGGCAAGTGATGATGGTCACCAGGTGGGTTTTATGTCTGTTAACCCTAACCCCCTAGGTATTCTGGCTAGGAACCTTCCTGAATCCTCCAAAATCCACCAAGTGCACTTTTGGAAACATGTCCTTATCTTCAAAATGCACCATGCATTTTCGTTGATCTTTCACTTTCAGCACTTATGGCCTGTACTTCTTGCCAGGTCCCATTTGAAGAGGTGAAAGTGTACCAGTTTCCAACAGTTATGAATTTTCCCCAAAATGTGCCCATTGGAGGATTTTGCAGGATATGGGGGCAGTTAGGGTTAAATCATGCACACTGCATTTAGCTACATGTAAAACAGATTTGAACTTGAGGATTTAAGCCCATCCCCCTCCCCCCAACAAAAAATAAATAAAAATAAAAATAAAAAAGCCAAGATGAAACAAATGTAAAAAGCTGTTGTATCTTGTTACCCTCAGCAGAGAACAAAAAAAACCAAAACAAACAATTCTAGCTGGTGGAATTTTGGTTGAATGGATGTACATGTACCATGTAAAGGCAAGTCTGCCTAATAACCTCAATCCTCCAAAATCCTTCACTTTAGCAAAGAGCATATAGCATGTAACCTCAATCCTCCAAAATCCTTCACTTTAGCAAAGAGCATGTTAGCATGTAACCTCAATCCTTCAAAATCGTTTGCTTTAGCAAAGAGGATTTTTTGGGGGAGTTTGGCAAGGTTAGGGTTAAAGATCATACCACCGTACATGTATTTGTACTGACAGGCCTGGACATCTACGGAGGCCATGGCCGCCTGTTGCCCCTGGTCTTGCCCTTGCCCTTGGTGCTCTCAAAAAATATTTTATAGATATTCTGATATTCAAATGGATGTGCCTTTTAGTACTCGGAGGGATGTGGGGGGGGGGGGGGAGGGCAGTGGTCTTGCCTGTATAAAAATGTAACAGGGGTTTTCCCACAAATTGAAGAAAAGGTTCATAAATTAAATGGAACAACCAATTAGTGGCAGATTTGTGTGTACATGCATATCATAAATGTTTAGCTCATTTTTTTTCTTTTCCTTTTTTTTTTTGCAGACATTTGTATTACAATATAAAGGTAATTTTTTACCCCTAGGCAAGGTCGGTTGTAATCAGTTAGCTTGGCCTGCTTCATTGTTCACAATTTATCATTTGAAACTTGGCTTGACGCTGAGAAATAAATCAATTTTGTAAATTATTCCAGTGATTTCAATTTTGTTCCGACTTTCAAAATTAAGAGTTAGATTTTTGTGTAGAATTTAATTTTAAATCAAGGATTTTTGTTTGGGGAGGTTCTTGTTTTTGTGAAAATTACTTACACAAATGTTATTTTGTAGAATTTCTTATACAAAACACCGGCTATCCAGTAATACTATCAGTTTAATACAAATGGGAAGATTTTTAGTAGTGTTTTGGATGGGTTTGTTTTATTTTGCTCTCTCAAAACGGGGTAAGCGTAACTATTCTGTCCAATAATTTTACATCTGTTTCATATTTTGATAATTTAAATTTTGGGCAATTATTGAAAAAGTGCACTGGCGCTTTAACAATTGCATTTTGATTGGTCTGTTATCGTATTCAGTCAGTATTCTCTGTTAAAAACTATTCCAAAATTGGCTGTTTACCCTGGAATGTATATACACATCCATCCATGCAAGACAGTACTTGTACTACAAAAAAAAAAGATCTTTGTCTTGGATCTTTGTCTGGGTTATTGATTTTTCCCCCTTCCAAAAAATTGCGGAGATATTTTCAGTTTTCACATACTAAGGGCAAGGTTGCCTAACACGCTCATTAGTTATTCACAGTCATGCCAATTATGCACTCAATTATAATATAGTTTAATAATTAGGGTGCACATGTGCATGCAGAGATGCCAACATTCCAAATTGAAAAAAAGTAATTCGCCACGGTGCATCTGCCTCGGACACGAAAATACCCAAATTATCCCCTTTTCAAACCTCACACTCGAGGCTTTACATTTTTATAAATCGTAAAAATTACGCCCAAATCGTAAATGTTGGCATCTCTGTACATGGTACTGCTGAGAGAGAGAGAACGAACATGAATATGAATATGAATATGAATATGAATATGAATATGAATATGAATATGAATATGAATATGAATATGAATATGAATATGAATATGAATATGAATATGAATATGAATATGAATATGAATATGAATATGAATTTGTTTTGCTTTAACCCTCCTATGTACAGTGCAGTTTGCCATAGAATTGTCAGACCTTTCAAAACCTTTCAAGTTTGCTGTACTGAAGGGTTTTGAAAGGTGAGAAAACTGTCTGACAAAAGGGACCTATGAAAGGTTTCGAAAGGTGTAACAACTCTCTGAACAAACTGGTGTTGAAATGTTTCAATACCTTTCAAAGGGTATTGAAAGGTGTGGTTGTTCAGTAGCAACAAATTCTGGAGGGTTTTAAAGGGTTCATAATTATTGATAACCATTTTGGCCCGTAAGCAGATTTTGAAAGGTTTTGAAAGGTCAAACCATAGGAGGGTTAAAAGTATACAACAGCTGCTGTTCTTAAAGTCATTAGCCACATTGGTAATGTTGGCAAAACGCTTACTTCTTTAAGGGGGCATTATCATCATGATCATGGCAGACTTTCAACAGGGCGTGATAAAGGTGTCCGAGTTTAAGATGGACACAGTGACTGCAAATTACTGGCTCACTGATACAGCAGCGACGGTAATATGACCTCATCATGTGGGGAGCTCCTGTTTCAGCTTTGAGAATTAAAATCATGAAAATGCCTCATTCAGATTTGTTACGCTCAATATCTAAGGCCAATAAAAAAAAGTCTCCGGTTTCTGGTGTCTGTGTGTGTCGTCGCAGACCCGCACGTTGGCATTTTCTTTTCTTTTTTGTCTATAAAATGATGTCCAATTGTACGGAAGCGTAGTAACGCCACATGAATAAAAAAAAATCTCGCTCTTATCGTGTACGTATACGATAAGTCCAAAGTTATCATGTACGTACACGATAAGTTTAAAGTTATCGTGTACGTACATGATAAGAGCGAGATTTTTTTTTATTCATGTGGCGGTACTACGCTTCCGTACAATTGCACCCAAAATTGCTGGATCGATTGGAATTCTGCCGTGCTTTGCTTTAAAAGACTTTTTCACATAGGGGCATTAACGTTTGCCCGATTTGTGTGGCCTCTCTTAGCCACCATACTTTGTGTATGGGAAATATGTATCACATATTTTCTTGTTGGCAAAAAAAAAAAGTGCCGATTTTGAAGCCGACCGATGACCAGAAACAGGAGACTTGTTTTTTTTTGCCTGATATCATTAATTTTACTCCAGTAAGTTTTATATGATCGCTTTTCTCAAATTTTTTTTTTGTCACAAGATTAATAGTGTACATGTATATTCAGCTTCTAAAGTGGGGAACACTAGACACATAATACACAATACATGTATAATTACCCAATCCCATTGGGACGAAATTATATTGCTGTATACATATACATGTCAAATGAAATCTTACTTCATGTAAACATGCAAACATCCGAAACAAATTATTCTCTTGGAAATTCACTCAAATTAGACAAGATTGGGCAGCAAATTTGATTTTTTTTTTTTCAAACGTTCCACAAGGGTGATTGTCTGCTATACATGTACATGTATAAGAGGGGATGCTGCCCTGTACAGACCAGATTTTGAGTACCAATTCAACATTTTAAAAAGAAAATTTACACTGCTTTTGAATAAATTGAGACATGAACTCCACGTGTTCTACAACTTAAAAAAAAAAAAAATAAATAAAAAAAAAAATAAAAAAAAATACTCCTGTTCGTTTACTCAAAAAAAAAAATGGGGCTTAGCTGGCAATCCTTATTAAATTGGGTCTGCGATGTTTTAAAGGAAGCCTTGCAATTTATAACATGGGAAATACTGCAAATTAATTAATGAGTAAATGAGTCCTCAATGTTCTTTCAAACGATTTTGAACGGTGAAACGTAACTGTACTATCCCATCTTGTTTAACCCTCCTACACAGAGGCCACTGTAAGCCACTAAATGTCCAATGTGTTGTACACACATTGTTTGTGCATGTAAGCCTCACTGCCCCTTTGAAGTAATCTCCAATGTACATACAAAGACACTATGTATACCACAATTGACCTTATTTTCAGCAGGTTATACTGTAAACAAACTCCCAATAATAAATCACCATCGGCCACTGAGACCAATAAACCATACCAAGCCTCCATCACCCATTGGAATTTTCAGCAGTTATTTTGTAAACACAGACTCTCCATGGTAACCTACCACCAGCCACTTAGTCTGGAACAAAGTAATATGCCCTGCAATATGTCAATCACAAACCACTAAAACCAACAGACATATGAGGCATTATGTTATTATGTAGTATAGCTATGAGGAGCCACTGCCTACCATAGCAATGGCTTGAAGTGGCCTGAATGGGTTGTTTCAAATATTTCACTGATTGTAGGAGGGTTAATGCATGCCAAATGCTACTGTGTGGTGAATGCATAATGTACATGTACATGTACAACATTTACAATGTATGCATTATACATTTGTAAAGTTCCCCTACATGGAGATTATCACCTCTTTTTGTGACTCGTTAAAACCCTTCTGTGACTGTAAGGGTCAAAATCAGTCAAAATCTTGATATACGTGCCAAGGTATATATCTAGTGCACTGAAAAGTCAAACCTCACGTGTAGCATGTACATTTACAGGTCAAAATGAGTCGACCGTTTTTGACTGGTAAAAAAAAGCATTGTCTGGAATTGTTCAGGGTCGTCAAAAATGACAGTCAAAACCAGTCACAAATGCCCCTGTGTGCACATGGGTCACCAGTCAAAAACGGGCTGTTGACTGGTTTTGACCACTATAGCTACTTACCACTGAAGTTCAGCTATAGTAGGAGAGTTAAACAGTGGGAGTGTGGACAATTGGAATTAAGTGTACCCCAGTTTGGAACATGGGCAACACAGTGGGGCGAAAAGGATTGGGGGGGGGGGCGCCTTAGGCAGGTGTGAGGTAGGAGAGAATAATTGATGTGCTCGTTACACATTTATATGGTCCCTTGCACAAAATACACACTACAGTACGTACAATTATGAGTTGGCACTTGGGAAATGTTTTTTTTTTTTTTTTTTTTTTCCTTTTTTTTTTTTCCTGGAATAGTTGTAATTGATATAATTAAGCCACATGATTTATAATTTAAGCCACATTTGTTTTGTTTGGAAACCCTCTCAGTGCCTGCATAAATCTCAATCTACCGTGGGCATGGTGACATTTTGATATATTTTTTATTACAGATGGGAGGACGTGTAGATTGTGTGATACAATAGGCACACACAAGTCATGGCATTTAACCCCCGTTGTATGTAAGGGTAGACTGGTTAACAAGCACCGTTCACAATAGCGCACAATTGTGGTGATGAATTCCTCTTGTGTGTCAAACGAGAAGTCACTCTGTGGTATTGTGGGAGCTTTGAAAGCCCAGTTATGTGTAACCGAGCTCGCGCTTTTTAAAATATTTATTTGAGGGGGTTGTCGTGTATTAATTGAAAATGCCTCTGTTGGTGAAGTGTTAGCGGCTGAAACGGTAGCAGGGCATGTCACACAAGATTTCATGATTCATGAATACCCGAGCTGTTTTTCAACTGTGTTCCAGTGGGATTGACCTTGTGTCGACTGGTTACTAGTGGACCTTGCTACAAAAAGTGTTCATTGGAAGCATAGAAATACCAGCTGTGCATGCTGCAAATTTACGTTTAACCTGCCTACTATAGCTGAACTTTAGCGGCAAGTGGCTATAGTGGTCAAAAATCAGTCGACTGTCTGTTTTTGACTGTTGACCCAAATGTGCACACAGGGGCATTTTTGACTGGATTTTACTGTCATTTTACCAGTCAAATGCTTTTACCAGTCGAATGCTTTTACCAGTCGAATGCTTTTACCAGTCAAAAGACTCATTTTGACCTGTAAATGTACTTACTACACGTAAGGTATGATTGTGTTCGACTTGTAAGTGCACTAGGTATATCTTGGCAAGTACATGTGTCAACATTTGGACTGATTTTGACCGTTGCAGTATAAACCAAATGGAGTCGGCCCAAATGAATAACACTTAGACTTGGTGTATAAAACGGATCAGGTTTGCTGTCCTGTCATCTTTTAAAAAAAATAGTGAAATTATTTAGGAAAGGGTAGTCTGTCCTATATTCCACGTTTGAATGAATACAAATAAATTTTCAGATTATAATAATCTGAATGCATTTTCACCATTTTCTTGCCGACGATACAACATAAGAGATGGATGCTTTCATAGATCGGGTGTTTAACCAGTTCGTGTCGGGAATAAAAAAGTTTTTCTGGGCCCCTGTGGCGGGTTTCTTTTCCCCACACACGTTAATGGAAGCTTCCACAGCGGGTGGCCGGCACTTCCGAGCATGTCACCGTACACGCGTGGCTCAACCGAGCATGCATACAAATATTCCGGAGTTTCCTATGGCGTGTTTAGACGCTCTCCGATCCGTACGGTGCAAAAAAAAATTGCGTGTATACATGGCCTCCGACGCGAACTGGTTAATGTATATCTTGATTCAGAGTGGGTAAGCATACTACTCTAGAAATAGCAGTTTTCCCCCAACATCACCAACGTTGTACTTTCCCTTTAAAGGGACAGTATCGTCACGATCAGAGCAGACTTTCAACAGGGCACGGAATCGGTGTCCTTAGTTTAAGAGGAACACAGGGACTGAAAATGACTTGCTCATTTATGCAGCGGCAACAGTAATTATGACCTTATCATGTTAAAGGTATTATTTTCAGTCACTGAGTTAATCTAAAACTGGCACTCCGATTCCATGCCCTGTTGATTGTGAAGATACTGTCCCTTTAAACAGAGTATAGCCTAATGTATGTATAGTATTTTCAATTAACCCTCCTACACATACACACTAAATGTCCAATGTGTTGTACACACATTGTTTGTGCATATAAGCCACACTGCCCCTTTGAAGTAATCTCCAATGTACATACATGCATACAAAGACACATACCACAATTGACCTTATTTTCAGCAGGTTATACTGTAAACAAACTCCCAATAATAAATCACCATCAGCCACTGAGACCAATAAACCATACCAAGCCTCCATCATCCATTGGGATTTTCAGCAGTTATTTTGTAAACACAGACTCTCCATGGTAACCTACCACCAGCCACTGAGTCTGGAACAAAGTAATATGCCCTGCAATATGTCAATCACAAACCACTAAAACCAACAGACATATGAGGCATTATGTTACTATGTAGTAATAGCTGTGAGGAGCCACTGCCTACCATAGCAATGGCTTGGAGTGGCCTGAATGGGTTTTTTCAAAAATTTCACTGATTGTAGGAGGGTTAAATGTACAGTATACATGTGCCAGTAGTTTCTACATATATTTACACATTTACACCTGGTCTATATGCTTCAATATATACTACTCAATTGAGATTCCACATGGTGTCACCGCAATTAGTCTTACTTATCATCCTAACCATGCAAAGCTACAAGTTTTACCTATATGCTTCAGTTTTAATATCTGACTTCCATCTGTTATGATGATGGCTGTTATCATGAATTGCTTAGACCCATAGATGCGTCTGACTGTGTGTGTGCTGATGACAGAAATGCAGGATTTTTCCTTCCAGTTTTGATCATTGTTGGTTTTATATACCTTGGCGGATGCATCCATGCAGGGTTTTCCTGATGGAATTGTTTTAATTTTTCCATTGAAAATTTTTTTTTTTTTTTTTTTGCTCTTGGAATAAAAAGTTGTTTACACAAGAAATGGAACAAATGTGAAAATAACAATTAATTGTATTGAAATTGTATTAATTTGTGCGCAATATTTGATATTATTCCAAATCGGACTGCCTGATGGCAATTGAAATATAATAGCGTGATATTTTATATGCATACATGAAGTTTTGCTCTACTAATTACAGAATGGTAACATGATTTAAAATCCATTTTACTTTCAGTATAATTTGCCTGTGAGTTGTCTGATAGTTCAAAGCCAACTGTCTCTTTTTTTTTTTAGGCCAAACAAAAAAAGTCTGTGGTGTCTGGTCTCCGCGCTTCGCCTCAGACCCGCGCGTCAGCATTTTTATTTTTATTTTTGTTGTTGCTATGAAACGATGTCCAATTGCAGCCAAAATTGCGGACCCAGGTCCGCTAGCCATTTTTCAGTTTTTTTTTTTTACTTTTGTCAAATCACACCCCCGAAAATAGCGTAAAACAGCAATACATTTAACCTGCAACTAGACATATGGGACATTGTGCAGGATCCAAAAATACATCAACAGTTTTGGCAGGCCGTAATCGGTGTGCTATCCCGTTCGCAAGTAGATCTATGATACGTAATATGCACGCGCATTGGTAGTATGCACATTCTTATCGCTACTTCCGGTTCCAAAGTGGGCATATTGTTGTGTGTATTAATTTAACCTAAATTCCTTGATTTTTAACGTTCAAAAGCGATTCTCGAGGCAGAAATTTACTTTGTTAATAAGATTTCTAGTATTTACAACACATACGTGTATATTAAATGGAAGTCCCAGGCTTTCTAATTTCTTGCGTAAATCCTTGAAGAAAACTGTGATGATTGGTGGAGCTAGCACGTCCGAAGTGGGCGTGGTTTCTATCGAGAGCAAAGAACAAATTACAGATGCTGGAATCCAAACCGAACATCTCTTTTATCATAAATCCTTGGATTCACATTCAAATATCCGTCTTAACATTTTTTCAATCTTTTTTTTCTTTCTTTCTTTCTTTCTTTCTTTGTTCACAGAAAAGGTCACATGATGTTAGATTAATAGACCACGAGACAGTAACACAGTTTTTAGAACCGAACATTACGTACATAGAAAGTATATGGAGTGACTCAGGTATACAAGAGTGTTACGACAGAAGAAGGGAGTATCAACTCACAGATTCAGCAAAATAGTAAGTTTTTAGCTTGGCAAACATTTTTATTTTATTTCTTTTTGTTGACCCTATTAACTCCCGAGGCCCATTTGCTTACACATAACCTGAATCCTTCCTAACTCCCTAGGCCCATTTGCTTACACATAATCTGAATCCTTCCTAACTCTCTAGGCCCATTTGCTTACACATAACCTGAGTCCTTCCTAACTCCCTAGGCCCATTTGCTTACACATAACCTGAATCATTCCTAACTCCCTAGGCCCATTTGCTTGAACACATAACCTGAATCCTTCCTAACTCCCTCGGCCCACTTGCTTACACATAACCTGAATCCTCCAAAATCCTTCAGTAGTAAAGCAAGCACATGACATGTATGCACACATATGTTTCTAATCTGTGATACATGTACATGGCCAGGGACCCCTCCCTGCATGCATGGAGCAATAAACAGTGTCCACTGACCCCAAGCACTGACCTTGCAATCACTACAACAAACATGGATGTACATGTACAGTGGAAAGGCAAGTATGCCTAATAACCTCAATCCTCCAAAATCCTTCACTTTAGCAAAGAGCATGTAACCTCAATCCTTCAAAATCCTTCACTTTAGCAAAGAGGATTTTGGAGGATTTGGGAATGTTAGGGTTAATACACAGGAATATTTGTTGTGAAAAATGTTTTTAGTTTCAGTGTTAAAGATATGTCGTCTGTGTTTGACTAAGAAGACCCACAAAATCGAACTTATAAAGCGAACAAATTTTGAAAGATAATATTGTTAAACGAAAAACAAATCCTGAAATTGTGAAATTTGAAATTCTGATTGACAGCCGCGCTGGCCAATCGGAAGACTGCCGACGCCCTCGGCCCAATTACGTACAATAAATTCTGTGGTCACGTGCAAGCTGAGGATTCAAATATTGGGTCAGCATTTTGTTAATTTTGAGTGTTTTTTATTACTTTACTGGTACTAATCCTCGACGGATGTTTTCGGTCAGTGTCTCAAATGAAAGATTATAACTTTCTTAACCCCAGAAAAATAGCAATTCTAGATATGAATGTATTTTTTTTTTAACCATCAAATCGGCCCAAACATGGGCATCTTCAAAACCCTAACCTACAGGCATTTCACATGTACGCTGGTGAATGCAACAAAATGCGTGAAAAGTATGCGGACTGCTCAAAGCAACAAGGCCCACCAGCTAGAACAATGGTTCATTTGTTCTCCGCTGATGACAACAAAATGCAACAACTTATTTTTTTACATTTGTCGCATCTTGTTGCATTGAGCATGGTTAGGGTTTTAAATGCTAGGGTGTTATGGGGGTTATATCGGTTATATGGGGGTTATATTTTTCATTAAAACCCTTCTGTGACTACAAGGGCCAAAATCGGTCAAAATTTCAATACTTACCAAGGTATATCTAGTGCACCTAAAAGTTAGAAACGTGTAGTAAGTACATTTACAGGTCAAAATGAGTCGACCGTTTTTTGACTGGTAAAAGCATTGTCTGGTATTGTTCAGGGTGGTCAAAATGACAGTCAGAACCAGTCAAAAATGCCCCCAAGTACATTACGAGGGCTTAAAACCAGAACTGGTTATGTCCAAAATCAGTATTTTGAAAAAAAAAAAAAAAATGAGTTTAAAAGTTTGAATCTTTCTGAAAAATCACAAATTCCCCATAACACATTTTAGGCAAAAGTGGACATACCCAGTTCCGGTTTTAAGCCCTCGATTTACAGGATAAGGTGAGTCGACCGTTTTTGACTGGTAAAAGCATTGTCTTGTGTTGTTGAGGGTGGTCAAAATGACGGTAAAAACCAGTCAAAAATGCCCCTGTGTGCACATTTGGGTGAACGGTCAAAACAGGCAGTTGACTGATTTTGACCACTATATAGCTACTTGCCACTAAAGTGCAGCTACATACTGTATAGTAGGAATAAAATGTATGTACATGTATGTATGCATGCATGTACACATACAGTACGTGTACGATGTAAATGCATGCGTGTTAGCGCGCGCGTGTTAGCTCGTGTGTGTTAGCTCGTGTGTGTTAGCTCGTGTGTGTTAGCTCGTGTGTGTTAGCTCGTGTGTGTTAGCGCGTGTCAGAATGTGCTTTGTGCATTGATCAGCTTGTTTTATTTTCCAAACAGAAAAAATCTAAGTAGTTAATTAATACAAATGACACCCCAGCTAATTTAGAGACTAATTTTTATTTTTGATGAAAGGAAGGGGCGGAGGGAGTCTAATCAGGGGCTCTCTAAAAAGAAAACAAAAAATAAATACAAGGAAAACAAAAAAAAATGTCAAGAGGCTGGATGAGGCTACAGAGATTGAATGCACAAGGTCACTGCTTGTTGCTGTAAATAGCCCCAACCAACTGCCTCCAAATAGGCCTTTAGTGTTTCCCCTGCGTCAATGGTGCTGACGTCAAGCCCGGGCTGAAACCGATGAAGGCAAAATGGTGGCGGTACAGTGGTTTCCTAAGAGATATTTCTATGGAGATCGACAGCCGCAGAAAAAAAAAGTCAAAACAATGGTCTTGTTTTTCACTCCTTCCTTCCACAGTGATTGAGTATTTCCGTTCGAATATGAAAAAAAAAAAGCTCTCAAAACAGAATTTTAAAAGGAATTATTAATTAAAAAAACGGGCAAATATTTATTTATTTTTATATTTGAGTGATACAAAAAAGGGAAAGATGTCAAAATATAAATTCAAATTGATAAGTTTCATTAAGGTTGCTTGAAGTCACCATTAGTCATTATTAATTAACACATGTTCTATCCATTATAAACAGGCTACAGTAGCCTACACTACATCAGTAGGCAGTTGATGTTAATTCACCTCACAAAAAAGTGCTTTTAAATAACCATTATTTTCCCAGTAAAATTTGGGAAATTGATATAAAAATGTAAACATAAAATAAAATACAAACATCGGTGTAAGAGCAAAAATAATATGAAAATGTTTGACGAATCTCATCATTGTAAAAACATTCCCTTTTTGATCTTGGAGATTTTCCCGTGGAATAATTGGGTCGCTGAGTAAAAAAAAAAAAATAACTTGTCTAATCACAGACACGCTTGTTGAATGAGGGTCAAATTCACTTCATAATATTAATAAAAGGGCATTTTCAATCCTCCAAAATCCTTCACTTTAGCAAAGAGCATGTAGCATGTAACCTCAATCCTTCAAAATCCTTCACTTTAGCAAAGAGGATATTGGAGGATTTGGGAAGGTTAGGGTTAAAACAAAAATACATGTACCATTTTTATAAATACTTTTATATGTACACTGTAACTCAGAGGGAGGCTGTGCCGGATATCTGGGTACCCGGATACCCGAAACTGTCATTACCCGGTTACATTTTTCCGGTTCCAATTACCCGTAAACGACTTTTGAAAATTTTGACTGAACATTTAACCCACGCAAACAGAAGTCTAGGGATATTTAAAAAAAAACATTTTTGTGTGGGGAATGGGGATGCTGTACGAGTCATTTTTAATATAGAGGCGGGTTGACTGTAATAAAAACAAGAGAAACTTGTGTTCATGTTGGTTATTTTATACATTCGGGAATATTTATTGTGTTTTTACACAATTGTTTACGGGTACCCTGTATCCGAAGAATTCCAATTTCGGGTATCCAGATCCCAAAATAACCGAAAACGCACAGCCTTATTATAGAGCACAAGTTCCACACTATTATTCATTTACTATTTTTATTTCTCTCCACAAAAATTCTAAAAGCACACAGAAAATGCAACAAAAACTAAAACCATTCAAATGAATAAATGTGGAGATGGCGAAGACTGAGGAGGAATTGCTCAATTCCTACAACCAAAAAGGTTCAGTCTTCCAATGAAAAAAAAAATGTACAAATAAAATAAAATATAGAAATATGAATTAAAATCTAAACACGTTAAAAATGAATGACCAGTATTCAATTAAAAAAACAAACATTGAAAGGCTACCACAGGACATCACCAGTGCCATATTAATCCTCTGCACTATTGTACTTCCAATGATACAATTGTAAATTCCAAGACAAAACAGTAAACCTGTGTCATGATTGACAGTAACAACAAGTCGTCTGCATTGTATCATTCTTCACACATTGTCTCATTGATGGATACATGTTCATGTGTATATATATATATATATATACATATATATATATATATGTATACATATATATATATATATATATACATAGCCAGTTTGAGCTAGCATAATAAATAAGGTTTAAACGTTGCTATGGGCAACCCAATTGGCCGGGCAACCAGAGATTCTTCTTTTTGGCAGGGCAACCAAAAGTAGTTAATTTTTCATATTGACGCAGATACATTGCACGATGTAGGCACATGTGCATTCAAATGTACATCGTATTCTGTGCTCTACATGATAGCATGTGGTTCATTGTACGTGCAGTACTGTATGATAATGTTAATTTTGATGTTAATGTGCATTGTACATGTACGTATAGTTTTCATATTTTTGCAAATGTACAGTCTGTGTATGTTATATACTGTGCTGTACATAAAAGGTGGTTCAATTAACTTGTGCAGTACATTTCGTACATGGTTATGTGATATTGATGTACATGTAGTTTATTTCTTATTTGTGCATAATGTACATGTATGTACGTGTGCATATATGTATGATGATGTTAATGTAATTAATTTTCATGTATCGTGATATATTGTAGTGGTTCATTGAACATGCACAGCACTGTTTGTATGCGATGATGTTAATGCACATGAGCATGGAGTTTACATATGAATGATTTTTGCGTAGCGAAACTGATGCAAAAAGAGAATTTGCATTGCAAAATCATGTTTTTTTTGTATAGAGCAATCTGTGAATTTTGTGTAGAGCAAATTTAAAATGCTTAAAATTACATTCTGCAGTGTGCACAGGTTCAAGGTGTTTTTTTTTTCAAGGCTTTACTGCCGTAAGGTTCACAATATAATGTTCATATTTTACCCGAAGTAAACCTCTTTCGTGTACGGGAAATGGGCCACAAGTGGTCACGAAAATCTCCAAAGTACTTCAAGTGTATCTTTCTTCCAGACCAATTTCTTATTTATTTTGGCAAAATTGCAGTCCTCCCTCCATTTTTGTTTCTTTACATTGTTATATATCGATCGCTAAAACAGAGGCAACGTCGCCAGGGAGCGATTTTGCTCAACAATTTTGCAAAGCAATTTTAAAAGAAAAAGAAAAACATTTTTAAACCATAAATATTTTTAGTGTGCACATGTAATGCAAATTTTGAAATGCAAATCTTTTTGAGCAATAAACAAATTGGGTGATGTCCAGCCAATATTTGCCAGACGCTTGTGATGTAAAAAAAAAAAAAAAAGTTCAAACTACATATATTCCAAATAGTATGTCAATTGAAATGCCGAGTTTGTTATAGCTGTGTTCAAAATACTGTACATGTATGTCCATGTACAGTATACATCAGGCCTCGACCTTAGGGAGGAGGGTCAAAGTCGTGGTACAGCCAAGTGTTTGAGAAGCCCTGCCAGGCCCAGGCTTTTGCCCAGGCCTACAGGCCTATTCCTCTAGCTGAGCACAAAAGACCCTTCACTAATGAATAGATCTTAAGTGGCTCTTATTGTTAACACAGACTTGATGCACACCTTGGCTGTCTTTTGTTCACAACTGTAGCCATTATAATGAGCTCTACTTGGCTGGGCTAAGCCTAGGTTATGTTGATTGGCAGGTACTGTATTGTTACAGGATTAGGACTCACAAAAGACAGATTAGGAGGCCAGGTAGCCCAGGCCTGACCAGGCTTCCAAAAGGCTTGGCTATACCATGACTTTGGCCCTCCTTCTTTAAGGATTGTGCGGGCATGGCTATCTCACAATTTGAAGGCGAACCAAAGGGGCATTATATGGCCAACTCGGAGGGGCACCATGGCAATGGCTGCAGTGACCGCCGTTAAGATCGTGAAGTACACTTAAATGTTTGTCCATTTACATGTACTTCTAATCAAGATGTTAGTCAGGATTTAGAAACGGGGTGTCCAAATTTGCTGGAAATTTCAAAACGGGGTGTCCAAATTGTTCACTTACTATACTTTTACATGTAAATGACAGACGAAAAACATGGTGTCCAAAAGCCCAGAGGCTAACATTATGCTTCTAATTCAAACAACGTGTTCAAAATACATGTAGTGACATTTCTCATAAGGCTGTGCATTTTCGTTTTTTTTTAGGAAACCGGATGTCTGAAACTGGAACTCTTCGGATACCCGCGTACCCGTAATTTGTTGTTGTAAAAACACATAAATACATCTGAATGTATAAAGTAACCAAACACAAGTTTCTCTTGTTTTATTAGAGTCATAATAAATGTGGACTTACTGTAATAATTTCCCGCGTGTATTTAATTTTTTTTAAAGCATCCCCATTCACCACACACATTTTGTTAACAAAAAAAATCAGACTTCCTTTTTGTGTGGATAAAATGTTCAGTCGAAATTTTCAAAAGTTGTGAATAAAAAATAAAAAAAATTGTATTTAAAAAAAAAATGTTTTCGGTATTTTTTGAATTTGAGTTATTAACCCTACCTAACCTTCCCAAATCCTCCCAAATCCTCCCAAATCCTCCAAAATCCTCTTTGCTAAAGTGAAGGATTTTGAAGGATTGCGGTTACATGCGACATGCTCTTTGCTAAAGTGAAGGATTTTGGAGGATTGAGGTTATTAGGCATACTTGCCTTTCCATGGTACATGTACATCCATGTTTGTTGTAGTGATTGCAAGGTCAGTGCTTGGGTCAGTGGACACTGTTTATTGTTCCATGCATGCAGGGAGGGTCCCTGGCCATGTACATGTATCACAGATTAGAAACGCATGTGTGCATACATGTACATGTCATGTGCTTGCTTTACTACTGAAGGATTTTGCAGGATTCAGGTTATGTGTAAGCAAATGGGCCTAGGGAGTTAGGGTTAATTTTTTTTTCAAAGCAGATTTGATTAATAATTGATGATTAATCCTCCTATAGGTTTAACACTCAAAGACACTCAAAATTTGTATGTCTCTCTTAACCCATTGACTTTGTGCAGTGCACTCAAATACATGCAAGCACATGTGGCTGTGATAGGTCAAACCCAAAGACACTCAAAATTTGTATGTAACTCCCAACCCATTGACTTTGTGCAGTGCACTCAAATAAATCAGTACATACACAGCTCTGTGTGACTCTGTGGTTTGACCTACCAATTGGCAATGCAACCAAAAATACTCAAGTGACTGTCTGTGAGTGCCGTGCTGACTGGACCAAATTTCAGCCTTGGCATAGGAGGGTTAAATGAAAAACAAATTCACATAACATTTATGTTCATCTACGATACGGTGAAACATTCTTTCATTGTCCAATTTTTGTATTTGTTTTTTGAACTAACTTGAATCATTTTTCTTCTTTTTCTCTTGTCCACAGCTACCTTTCTGATTTAAGGCGAATTGCTAATGCAAACTACGTTCCCACAGAGCAAGATGTATTGAGAGTACGAGTGCCAACAACAGGCATCATCGAGTACCCATTTGATTTAGACTCCATTATTTTCAGGTGGGCATATGGACATTTTACAAAAAAAACGTTAAGATATCCGGCAATTTTCTTTTTGATTGGAACATTGTTATTTTACTTGACGAAGAAGGAAATAAATGCTTTAAAATGACGCATTCCTCAAAATAATTTTGAGAAGCATGAATTTTACTGTAAATATGTACCAAAATGAATGTACAAATTCATTTTGGAATTTTTTTTTTTTTTTGCTGTTCAACTTAACTATGCTGCTGACAACGTCTTTGTGAAATTTCTCATTGTAAAGGATTCCTTTTCCTTTCTGAAAGGAAATATAATAATAATAATAATAATAATAATAATAATAATAATAATGTGGACTTATATAGCGCACGTATCCACCAAACTGGTGCTCAAGGCGCATGACATTATCACCCCTGCTCATCAGGCTCATCAGGCTCATAAATCATTCCTCAAACCATCTCAGCTCCCTGGGGAGTATACATACATACATACATACATACATACATTTTATTTATACACGAGTAAACATCAATAATAGCAATAATACAATAATTAAAAGTAAAAATATGCCTACTGTTTTACAGCGCATATAGGGCTAATCAAACACAACAACCAACTCTGCCCTCACAGGTACCCATTTAACCCCTGGGTGGAGAGAAGCAGTTATGGTAAAGTGTCTTGCTCAAGGACACAAGCACCATGATCGCGGTTGGGATTGGAACCCACATTCTGACGACTCAGCCATCAGAACACAAATCCGATGCACTAAACCGCTCGGCCATAGCACTCCATATAATCGGTGTTCTAATGAAAAGACAAATTTCTGGAAGTTTTCTGTAAAACATCTTTGTAAACTCTAAAACGATAACATTTTAGGACAACGTTTGCTCATTAGAACGCATACAATTTTTTGTACTGTAATTTATAACGCAACAAAATAAATACACATGTACTTTGTATCGATTCATTATTTATATTTAAGTATGATATATTTTATAAATAGACAACGGTATACGTATTCCCTTCAGTACAGCGCATGAAGGTTTACAAGGAAAACTTGTGCAGACAAACTGGTTAATTCCGAGTTTTTAGACAGAGCTAAGTACCCATAGTTTCTAGCCAAACTTTTCCGTTTTCCATCTACATGTGTACATTGCAACTCTATCCAAGACGATGCTTGTCCTTGCTGTTGCCCACGTAGGAATAGTTATTTTGAACGATCTGAAACTATTTTGTTCAGGAATACACTTCCTTAGACTTAGATTAAACCATAAAACATTGTTTTCCCATTCCAGAATGGTTAATGAAGGTGGGAGGCCAGAGTTGCTGTGTTTATATTTGACCGTATTACTTTTGCCCATTCCAGAATGGTCAGTGTAGGAGGCTATATATTCCTTGTTGTTTATAATGGCAAATTGTGGTGTTTACCCATTCCAGAATGGTCAGTATAGGAGGCTATAAAGTCCTTGTTGTTTATCATGGTAAATTGTGGTTTTAACCCATTCCAGAATGGTCAGTATAGGAGGCTATAAAGTCCTTGTTGTTTATCATGGTAAATTGTGGTTTTAACCCATTCTAAAATGGTCAGTGTAGGAGGCTATATATTCCTTGTTGTTTATAATGGTAAATTCGTCCCTAATTTGCCATAGTGACCAATCCCGAATTAAGTTGGCATAGTGACCAATGCAGTATTGGTCACTTTGCCAAATTACAAAAATAGCCAGTTAGAGCATTCGTCATTTGAATGCATGCTCTATCTCCAAAACTACAAGGAATACATGCATGTGGATTAGATACAATGGTAGGTCTCTTCCTGAATGTACTAATGGGCGGGAAAACTTAATATTTAAAAAAGTCGGATTGGTCACTAGGGCAAATTAGGGATAAATTGTGGTGTTACCCATTCCAGAATGGTCAGTATAGGAGGCTTGTTTCTTTGTTGTGTATAATGGTAAATTGTGACATTTACCATTCCAGAATGGTCAGTGTAGGAGGCCAGAGTAACATTGTACATGTACCGATCTGTGTTTCGACCATTCCGAGATAGTCAGTGTTATGAGACCAGAGTTGTTTATAACCCATAAAGTTTTTCTGTGTTTGCCCATTCCAGAATGGTCGATGTAGGAGGCCAGAGGTCAGAGCGACGCAAGTGGATCCACTGCTTTGAGAACGTCACATCCATCATGTTCCTAGTCGCCTTAAGTGAATATGACCAAGTGCTGGTTGAGTCCGACAGTGAGGTATGTGCCATTGTATGTCTTGATGACCCTTGCTGAGATGTGGCGGTCGATTCTTGGGTCAGTGCAAACCCTGTCTCTGATTTGGCCCACCTGGAAAAACTTTCTCTTGCTTTTGTCATGCAGTCTTGAGTCAAGACATCCATGAGACATTAGTTGGCTACTGCACCATGGGCGGATACAGTGTGACACGATTACATACATTTAAAGAGTCTTGGCACAAGACTGTTTTTACCTTATTGGTTAATCTTTGCTGTGACTAAACAGAAGTAACAGTGTATTGACACTCACTTTGGCCAAGCCCTGGTGGTAAAAAATCGATAAGATGTTTCAAGTAATATGGTGAATGAATCTTTCTGTTTTGTGTTGGCCTCCAACATAACGTGCATAGGCAGTCAACACTAGGCACCCTTAAAAACCTCTGTCATAGCTAAACATGTGTGTACATAAAACTTGTGAACACGCATTGGTACCATTTGTCGACTGACGATGATTAGAGCGTACTAATCGAAATGGAGAGACCCTGAAAAGACCCTAGATGGTTCTCCCTGAACTATGCTCTCACTTAGTGACAGTTTACATACGAGTTGCCCCGAAAAGGTTCTTTTCAGAAGCCCCTGAATAGACCCCATGGTTCTCCCCGAACCACGCTCTCGCTTAGCGACAGTTGAGATACGAGTTGCCCGATATTGGTTCTCCCTGAACCGTAATCTCACTATAGGGACAGTTGTGATACGAGTTGCCAGAAAAGGTTCTTGCCAGAACCCCTGTATCTCACTTAGCGATCGTTGAGAAATGAGTTGCACGGTATTGGTTCTCCCTGAAAAGGTTCTTTTCAGAAGACCCCATGGTTCTCCCTGAACCATGCTCTCAGTAAGGGATTTTGATTGACAACTATTTGACCGAACTCCCTTTGACCTAATGTGTTTCTGTCTCTCCTCCCCCACCCCACTCCCTGCTCAGAATCGGATGGAGGAAAGCAAAGCACTGTTTAGGACAATTATCACATATCCGTGGTTCCAGAACTCATCGGTCATCCTGTTCCTCAACAAGAAAGATCTCCTGGAGGAGAAGATAATGCACTCACATCTCGTAGATTACTTCCCAGAGTTTGACGGTAAGTTGTGTGATGAGACCAACGATTATGCGAGTCTCACACTGGGCAAGTCTCGAGACTTTCACGTTCACTTTTTCATGGGAACTGGATAAGTCTAGGATTTGACACTCGGGTTTTTCTTACACACTTTTCTGCCCTGTGCACATCATAGCTCTCTATTGGTGGAGAATGCACTCCTTGTACGTGTACAAAATTTCCATTGTCAGTATAGATGGTTTTTGCTTGACGTCACACAGTGCAAAATCTTGACGGGCAATGACTGCGTGGGGCACGCGGACGTCTCAACAAATTCTGTGCATCATTGGTAGCTTACTAAATTTGAGTGCTGGACGCTGAGTGCAATAATAATTTGAATTGTTTCAAAGCATTTCTGGTATATGAAAGATGTGACTGGCTCTGGCAAAACCCTAAACTTGGATCCAATTTTCAAAACTGACCTCCCAAATTTATCGTGAAAATTAACAATGTTCCCAACAACGTTTCAGGATTTTTCTTTTTCCATCAAAATCTAGAGAGAATGTTCTATATAGGTAAAACTTGTAGCTTTGTATGGTGAGGATGATAAGTAAGACTAATTGCGGTGACACCATGTGGAATCTCAATTGAGTAGTAATTAGTTCTGAAAAGAACTGGAGGTACAACTTGACATTTCGATCAGTGTGCTCTGGTCGTCCTGAGGACGACCAGAGCACACTGATCGAAACGTCGAGAGGTACAACTTGACGTTTCGATCAGTGTGCTCTGGTCGTCCTGAGGACGACCAGAGCACACTGATCGAAACGTCGAGTTGTACCTCCAGTTCTTTTCAGAACTAATTACTACTCAATTGACATTCCACATGGTGTCACCGCAATTACTCTTACTTAAATGTTCTATATGGTGACATGAAAACTGGCCCCTCGAACTGGTCCCTGGAGTCAGTTTTTGACCTTTTCATGGCTGTTATGCATTATGGTAAATGCCGAGAAGTTTTGGGTTTTGCCAGAGCGGGTCACAAATATGACTGATAACTAACATTTTTTCCTATTTTTGGGGGGGGAAATAGAAGATGCGATCTCAGTAAGTCATTTGATATCTTGTTTTCCCTGTGAATAGGTCCACAACGTGATGCCCAAGCAGCCAGAGAATTCATTCTCAAGATGTTTGTGGAGTTAAACCCAGACAGCGATAAGATCATTTATTCCCATTTCACCTGCGCCACCGACACGGAGAATATTCGCTTTGTGTTCGCCGCAGTCAAGGACACCATCCTGCAGTTGAACCTCAAGGAGTACAACCTGGTGTAGTGTATACAGCGTGATTTTATGTCCGTCGGCCAAAGAGAGTGAGAGGTCTCACCCAGCGGCCGGGGTTCCTAGCCACGTAGCCTTTTGTTGTATTTTCAATCACGCTGGTCACTTTTTTAACGACCGTCGTTATATGTGTTCATAACACAATAACGCGTCTCGGAGTGGCTTGTCATGAATATGTATGTGCAGTCATGCGTACATGAACGGTGAAACACTATGGGACACCAGTTTCGTGTGGAGTCGTGGTTTATTTTTTTTAGTGAGGGAGCGAGTGAAATCGTCAACCAGGGGAAAAACGGAAAAAGGGGGCTTGTCTGGGACTTTTTTGTGTTAACAACGTGCCGGCACGTTTTGGACTTTCTCAAGAAAGTTGTTTAAAAAGCTGTTATCAATGAGAGCAGGTTCTTAATTGATTATTCAACTGGAAGTTCAAGCGTGCGGAAAATTGTTGCAGTTTGTGAGGGTGTTTTTTAGTAACAGCACACCGCCAAGATCGGTTCCCCGTTATTCATTGGTGACCCCGCCGGTCCTTGACTCATGTACGCAGCTGCCGAGGGGGCACTGGGTTTTGACAGTGTCCATTTGGGCATTTTTAAAACAGCCGACGGCACCCAGAGTTTTTTGGTCGTTGTGTAGTTGCAGCGACGAGACTCAAAATGTCGTGTCTTGTTGGTACATTTTTATTGAGAGGTCTGTGTTTTCTATGTTGAAAAAAACAAAAAAAAACTTGAGTCAGACAACTTGCTTGGATATATCGGATCTTGTGGCATTTCCCTGAATGGTGTTTGACAAATATCTGTACAAACATTACCATGTTTCAATTGTTTTTTGGTTATTTTTTTTGTTTTTGTCCAAACAAATGTTTAATATTTAAGTAATTTTCTTTTATATATATATATTTAAAAAAAAACCAACTGAACATATTTTACTTCTGTGATACTAGTTAATTTTATTCTGATTAATGGCTTTTTTTAATTATTATAATTTTTTTTTTAGCAATGAATCTGCAAAACGATCTGGTCTCCTTTTGTTTCCATCGATACTGCCACACAAGCCAAGAAGGAGTGGATGACCTTTGGGTCAAAGGTCAAGTGCTGGTACGTGGTTGACATTTTTTTTATGTCAAGGGTCACTTGCCATTGTACAAATTAGTATCTAATGCCTTGCTCGTGCATAGCCACTATACTGATTCTTTACTTTAAGGTGGCAAGTAGAACTAATTCAGTTTGTCAGTGTTTTTTTTTTTCACTCACAGTTTAACCCATGCAATTTTATGAAAGGGGGAACTAAAGAAAATTCATGAAATTAACATAACCTTTCTACAGGACCTCGTCAAAACAAAAACTAAATGAAGGGAATTTGAAAACGAGTGGAACCAAATTGTGTTGATACCAGTGAGAACTTAAATTATTTGATAGTAATTTAAAGAAAATTGGGGCACCGCCCCACCACTAGTGTCTTACAAGCAAAAAAAAAAAAAAAAAGTATCGCAAGTTGGTGTAAGAGAAAACAAAATAAAGAATTTTTTTATCACATCCTGTTAGACCACTTAGTGTCGTGGAAGAAATGGGGTGGGGGGGGGAATCGGCGGTAACCGGGTAGTGTTGTATTGTCTAATTACGGTCTCTTGTAGCTGTTAGTGGTGCTAGATTTCATGAATTTGGTGGTCTGTGTCGAGACTCGTTTGTAAGCAGTCTTAAAAAAAATTTGTAATTGTGTTGGCATAACAACGGTGAGATTAACACGTTTTAGGCACTAAAAATTATAATATACTCTTTGTCATGATTTTTTTTTTTCACAATCTCAGTGTTAATATTGAAAATGTTAATATTAAATAAAATAAAAATGATGATTACAATGACAACGACAGCCATTACAAGGGACGTTTTCTCGAATCGTGTGCATATTGTGGCCCGTGAATTTTGGGACGGCGACTAGGATTATTTGGAAGAAGTAAAGATGGAGAGGAAATTCTCCGGGGACGAGAAAAAACACACAAATGAACTGTGTATCCATTTGCATGAACTTTCCCTTCCCCTTGTTTCTGGTGGGCGATTTTTATTGAATGAATGTAATTTTTGAAAAATGAAATGCACAAATGCCTAATCATTTAAAACAAAACCTGTAATTACTAGTCTATTTATTGGTTTCTTTTTAATGGTTTTTAAACTAATTGATAAATCCCTTGCCTGAAATGGTGCAAACTTTTAGCTCCCCCTTCCCATCCTGTGCCCCCCCTTCCCACCCCCTTTCCAAAATGAAACGCGCTCATGGCTGGAATTGTAATAACGACAATAATAACGATGACAGTATTTAGATACAGTTTATTACGAGTGAATATGTGACTGTACAGAGCTGGTTTTTTTGGGGGGGCGTGAGATACATGCAAAACATTTGTAGATTTGGTGCCGTTTTCCAAGTAGTCAAGCGAGGGGGCTGTTGTTTCTCGATGCCCCCACGCGCCAATGATGTCTGTACAACTGTATTCATTTCTTTTAAAAGTGCTGGCAGAGTATTAAATTTTATGAAAAATAAAAACTTATAAAAAAAATAAAATAAAACCTTTCTGTGGGACCAAAAACCAAACCAATTGCCTATTTTGAAGGCAGGTATGCAGACGTTAATGATGATCTTTAAAAAACCTTGCAAAAGTATATATAAGTAAATATAAACAAACAAACAAACAAAGTGTATATCAACAACGAAACTGCCCACACTTCTCACTGAACTGAATCTACGATAGCTTAGAAAATACTCAACTGGCCTTTTTGAATTGGTCCAAGCATGTTTAACTGTACAGTTGTTGTGTAACTTAATATCGTAGTTTATAAGGATTAACAACAATTAAACTTAAAAAGAAATAAATAATGTTTGTTTAGAATGCACTTCTCTCCACCCTGTTTTGATGAATCTGTTCAGACCATTTGTTTTAGGCAATATGTGTTGCTATTTATATTTTAAAAATATCATATGTATATAAATAAATATGGAACTTATATTTATTTATATATATATATATATTCAGCATCTATAGATGTTAGTTAATTATCTATGCCTTAATCGGTATACTACTACAATTGTTCTATAGTACAAAAAAAAGTATGTTATATTCCACACAACAAACACAGTATTTTGTGAGGTCTGAAGGCAGAATTGTCGCCTTTCCCATGCTGGGGCAAAAAAAGAAACGGTTAATTATTTCCAAAAACTCTGAAATTCCTGAAGCTTAAGACTCAGTAACAGTACTATGCATCCTCCGTTGGGACGATACAAGGCAGAATTTGGCCGAGAGCCAGACCGTAACGAAAGATTGAACATTTTTTTACTCTGGTCCTTTAACTGCACTTTAACAGTTGCAGGGATTAGAAGAGGATTAATAAATTAAATATCCTAGGCCAAGGATTAAGGGATAAGATGATTTTGACAAACACATGGGCAGAATTGAAGGAATTGGTGAGGGTTACCGCAGGGCACAATTCATGGGCACACTTGCAGAAAGCTGGGGAGAGGTAAAGAAAAGTCACTATCTTTTGAGTTGATTCATAACCGGTTCATGCTGGTTCAAACTAGATACCAACCAGTCGGATCTGGTTTTCACTCCCATCATTAGTCTGGCACCTTGCAGTGTAACACATCAAAATATTGCAGATTGAGTTGGGACTACTACGCACATGGCTGTTGCCTACCTTTGCATATGTAACAATATCTTTGCATACTTTCCACCTTGGCTTCAGCAATTTCTTGTGAGGACGTGCTTGAAAGCAAGACAGAATTAAAATGTTGAAGTGTGCTTTACTATACTTTGCTCATGCTACTCTGTAAGAATGTTTTCCATGAGCTCCCCCCTCCCCCAGTTGTGACGGAATTTTTGAAGGGTAACAACATTTCTGGGGGATTAAACTGAAATTTACTGTTGCAATCTGGGACAAACGTTTACACAGCGTTTTTTTTGTTTTTGTTTTTTTGTTGGTATCTGCCTTGTCAGAGATTGTTGATGAGCAGCACAAATTCAAAGAATATGAGGAACTTGTAAGTGGTTTGCCAGGATACCACACACTCATTGCAGTGACATTTACCGCAGGTTAAACATGCGGAAAATGATTTTTGGCTTCTGTTGAATGCAAAATACAGTGACAGTTTCAACAGTTTCACTTTAATCTCTCTTTTTTTGTTGTAAGCTTACCAGCATTAAAACACACACACACACAATCGGGGTGTGATTCATTCAATCACAATTTGCTTGCTAATAATGTAAAGCATTCATCTTAATGTGATCATCAACACAATCAGGTATAGGGGCTTTTTTGAAAACGTATATGCCAAAATTCTGTTACCATAGCGATGAACACAGTACAGGGGACTGAACGTGGCCGAGACTGATTGATTGGGGTTGTTGAATTAAAACAAAAGAAATCTTCGTCTCGACTTTTAACCCATGGAATATTAAGAAATGAATACTAAACAAGGTGGCATTTTTGAAGCCACTTTTCTGTGAATTTTATTTCATATTGTTGTCACAAATTGAATAATTTTCAGCAGCTGTGCAAATCTCTTCTTAACAAGTACAGTATGGGGACTTTGGAATGTAGTGTAATATTTTACAGTGTATATGTATATATTCATAGATGCAAGGTTAATTAATGGGTGGTTACGCGTACATGTTGTTGTACATGTGTAACGCGGACACCACGTTGATAATGAGTGGTCCACCTTGACTTTTTTGCAGCAAGATAAACATACATGTCGGGGAAGTTATTATTAAGAAACGTGAATGTTAGAAGTAATGAAGAAGTTGTATGTAGGATTTGTCAAAAAAAAAAAAAAAAAAAAATTAAAAAAAAAAAAAAAATTAAATAAACGCTGCCTGCCGTTGTCAATGATATTAATCAAACTTATTGATACTTTTTTTTCTTTTTTTTTCCTTTTTTTTTTTGCATGTCAGTTTTACTGGTTCCAGGATAGAACATATGATAACTGCAAGTGTGGGATTATTTAAAAAAAATTGTTTTTTCTCTCTTGTGGCAAAATATAACAACATTGCAGAGATTGAAAGTGTATATTTCTGTGTACACATGCACAATTGTTAAATACACTACACATCTACATAATGCTTTATAACGTGTGAGTAAGGGTGTGAGGGGTGTTTGTGTAACTGTGGGGAAGTAATTTCTTGCCAAGATTATTTCTGGGGGTCTTGAAAATGGGATTTTGTTCAGTATTTTTTGTTGTTTCTTCTCTAGATAAGTATGATAATAATAATTATAATAACACTGTCAAATCTTTACAATGGTCTCCGTGTATCTTTTGAGTTTCTTTGTACTGTAACGGTCTTGGTGAGTAAAAATTAGTCTCGTAAAAGTGTGTGATTGGACTAAACTTTTTAAGACAAAAGATGTTGACTATGTAATGTTTTAAATGCGTCTGGTCAATTAACATGCCTTGGTTTTTCATTCTCCTCGGAAGAAAAGGAAAAAAAAAAAGTTCATAGTCGTTTTTGTTTTTTATAAGTTGTAAACTTTTACCACGTCATCCGGGGGAACTGTGCACCTGAACATGAAACATGTTTTTTTAAACGGGCACGTACCTTTGTAATGTATGTCAGGGTGACGCAAAGTGGTAAAAAAAAAATTTAAAAAAACCAACCAGATTTGTCTGTTTTCCTAGGTCTTGCTAGAGCATGTACCTTAGATTTGTTTAATTGTAAATTGTTGATGTAGAAACCTAGTGAGCTACCTTTGTGAGGGAATGATTGCTGTGTTGAATCAATGTCAAAGCTCTCCAGAAACCAAACCCCAATTATTTATATTTTGTCGATGATAACTGAAAGAAAAACAAATGCGCTTTTCTTTCTTCTTTTGGCTCTATCCCATAATTCTGTAAGTGTTCAAAACTGTATGTGAATCAGGCATCGATTGCTACAGGCAATCTAGATTTTTCGTTTTTATCCTTAACGACAATGATTTTGTTTTAAAACTGACAGCTTTTTTTTTTCATAGCTGTTTTGTTTTTTTCTTAATTTACCTGTGTACTATCAGCATTGTTAATTTTTTTAAAGGTTTTTCCCAGCGCAAAACCAACCGGCTAATGAAAAACAAAGACAATGTTTATATTCCGAGCGTTAACCTTAATAATGATAGTTTTAATTTCAAATGGAACCAATTAAGATCATGCCAGGTTTTGATGCTGAGTAAACGTTTTTTATTAGTGCAATCTCTTGTGCTTATCTTTAAGACTCACGTAGCTTTCTGTGATACAAATATTTTAGTGTTGTTTTTTTCTTTTGGAGAAAAAGATTTGCAGGTCACTAGTGAGAGAGATGAAAGTACACATTGTAATCATGTTATTTTTTATTGTTGATAGACTATTTACTATTGTACGTCCATATTTTTAATTTCTTGTTGGCATGCCTGCTTGTCGGTATTGGAAATCCTGCATAAAATTGCACACAATAAATGAACTAATGGTCTTCTTCAAAACGACTGACTTATGTCTTTTCATTCGGCTATGTGTCAGATCTTATTCTGTCTATACTTGTTTGTATTTGTTGAACTGCAAACCCTCCTACGACTGGAAGGGTCAAAATCGGTCAAAATGTTGATATTACTTGCCAAGGTATATCTAGTGCACTTAAAAACACTGTCAAACCTTACGTGTAGTAAGTACATTTACAGGTCATAATGAGTCGACCGTTTTTGACTGGTAAAAGCATCATCTTGTATTGTTGAGGGTGATCAAAATGACAGTAAAAACCAGTCCAAAATTAACAGTCAAAACAGTCAGTTTTGACCGATTTTTTTTAATTTTTATTTTTTAATTTTATTTTTTTAAATTTATTTTTTTACCACTAGAGCTATTTGCCACTAAAGTGCAGCTTGCAGTAGGAGGGTTAAAAGAGAGTGTACACCTTTAGTAATTATCCGATTGCAAAATTACTGAATTATAATCTCAAAACTTATTTGAGAAATTTATCGTTTGGCATGCTGTCGTTTTTTTTGAGAAAACGTGAAATGTATTACAACATTGAAATGAATCATGGGGGTGATTCATTCTCCATGCTTAACAAACAAGATAAATCTCTTGATTCTTATATAAGGTATGGTTGCATTTATAAACATTTCACCAATGATGTACAATCCGTTTATTTGGTGTATAATCCGTTCACAGTACACTCTACAAAGTCTATGAACACGATCAATGCACTTTGAGGAAGGAAATGTTAACAATTCCTGTTGTCTTTGAGTTATGTTTCGAAATAAATTAAATGAGTTCCTGGAACATAAAATCTTTTTCACATAAAACACGAATTGCAAAGTTAGGTTTGACAGATTGACACTGAATCACCACAGTGGCACAATGAAGTTTATTACAGTGCTAGTTACCATCGTTGGAATGGCTTCGATAGGAATGGTATCTGGGCAGTCCGATTCAGATGAAGAGATGAGTGGTAGTGCAGGATTGACTGTCACCGTCGATCCAAGCAATCAGACCGTGATGGAGGGTAACAATGTGACGATCACTTGCAAGATTCCCGAATCTCCGACCTTCCAGAAGGTGCGCTGGTACCGAGGAAACACAACACTCTCCCTCTGCAGTAATGATACTGCTGAAGGTCGTCACGACCGTATCTCAGTGTCTGTAAATTCGACAACATGCACACTACATATTGATAATGTCACACCGAGGGACACTGCAGATTACTTCTGTGGCTTGATGAGAATGAAAGATGACCCAGAAATGAATGTTTCTGGATCGTCTTTTCTTAATGATGTTGACTTTAAGTTTGAGCTTGCTATGCTCACAGTGCTCTCCATAACGGATTCACCACCCATCTGTGACATTCCTCGTGCCGACTATCAGGTCGGTGACAACATTACATTGACTTGTAGACCTCCTGTAGATTCCAGCCTCTCTCTGTTGGCATGGCACTCCACCGCGACCAAAGCCTTTTTAGGGTCTCAGCTCACTGGGCCCGGCAGTTCCTTTGCAGTGTCCAAGGATCTCCGCGCCGAGGACAACTTTGAGAATTTCACCTGCACGGCAGCCACCGGCAACGGGAGCTCGATTGATTTCGTCGGCCAAAGTTGTTCCTTTACCCCACTTCAAGTGGAGTTCATAGTTGCTGTAACTCCACATATTGCCCATGTCAAAGTTGGTGATTCTGTTCGCTTCACTTGTGTGACACGGTCAGTGTTTGCCAAGCATAGCTATCAGTGGTACATCATCTCAAAAGACAACATCCAGATGGTCGACCCCACCTGTGCCTCTTGCCGCTTTAAGATACTGAGTGACGGAAAGATCTTTGAAATAGCAGAAGTACGTGCTGATGAAGACGACGGCGTACAAGTGAAGTGTACGGCTGTGAATGCAATGGAGGGAAAAGCAAGCAGCCACTGGGGTTCAGTGTCTGTGAAAAGCGCTGATGAGAAGTTGAGTGAATACGCCCTCACAATCATCGGAGTTCTTGCAGGAATCTGTTTCCTCATAATAGTGGTGACCTTGATTTACCACAATCGGAAGAGATTGTTGCAAGCGGGCGGACAGCCAACAAGCCGATGTGGAGGACTTGAAAAGGGAGGACTTGAAATGATGACTATGGGAAACAAGGATGAGCAACTTGGAGACGCCAAAGCAGGGTTTGAAGCGTTTGTGTATGAAGTCCCTAAAGATTTATCAGCAGCTGCAGCACACTATGATGTTCCTAAACCTTCTCCTTCGAAAGACGTACCTATAAATGGTGGCAAGACACCATTCAGTAAAGGTGAATGTCACTATGATGTACCTCGACCACAAGAGTTCTAATGATTGCATGTAGTGCGTAATGTCTTGTATACAGACTCAAGTAATCAGAAAGACTAAACGTAGAATACAACCGCCACTTTTCTATCCAAACATGACAAATATCACAGATTTTCCTTTAAAAGATGATAGAGGATACACTTGACCAGAGGAAAGTGAGGATTGGAAACAATATTGTTGGAGATTTTGAACAATGAATTTATGCACTTCTTATGCGATGTTGGCCATGTTGTCATCTGCTAAACTACGTGCATATACTTTGGACACAAGTGGTGGTTGGATTCGACATTCTTTGTGTTTTGTATATATACTACTCAAAACAATTTAGGGAACACCGGATTTTTAACATCAAATAGGTTTGAAATGTTCCATGAACCGGGATTTTCATTTGCAACCCCCTGTCTCTTTCAGTAGTCATGTCATAAAATGTGTAATCACTACATGCATCCATTATCATCTGTTTCATTGTTTCTCATCAATTCTGTGAAACATTGTGTTTATCTGAAATAAATGATCTTGCTTTAACTGAGATTATTCCGGTGTTCCCTAAATTGTTTTGAGTAGTATATCTTGAGCCTAGCAATGAATGTATGCACATCCAGTGAGATGTTGGCCATTTTGTCGCCTGCTTAAAACACATGCTTAGACACTCTGCACAAGTAGTGGTTGGGTTCGACATTCTTTCCAAGTAATCGCTTGCAAGTTGTTTGATTTGAACTTCACTGAACACATTGTTGCTGCATATACATTACATGATTTTAGGCATCAGTGTACGCTGTTAAATAGATGTGTAAATGCCCCTTGCTGGACAAGCAAGTCCTACCCACTATGAATAATGTAGGCTGTGTCCGAAATGAGGACTTTGGCTCGTTGACCGTTTCTTACTATACTTCAGCATTGCCCCTGTAGCCAAACACCATAGCTGTAGCCAAAAACGCTTAATTTGGACACGGCCTTTTACTATTAACTGAACTGTGCGTTTAATCAGGGGAATTCAATCCAATGAACTTGCATTTAATTAACCGAGTCATGTAACCAGACAAAATATTCTCCAACCAAACACCACATAAGTTCCAGGGAAAAGCGTGGGAATTAAGACAAAAGATGTTAAATATTTGAAAGTATGGCTGCATTTTCAGAATTGTTTACCCTAAGATAATAGCAACAAACTTCAGTACAACAAAATATTAACTTTTGCTGTTTGTAATTTTATTTACAACTTACCTTAGGCCTAATATACACAGTGATAAAATTGACCATACACAAAAAATATATATATATGCATGAATTTGTACATAAAGACAAGGAATGAAGTCAATATTTATACAAGAATAAAACAATCTGTGATACAAATACTAAAAAATTTAATTCTAGAAATTATATTACTATTGGACGGAGCGTAGTTATTAGGACATATTTATTTGGATGACTTCATTTGGAATAGCTGCAACAGTCATACAGATTTTTCCCAGAAGTTTGCGTAAATGTATACAAAATCTCTTCATTGGTTTTAGCATATGAAATATCTCAAATAACTTTGAAATTTGCATAGTAAAAGTAAGTTAAAAAATTGGTATTTGGTAACCGACATTCATTTAAACCCTCTAGTGTTCAAGAAATACATCATAAAACGAACCTATGAACGTTTCATCCCAGTAGGTGCTCACGTTTTTGAGAAAATAAAAACCTGTTGCATGTAAAACATGTAACAGGATTTTATTTATTGGGTGGTAACTTTATGTAAATTTGACGTAACAACTCCGGTTTTCTCTATTAACTCTCCTACTACTACAAGGGTCAAAATCAGTCCAAATGTTGATATACTTGCCAAGGTATATCTAGTGCACTTAACCCTCCTACTACTACAAGGGTCAAAATCAGTCCAAATGTTGATATACTTGCCAAGGTATAGCTAGTGCACTTAACCCTCCTACTACTACAAGGGTCAAAATCAGTCAAAATGTTGATATACTTGCCAAGGTATATCTAGTGCACTTAAAAGTCGAACACTGTCAAACCTTACATGTAGTAAGTACATTTACAGGTCAAAATGAGTTGACCTTTTGTGACTGGTAAAAGTATTGTTCAGGGTGGTCAAAATGACAGTCAAAAACCAGTCAAAAATGCCCCTGTGTGCACACTTGGGTCAACAGTCAAAACAGGCAGTTTGACTGATTTTGACCTCTATAGCTACTTGCCACTAAAGTGCAGCTATAGTAGGAGGGTTAAGATGGAATCATTTAATCAGGATGACTGATACGCGTACAAACTTAACACCAAGTATACAATAAGATAACAATTTGTTCATTTGATAATCTGTTGATAAAAAATGTTGTATGTTAACTTTATCAATATCTATGGATGAATATGTTAGATGTATAGACAATGTGACCAATGACCTCCAGTTTGTTTCAGAACTAATTACTACTCAATTGAGCATTTCACATGGTGTCACCGCAATTAGTCGTACTTGTGACCAGTGACATCATATGTTTATAAAACAGACCCAAAGGTTAAACTGCGCCGGGCACAACAAGTACACTAGTCTACGACAAGAAACCATCAAATCTGATATTTTGTAATGTCAGCAGAAAAATGCTTAATTTGATTTTTTTAAAAACAAATATTATAAAAATTCTTGATATGTGGAGAAATACAAAATGTACAATCTCTGCATATAAATACGCAACACTTCTGCCTGGCAGGAAATCACACTGGTACTCTGAAGATCACGCTAATTGTAAACAAATCACATGGTCTCTATACACCCAGTGCCAGTCTGGGGATTGAGTTGTACATTTAAATTTTTTTTTAAATATACATGTTAAGAACACAAAATACAATGGTTGCCTTCCTTTATTTTTTAGATAATAGATACGATTTCTAGATAATTTTAAAGGGAAGGTACAACAACATTGGTAAACTTAGTTGGTACAAAGCTGGTGCTGGTACATAATTCGGCAAAAAGTGCTTTCATCAAACATACCAAAACATGGTTACATTATGATCAAACTTTCACACGTTTGTTTAAGGACTGAAATTAACGTCCCTTCCCTTTAACCAGTTCGCACCGGGAATAAAAAAGTTTTTCCGAACCCCTGTGGCGGGTTTATTTTTACCGCACAAACACAAACAATGGTGCTCACCAGAGCGTGACCGGGGAGACCGCATGCTTATGGCATGTTGCCACGTCGACCGAGAATCCTGTGGCGTGTTTAGACGCTCTCCGATCCGCTGTCCTAAAAAAAATTTGCGTGTATACACGGCCTCCGACGCGAACTGGTTAAAACCTTTATACACTTTTAGTAATCTCGGGGGAAAAAAAAAATTACTCGGTGTACACAACAGCACATAATGGTATCAAACATTCTTTGAACTATTTCTGTCTCGGGTCAAGCCTTGAAATTCCCGCTTACCCACATACCGGAGGTAAGTGGATTTTTCAGGCGGTAAGTGATTTTGAAAAGTGGATAAGTTGCTGGGTAAGTGGATCTATCCATGTTTTTATGTCATGTCCCATAACAACATGGCCAGACACTGAAATCGGGTAAATGACTTTTGGAAATGGGTAAGTGACAAAAATAAAAATTAATTTCGAGGCTTGTCTCAGGTGCCATCGTTTTTAGTAAAATTATTCAAATAATTTCCAAAAATGGATATCTGTCGGTCGAAGACAGAAATTTCACGATGAAGTAAATACGAACAATCCAAATGCAATATCAACAACGGAATAAGCTATAAGATTTAAGGGTTTGCATGGTGGAATATCGATATCGTTTCGGTTTGCGGTAACACCATGTGTTTATCTCAATTATCGCGAAGTTGAGGTACAGGTTCTCAAAAGAACCTTATCGCACAACTTGTATCGCAACTGTCGCTAAGTGAGATTGAACCAATATCGGGCAGTTCATTTCTCAACTATCGCTAAGTGAGAATGTGTTTCAGGGAGAACCATGGGGACTTCACGGGTTCTTCTCTACATTTCGATTAGTGTGATCTAATCTTCGTCAGGAGAATGGTTTGTTTCACAGGTTTGTTTCTGCACATCTTTCTTGAGAAGGACAGGGGCGTAATTTGACATAAGTAAAAAAAAATCCTGAAAAATGGGGAAGCAAGCCTGGGTCTCCCTTTGGTCTAGAGGACAAAGCCCCTTGAACCTTGGAGAATTTACAGACCTTCCACATTCCCACAAACAAGAAACTTGAGGTTTGGACACAATATAGGCCACTGTCCTTGGTGGGTATTTCTCTTCATTCAAGAACATTTTGAGGCAAAGGGAGATTTGTAAAAATCCTGAAATCAGGAAAAATCCTGAGAAATCATAGGCCTGGAAGGAATCTTCAGACATTTTATCAAAAGTGTATACTACCTTCAAATTGATGTTAATATGATGGATATTATTATTATATTAATGATATTATTGATCCACATAAAGGACACTTGTTATTGCTGAAAACTTATCACTTAATTTCAGTATTTTATTTTTGTTTAGTTTCTAAAAATTTCTCACCAACATCTTGACTTTAAAGCACGTCTAAGTCTGAAGTGTCGCTCAGGGTAAGTGAGGTATTTGACGACTGTCAGATCGGCGTATTGGCTTGAAGAATCTTTACTTTACTCTGGAATAATTTCTGCCCTTTTCAAAAATTTAGCTGGCCAAACTTTCATAAAAGAGGTGGATACGTGGAAACATCAGTTTTGTTTTAAGGGCCATGTCATGTTTCTGCATCCGGCGTGAAGCTTCGCTCCGTCGACCGTGACGCTGAACGCATTGAGATCTTAGTGACATGACCAGCAGATGCTGTTTCCACGTTGTCTCTCCTCTCATACTGCTCGACGGTGTGCATAAGAGGTGGTGACTGCCGGATGGAGGAACCGGGAGGGGTACACGGAGGGGAGGGGTGTGTGACTGGCCTCGATGATAATTCTGTAAGGGAACACAATTTTGATTAAGACTTATTCAAGAGTTACGTGTCAGAGTTGCAGGTCTCGAGACCGGTCTTGAGACTTTTTCATTGGTCTTTGTCTCAGTCTCGAACCCCCCAAGTGGTGTCAGTCTCGTCTCGGTCTCGGCCCAAAGGGGTTTCGAAATTTGCAGGTTTCATAAATCGAGAAACCGTTATTGTGTGCTAATCGATTACATGGTATCCACTCATAAAAGTAAACAATCGGAAAGTTACGTAACTCGCAGATCATGTGTGAGCATCGGAAGTACAACTCGAGTATAGTACGTGCTGGGATCGATATGGACCAAGACGAGACTGACATAACATTGTACTACTCATTTTTAAATGGATAATTGAACTGAACACGAACTGTATTTACAAACACAATTTTGCTTGCATACCCTGGGTAAAGAAATGTAATAATAATAATAATAATAATATTTGCCTTTGAGAAAGAACCTGCTAGGTTCGAAATGTAAGGCCAATAACATTGATTTTTGCATTTGCAATATATCTTTACAAATTATTTTTACGAGAACAAATAATTTATATGATAATTTTAAAATGTCTAGTAGATCTGCCGTTATAAGATTTGGTTTAAAGACCATAAAGAGTTTACGGACACAAAAGCTGGCAACAAGATACAGTCTTATTGTAACCTCCAGTTCTTTTCAGAACTAATCACCATGCAAAGCTATAAATATCACTCTTAATATGAGAATATTCTTTTAACCAAACTGCAAAACACACACAAAGACCTACTAGTCAACATCGACCAAAATTATTATTATTTAATTTATTATTATTTCATGTACTCATGTATAGGTTTTCTCGGTCAATTTCGGCAAATAAGCAGCTAATTTAAACAACGCGTCATTATGTTTCGCGCGAAATTGAATGCTGCTCAAAATCATGGAGTGTCGTGGCCGAGCGGTCTAGCGCACCGAACTCAAGTTCTGGTGTTGCCAGCAGCAGGGTGTGGGTTCGAGCCCCGGTCGTGACACTTGTGTCCTTGAGCAAGATACTTAACCATAATTGCTTCGTCCTTTGGATGGGACGTAAAGCCGTAGGTCCCGTGTGTTGTGTAATGCATGTAAAAGAATGCGCCTTGAGCACCACTTAGTTGGTGGATACGTGCGCTATATAAGTCCACACATTATTATTATTATTATTATTATTATTCAATTTCGTTTTATGAGTAGGCAATAGTACTCTTGCGTCATGCGATTTAAACAAAATAACTGTCCAATTTAACAATCCACTCGAACAACATTCAATTTATGAAATTTATGCCACTTAATTGACACTTTGTTGAACTTCGTTTAACTTTAGTTTCCTATAGATTTTTAAAGGCATAAAAACGGTTCACTAATGATTGAATGGACAATAAGAAACCAGGATAAATAATGATAAAGACCCACTCAAACAATAAAAACAGGTTATAATGAAACAGCTCAATATTACATAAATGTTTAAAAAATATATCACAGAATTAGGCCCAGGTCAGAAAACCAATAAAGATTCTAATCAGAGAATAAACAAAACAAAGTAAGACCGATTGACCCCTATATAAAGTGTACGAGAAACGCACATGAATTAAGAAAACAAAATTAAGTTTGAAATAAAGTAAACATATAAAATGTTCTCTGTTGTCTTTTTTGCATTTGTTGCTCATATTTATTTTTTAATTCTCATTTTGCGAAATACGAAAATGAAAGTAACATTTTAGTGAAGATCTCCAGTCGAACCAACTCTGCTAAATTGGATGAGGAATGTGCATTACTAAAAAGAACGACGTATATGCTAAATTGAATACATGAATTCTTAATTCGAAACACAGCAGTAACTGGAGAGGCAAAAATCGCTTTAATATGAATGTACGAATGTGTAATTATTTGCCGAAGATGACCGGGAAAAACCTATATAATACACAGTTTCCTAATATGTGCTCATGGTGCTGCTGTTTTGAAAGAAATCTGTGATTGTGCATTACATTAACTCTAGGCCCATTTGCTTACACATAACCTGAATCCTCCAAAATCCTTCAGTAGTAAGGGAAGCCACCAAAAATAAATTAATCAGCAAGCAGCGTTGGGCCGCGGCGCAGCCGCTAAGCAGCGCACTCACTTTTGCCCCGCGGCGCTTTGCGGCGCCGAGAGTCAAGCAACAGCTCAGTTTTTTAGCCCTTTGTATTGGCTGTATTGTTATGCTAATAAGCCAAGTGTTCCAGAAGGTGGTGCAACGACAGTGCGACCGACCGGCATCACGCCGTAAAGACATTCCTAGCCCATTGCGGTCCCATTGTGGCTCCATGGGGCGCTTGTGCGGGAGGCCGACAATATGCCGTGAATTAAATCCTTTGTTTGTCAGTGCACTAGAAATAGAGCTGTCTTGGTGGAAATAATTAATGAAAATCGTGGGCCGACTGGGGATTTTTACTGCATTTATTTGAACAGATCTGTATTGCACGTTTTTACCGCCAATTTCCGAACATTGCTGCTTGAGTTTTTTTATAAATTGAAAAGTGTATTTGATTCCCATCTTCATGTAAAAAATCATTGTTGGAAATTACTGTCAAAGTAGCGAATTTTGCAAAAAGCAAGCGGTCCCATTGTGGCTCCATGGGGCGCTTGTGCGGGAGGCCGACAAAATGCCTTGAATTAATTAATCCTTTGTAAAAGCAAGCACATGACATGTATGCACACATGTGTTTCTAATCTGTGATACATGTACATGGCCAGGGACCCCTCCCTGCATGCATGGAGCAATAAACAGTATCCACTGACCCAAGCACTGACCTTGCAATCACTACAAACAAACATGGATGTACATGTACCATGGAAAGGCAAGTATGCCTAATAACCTCAATCCTCCAAAATCCTTCACTTTAGCAAAGAGGATTTTGGAGGGTTTGGGAAGGTTAGGGTTAATATAGTTCATGCTATTATGCATTCCAGCTTGTTTTTTTGTAGTTTGGGGCGGTAACTTCGCAACAAAGCTGAGGGGCAAGGCTCCCTCCCTCGCTCCGTGCCCTGCTGTGATGGGACCCGGTGCTGTTGGGGGACTTGACAGCGAGCTCAGTCGGTGATTGTCTGTACCCTTCTGATTTTTTTTGTGGTTTGGGGCCGACCTACATTTTATGCAGTTCATCACAGAAGTAATATGATTTCAGGATATTTTCTTGGACATGTATAAGGAAACAACTGAAAAAAATACAATTTCAGGATGGTAGGAAATAGTTTAGACCACAAAAAAAGTCTCTGTTTGCCGGTCTCCGTGCACATCGCCTTAGTTGTTATTGTGTAATTTCTTGGGGACAGGTAACGTGAAACAAAGCTTTCACGATAAAAACAGACATGTGATTTACAGTGAATACAGGAAGGGCAGGAACAAATATTCCTTCCTCCACGAGTCAATTCCTATGCAGTTCATCAAAGAAAACAAAATATGATTTCAGGATGTTTGTCTTTGAAATGTTTGAGGAAACAAAATAAAATTCCCCAGAAAGCAATGAGTACTGTTTTTGTTTGTGGTTGTGTAATTGCTTCATGATCACATTTTGGGAAAAAATGGGTTATGGATTGAGGAGGGGGGGTCATCAATCAATACCTACCTCTTCTTGAGATCGATCCACCTGACCCCGTCGTTCTCGGTCTACTGCTCTCATTTGACCTCTGACCCCTGAACCCATCCTCGGGGGTACTGGTCGGGGGTACTTTGATTGGGGGTAGGGGTTGGCTGAGGGACAGGGCTCCCTCGCTCCGTGCCCTGCTGTGATGGGACCCGGCACTGTTGGGGGACTTGACGGCGAGCACAGTCGGCGATTGTCGGGACCCTTCTGTGCCTGCATCAACAAATTTGAGAAAAGTTTTGATCAGAAAAAAAAAATTAATGAAAAGTGAAAGTCCAGCATTAGTAATTAAAATAATTTGAACCCTCAAGCTTTGGAGAAATATTTTATAAAAACTAATCTGTGAAAGTTACATACCGGGTAATAATAATAATAATAATAAAGATTTGTAGCGCGCACATATCCACCCTGCTGGGCGCTTAGGTTCTCCTCTGGTTAATTTGACAATTCTATTTTTCTCAAGATGAAAGAACTTTCTCAGGGTTATAGATACTTGTACCAACTTAGATTTAATAATCTTGTTATTACCAATGTTATACCATCCCTTTATTTCACTAGCTTTCTCTCTTGAAAAAAACCCCCCAAAAACCGATACTGATTGGCCAGAATGATTTGAAAAATGAGTAAGCGAATAATATTGATGGTGCAATCCAATTCAGTGACACTTCAAATCTGTTGACTTGCTAAAAAAAATTGTATTTTCGGTACAAAATGATGTTTATCCGTTTCTGATTATTCCAGTATAGATTATCAGTTTGACAACACTGAATGTGTGGGAATAATTGACCTTAGTTTAAGGTATCATAATTTGACCAATCGGTCAAAAAGGTGGAGTTGGTTAAGAGACAGGATATTTCTTTTGTCATTGCTGAACAAATAATTTGATTTAACAAGTCAACTGATTTGAAGTGTTACTGAATGGGACTGCACCATCAATTTTATTAATTTTATTCACAAAAAATGTAAACAAAGTAAATATTTCTTTGTTCATTCCAAAGGTTATATATTTCTGTTACCTGTTGAGTTGGGTCTTCCTTGTCTTGTGTTTTGCACTGGATTCGCTGAGGGGCGGTCAATGGTCATGTAGGATCTCACACTAGCGTTTGACGCATTCACCAGGCGGTCGTTACTCAGAAATGGCTTGGTCAGGGCACTGGAAAATAAAACATTAGTAACGATACGTGTTAGGGGCAATTCCACGGTTACTCACGTTACATTTCTGAGGTATTGGGCCCACTCTTAATGCCATAATTTCCTTACTTAGATTTTTCGCTCATCAGTTTTATCACAGAAGTTGCATTATACCCAGACCTTACTCAGCACAAAAAAATTATTTCAAAAATTTGTTATATGTAACGCTATATAAGAGAAAAATGTTGGTTACTCACGTTACATTTTTCAGACATGCATAAAATGTTACTTTTTCTCTTATAATAATTTTGAATATCGACCTTTGACCTTCGATCCAAGCAACCGGCACTCTCACGTCCCGCTCACCTGACTTTATTCTGACCAATCAGCATCCGGTTCACGTCCAGCTCCAGGATCCGGGGCGTGGTGATTTTGGAGAACCTATCCTTGGCAGTGTCGGCGTCCCCTCCCGGCCGGGCGAAGGAGGTCGACATGGCCCACATGGGTTGGGCCGTGGGACCAACCAGCAGGATGCTGGACCCTTTGACGGGGACATCGGTGGACTGGTCCTCATTGGGAGGTGGGATGGGTTCAACAGGCGGCTCCTGTGAGGGGGGGGGGGGGGATGACAGTTTCATGGTAACAGGCCTCCCAGTACCTAATCTACCAAATATAGTTTTTTTTTAAATAGGGTTTTTAAGCAAAATATAGGTTATTATAGGTATACCAAACGCCAAAATATAGGCTTTTATAGGTTATATCCCGTGATTATGCAGTGTTAAGTAACAAGTTTTTGGTAAATTGCCTACCTTCTGAGTACTTTTTGCAACAAAGTACATTACCCCATACCCTGTCTGGCAGAAAATCTAAGAGCGGTACACATGTTACAGTTTGGCTACTGTTTTGGCTTCATCTCTTTATACTTAGGAAGTAATTTTGATTCAAAGCCATGAGCCATTTTTATGAGGAAGTTGAAAATGTGTTGCAGGAGATTAAAAATATAGGTTTTTATACATTAATATAGGTTTTTTTTGTTTGTTTTTTTTGTGGGGGGGGGGGGGAAATAAAGGTTCCCATTTTGAAATCTAGGTTTTTATAGGATTTACAGGTTTCACTGGGAGGCCTGTGGTAATAACCCGGGGCCACATGGCAGAACACTTGCTCAACTAGGACACAGACAGTTTTTAACTTGCCCGCTTTTTATCCATGTTCAAATATTTTTCCTTTTTCCGTGGAGGATTTTAACCAGTTCGCGTCGGAGGCCGTGTATACATGCAATTTTTTTTTGCACCGTGGATCGGAGAGCGTCTAAACACGCCAAAGGAAACTCCGGAATATTGGTATGCATGCTCGGTTGAGCCACCCGTGTACGGTGACATGCCCGGAAGACGTGGCCACCCGCTGTGGAAGCTTCCATTCACGGTGTGTGTGGGAAAAAATAAACCCGCACAGGGGCCCAGAAAAACTTTTTTATTCCCGACGCGAACTGGTTAATGAGTGTCCTTCCAAAAATATTTGATAAGTTTCTTTTGATGCTCAGTATACAATTTTGTTGAGTGCAAAATAGAAATTGACCGACGTGGGATTTGAACCTTTAACCCCCCCCCCCTCCAGATCACCGCACGAGTACTTTACCAAATATACTGTAAGATTTTTTTTGCGGAATGCGTGAAGTTTGGCGGTCATAGCATGTTAAAAACAGTACCCCTGAAACAAGTATATGTACAACAGAAATAAATCAGAAGGTCGTGGGTTCGAATCCCGCCCGAGTCGCCTGTGTAGTTTTTTCACAGACACTCGGAAAGCACTGAGCATACAGTGCTATACACACGTCGGTGTAGGGCAAAATTAAATCAATTGTTTATCTCCCGACGCAAGAATTTCACCAATCTATAGAAATAAATCTTGATTTTCACATTAGGCACAAAATTGTTATGTGATATGTACATGAAACAGCTGTCACCATGATTGTAAAGGTGTGTCATCCGTGTTTTTCGCTATTTTAACAGGAATTCCTGGCACTGTTCTTTTTCATCGGAACATTGCTTTTTTTTTTTTACTTGAGGAAGAGAAAACAAATGCTTTTATAAAATGACACATTTCTGAAAATAATTCTGAGTAAACATGTTCCAACATGAATTTCTGAAGAGTCCCTCCATAAATTAATGTTCGCATTTTTTTTTTAAACGGTTAAACCAACAACTATTTTTGGAAATACCTAAGTATTTTTTTTCCTTACTAGGAATGTTCCAATGAAAACAGAAAACAATACGGAATTTGCCTGGAAAACATGCACAATACATCTTTAATATAACTTGAAAATATAAAGAGAAAGTGAGCTGATTAGCTCAAACGTGAATTCCTGTTTTCCCCCCCCAGTGAACAGCAGAGTTTGAACACTAAGGACGGCGATGGTGGTGGGGGAGGAGGGGGTATTCAGGGCGACATTGGGGATGGTCACATAAGCTGATTTTACCTGTGTCTGTGGCCTCATTAATGCACTCTTGATAGGGTGTTGCGAAGCAGGGGTAGGGGCTGGTACCATGTTGAGTGGGGTGCCGTCGCGGACGGATGGGATGGGTTTCAGGAAGGTCCTCTGTGGCTGGTAGTTGTCGCTGATCCGACTCTGCTGGTAGTGTGGAATCTGGTTTCTGAAAATAGGACAGAGTTATAGAGTACCGTAAAACGATGTGTCCAAGGGTTAATTTACAATTTTATCGCAAAATACTTCAAGTAAGCTTGAATAATTTGACCTGGCACATGTGACATGTTTTATGTAATGCGCATTTCTTAGGAATGCATCAAACCTGAACATGGACTATTAATATGGTTATTTTATTATTTCTAAGAAATCTATTTAATCTACTTCTTAATCTACTAGTGGGTGGCATGCCCCTCTATGCACCCTGCCATGAAGATACCCTCCCATGCACGCACCCCGGTTGATCCTAAGGGTGGCATGCCACCCTGTGTACCCACTTGCACCCTATGGGTGATGGTTGTACATCCCTCTCCATGACAGTATGGGTTTGATCATGAAGCTACCTTCCCATGCACTCATCCTGGTGTACCCACTAGCAATCTAGATGGGTGATGGTTGTATTACATGTACCTCCCTGTGCACCCTGCCATGAAGATACCCTCCTATGCACCCACCCTGGTTGAGCATATGGGTGACATGCCCCCCTGTGTACCCAGTAGCACCCTATGGGTGATGGTTGTAGTACATGTACCTCCCTGTGCACCCTGCCATGAAGATACCCTCCTATGCACCCACCCTGGTTGAGCCTATGGGTGACATGCCCCCCTGTGTACCCAGTAGGCACCCTATGGGTGATGGCTGTATTACATGTACCTTCCTCTCCATGACAGTATAGGTTTGATTTGATTTGATTTCATTTCATTTATTAATTTCTCAGGTAAAAACATTAAAATACAGACATTATAAATCAAATACATATTAAACAAGAGGCAAGAATTAATAAATATACACAAATTGATTAGACAATAAACATTTTAAAGACAGGACAAATGGCACACCTGAAGGATTACAAAAAAGTAAACTTAATTACTATCGAGTTGTTTTCCGACTGCCATTAGACAATACATAAAACCACAAAAGAAGACAATTAAAATTGCACTATAAAAAAAAGAGATAGAAATGTGATATATATAAAAGTACTAAACAAAAATCAAAAAAAAAAAAAAAAAAAAACAAGATAAAAAGTTATTTAATTTCTGTCATAGCTACCCCTGAACCTGGCACCAGCAAATGATCTCTGAGTAATGTATTAAATGAGCTAAGGCTAAAAACAATGGCATCTTTGACTTCCGAGGGCAAAGCATCCCACAGCCTGGGAAAACGGTTAAAAAGAGAGTGATGCGCTGCATTTGTCCTCGCCCTTTGGTGTTGAAATTTAACATTAGAGTGTCTAGGGTTAACAACAACAATGTTATCAATAGGTAAATCAAACTTGTTGTGTAAGCATTTACCAACAAACAAAATGGCAAGAAAATGAATCCTGTTATTTAACAATGGGAGGCCCAATTGAAAGCAGCGGTCTGTATAGCACATTTCCCTGTCAGAGTTAAACAAAGCCCTTCTAGGTAAGCCTAGACAAAAACGAGTAAATCGCCTCTGAACCCTTTCCAATGTGTCCTGCTGGGTAGATAAAGCAGGGCACCATACAGGTGCTGCATACTCTAGTAAAGGCCTACTTATAGAACAGTATAATGTAGTAAGAATTTTAGTGTTTCTAGATTTAATTACCCTCCCCAAGAAACCATTGAGCCGAGTAGCTTTGGAGGCAATACTGTTTATGTGTTGTTTCCAACTTAAATCCCTCGATATGATGAGACCAAGATACTTATAGCTGTCAACATTTTGTAGTATTTGAGAACCGATGTTATAAATAGGTTTAGGAGGATTTCTAGAGCGGTAACAGTCATAAGTTTACATTTCTTTGAGTTCAGCATCATATGATTTAATTCACACCAAGTGCCTATGTGCTGCAGGTCATTCTGGAGTGCCAACTCGTCATCGGTTTCTGATAACCCTATACAGCACAGTATCATCCGCATACTGTCTCAGATTTGATTGCACAGAAAGGAAGATCAAAACAAAATATTGAATAATAAAGGTGCGAGGACTGACCCTGTGGCACACCAGAATGCACTGCAGCCCAATCAGAAACTGAACCCTAAATTGAACCCGTTGAGACCTATTGCTGAGATAAGACGAAACCACTCCAGCATTGGACCACAACGCCATATTTATGCAGTTTTTGCATAAGAACATGGTGACTCACACGGTCGAAGGCTTTAGACCAGTCTAAAAGATTGCGCTAATACGCGGAGGTTTTGGGGTGTCCAAAATACCTGCCCAATTATCAAAAAGCGAAGTCAGTTGTGTGACACACTGAGCGTTTCGACAAAAACCATGTTGACAATGTGATTATACCCCCTCTATACATGTGATTAACAAGTTGAGTAGAGACTATTTTTCCAGGATTTTACCAACGACTGAACAAAGAGAGATTGGTCTGTAGTTCAACATAACATGAGGGTCACCAGTCTTAAACAAAGGGACAACATTAGCTGATTTCCAGTCTGTAGGGACAGATCCAGTTTCAAGAGATAAATTAAATAATCTGGTAAGAGGCTGGGCTAGACTATCAGCAGCTAATTTAAGAAGCATTGGTGATACATTATCTGGGCCTGCTGATTTATACATGTTAAGTTCTAAAAGAAGCTTTTTAACTTCAAGCGGGTTAGTCGAAAATCCATTAAACGGAAATTACCGTCAATTCCATGGTCGCACTAAAATATGTCCAGATTCATCCGAGTTATTGGTGAAGTTGCTCTGAAAGAGACTATTAAAATTATGAGCAATCTGAATCGGGTCATCTGTAATGCCGTCTTCCGTCTCGAAACTGGTAATGGTACTTTGGCGTTGGCTACCAACAAATGACCAGAAGCGCTTAGGATTGGAGGAACAATTCAAAGCCAGATCGTGAACGTAACTGCAATAGGACTGACGAGTAAGAAATTTAACATCATTCGAAGTCTTTTGTAGTTGGCCCACATTCTAGGGTTATTAGAATTACGCCTAGCTGCTCTGTAGGCCCTGTTTTTCTTTTGAGCGAGCAACAATCTCAGCAGTGATCCATGGGTGTTTTTTACACGCTATGCTTGGCAATAGGAGCGACATCTTTGATAGCAGCAAACAAAAGATCCTTGAAATTTTCCCAGACCTCATTGATGTTACCATCCGATAAGAAACAAGTATCCCAAGGAACCATGCTGAGAGTGTTGCATAAAATATTAATGTCGGCTTTATTGTACTGATAAAAAACCGGGTTCATAGTTTATAATCATAAGAGGTGAGCATATTGAAAGATACACGTTGTGATCACAGGTTCCCAAACCTGGATAAACTTCAACATTAGAAAATAAATCAGGTCTGTTGTGAACAACAAGTCAATTATTGAGCCCACTGGACTGGTAGAGCTCTCACGGTGTAAAATTGCTCCATGTTAAGAATGTCTGAAAGAGAGCTTAAACGTTGTGCTGAAGGTGACATTGAGGAGACGATTGCTGGGCGTTAATGTTAAATCACCCACTATAGTAATGGCCAGATATTGATGAAAGGGCAAGATTTTCAAGCACCATTTGATAATCATCAAAAAATGTAAGCACTAGGAGGTCTATATAAACAACCAAACAAGCTTTTACCATGTTTCGTGACGGTTTCCAGCATGAGTAATTCTAGGTTATCGTGTTCAAAATGATCTTTCGGACAGGAGATAAATGATTAGCTGCAATGATAAAACACACCACCATACCTGTTACGATCATTACGAAAAACTACTATAATCAGTGTCCGGATCAGTTCTCCATCCAAGAAGATGGTGTTGTCCAGCCAGGACTCTGTTACAAATATCAGATCATGTTTGTTACTTTCAAGTTCAGTTTGCAGAAGAAGCGTCTTGTTCACAATGCTACAGCATTGAACAGAACAGCAGTAATAGTGGACTTTGATGTTGATGAGTTGGCAGCAGAAATTATCTTGTTCTGAAGGCCTGAGCTCGAAGCCGTGGAGGTCGTACTGGATAAATCATGTGTGAGGCCTGGATTTAGTTCCACATCACCGAACAGTATTACTCGGTGTGAGCATTAAAGAAGGCCACACAGTTGCTGGACGGTCTGTGAGAATACCTGATCTTTAGTCTTGTGTGTAGATTATGGAATCTGGCAACACAGGGTAGCCATCTTGGAGACCGAGTCACTAGGAGACACATATCTTCATCTTGATGTGTCCAAGGGTTAATTCCAACAATGAAGTTGATAGGAAGATTAGCAAACATGCCAACAAGTATATAGCTGTTGAATGTTGACTATGCACAAGGCATGCACAGCTCAGTTATTAAGTGTCTTCTTCAAGGAATGCATAAACATGATATGGAAACTCATTACACTGGTTACTGGACTTTGATATTAAAAATTGTTTTCAGCTCATCGGTGAAAACTCATGCACCCAGTTGACAGGTACAGAATAAATCCCATGCACGTTAGATGAATACAATGTACATACCATGTTCATGTAAGCCATCGTCTTGCAGAGTGAGTGATGGTGTGTACATACCTACATGACAGTATGGAAAATTGGAAGAATAAATCCACCGATGTGACAGCAGATTTCTCCCGAGAAGTCTCCACAAAACAGAAATGAACAGTCCAGCATGTGTCTGGCAAAGCTAAGTTATCCAGAAATTTCCAGATAGCACGACCCTGGTTTACGAATAAAACAGGATAAAAATTGTACATGAACAGTAGCACCCTATGGGTGATGGTTGTAGTACATGTACCTCCCTGTGCACCCTGCCATGAAGACACCTCCTATGCACCCACCCTGGTTGAGCCTGTGGGTGACATGCCCTCCTTGTACCCAGCAGCACTCTATGGGTGATGGTTGTATTACATGTACCTTCCTCTCCATGACAGTATAGGTTTGATCATGAAGACACCCTCCCAAGCACCCATCCTGGTTGAGCCTGTGGGTGACATTCCCCCCATGTACCCACTAGGCACCCTATGGGTGATGGTTGTATTACCTTCCTCTCCATGACAGTATGGGTTTGATCATGAAGATACCCCCATGCGCCCACAATGATTGAGCCTATGGGTGACATGCCCCCTTGTGTACCCACTAGGCACCCTGTGGGTGATGGTTGTATTACCTTCCTCTCCACGACAGTATGGGTTTGATCATGAAGATACCAGACTCTTCCTCCACTCTCTGCAATGCTTCCATCAGCATGTGGGCCAGGTGCAGACGCTCAGACGACAAAGAGTCCATCTGCTCGCCCCAGCGCTGTGCTCTCTGTCACACAAACAAGAAAAGGAAACTTCACACGAGAAAATGGCTTATGCAGGATTCGAACCCGAGACATCATCTTGATTGTCGATTCAAATAGAGAAACTTATCTATGAAAGGTCAAATGATTGTGGAGTGCCATGGTCGAGCGGTTTAGTGCATCAGATTTGTGTTCTGATGGCTGAGTCGTCAGAATGTGGGTTCGAATCCCGACCGCGACCATGGTGCTTGTGTCCTCGAGCAAGACACTTTACCATAATTGCTTCTCTCCACCCAGGGGTAAATGGGTACCTGTGAGGGCAGAGTTGGTTGTTGTGTTTGATTAGCCCTATATGTGCTGTAATGGCAGCAATTGAGCTGTATACTCTCCAGGGAGCTGAGATGGTTTGAGGAATGATTTATGAGCCTGATGAGCAGGGGTAATAATATAATGTGCCTTGAGCACCAGTTTGGTGGATACATGTGCTATATAAGTCCACATTATTATTATTATTATTATTATTATTATTATTATTAAAACCTTGTTATTACGACTGCTGCACTGGATGCATAAAAGTGAATTAATAATGTTTACTACTGTAATAATGTCAACACCTTTTGGCATGAAAATACTCCAAAGAACAAAGTTACAATGTTTTTTTTTAACCATAAGGCTTTTTAAATTAAAAAGTGGCCAATACAAACTCAAGAGGAAATTTCTTGTGAAAGTTCATGTATATGAAATTTCATATATTAACCCCAAAGGGTTCTTCAGGATACGTGCTACAGTGTTATAGGAATCCTTGGTTTCATTACTAGAAAGCTAATAATAAGGCCGTGCCTGAACGATCAACTTTGGGTACGGCTATGGCTGTTGGCAGCACGCGCCAGCACTGAAGCATAGGCAGATGCACTGATCGAGCCATAGCCGCAACCAAAAGCCGTCAATTGGGATACAGCCTTATATTGTTATTAAATAATATACTACTGAGGGAAACAAAAGTTTGGAAATCTCTCTAATATCCATGAAAAGCACTTGACTAATTTCTCAAGATATTTAATCCTTGATACCTTGATATAATCATTTTTCCGCAAGTAACAGGAAAGAGTGCAGGGGCTTAACATATTGGGTGGCATTTAGTTACATATACTTCCCAATTATTTCCATTTAAATTAAAGGCAGTTCATACGTTAGCGTTCTCAAAAAGCAGACGTTTTCACAGTTTTATATAAAACCTACTAGGATGTTAAACTGATAATGGTGTCAAACCAACCTCTGAGATGCAATGGATTTTAAGAAATGACAAATGTTATTCCAAAATTATGCACATTTTGGTGACGAACTGTACTCAAATTCCATGTTTAACCCATGTTTTCAGAACTAATTACTCCTCAAAAGATAACTTTTTCACACGGTGCCACCGCAAACAGTTTGTACTTCTCCTTTTCACATGCAAAGCTACAAATCTTAGTTTTAATAATTGTTTTATTTAACCCTAACCTTCCCAAATCCTCCAAAATCCGCTTTGCTAAAGTGAAGGATTTTGAAGGATTGAGGTTACATGCTACATCTTCTTTCCTAAAGTGAAGGATTTTGGAGGATTGAGGTTATTAGGCATACTTGCCTTTCCATGGTACATGTACATCCATGTTTGTTGTAGTGATTGCAAGGTCAGTGCTTGTGTCAGTGGACACTGTTTATTGCTCCATGCATGCAGGGAGGGTCCCTGGCCATGAACGTGTATCACAGATTAGAAACACATGTGTACATACATGTCATGTGCTTGCTTTACTACTGAAGGATTTTGGTGGATTCGGGTTCTGAACGCATTTTCACTATCTTCTCGTTAACGACACGACGTAATGAGCTGAAACTTTCACAGGTCAGTTGTTTTATATATTCACATGAAGTGACACAGCAGAATGATAGTTCACCAATGATATATTTTCCCTATGAATTGAGGGAACATCGATATTCACAGATGAGTCTGGCTGGTGTAAACAAAATCACTGAAGATGATCTGGGGATGTGGGAACTGCTTAGAAATTCTAAAATTTAAAATTACATACACACACAAGAAAAATCACTGAATACAGTTTATTGACCGAATAGACTCATCTCTGCATACTATATGCAAATAAAGAACTATACAATGTAGGCTTTTCAAGGAATTGTGCACTGCACCAGTGCTGCGTTATGGGTTTGGCATTTGATTTAAGGAAATAAACGGCTGGAAATAAAGTTTGAGGAATTATGATGTGTTGACTGACCAGACTCTGCAGTGCCTCCATCCGTTCCAGTAGTGTGTACACTTCCTCATCCAAGGAGTTACTCTGTCTTACGTTCTCTGTGGCAATCACAAATCAACAAATTAAATCAAGCGATCAAATCAATTAATCTATCAATCAAATTGATCGATCAGATCAAATCAAATCAAATCAAATCAAATCAGTCAGTCAATCGATACTGTATATTGTTTATGTTTCAAATTGATAAGGCATATTGACAACCGATTTTAGCTCTAATATTTGGTTTAATAAACAATATAATAATGATAATAATAAAAGATTCAATTAATATTCAAATAAATCAATAGAAAATAATGAAACAAATCAAAGGAAAGATGATTGCACGAAGACATGATGAGGACAGAGAGGAAGAGATATCCTCTTTGTGCATACTGCCTTCTACCACTGTAGCCTTCTACCTTCCAGCTTCTGTGGTTAGTACACCTTTGCAGCAAGTGAGTACTATGCGTACACGCTGAGTGCGTACAGGCTGAGTGCGTACAGGCTGAGTGCGTACAGGCTGAGTGCGTACAGGCTGAGTGCGTACAGGCTAGGCTGAGTGCGTACAGGCTGAGTGCGTACAGGCTGAGTGCGTACAGGCTGAGTGCGTACAGGCTGAGTGCGTACAGGCTGAGTGCGTACAGGCTGAGTGCGTACAGGCTGAGTGCGTACAGGCTGAGTGCGTACAGGCTGAGTGCGTACAGGCTGAGTGCGTACACGCTGAGTGCGTACAGGCTGAGTGCATACAGGCTGAGTGCGTATTTAACAATACTATGCATGAACATTCTTTGGACAGCCAATGATCTCTAGAGAAATTGCACGTACAGTATATGCCCATAATCTGCAATAATGCTTCATGTGATCAAATATCGTCGCCCTGCAGTGATTCCCAAAACTTATGCCCTCAACCCTTGTACAGAGTAAAGAGGGGAAAGGGAAGGGAGTGGCAGGGGAGAGGGGAAACAGGCCAGGAAAAATAGACAGAGACACAGGGACACTGACAGACAAACAAACAAAGATTAGACACAGACAGAAAGTTATACAGGCAGGCCATGACACAGTTACAATGATAAACGGATAGATAGATAGATAGATGGATGGACAAACACAGACCTACAGGGACAGACAGACACCCAGAGAAAGACAAAAACACAAACAAACAGACACAAAACAGGACAGACAGACCGCCCTACAAAAAAACAAAAAAACAACAACAACAACAACAAACAACAAAAAACAGTAGACTGGCACAAAGAGAGACAAACAATCAGCCAGATAAACACACAAACTGACCAACAGAAAGAAAGACAGATATTAACTCAAGACACACCAACAGATAATCGAGGCACAGATATCATACCTTCAATGCTTTTCATATGCGTGTGATGTGCATATTTCTTAGCTAGATGTACAAGACGTTTGGCAGGTAGTATCGTATACTGATCCATGGCTTGCACTATTTCATTATAATACTCTGGCTCCAACTGTAACCACATACAAGGTTTGCATATTAACCCTCCTACTGTAGCTGCACTTTCGTGGCAAGTAGCTATAGTGGTCAAAACCAGTCAACTGCCTGTTTTGACTATTGACCCAAATGTGCACGCAGCGCATTTTCGACTGGTTTTGACTGTCATTTTGACCACCCTGAACAATACCAGACAATGCTTTTACCAGTCAAAAACAGTCGACTCATTTTGACCTGTAAATGTACTTACTACACATAAGGTTTGACAGTGTTCGACTTTCAGGTGCACTAGATATACCTTGGCAAGTATTTGAACAGTAAAAATCAGTCAAAAATGCCCTTATGTGCAAATTTGGGTCAACAGTCAAAACAGGCAGTTGACTGAGTTTGACCTCTATAGCTACTTGCCACTAAAGTGCAGTAGGGGCCGATTTCACAAAGAGCTAAGATTGATCTTAACTGTGTATCAATCTTAATTGCTTAGCAAAGTGTGATGTCACAATACAAATCACTATGGTAATACTAACAACTCATCTTAAGATGAATCTTAGTGCTTTGTGAAATCGAGCCCAGGAGGGTTAAGAGCCCAAATGAAGATTACGAGAGAACCCACTGTTAATTCAAGCTAGGAATTAATTACGGATCCACCCCAGATTGTCTAAACTGTCATGGGCATTTATGAATGTGGCGTAATTGCTCGCTTACCCTCTGCGCGTTGACCGCTCTCTTGAGCGCTTTCTGGTTCCGCTCCGAGTCCATTCTGGAGAAGATGATGGTGGGCTCGGCCTTGGCGTCTAATCGGCTGGAGGAACCGGACATGGCCGAGTAGGGTTTACTGGGGGAACCGAAGGCCGACAGTTCGTGCTGAAGCTCCTGGATAGTGTCTTGTAGCTCCATCATCATGACAGCATTATTGCTTTTTTTGGGGGGTGAAAAAACGCTAAAAATCACAAATATGAACGAATAAGGTTTGTGCCCAAAATGTAAACATTACTAAAAGTTGATTTAATTTTGCCCTACACCGACGTGTGTATAGCACTGTATACTCGGTGCTTTCCGAGTGTCTGTGAAAAAACTACACAGGCGACTCGGGCGGGATTCGAACCCATGACCTCCTGCTTACTAGTGCAGACGTCTTAACCTCTCGACCACCGAGCTTGCCCGATGACGATTGGCCGGCTAGAATCCTATATAGCAGTGGGTTCCGCGATATATACATAACAGCAAAAGAAACGTCACCCCAAAAAATATTTATTATTTTCATTTTATAATTAATATAATTTGTTTCATGAAGAATATTATGAGTATGGAGTGTAACACGAACACAATGTGGCAAATTTGGTTGACCTCAAAATTCGTCATGCATGACGTCTGAGGACACATAAACTAAACATGTTCTCATACTTATCAAAATTTAGGGGGTGACGTTTCTTTTGCTGTTATGTATATATAGGTTGGTGAAATTACTAAAAGTTGTTTCATGATGTTCCCCAAATTGCATTTTTTTGCTTTTAAATAAATAGAATTATAAGTACTGACCTGGAAATCAGTTTATAACAAAAGTTGGGAATGCTCAGTAAACACACAAGTTGGACTTTCCAAAAAAAAAGAAAATCAAAGTTTTTAAGTTTTGTTATATTTCTCACCACAAAAACCAAGTTAGTGAAGACACACAAACTTCAATGCGCAGGGGTGTGATTTGACAAACGTAAAAAATCCTGTAAAATGGGTAGCGGGCCTGGGTCTCCCTTTGGTCTAGAGGACAAAGACCACTGAACCTCCTGTGGGTAGCAGGCCTGGGTCTCTCTTTGGTCTCAGAGGACAAAGACCACTGAACCTCCTGTGGGTAGCGGGCCTGGGTCTCTCTTTGGTCTCAGAGGACAAAGACCACTGAACCTCCTGTGGGTAGCGGGCCTGGGTCTCTCTTTGGTCTCAGAGGACAAAGACCACTGAACCTCCTGTGGGTAGCAGGCCTGGGTCTCCCTTTGGTCTCAGAGGACAAAGCCCCCCTGAACCTCCTGTGGGTAGCAGGCCTGGGTCTCCCTTTGGTCCAGAGGACAAAGCCCCCCCTGAACCTCCTGTGGGTAGCAGGCCTGGGTCTCCCTTTGGTCTAGAGGACAAACCCCCCCTGAACCTCCTGGATGTTTTATTCTGGAGGATTTACAGACTCTCCACATCCCCACAAACAAGAAACTAGAGGTTTGGGCACAATACAGGCTACTTCTTTCTTTCCTTGGTGGCTACTTCTATTCTTTCAAGAACATTTCGAGGCAAAGGGAGATTTAAAAAAAAAAATCCTGGGGAATCACAGTCCTGATACGCCATCTACATTCACGAAAAAAAAATGGAATTATGTAGGAAAAACTAAGAATTTTATAGAAAAAGTTGGACAAGAGACCCCCACTTAAAAAAAAAGATCACTGAAAATGATGAATATCTTAAATCAAGTTATTTTTTAAGTAGTTTAAAGGGGCAATGTCGTCACGATCAACGGGGCATGGAATCAGAGTGCTAGTTTTAGATTAACTCAGTGACTGAAAATAATACCCCACATGATAAGGTCATATTACCGTTGCTGCTGCATAAATGAGCCAGTAATTTTCAGTCACTGTGTTCATCTTAAACTGGGACACCGATTCAATGCCCTGTTGAAAGTCTGCTCTGATCGTGACGATACCATCCCTTTAAATATAACTGAAATTATCATATTATGGTTATCAACAGATCATTGCATAATTGTTTGCTAGTGTATTCCATACTTGGCAATAGTTTTCTTTTCACAAGAAGAAATAATAGCATATCCATAATATTATATCCAATGGTAAAGAAATCATGAACAATTTTTGAGTGTCAGTTGTACTTACTTTAGCTTATCTTCGTAATCCTTCTTTTGTTGTTCAAGAGTTAATTTCCTGTAAGAATGGGTTCAAGTAGGAAGAAGAACAAGGAATTATTTTTTGCGGTTACCTGAAAACACTGACAATGTTTTCAGACATGGTGGATGGGGGCGAGGATTGTTTATCTTCAAATTTATTCCGTTGGATAACAAAATTGTAACCATTACTTCTTTGTGTGAAAGTCAATGCCTGTATGTCATAGCAACTGCATGTAACGCAGACATTCGGACGTTCTCTGATATCTGGGTCTGGGTTCCAGGCTGTCATGGTGGAGGAAGTTCTTTGATATCTGGGTCTGGGTTGCCTTGTGGTCCGTTGTCAACTGGGGGGTTGGGAATTGGGGGATGGGGAATTGGGGGGTGGGGAATTGGGGGGTTGAAATGAACCATTACCTTGTGTATTGCGCATAATTATAAATGCACAATTTTTCCTTGTCAACAACGAACCCTATTTGCAGTGACAAGCGCGAGGACATAGCATGCACGTTTACTTTTGCCCTAACCACCCCAAACCATTCAAACTCCAACAGCTGGGTCTGTTGGATTTTGATGGACACAGTACACTGTAGCCCCGACAGGGATACTTTGCATGGGGCCGGGTGTCCCAATTCCAGCTAAGTCCAACAGCTGGGTGGTAGTGTTAGTGCATGGTGTTGTATTTTGATGAGACTCTGTACTGTATAGCCCAGACAGGGATACTTTGCATGGGGCCGGGTGTCCCAATTCCAGCTAAGTCCAGCAGCTGGGTGGTAGTGTTACTGCATGGTGTTGGATTTTGGCAGATTCAGGAAGGTTCTTAGCCAAAATAGCTAGGGGAGTTACGGTTAAAGGATGCAGAGCGCTATTAGGATATCTGCATTTCCACTCTCGAAAAAAGTGTTCACTCACATATTTTCGTAGTTTTCCTTGAGCTCTTTGACATCTGGGTCTGTCATGGCTGTCGTAGTGTTGGTTGCCTCGCGGTCCATTGTCAGCTTGTCATCGGTACCCTCCTTCATCGGGCTCATGGTTTTGGAGGCATCCCCCTGGGTGACCAGTGAGGACACGGCTGGCTCCTGTGACATGACAACAATGACATGAACGGGCTCAGTTGGGTAACTAGGACTTGCCAGTTTGGGAGGAAGGGGGAGGGGAGGGCTTGAGGAACCGAGGGGAAGATACCTCTATGCACCAAACAAAATTCAGTGGCAGAAGCATTGGATAAAAAAAATTAGTGTTGGAATGTATGTTGTCTAACATACATGTAGGTTATAAATAGAGAATTAGCTTTTGCAAATTGCAAACTATAGCTTAACCCTAACTCCCTAGGGTTAAGGTCAAAATCCTTCACTTTAGCAAAGAGGATTTTGGAGGATTTGGGAAGGTTAGGGTTAATATACATGTACATATATGTAACAATTAGGCATCGCAAAATGAATGGAAAGTTTTCAGGTATAATTTGGCAGTACAGCCATTCAAGAACCACATGAATATGTAATAATAATAATAATAATAATAATGTATAGATTTATATAGCGCACGTATCCACCAACTAAGTGGCGCTCAAGGCGCATTATATTATTATCCCTGCTCATAAGGCTAATAAGGCTCATAAATCATTCCTGAAACCATCTCAGCTCCCTGGGGAGTATACAGCTCAATTGCTGCCATTTCTAGCGCATAGAGAGCAAACCATCTCTGCCTTCACAGGTACCCATTTAACCCCTGGGTGGAGAGAAGCAATTATGGTTAAGTGTCTTGCTCAAGGACACAGATGTCACGGCCGGGGCTCGAACCCACACTCTGCTGCTGGCAACACCAGAACTTGAGTTCAGTGCGCTAGACCGCTCGGCCACGACAATCCACTTTACGTGCATTATACAACACACGGGACCTACGGCTTTACGTCCCATCCGAAGGACGAATACGTAATACCTGTAATCAGCCAATCAACAGACCGATCCATTAGGCCCCGCCCCATTACGTATTGACCAATCACATGTTAGCTGTATCGAGGTGCACAGTTCACGTGTTGCACCCACGTGTGCTGTTGCTAGGCAGTTACTACGGTGGGCGGGCCTAATGGATTGGTCTATTGTTTTCACCGAACCAAAGTCCACTACCCGTTGGGTTCAACAGTTTACCCCAGTTCCCCTGGACAGACCTCCAGCATCAAGACATGCAGACATTTGCCAATAGGTGAGTGCAGAAATTGTCCTTATCTTAACTGTCAAATACCAATGGAAAATGGGGCTCCAAATTGTCATAGAGACATTGAGCTTTATAGATATTTACAGAACATACATGGAAGGATAGCCAACCTTGTATCACGGCTCTAAAGCAGGGATGATGATATTGTGAGAAAAAGAAAAGGTAGGAAAAATGTTTGCCATTATCATTAGGCATACACTAGCCTATAGCGGTTTACATCTATAGCCATGTATAGCAAGGAAACCGTTTTTTTATCTTGGTATTTACAATAAAATGATACACAAGGAAAGTTTCCATGGTCTGAAGTGAGTCGGAACCCGGTTTCATGGTAGGATTTTCAAAATCAAAAGGTAGGATTTCCTACAAAAGTAGGAAGAATCTCATGCCTGCTTTAAAGATAATTTTGTTGAACTTTTCCAGTAGATATATCTTACCAGGTCATTGTGCAGATAGCTGTTGATGATGCTAGCTGCCTCTTTTAGAACTGAAATGATATCAAGGTTTGGGAAATACAATTAGATACTGAAATAATTTTCATCAGCAAAATGTAAAAACAAAGATCAAACAATGGTAGAATAAACAAAATACTTTCAATTGTAACTATACGAAATCGTGTAATTAGTCATGACTTAACCCTAACCCCCCTAGGTATTCTGGCTAGTAACCTTCCTGAATCCTCCAAAATCCATCAGTGCACTTTGGAAACATACCCTTATCTTCAAAATGCACCATGCATTTTCGTTGATCTTTCATATTCAGCGCTTATGGCCTGTACTTCTTGCCAGGTAGTAATTTTGCCCCATTTGAAGAGGTGAAAGTACCAGTTTGCAATAGTGCTGAATTTTCCCAAAAAAGTGCCCCTTGGAGGATTTTGCAGGATTTGGGGGTGGTTAGGGTTAATAAAAACTCTGCTCCATTCTCCTGAGGACGATCAGAGCATACTGATCGAAACATCGAGTTGTAACCTCCAGTTCTTTTCAGAAATAATTACTACTCAATAGAGATTTTCACATGGTGTCACCGCAATTAGTCTTACTTATCCTCTTCACCATGTAAAGCTACAAGTTTTACTTAATAATTTGTAATTTAATAATCAGGAAATGAACGTTGTACCTTCCCTTTGATGGCCGTAATGCGCTACAGTAAAAACACTATACTTGCATGCATAGTTTAATCGAGAATTAGGTTTTGGAATAAATCAGTGAAAGTTTGTAGGGGCATTGGGGGAAACGTTTATAGGGACAATATCGTCACGATGAGAGCAGACTTTCAACAGGGCATGGAATCGGTGTCCTAGTTTATGAACACAGTGACTGAAAATTACTGGTTCATTTATGCAGCAGCAACGGTAATATGACCTTATCATGTGGGGGTATTATTTTCAGTCACTGAGCTAATTCTAACCCCCCGAGCTATTTTGGCTAAGAACCTTTCTGAATCCGCCAAAATCCAACACCATGCACAAACACTACCACCCAACTGTTGGACTTAGCTGGAATTGGGACACCTGGCCCCATGCAAAGTATCCCTGTCTAGGCTATACAGTACCGAGTTCATCAAAATCCAACACCATGCAGTAACACTACCACCCAACTGTTAGACTTAGCTGGAATTGGGACACCTGGCCCCATGTAAAGTATCCCTGTCTGGGCTATACAGTACTGTGTCCATCAAAATACAACACCATGCAGTAACACTACCACCCAACTGTTGGACTTAGCTGGAATTGGGACACCCGGCCCCATGCAAAGTATCCCTGTCTGGGCTATGCAGTACCGAGCCCATCAAAATCCAACAAACCCTGCTGTTTGGAGTTTGAATGGTTTGGGGTGGTTAGGGTTAATCTAAAACTAGCACTCCGATCCCACGCCCTGTTGATCGTGACGATATTGTACCTTTAACTTTAATTTAATTTTAAAAGTTAAAACAATTGACCCAAAATCAACAACAAAACATCTTTTGAGAAAGTAATTTTTTTTCTCAACAGGGTTCAGGCAAATATGATTTTGTTGGCTACATCACTCACAGTTCTGTATGTTGGCCGTCATCTCAAACACCTGGTTCTGTACGTTGACATCCCGGTCAAAGGTCAGCTGGCCTATGTCAGATAGTCTCTCTGCAGCCGCCAACAGATCTAAACAAGAGATTTTATCATAAATTTAAAGACAGAACGAAGTCATGTTACTGGACCGGAAAAAAAAGACAAAGGGACCTTTATGTCGGTCCTTTTTGTGTCCTGTAATTATGTGTCTGCTATTTGCAAGATAATAACAGACATGATGTAACCATACCTTGTATTTTTATTAATGATAATAATATTTCATTCTTATATAGCGCATTTCACATAATGTCCGGATGTGCTTTACATTATTTCCCATGGTCACTATTACTTTCTGTTTGAAATGAAAAAAAAAAAAAAAAAAAAAAAAAAAGTTAGCAGAATTTGTCATAAGCAGACCTGACATACCTTTATCCGTAAGCACTTTGATGAGAGATTCCTTGAAGGCCATGATGATTTCATAGGCTTTGAGATAATCTTGAGTGATTGGGTGATCCGCTACAGACTCCACTGAATGCCTGGGAAAGAGATAATCAACCGCATGATGTTTAACACAGGTAAAATATCAGTTTTCACTGCCTTCTTCAAAAGTTTACAGATTATTCTGTTTTTATAAATCCCGTCCCCTTCCCCCGACAGTGAACGCTAAACAAATTGATTATAGTGAACAAAGGAGACTGAGTGATGTAGGACTTCAACCTGCGACATCTGGGTTAGCGTACCAGCTATCTACCAACTGAGCGTGGGTACAGTATACCCAGAGGACACAGGTTCAAGTCTCATATGGAGTGCCATGGTCGAGCGGTTTAGTGCATCGGATTTGTGGTCTGATGGCTGAGTCGTCAGAATGTGGGTTCGAATCCCAGCCGCGACCGGGGTGCCTGTGTCCTTGAGCAAGACATAGGGATGGAACAGTGAATTAACTCATCAGGCCCTTCAGAGATGTTGTTGTTCCTCATGATTTGATTCCATTCTAGAGACCTCTTATGTGATAAACAAGGAATCCAGCTACTGAATAATGTTTAATTGTGGATATACAGTATGGACAGGAGGTCAAAGGTCAAAGGTCAAAGTCCGGTACCAAGACTTGGGCAATGAGAAGAACGCACACTGATGGCAGTGGGATCTTACTTTGAGGTTTTGCTGGAGATGGAGAAAGCGACGGGTGACGTGGCCATGTCGATCTTGTCAACTGTAATCAAACAAAATCAAAAAAGTTCATACCCCTGTACGCAAACATTAACCCTAACCACCCCAAATCCATCAAAATCCTCCAAGGGGCACTTTTCTGGAAAAATTCAGCACTGTTGGAAACTGGTACTTTCACCTGGCAAGAAGTACAGACCATAAGTGCAGTATAAATATTTTCACCCTGAAAGAGAAAAATCACATTAGGTTGTCCACATCTGGTATAAAATGTGCAGGTTTTCACACGCAGTGTTCAATCCAAAGTCTTCATTTCCTGACGGACAATGTATGGTCACATTAATAAAATGTGCAGGTTTTCACACGCAGTGTTCAATCCAAAGTCTTCATTTCCTGACGGACAATGTATGGTCACATTAATAAAATGTGCAGGTTTTCACACGCAGTGTTCAATCCAAAGTCTTCATTTCCTGACGGACAATGTATGGTCACATTAATAAAATGTGCAGGTTTTCACACGCAGTGTTCAATCCAAAGTCTTCATTTCCTGACGGACAATGTATGGTCACATTAATGTGGGTGCCATGTCAAACCAGTGTACTTGCAGAATCCGTCTGATCCCACTGACTGCACTACATACCATCCAGGTCCAGGAATTCCGTGGCCCGACTGTTGTACCTTCCTTTTAACCCAAATCCTCCAAAATCCTCTTTGCTAAAGTGAAGGATTTTGAAGGATTGAGGTTATATGCTACATGCTCTTTGCTAAACTGAAGGATTTTGGAGGATTGAGGTTATTAGGCATACTTGCCTTTCCATGGTACATGTACATCCATGTTTGTTGTAGTGATTGCAAGGTCAGTGCTTGGGTCAGTGGACACTGTTTATTGCTCCATGCAGGCAGGGAGGGTCCCTGGCCCATGTACATGTATCACAGATGAAACACATGTGTGCATGCACGTCATGTGCTTGCTTTACTACTGAAGGATTTTGCAGGATTCAGGTTTTGTGTAAGCAAATGGGCCTAGGGAGTTAGGAAGGATTCAGGTTATGTATAAGCAAATGGGCCTAGGGAGTTAGGAAGGATTCAGGTTATGTGTAAGCAAATGGGCCTAGGGAGTTTGGAAGGATTCAGGTTATGTATAAGCAAATGGGCCTAGGGAGTTAGGAAGGATTCAGGTTATGTGTAAGCAAATGGGCCTAGGGAGTTAGGAAGGATTCAGGTTATGTGTAAGCAAATTGGCCTAGGGAGTTATGAAGGATTCAGGTTATGTGTAAGTAAATGGGCCTAGGGAGTTATGAAGGATTCAGGTTATGTATTTAATGTATATCTTGATTCAAAGAAAGTAAGCATACTTATTGAGGTAGTTTTGCCCGCATAACTAATATTGTACCATTCCTTTATCACTATAGTAAAGAGATATAGTGGGAAGCAATATTTTTTTTTAAAATTACATTTCTTAAAATGAGGGAGCATATTTACAATAGGTAACAGTGCAATGAAGTCTAACACTAATTTAACAAGATGTCCCTCGATCAGTGTATTCTTACCCTCATCAGGAAATGGAATATCCCCAGATATGGAGGTCTGGTTACTCCTCGGTCTGGAACCCATCAGCCTCTCGCTCTTGGCACTCAGTAGGGAACCGTGCATGGACGTGGCTTGGGACCGCCTCTCCACAATCTCCGCCTTCTTCTGCTCCAGCTGGGCACGGTACTTCTCGTAGAGGGAGCGCTGACTCGTGGCCGACTGAGGGCGCTCTTCATCATCCTCATCACCTTCATCGGACTATAATGAGGGGAAGAGGTGTTGAAGGGTTGTATAAATCAATAAAATGGTTTATTCTTTGTTTTCTTTTCTACTAACGTTTGTTTTAGTGATGTTTCATTTTCCAAATGCCAGTTTTAGGAGTGGCTAGAATTGTATTTTTTACCACTGGCCTACAACACACTCATAATCACAATGCTATTGCATTTTCTTTGGGACAATCGACAAGCAAATTTGAAACCGAAACAAATAATTCACAGACATACATTGAATGTGTGCTCTGATCATGATGATATTGCCCCTTAGAGCACATTTGTTAAAACGTGTGAGGCATACAACATGAGTGACATATCACAGCAAGCCGAGTGTGGAGTTTGTGCACAAAAAAACGTGATGAATTACGTGACAAGTGAAACCAACAAGACCTTTAATGATTAAGACCATATTCGGAAGACCTTGGCCTCGTGATGGAAATAGAATTCCCTATTTGAGTTGAAGGCACAATGCTATTTGGAAAAGTTCATTTCAACCCTCTTGTTTTCAAAAATAAATAAATAAATAAATAAATAAAACAATCATACTGTGAAAGTTTCATTCATCATAATAGATGCTCAAAAAAAAAAAAAGCCAAACTGTTTTTTTTTTATCCATTCTGTCAGTGGCGCATGTCAGATTTAATATCCAGGAAGTTATCCTGTTAAAATACTGTATACAATTATATTGTCAATCATGGCACATAAATACATATTCCTGCTGACCAAATTATTGTAAAATTCACACAATTTTTCCGGTTAGGTTTAGTCTTTGAGTTAGTAAACAACAAAATCATATTTTTTAAATCCATGCTCCGAGTCTGAAAATAAAATGTAAAAAAATCCTGTACAAACAAAAAGCATATATTAAAAATATGCAGGCAAGCATGACGAACTCGTTCGAATGTTACTGCTCAAAGAAATTAATATTTATTATGTATATCTGATATTTGAGGAATATTTTTTGACAAGAGGGAAAAAAACTAGAAAAACTAGAAATTACTTATTACTGTGTATTACAACCATGCTACACTTCTAAAAGTAGTTTCATGGTTCATGGTTCATGGGTCAAGGGTCATGGGTCATGGGTCATGGTTCATGGGTCAAGCCTCATGGTGCTTTTCTGATTCAGCAAACCAGTTAAACATAATTGCTTCACTCCACCCAGGAGTAAACACGGGTCCCATCTTGTTTGATGAGCCACTACTGAGGGCTAAGTTAGCTCAAGGGTGTATACTCACTCCTCTGAGTCCCAGGGAGCTCCAAGTTTAAGGAATGATATTTGGCAGGTACATTTGAGGGCAGATCGAGGTAGTTATTGTGTTTGATGAGCCAATGAGCACTAAGTTAGCTCAGGGCTCCATACTCAATGCTGAGGGTCCACACCAGGGAGCCAAGTTTAAGGACTGATATTTGGCGGGTACCTGTGAGGGCATATCGAGGTAGTTATTGTGTTTGATGAGCCAATGAGCGCTAAGCTAGCTCAGGTCTCAATACGGTACTCAATGCTGAGGGTCCACACCAGGGAGCCAAGTTTAAGGAGTGATATTTGGAGGGTACCTGTGAGGGCAGATCGAGGTAGTTATTGTGTTTGATTTAATAGCCACTGAGTGCTAAGTTAGCTCAGGGCTTTATACTCACTCCCCAGGGTCCCATGGAGCCAATTTTAAAGAATGATATCGGCCCTATGACTGGGGGTAATGATAACATATGTAAAGCGTTTTGAGAATATAATGTGGATTGTGCTGTTATAATGAAACATAACGAATAAATTCTCAAGACATGTTAAGACAATCTGATTGGATGAAACGTGATCACGTGGGAGTGCATTAACGGCCGGTAAAGACCAGTGGCCTGTGCATTGTTGGTGATAAAGTGTAGTGTAGATTAATCCGTCGACCAGTTTACTGGGCGCCGCCATAACTGCGGTGGTACCTACATTCTGCGTCAAGCGTTCGTTTTCTACGCAATCCAGTGCTTCTTTGACCAATCTGAGCACTCTGTTTGACGAAACGTGAGCGTAACGCGTCTTTAAGAATGTGTGTGATGCGCAATGTGGTACCACCGCAGTAATGGCGGAAAACAATGGTCGCCGTATTGGTCTATATGAAAATGCGCACCACCTGAGTGCCCTGTGGGATGCAGGATTGAACCAATCAGAGTATAGAATTTTGTATTCGTGTCACATCGGTCCAAACTACATGGATTAGTCAGTTTCTTTCAAAACAAATGACCAAATACTTACATTTTGAAAATGAAAGTAAGATGGGTATATATATTAACCCTCCTATGACTGCAAGGGTCCAAATCGGTCAAAATGTTGGTACACTTGGTACACCAAGGTATATCCCGTGCACTTAAAAGTCAAACACTGTCAAACTGAGTCGACCATTTTTGACTGGTAAAAGCATTGCCTGGTATTGTTCAGGGTGGTAAAAATGACAGTCAAAAACCAGTCAAAAAATGCCCCTGTGTGCACATTTGGGTCAACAGTCAATACAGGCAGTTGACTGGTTTTGACCTCTACAGCAACTTGCCACTAAAGTGCAGCAATAGTAGGAGGGTTAATAGGGAAAATAAATGGTTGATGCTGGTCTTTACTAAAAGAAGAAAGACCTCGGAGTCATGGTCACAATAAAGGACTTTGCCTTCAGACCAGTGCTTTATTGCCCATAACATCATTACCTTGGTCTTTATCCTGTGGTATATAGACCGCATGCTGAAATTTTAATTCTTTATTATTGTTATTTTTTATTATTATTTAAAATGGAAAATTGCGTATCATTATGAGTAATATTATTTTAGTATCCACCACCATGCAAGCAGCAAGCAGTTATCAGTTGTCTCATCAGCAGCACGGCAGCAAAGTACATTTATCAACCGTCTTACCAGCGTCAGGTCCTGCAAGACACGGCTTAAGTGCATGGCCAGCGAGCGCTCGCTGAACGCGTCTGACTCCACGTCGGCGTCGCAGTCAGACTCTCGGCTGAGGGGCCGTGGGCTCCCTGGGGTCCTCTCCTCTGGTGTGCCGTGGTATTTGTGGGGTGGGGAGTTGGGCTTGCTGGATGGTTTGGAGTCGGGCGACCAAGGGTCTGTCTGGGTTTCGGTGTCTACTAGGGCCTTTTGCTGTGGGGAAGAGTTTTGGTGGTTAGTGATCTGCACAAAAATCACTTCATTTTATGTTTCTCATAACTTACATATTCTAAGACCAAGTAAAAATTATACTGGTGATTATTTTTGGCGGACCTACTTTACTGAACGCCACTATTTAAATATTGATTTATTTTGTCAATCTCTCTAATAACTTGTTCAATAATCACAAATTACTTTGCTACGTAGTTCCTGTTACATGCTTTCCAATATTTAAGATCATAATAGACATTGATTACTGAATGGCATATTTGGTTTCCCCAAATAATATTTCAGTGATAGAAGTATTCTTGATCTGGAAACCAGGAGATAAAAACCCCTCCATCCCGATCTGTTTATTTGCTTTTGAATGGATGATTGCCAATTCATTTTTTTGGACTTCGCATGGCATTTTGTGACTGCAGTGGTAAAATGACTTGTATGCAGCACATGTATGTACATCTACAAATGTTAGATAACTGATGTACCTTTGATGAACTGAAGCACAAAATAGGTGTGGGGCATTATACCATTTCGTATAAATTTCACATTTCTGATTTTTATTTGGTTTTTTTTATATATAAAAGCAACTGTGAACAATAGCCACATCAGTAAATGACTAAAGAGGTCATCTGATAGGCCAATCAAATGGTTCACTGCAGACCAGAGTGAAAAAAAAGAGGGAAAAATAAAAATTATGTATATATATATATAAACATAATTTAAGATTAAAGATTGGATTGAAGTCAAATTTACTAGGCAGTTTCCAAATCACCTATCGCTGTTTGAGACTTAGCCACCTCCCTTAGACAACACATGTGGCAGTTTGCGCAGTAGTATTTTTTTGGTGTCCTAGTTTTTCGTGCGTTGCGCATTCAATTTGAAGTGTTCTTAGTGGGCATTGTTTCATTTACTGCGTTCATGCAATTCTGCCATGATAGGTCAACTTGTGTTTTCACAAAAACAATTAATTTAATGTTGAAAAGTATTGTAAGTGAACCCTGTTCTTCGATAAATAAATAAATTGGATGCCCTATGTCCAAATCCTGTCTAACGTGAGATATCAAAACTTCAACTTTCCCAGAATGGTTTTGAGAGATATTTCCATCATATCAAACCATACGTATATGCACATCTTTGGCAAAAGTGTATTCAATCTTAAAGCATACAATAACAAAATAAAGCTGGCTGAATTATATTTCTCTCTCCACACCATGTACTTCGAGTAACTCTAGAATTTATGTCAATAAAATTTGTGAAACCAAGACCTTTTTTGTGATTTTGTTTCTCTGAAATCTTTTTACAAATTGCACAATCAGGTGATGTGATATACAGGGTCATTCTATCTGAGCAGTCAACCTGTGATACACAACAAAACAAATAGTGGCAGACAGGAGATAGAAATATGATCTGCATAAAAATAAGAAAATGACATGAATTAGTCGAGGCGTTTCTATGGGTTGCAGCTTCTTCTGATTTGAATTGGTTAACAAAAGCGGGGTAATGGTTGCCTCGGTTACGGTCCCTTCATTCTGCCTAGTTGAAGAGGCATTACAAACTGTTAATACAAAAAATTTATTAATATTTTTTAGAGGTAGACAGATGTTCCACATTCCTGATCAAGAAACACAAAATAATTAATTGGCATAACAAAAACCTTAATATTATGATGTAATGTTCTCTAAATGGGTAAATTAAAGCCAGTATTCACCTTCTTTAACCATAACCATCCCATATCCTGAAAAATCCTCCAAGGAGCACTTTTTTGGGAAAAATTCAGCACTGTTGGAAACTGGTACTTTCACCTCTTCAATTGGGACAAAATTACTAAGAAGTACAGGCCATAAGTGCTGAATAGGAAAGATCAACGAAAGTGCATGGTGCATTTATAAAGATAAGGGCATGTTTCCAAAAGTGCACTGATGGATTTTGGAGGATTCAGGAAGGTTCCTAGCCAGAATACCTAGGGGGTTAGGGTTAAAATGTCCGTAAATGCATCCATACTTTATAAGAATCAAGAGATATGTATAATTGTATATAAACCAACATGTGAAACTTTCAGCTTATTTCATTGTGTTGTCAATAGGGGTATGAATATTTGCGAGGCCTCTCTTAGCCACCATACTTTGTAGATGGGAAATTTGGTCCCTGTGTATATAATGTATCATGTATTTCCCATGTTGGCATAAAAAAAAATGGTCGGGAAAAAAAAAAAAACAAAAAAAAAAACACGTCACCGCACCGAATTTGAAGCCGATCGATGACCAGAAACCAGAGACTTTTTTTTTTGGCCTTATGTAAAACTGTGATCACTTATTTTAGATGATTAACAGTGTATAGTGACTTTGAGTTATTGCTGTATGCTTAACATTGTTTATGAAGAATCCTTTGTTAGTGTACACATACATCCTATCCCAACCATTTATGCCTTTGCATTAACACCATTGGTTGAGTGCACAAACATTGAATCGTATGCGTGTACATCTGGGGAAACTTTTAGGAAGATACAATACTCTTCATCACATTTCAGGGTGACAAATAATATTAAATCCATGATACATGATTGGTGAAAGGTCATTATGTGCCTTTGTACTTTGAGGATCAAAAAAGATAGAAATCTGTAAAATGTTCAACTTGGATGGTTGAAACACAGGGGTTGAAATTAACATTAGTTTGCTAGTCGGAGGCTAGTGGTTTTAGCAGCGGGACTACTAGCTGCTGGGGTTTGGGTAGTCTGATGGGCTTGTGAAAAAATGAAACAGAAATATTCAGTATGATCTCAGCATGATCTCGGCAAAAATATGTCGCTCACCAGCTCACGGTTCACTTCTTTTTCTTGTATAATTTATATTCACCTTTTTGCAGGATTACTAAAAAATGAGAAGGACAAGTAGCATTTTGACATAACTAGTCCCGTGGGCTACCATAAAATTCAAGTTAACTACGACCCCTGGAACATGAGAAATTTTGAAGAATCTATTTCACTCATTGATATAGGGCAGTGTCATATCCCACAGCAGTATGCAGTAACCAAAAATAACTGGAATTTGTTTTTCTGTTTTTTAAGTTTTTTTTTCCCTTCCTGTAGCAGAATTTTTGATACCTTCACCTACTTTACACCAAGTAAGATAACAAAAAAACTATATTTAGTTTTAATTGATTAACAATGGTTACTATGGTTTTAGTGCTGAAAAAGTAATAATAGGGTCCAATTTTCCGGTTCTAGCTAGACTTGCTCTGAGGGTTTTAATAAGGAATTAATTTAAAACAAATATTGTTAATTCTCACGGGTATAACATGTTAATTTAACCAGTTTGCATCGGAGGCCGTGTATACACGCAATTTTTTTTTGCACCACGGATCGGAGAGCGTCTAAACACGCCATAGGAAACTCCGGAATATTTGTATGCATGCTCGGTTGACGTGGCAATTACAATGAGCTGAGCGTACAGTGACGTGCTCAGTAGACGTGGCCACGCGCTGTGGAACCTTCCATTAACGTGTTTGTGTGGGAAAAAGAAACCCGCACAGGGGCCCAGAAAAACTTGTTTATTCCCGACGCGAACTGGTTAAGCTCATTTGATAGATGGAAAAACCACATGAATAAAACATGTTATAGATGTACCGGTACATTGCTTGCAGTGATTTAAGCTTTGATGTATATAGTTATGTTGATGTGTAAATAAGTCACTGATTAGGGGAGGGGGACATGTTAATTACAGATTAATAAAACAAAAAAATTCAAATCAGCGTTTAATAATGGTTGGAGACAGCATAGCTTGCAGGAAGCTTGAACACAAGGCATATTCACGTTTGCGACTATTGACCATGTCAGCTATGTTTATATTTGGAGCCTCCTGTGTCAACGAGTACAACTATACAGACCAACTATCGACCAATCAAGCCTATAAACCAATTAGGCTTATGACCAATAAGTACTAGTTTAGTACAACTATGGACCATATGTTTACATTTGGAGCTTCCTGTGTCAATTAGTACAACTATAGACCAACTATCGATCAATCAAACCTATAAACCAATTAGGCTTATGGAGCAATAAATACTAGTTTAGTAGACTATAGACCATGTCAGCTATGTTTACATTTGGAGCTTCCTGTGTCAATGAGTACAACTATAGACCAATTATCGATCAATCAAACCTATAAACCAATTAGGCTTATGGAGCAATAAATACTAGTTTAGTAGACTATAGACCATGTCAGCTATGTTTACATTTGGAGCTTCCTGTGTCAATGAGTACAACTATAGACCAATTATCGATCAATCAAACCTATAAACCAATCAGGCTGATGGAGCAATAAATACTAGTTTAGTAGACTATAGACCATGTCAGCTATGTTTACATTTGGAGCTTCCTGTGTCAATGAGTACAACTATAGACCAACTATCGACCAATCAAACCTATAAACCAAGTAGGCTTATGGAGTAATGAATACTAGTTTAGTAGACTATAGACCATGTCAGCTATGTTTACATTTGGAGCTTCCTGTGTCAATGAGTACAACTATAGATCAATTATCGATCAATCAAACCTATAAACCAGTTAGGCTTATGGAGCAATAAATACTAGTTTAGTAGACTATAGACCATGTCACCTATGTTTACATTTGGAGCTTCCTGTGTCAGTACTGTGTTTCATTGCAAGTGACAGTCTGCATGCTTACATCGAGGGCTTAAAACCAGAACTGGGTATGTTCACTTAAAATGTGTTATGGGGAGTTTCTGATTTTTCAGAAAGATTCAAACTTTTAAACTCATTTTTTTTTCAAAATGCTGATTTTGGACATAACCAGTTCTGGTTTTAAGCCCTTGATACACTGTATGTACTGTTTTAAAATGTTGTATTTTGATCTCCACATTACATCAAATATTGTAAAAATAATCAATAAAAAAAGCAGTGCGTTCATTTTTAATTTTTTTAATTAAATTTGTTTTATGCCGACACCTAATCAAAATGAAAATTTTAAAGTGTCTACCATTGACAGCAATAGGGGAGGAGTGAGGGGTGGGGAGGAGTGATGGGTGGTGAGGAGTGAGGGGTGGGGAAGAGTGAGGGGTGAGGGGTGGGGAGGAGTGAGGGGTGGGGAGGAGTGAGGGGTTAAGGAGGAGTGAGGGGTTAAGGAGGAGTGAGGGGTGGGGAGAAGTGAGGAGCGTGAGGAGCGTGAGGAGTGAGGGGAGGAGTGAGGGGAGGAGTGAGGGGAGGAGTGAGGGGAGGAGTGAAGGGAGGAGTGAAGGGAGGAGTGAGGGGGAAATGAGGGGAGGAGTGAGGGGAGGGGAAGAGTGAGGGGAGGGGAGGGGAGGAGTAAGGGTAGGGGGTGAAGCTTCAGTATGCGATATTAGTATTCCGTTCTAGCCAGCAAGACTTTCTCCCGTTTACCTCCTCCTCTGGGTCTATATCTGCAGGAGGGTCCTTGATGTCTTGATTAGATTTAAGATGTCCGGTTGCCATCAGACGATCAACTATCCCTTGGTGCTAAGGAGAAGAGATGTGCAATGGAGCGAAAAAAGGTGCCATTGTAGTTCTTAATTTACAGGAAATTTTACGAATCAGTCAAGCAATGACCAGATTTCAACAACGCTATAAACCAAGTGTTTCCAAGTATCTAAGGTCAGAGTACAAAAGCTGCTGTAACAGCAATTTTAATTGAGTATCTTACCGAATGTGTGCACAGCAAAACTCAAGTGCCATTTTGAAATATGTCAAAAAAAAATAAATAAAATAAAAAAATGTAGAAATAAAAATAACCTCAAAACAAATGAAAAGTGCATATTAGTGATTTCTGTATTGAAACAGCATGAACCAGTGAGAGCGAGTAAATAATGCCTAAACCTTGAAATGAAAATGGCTGTATAAACATCAAAACAATCAGGTATGGGCCGTTGATAAGTGGTTTGTTATGAAGCACACAATCTCAATCCAATGCTGATGTCAAACACCCCTCGATATGAGGGCAAAAAAAAACTAAACCAAAAACAAGACAAGCGTGTAATGTGAATGCGTGTAATGTGAATGCGTGACTGCAACAGAAAGCGAACACGACTCCGGGAGCCATTCCAGACGCTCGTCTTACCCCACGCATCTCCACGCGAGACGTCTGCTGGGACCGGCCCACCTGTACGACAGGGGTGGTCTGCATTTCGTGATCGGCTGCCTCGGTGGGAGGGGCCTCTGTGAGGGGGGCCTCTGTGAGGGGGGCCTCTGTGAGGGGGGCCTCTGTGAGGGAGGACTCAGTGGGAGGGGCCTGAGTAGGAGGGGCCTCACTGTGGGGCTCCTCCCCTCCCGTAACATGTTCCTGTAGGAATTTTGGTAAATGTTTTCTTTAATCCCTCTTTAAACATAAATTCCCATCCTTTTGATAAACCTTTTCTGGAATGTCGGTGTAACTTCAAAGGCTGGAAGGAAAGCTTTGTTCATCAAAGCATCTTAATAATATTGACAGCAATATTTCAAAAACACGAGATTACAATCAGCAAGTATTTATCTGAAAAGTAATTATTTGGAAGACTTTTTTTACCAAAATAGTGAACTTTAAGAGTGTAGTAGTTTTTCATATTTTCCCCCAAAACCAGCAAGTATTTGTAACTGAATAAAAATGTCAACTGAACAAGAATGTATAAAACTGATCGCCTTCATTTCAACCAAAAGTAAATCTCACAGAATATCAGTGAGTGTGTAGCTTGGTCAGAAAGGACCAAATTTTCTTGAAACTTGACAAAGGACTGACTGGAATTATGACACAACATATGTGACCCGCTCTGTGAAAATGAGTCACAAGTCGCAAATTTGAAAAATTGAGATTTCTATGTGGCTTTAATATTTTATTGATTGAAATTGACGTCAATTTCAATCAATAAAATATTAAAAATCAATGATTTTTTTGTGAGTAGGTTGTTTCATTTCTGTCATTTGTTTTCCTTTCGAATGCTTGTTTTCCTAAGAATTCAATTGTATTTAACTATGAAAATTATTGATTATTAAAAATGGCATATCTCCATAATGCAACATGTCACACACCTCTAACATATACCAAATTAAAGCTGATGATGTACTCTTTCCAGCCACTTAAAAATCTCAATTTTTCAAATTTGCGACTTGTGACTCATTTTCACAGAGCTGGTCTCATATTACTCTAAGAGGTTCTTTTGTTCTGAGCAAGAACCCTTGAATCAGAAAGTAAAGAGACTGAACACATCATTACTTTCTTTACTGACTCACCTGACTACCATGACTCATGGCTGTCCCATTCTGTGTAACCTCTTTACTATCAGGTACAGGCTCCTTGGTTTTGACCGAGAGGTTGGGATTCTCCGGCCCGAAGTACTTGAGGCGTTGTTCCGGAGTCAGTTTCTTCAGTTTCTTCTCCTTGGATTCTTCTTCTGCCATTTTGGCCTAAGAAATGGAAGTGAGATTTATAAATCAATATTTGTTTATTTTGCTTTTTGAAAAAGAACCCGCTAGGTTTGAAATGTAAGGCCAATAGCTATTATAATCAATATTTATTTCTGAAAGGCCATGAAGATCAGGTTTGGTATGTTTAATAGAAACTAACTTGGGAAATTTGTGGGGTTTGGACATGCAACCAGATTGTAATTCAGTTAAGATATAATTTAACTAATTTGACCCAACTAACCCTCCTACTACTACAAGGGTCAAAATCAGTCAAAATGTTGATATACTTCCCAAGGTATATCTAGTGCACTTAAAAAGACAAACACTGTCAAACCTTACGTGTACTAAGTACATTTACAGGTCAAAATGAGTTGACCGTTTGTGACTGGTAAAAGCATTATTTGGTATTGTTCAGGGTGGTCAAAATGACAGTCAAAACCAGTCAAAAATACCCGTGTGCACATTTGGGTCAACAGTCAAAACATGCAGTTGACTGGTTTTGACCTCAAGAGCAACTTCCCACTAAAGTGCAGCTAGAGTAGGAGGGCTAAAGAGACCTGATCAGGTGGAGAGATTTCAGATGTTTGACATCATCAAATCGCAAGCGTATTCTGCCAATTTCCGGAAATTTTGGTTCTCATTGGAACACTGATATGTTCCCTATGAAATGAGATATTTCACCAAACAGTTGTCAGAAGTTTAGTTTCACAGTAACAAAAAATTGGCAAAATGAGTTTATGACTCATTTTGGTAAATATTTACTGTAAAACCATGCTTCTCACAACTATTTTGAGAAATGTGTCATTTTAAAGAATGTTTTCGTCTCTTCCTCAAGTCAACAATCGATATTCCAATGAATAAAGAAAAGTTCTGGAAATTGCCGTTAAAATAGCGAAAAAATGTGCCGTGTTACTCCTCTACTGAGTCAACTACATTGGTTACCAGTAAGTGAAAGAATTATGTATAAAACATTGTTGTATGTCTATAAGTCACTGAATGGGCTCTCTCCCCAGTACATCCAAGACTGCCTACTTGTCAAAATTCCATCTAGTGACATGATGAGAACTCGCTCCACAGGCAGTATCAATTTTGTTGTTCCTGTTAATACCAAGAAATGTGCTGGAGATAGAGCCTTCTCGGTGGCTGCACCATATCTATGGAACAGGTTACCTGTGCATATTAGGAATGCTACAAGTCTAAACTCATTCAAAATTTCACTTAAGGATTATCTATTTCCATGATGTTTTATTATACTTAAATTATTGCTGTACTGTTCATATCTGCGCTTTGTATCCTTAGGAAAAGGCGCATTATAAATGCAAGTTATTATTATTTTTTTTTTATTATTATGTATCTATAAAACTTTGTCACTTCTGGCATTTTCTGGCTTCTTTTTTGAGGCAAGTAACAGGACTGGAATTTCATTTTTGAAGGAGCAAGACCAGTTTTCCTGAGTAAAGGGCACTTCCATAACAATATCAGAATGTCTATGGGAACATTTTTAAGGAGCACCAAGGCCAAGACAAGGGTAACAGAGGGAGTGATCGGCCTCTGTGGCTCTCATGAAATTCCCGGCTGAGGTACCGTGACCATCTCCTGTGCAGGGGTCACTACCCCATCAATCATTACCATTTGTCCTTGCTCCTTGACAAAGTTCTCCAGCTGTGCCATGGCTTCATCCGCTTCTTTCTCCGCCTCAATCTTCTGTTTCTCGACCAGGTCCACTTTCTGGACAAGCAGATGTTTTTCCTGAATAAGGAGAGAAAAAAATAAATAAAAATGATATTCAGGCCTCCCAGTGCCTAATCTACCAAATATAGGTTTTTAAATAGTTTTTTTTAAAGCAAAATATAGGTTATTATAGGTTTACCAAATGCCAAAATATAGGCTTTTATAGGTTATATCCCGTGATTATGCAGTGTTAAGTAACATGTTTTTGGTAAATTGCCTACCTTCTGAGTACTTTTTTGCAACAAAGTACATTACCCCATACACTGTCCGGCAGAAAATCTAAGAGCGGTACACATGTTACAGTTTGGCTGCTGTTTTTGGCTTCATCTCTGTATACTTAGGAAGTAATTTTTCTTCAAAGCCATGAGGATTTTATGAGGAAGTTGAAAATGTGTTGCAGGAGATTAAAAATATAGGTTTTTATAGGTTAACATAGGTTTTTTTGGGGAAATAAAGGTTCCGATTTTGAAATGTAGGTTTTTATAGGTTTCACTGGGAGGCCTGGATATCGGAGTTTTGGGACACATTTAGAAAACATTGTTGCATCACTTTGCATCACTTTGATAGAGTTTTATTGTTAATTTGTGGTAAAATATCTGTAAATGCATCCATAATGGAGTGTCGTGGCCGAGCGGTCTAGCGCACCGAACTCAAGTTCTGGTGTTGCCAGCAGCAGGGTGTGGGTTCGAGCCCCGGTCGTGACACTTGTGTCCTTGAGCAAGGTACTTAACCATAATTGCTTCGTCCTTCGGATGGGACGTAAAGCCGTAGGTCCCGTGTGTTGTATAATGCACGTAAAGTGGATTGTCGTGGCCGAGCGGTTTAGCGCACCGAACTCAAGTTCTGGTGTTGCCAGCAGCAGAGTGTGGGTTCGAGCTTCGGCCGTGACACCTGTGTCCTTGAGCAAGACACTTAACCATAATTGCTTCTCTCCACCCAGGGGTTAAATGGGTACCTGTGAAGGCAGAATTGGTTTGCTCTATATGCGCTAGAAATGGCAGCAATTGAGCTGTATACTCCCCAGGGAGCTGAGATGGTTTCAGGAATGATTTATGGGCCTTATGAGCCTTATGAGCAGGGATAATAATATAATGCGCCTTGAGCGCCACTTAGTTGGTGGATACGTGCGCTATATAAATATATACATTATTATTATTATTATTACTTTATAAGAATCAAGATATATATCTAAAAAAAAAAACAATTTTTGAAAGTTTCAGCTTATTTCACTGTGTTGAGAAAATTGTGGAAGATCTTCACGTTTTGGAGAAAAACAAATTGCATATAAAATGGTGTTTTGCAATCTCACAAGACATCGCCCTCATGTGTCAGGGATTACATGAGCATGAACAAAATGATGTTTTTACCGCTATGGGAATGTTTTTTTGAGAGGAGAGGGGGGTGACGATGATCTGAAACTCACCGCTTCCCACTTTTCCTCTTTCTCCTTGACCTGTGTCTTCAGCAGGGTCACCTTCTTGTGACTGTCTTCCTTCACCACCTTGACCTCATTCTGAAGACCTTGGACGATGAAGAGAGCCTGGGCACGGGGGAAATAATGATTGAGAAATGTATCAAATTAATTTCTCATTATTCTGTATTGATCGGCACCATTCTCAGTCAATATTTTACCATTACAAGGCCATGAAACAAATTAAAAGACAATAGACCTTATGCATTGACGTCATCACGCCACCATCTTAGAGGTAAAACGATGATGAAACAATGGAAAACGCACATCTATACACGCGCGGCACACAGATTGGGCCAATGAGCAACCTTCTTTTGACCTCTAGCCGAGGGCGCCCTACTCAAATGACGTCATGTGCATAAGGTCTATAATCAGGTCGGTGGGATGAGGTCTTTTTCTCTTACTGCAATCTTAATTGGTAAAAAATAAATTGCTAACTTTATTATTGGATAAATACAAATAAATCCATTTAAACAACTGAATAGATAAGGCCCCCCAAAAAAAGACTCCGGTTTCTTGTCATCGGTCGGCTTCAAAATCGGTGTGTTGATGCGTTTTTTTTTTTGCCAACAGGGAAATACATGATACATTGTATATGCGGGGATCAAATTTCTCATATATATACTGAGACGCAATAGAAACTTACCACTTTTTCGATCTTAAATTATCAGTAATCACAATGCACAAATGTATGATGTGCACTTATTTTAGCAACGTGACCCTCTGACGTTTCGCGGTGAAGTGGATACAGATGGGATCGAGTACAGTGGACAAAACGTGGACATTTCCTCAATAAAATGCCAACATTTCTAATCCAAATTGTTGTGTTGTCTTATTTTGAACTATTTCAATTTTATGCTATTCCAAAACAAGTGGTAAGTTTCTATTGCGTCTCAGTATATAAAGTATGGTGGCTAAGGGAGGCCTCACAAATCGGGCAAACGTTCATACCCCTATGTGAAAAAGTCGTTTAAAGCACAGCACGGCAGAGTTCCAATCGATCCAGCAATTTTGGCTGCAATTTGACATCGTTTCATAGCAACAACAAAAAAAGAAAATTAAAATGCTGATGCGACGTGCGCAGAGACCAGAAACCGTAGACTTTTTTTTGTTTGGCCTAATATGAAACAAGCAAAATAAATATTGCATGAAAGTGGAGACTTGTAGGGACAATGGAGACACACAGACAAAACATACACCATGGGATTGAGGAAGAAAGCAGACAGGACAGACAAATACAGAAAATCTATAGGGTACTCAACTCAGGCCCGTGATTTGACAAAAGTGAAAAATCCTGAAAAATGAGTAGCGGGCCTGGGTCTCCCTTTGGTCTTAGAGGACACAGCCCCCTGAACCTCCTGGATGTTTCATTTTGAAGGATTTACAGACTCTCCACATCCCCACAAATGAGAAACTAGAGGTTTGGACACAATACAGGCTACTTTTTTCTTTCCTTGGTGGCTACTTCTCTTCTTTCAAGAAATTTCTGAGGCTAAGGAAGATTTGTAAAAAATCCTGAAATCAGGCAAAATCCTGAGAAATCACAGACCTGTCAACTATATACACTTTTCAGGGGTGTGATTTGATGAGTGATAAAAATCCTGAAATAAATGGGTAGCTGGTCTCGGTCTTCCATTGGTCTAGAGAATGAAGGCCCCCTGAACCTCCTTGGTGTTACAATTCAAAGGAACTGCAGGCTCTCTAAAATCACCACAAATAAAAAAAACTAGAGGTTCGAACACAATATATATGACATAAAAACACAATAAAGGGGGCCACTTTGCATCCGTCACGTTAGCAGTTTTTCCAATGGTTGTTATTTATTTTTAAGTACCTGAAACCGACCAAAATGTGTTTCAACATGTGAATGGACATGCAGGCTTATACTAGAACTAATTTGAGTTGATTTATTTTATTTTTTAATTTTTTAATTTATTTTTTTACTCTCAAATTTCCATAAAAATTGGACGGAAAAAGTTACCTCACTTTTCCGTCCATTTGTTGATGGAAATTTTTAGGGTAATTAAAAAAATAATAGTAACTAGAAATTCAGAGTTTGTGAACAAACTCAAGGTGTTCGGAAGTGACGGTAATTGATGTCCTCATCAATTGGGATCATTGTTAAAATGTGACTTAAGATTGTTTTCAAAAGTAAGTTGCCTTACTCATTTCAAAGAAATAGCTTTTCGGTATTGGCTTTTTCAACAGCCCTTTCCATTCGTACAAAAATGACACTGCAGTATTAAGTTAATACGATCTATGGTTTTAGAAATATTGTAGCGCATCCGTTATTGGCTTAAACGCCCAACCACACATCTATAAAATATATTTTATCCTGCAAGAGCTTTAGCCTGTGACACCGCAAACATCCCCGTGAAGACCGCCAGCTGTTTTCCAGTAGATAACGATCTCAGTCTCTGCGGTTTGTAAACAATGGGCCCCAGAACCACGAGTGTCTGGTGTGTGTTAAGTCAATGGGATTTTGGCCCAGAAAAGGAATTTTGAAGAAAAAAAACAAATCAAAACTTTGACCTTCTGCTACGACCGGAAGCAAATGTCAGACGATTTTGACGTTAACTTTTCAAATGTTGCCTAAGCCTTGATCTATCAGATCCCAGATTATGAACATCATAGCTTTAGTATATTTTGATATACAGTCGATAGCAAATGGTCATTTTTAAAACTTAAATGGCTTGTAATTTGATACCTGATGACGTTACGTAACAACTTCTAGATTCATCTACATGATAAGGTCTTTATATGTGTGAAGTTTCAAGGTTGTGTGAAATTGTTAACTTGCACTTTCGATGTAGAGAAGAGTTAAGGAGAAGAAGAAGAAGGAGAAGTAAAAAAAAACAAAAAAACGGAACAATAACAATAGTTGTTCGGCTGAAAAGCCGAACACCTAATAATCAACTCAAATTATATTTAGGATAAGCATGCATGTCTATTCAAATGTTGAAATTCTTTTTGGGTGGTTTCAGATATTAAAAAAAAAATACAACCATTAGAAAAACTGCTAACGTGACGGTAGGAAAGTGGCCCCCTTTATTGTGTTTTATGTCATATAGGTTATTTCTTAATTCCCTTATTGCTACTTAACTTCTTAAATTTGGAGGCAAAAAGAGATTCGTCAAAAACAAAATCCTGGAAAACAGGAAAAATCCTGAGAAATCACAAGCCCTAACAGAATTACCGGTTAAACAGCAAAAAACATGGGCAATAAATACAAGCACATCTCGTTTTTATACCTCTTTTCTGTACTGCTTGAAGGCGGACGGCAGTTTCTCTTGGGAGACCTTCTCCCATTGTCCCTCATCCTCAATCGGTATCTTCTCCTCAAAGGGGACCTCATGGACCGGCTCCAGGTTGGACTTGTTGCGGCCGGCTTTCTTGGGCGTGGCCACCTTGGCGGCGGAGTCGATGCTATCAATCGACACTGAGGGAAGATTGGATAAAACAGTGAGGAGGGATACTTTGATTAAAGAGGTTTAAAAGGATGGGTACATCATTAATTTACCCAAAATTTGCCAATGATTTTTTTTTTTTAAAGCTGAAGGTGGTTAAGGTGAGAAAGTTCAGAAGTGTTTTCATTTTAGAGAAAAACAAGAAAATCAATTCAAAGAGGTCAACGCTTTTATACGTTATGCTCGTTATGTGAATGAACAATTCCCCTTTTAATTTAGTAAATGTGTAAAAAATTGCTTACCAGAAAGATTTGCTTAGCATATTTCTTTGGTTACCGGCCAAACTTTCATACAAAATGTATACATTTTGGCTGGTAGTCTGTTTTATATTGCTTAGCAAAAATATTTGCTTAGTAAAATTCTCTGCTTAGCACAGCAGCTAGATTAAATTGGCCCCAGATAATTACCAGTGTTGGACCTTCGCTTAAATAGGTTTGTCTTTTATATCTAGTCATATTTTGGGGTAAGTTAAGTGAGAAGAGTACCTTCAGAAATTACAGTAAATTTGTATAATATACCAAATTTTAGACACTAAAAAAATATTACACGCTCTAAATTGCTTCAGTGATTCTATGAGGCAAAACCCTGTACCTTTTGGTGTGTTGGGCTTGGACGATTTAGGCGTATCTGGGGTCTGTTTGGGAGACGGTTTGGGGGTTTCCTGGGCTGGAGCCGCTGTACTGCTCTGTCTGCTCAGAGAGTCCTGTAGACAAGAAAAAAATAGATGACGTTAAACTTGTCGAATTACACTGGTCAACAATTTTTTTTAAGTTGTCTGCTTCGGAGATAAAATGTGCTATTTATAATGGATTTTGATGTGCTGAATTCAAATATGACAATTAAAATTGCTGATTGGCTACTGTTTCCAAGATATTTAAGTTTTTACATTTTACGAACTATGTATATGGTGTACATAGCAGATTTTTAATCATGAATTATCATACGCTATTCCCATACGTGTACACATGTACATGGAGATCTTGAAAACTAGAGCCAATCAACAATTTTAAGCATCATTTCCATTCTCAGTGACCCATAATTAGTCAAGTTTGACTTCATTTGTTTCGGAAGCATTTTGGCTGTAGACCAGTGTTATTTGATGTGACACTTGTTTACATTTGGAGCACTCTCTCTTGATATCATGGATTTCACGGCAAGCAACAAGTCTATATGATATACATTCTGTATATATACATAACAGCAAAAGAAACGTCACCCCCTAAATTTTGATAAGTCTGAGAACGTGTTTAGCTTATGTGTCCTCAGACGTCATGCATGACAAATTTTGAGGTCAACCAAATTTGCCACATTGTGTTCGTGTTACACTCCATACTCATAATATTCTTCATTAAACAAATTATATTAATTATAAAATGAAAATAATAAATATTTTTTGGGGTGACGTTTCTTTTGCTGTTATGTATATATATAACATCACATATTGAAAAATGTAATAATTAGACATAAAGCTTTGCATGGTGGAAAGTGGTAGTTAGGCCCCCCAAAAAAGTCTCCGGTTTCTGGTCATTAGGTTGGTTTCAAAATCGGTGCGGTGAAGCACTTTTTGTTTGTTTTTTGTAATCTTTTTTTTTCAAGTAGTGAAATATGTGATACATGTATATACGGTTATTGGAAACAGACCAAATCAGGCAAACGTTCATACCCCTATGTGAAAAAGTTGTTTAAAAACACAGTATATCAGAATCCCAATTGATCCAGCAATTTTGACCGCAACTGGACATCATTTCATAGCAAAAATTAAAAATAAAAAATAAAAAAATGGTGGGGCTGAGGCGACGTACGTGGAGACCAGAAACTGAACACCTTTTTTTTTGGCCTTAATTAACATAAACCCTAACCTTCCCAAATCCTCCAAAATCCTCTTTGCTAAAGTGAAGGATTTTGAATGATTGAGGTTACATGCTACATGCTCTTTGCTAAAGTGAAGGATTTTGAAGGATTGAGGTTATTAGGCATACTTGCCTTTCCATGGTACATGTACATCCATGTTTGTTGTAGTGATTGCAAGGTCAGTGCTTGGGCCAGTGGACACTGTTTATTGCTCCATGCATGCAGGGAGGGTCCCTGGCCATGTACATGTATCACAGATTAGAAACACATGTGTGCATACATGTCATGTGCTTGCTTTACTACTGAATGATTTTGGAGGATTCGGGTTATGTGTAAGCAAATGGGCCTAGGGAGTTAGGGTTACACAAAAAACTTCTTGCAGATATCTATAAAAAATCAACTAGAAGATTTCTTTGATGACAGCCAGTCATTTCTTTTGACTGCCACAGTTCAACAGAGGGTGTATTAGATTAATAATAATAATAATAATAATAATAATATTATTATTATTATTAGATTAATGATGTGAGCATCATCATATCATTGATACAACCGAATTGTGAATAGATCAATGGTATTTTGTCCTGAAGCAGGGTTTCAGACATGTACAATGCACTAAAAAATAATGTATTGTGCAATTAGCGTTTTAGATTACAAATCAGAGAAGAGATTGGAATACAGTGTCGTTGCAACTTGATAACCGGCTGTAACTTAATCAAAGGGGGGGGGCGACCTTTGTGACTACTCTCGTTCATTCAATGCCGACTAAGGGTGCTTTCTACTGTCCTTATATTGTAGTCAATGGTGATGGCTGTTTTTTTGTTGTCTCGTGGTAAGTTATACCAGAGTCAACTGCCCTGAAGTGACCTGATGGAAATGTGTAAATGCTTTTTTAACATTATCTAGTAACAGAGAGTACCTGATATGTTGCAAACAACTAGATTTGTTTTTTTGTCTAGCGGTAAGTTATATCCAGGACCGACTGCCCTACAGTGACCTGATAGAAATGTATAAGTACTTTTTTACATTTCTAGTGACAGAGAGTACCTGATATGTTGCAAACAACTAGATTTGTTTTTTTGTCTAGCGGTAAGTTATATCCAGGACTGACTGCCCTACAGTGACCCGACAGAAAGGAGAGCTCCTTATATGATATTTCGCAAGAGAATAGAAGTCCATTTGTTTTGTTGTCTAGTGGAACCTGTAAGTTATACCAGGACATACTGCCCTATAGTGACCTGATAGAAATGTGTAAATGCTTTTACATTTCTAGAGACTGACGTGCGAAGGTTTTTAGCTTATAATTAAAGGCATATAGCCTGTTTTTTTCCCCACTATTTTAACAGCAAATTCCGGCAATTTCATCGAAACAAATGCTTTAAAATGACACATTTCTCAAAAGAGTTGTGAAAAGCATGGTTTTACAGTAAATATGTCCCAGCATTGGATTTGATTTATGCGCCCTCAGGCGTGCCATATGAGGCTGTTCAACAAGCGTGACCTCTAGGTCACATATTGTACAGTGTATAGTTTTTGTTTTCTTTCGCGCACGCAGTGTTCGTCAATTTTCGTGCTGAGAAAGTTCAGGTTGGGTTTGGATTCCATCTTTTTGACCAGTTTTTCGGGACTTCAGCAAGGAACAGCGAACATTCCTCTGCGGACCCACACTTCGACTGAGTGAACTATACTACTCAAAGCAATTTAGGGAACACCGGATTTTTAACATCAAATAGGTTTGAAATGTTCCATGAACTGGGATTTTCATTTGCAACGCCCTCTCTCTTTCAGTAGTCATGTCATGAAATGTGTAATCACTACATGCATCCTTTATCATCTGTTTCATTGTGCAGTTGTTTCTCATCAATTCTGTGAAACATTGTGTTTATCTGAAATAAATGATCTTGCTTTAACTGAGATTATTCCGGTGTTCCCTAAATTGCTTTGAGTAGTATATTTCAACCATAATATTAGTATTTTGCGTGGAACATTTCCGACAGTAAACTCATGTGTAAATTGGAAAACGCATGGGCTACGTTTTAATGGACAGCGCCATCTTAAATTTTTCGACCTCGCCAGAACTTTATCGGACCGTCGCATTCTCTGCTTTATGATAACTGTTGGTTAACTGTATAATCGTTTGAAGTTGTTCCTGGCATCATTGTAAATAACATTTGTGAACTACTGGGATATTGTTTTAGTATCTCAACTAAAGCTAGTGTGTGTGTGCAACACCAGCCGGCCGGTCAACACGCTGGGTGCTGACCCAAAAATGATGTGAGTTCAATCCACAACACTTCCTGAATATTCATTTTGGCGCCTTGTTTACTGTGAAACCAAGCTTCTGACAGCTATTTTCTGAAATATCTCGATTCAAATTGGTGTCCTTTCTAAAAGGAAACTGTCAAAGCTCCAATGGAAACAAACCAAATCCGAAATTGCCTGTAAAACACGGCGAAAATAGTGAAAATAACTTTTTTTCCCCCCACTTTCCTTTAAAATGACAGTACCGCAGACAAAAAGGTTTTCCTAGGGTAAATTGATACCATCAACTTAACACCAAGTAAATTACAATTTGACCATTTGCTTTTTTTTGGATTAACTAATTCTATTGCTTACATTTTTAACAGGAAAAGTAATTAATGAAAGTGTAACTAATGCATTCTCACTATTTTCTCATTAGGCCAAAAAAAAAGAAGAAAAAAAGTCTCAGGTTTCTGGTCTCCGTGCACGTCACCTCAGCACCTCAGTAGTTTTCTTTTTTGTTGTTGCTATGAAACGATGTCCAATTGTGGCCGAAATTGCTGGATCGATTGTAATTCTGTGTTTTAAACGACTTTTTTTTTCACACAGGGGTATGAAAGGTTGCCCAATTTGTGCGTCCTCTCTCAGCCATGATACGTATGGGAAATTTGGTATGGTTCCCAATAACTGTGTATACATGTAACACGTATTTCACTGGTTGGCAAAAATGATTACCAAAAAAAAAAAAAAAAAAAAAGTGTGTAACCAAACTGATTTTGAAGCCAAGCTATGACCAGAAACTGGAGACTTTTTTTGCTTGGCCTTAATGACACTATGCAATGAGCTGAAACTTTCACAGGTCAATTGTCTTATATAATTATATATTAAAATCAAATGAAGTCAGCCACAGCAGAAATGGCAATAAACCAATGCTATACTTTCCCTAAAAAAAGGATTTGCACTAAAACTTAAAAATATGAATTTTTTTGTATTGTATGAAGGGAATAACAGTTTGACCCTTGGTCTTTACCGCAGGTTAATGACCGGTTTTTGGGCGTGGTCACGGGCGATAAGCACCGAGCCGAAGGCCTGTATCGCTTTCATTTTCAAAATGTAAAAATGTGTAATTTTTGTTGAATAAAGCCAAATAGAAATGGGCAAATTCATGTTTTGGGGACACAAAAAAAACCCACTTTCAAACCACATGTACATAAGTCAGTCAGGTGATGCGAAACAATCTCTGTCACTCTGATTGGTTCAAATCCGCACAAAACAGCTGGCAAACAGCCGTCACATAGGCACTGCTCAGATGTTGAAAAGCCATGTCTTTACCATCCGTTAATACACCCCCACGTGATTACATTTTGTCCAATCCGATGGTCTAAACTGTCTTGGGCAGTTATGAATGTACTTTCAATCGCGCTTACCACTTTTTTATTCAGATTCGATGACTGTCGGCTTGGTGGAAGACTCTTGTCATCTTTCAACTGAAACAGAAGTGGAAACTGTGTTAGGGAGGACGGCCAAAGTCTTGGTTCAGCCAAGCTTAGCCTTTGAGAAGCCCAGCCAGGCCTGGGCTACCTGGCCTCCTAATCCTGTAACAATACAGTACCTGCCAATCAACATAACCTACAATCCCGGTCAAATCTCGCTGGGCCCCCCGGCCCCCTGACAATGTTGGCTCTCATTCCAAGGTCTGTGCTCCGGCTGGAGATAACAACATTGGTGGGGGAGCGGGGTGGCGGGGGAGCGGGGTGGCGGGGGAGCCGGGACAGAGGAGGGTATGTTTATTGTCACGTGTCCCAACTATTTTGGCCGGGATTGTCTGAATTCCCTTGTAGTATTTGTGAGCGACATGTCCATTCTATCCATGCGCTTCTTGTCTGTCTTTGTGAATTTTATTTTATTTTATTATTACAGTAGTACTATTATTTTTTCCCTAGAGGGGTGTTTGGTTTTGTTTCCCAAACATGAAATGGCATCCAAAGGTTGAATTAAAGAACATTTATTTTGGGGAAAAATAATATTGTAGATTTAACCTAACGTGTGATAAGTACTGTATACTCAGTGTTTTCCGAGTTCTGCGGAGAAAAACACACAATTGTTTTACACGGGTGGGATTCGAACCTACGATCACCGCGTTCCAACGCACATGTCTCAACCACTACACCACCGTGGGACCCGCTGAAATAGACACTAAGGTTGAATTAAAGAATATTTAACTGTACAATAAAGAAGGAGACTCACTCCCTTGAAGAGGCTTATATGTTGTTTGTGTATCCTAATACGCTTTTCGCGTTGAACACGAACTCTCTTTTAAGTGATAACATGTTTTTGGGTGCAATTTTATTAATTCATAAGAATATTAGTTCAGAAAATATTGTTTAAGCACGATGCATGACTGCAATGCGCTTGCGCGCATAACACAGATGATCAGAACTTTATTGTAGGGTGCACCGTACACGGTTCACCATGACGGTTCACCATGACGGTTCACCATGCCATTTTGGTCCATAAGTTCCCAAAAGAGAGTTTTTGTTCAACGCGAAAAGCACATTAGGATACAAAAACAACATACAAGCCTCTTCAATTTGTTTTCATCCCCTCATTCCGTTATTTTGACGAAAAATCCAACGGTGATTCATCGATACTAAAATAGAAAGGAAGGGAGTGACCCTCCTTCTTTATTGTCCAGTGGTGAACCGTGGTTACATTATCCATCGACGTATGAACTGTGGTATTGTCGGCGGATACCACGGTGGTATAGCGGATAAGACACCTGCTGTGGAACGCGGGGATCATAGGTTTGAGTCCTACCCTAGTAATATTATATTATTTTTGTTTTAAATGTTGTTGTATTTTTCCCAATGTTCTTTAATTCAACCTTTGCCTCCAATTCAGCTGTTACCACTGTGGTGTATTGGCCAAGACTTCTGCGTTGGAACGCGAGGATCGTAGGTTCGAATCACACCCAAGTAGAAGGATTGTGTATTTTTGTGGTTCTACAATAATATTTTATTATTTTTCCCCAAAATAAATGTTCTTTAATTCAACCTTTGGACGCCATTTCACGTTTGGGAAACAAAACCAAACACCCCTCCAGGGGAAAAAATAATAATACTACTGTAATAATAAAATAAAATAAAAAACTGAAATAAAATAAAATTCACAAAGACAGACAAGAAGTGCATGGATAAAATGGGCATGTCGCTCACAAATACTACAAGGGAATTCAGACAATCCCGGTCAAATCTCGCCTCTCATTCCAAGGTCTGTGCTCCGGCTGGAGATAACAACATTGGTGGGGGAGCGGGGGAGCGGGGACAGAGGAGGGTATGTTTATTGTCATGTGTCCCAACTATTTTGGCCGGGATTGTAGGCTTAGCCCAGCCAAGTAGAGCTCATTATAATGGCTGCAGTTGTGAACAAAAGACAGATGAGGTGTCCATCAAGTCTGTTAACAATAAGAGCCACTTAAGATCTATTCATTAGTGAAGGGTCTTTTGTGCTCAGCTAGAGGATTATACAGGCCTGGGCAAGGCCTGGGCTAAGCCTGGGCTTGGCTGGGTTTCTCAAAGTCTTGGCTGTACCATGACTTTAGTAAACTTCTCCATTAGTAAACTTCGTTGCAAGGACATATAAATTTATAAAAGTGTTTTGTTATTAATTTTTGGAAAACAGCAATCTTGTGGGATCACTCCGGTGTAATGAATGCAATCTTCCTTTAGAAAGCGCTGGTTTTGCTCAAGAGTGGTTAGATGAAAACAATTTTGGGCAAGTCAACAACGAAGCAATAGTTTATTTATATATTTGTTAAAACATGTTATTTAATATTTTATGAAATAAAAAAAAAACTGATTCATTCAGGAATCAATTTGAAACTACACATATAAAGTTGTTCTTTCTTTTAGTCTGCAGAAACTCAAAATCATGCAGGGCTATGTCGGCGATGTGTGAAATTATATAACTTGATTGATATGAAATCAAGTTTGAATTTTATGATAATTAACATATGGTTTGACTTGTTGTAAGCAATCAGCAACTCCAACAGTTGCTAAATTTGGTTTGAAAGCTTGAGCCAACATGCAAAAAACTGAAAAGCTCAAAGTTCATGCTTGCATTATAAGGCAAAGAAAATATGAAAACATCACAGCCAGGGCTTATCCAAACTGCTTTCAAAAAAAATAAATGTTGGATTTCTGTGTCAGCAAGTGTCATAAGAAGATGTAGTTTTAGGCCAAAAAAAAAAGTCTCTAGTTTCTGGTCATAGGTCGGCTTCAAAATCGGCATGGTGACATACTTTTTCTTTTTCTTTTTTGTTAATCTTTTACATATATACGCGGTTATTGGAACCAGAAAAAATTTACCATACACAAAGTGTGGTGGCTAAGAGAGGCCTCACAAATCGGGCAAACATTTATACCTATGTGACAAAGTTGTTAAAAACACAACACAGTAGAATTCCAATCGATCCAGCAGTTTTGGGTGTAATTGGACATCGTATCATAGCAACAACAACAACAACAACAAAAAAAAAAAAAAAAAATGCTGATGCGCGGGTCTGAGACGATGCACGCGGAGACCAGAAACGGGAGATTTTTTTTATTTGGCCTGAGTAACAAAATTAATTTGTTTAAAGCATGGGGAATAATACTCTTAATAGGTTAGGTGAAATGCAGGCAGCCGAGTGGAATATACAAATCTTGCATTCGACGACACGTCATCAAGAGTAGATTAACAAAAATATGAGAATGTGAAAACAGTGAGCCATTTTGCGTTCAATCGTTAGGTGTCAATGGGCATATTCCGTTAAGATGAAGTAAATGGACAAATAATTGTATGCGTGAATAAGCGAAGGGTGTTAAGCATTTGGGGAAACTTCTCAAGTTAATTCCTTCCATGGGTATAGGCACCAATTAGTCTTTTCATCTTGTGGCTCTCGAACACAAGAAACAGATTACAGAATTGTAAGCGAACTAATCTTTTCCCAGCATAAAACATTTCGTTTCAGTTTTATTTTCGAAAGCCTTGGGTACCCTACAAATTTTTTTTTATCACCAATGAGTGCTCCTGAAATAAAGAAAAAAAAAAGCCTAGAGCAGTGTGGACAAAGGCTGTGCGAAAAGCATCATTAAATTTTCACGTTTTAATCGATTCTTGACGTCGTACGTATTCCACTGATGCTAGCATACACAAAATAAAACTCATTCAAAATTCAAATCAAAAGTGCAGCATTAATGAAATGGCGTCACTCCAAAACCGGCACACAAAAGATCTTTGGAAGCGATGACTCACGCTGGCATCGTGTTCGGACAGTGACAGTGACGGCGGGCCACTGGGGGGATGAGGGGCAAACTCTAGCCCTTCCGTCTGTGACATTTTGTTGGCGTGTTCCAGGTACTTACCGGGTCAGAATGCAATTGGAATGGAGGAAACGTTGGTTAGCTTTTTAGATTGTGAAGAAATATATAATCTTTGTTTGTAAAATAAAAAATGTTTTATTAATCGACTGAAACAAACAGGATAGCTAATATGTTACAAATAAAACTTGAAAACTGTAATGATTTTGGGTTGTAAATTTAAAACAAATTCAACAAAAGTACAACTGCTTTTCAAGACACCACTTAACCCAAAACTTGACATCAAAACTGAAGGCCAATTTAACAAACTGTGTATTTTTCAATCTTTTTATAGCTGATGAAAAGTGTGTGCTAATTTCATCCCAACTAGTATTGGTTTTGTGCTTGTTGTGTACAAAAGTTATAAGAAAATAGAAGATCCAAAAAAATCTCTCTCTCAAAAAGAAATCATGATTATTTTTCCTTTGATGTGGGTGCATATGAGTATGCTTTCTAGTGTGTCTTATAGTGTGTCTATACCATCAGTAAAATGTCTGTGAATGCATACGTACTTTCTAAGAATCAAGAGATATGTGTTCAGAAACCATCCTGTGAAAGTTACAGCTTATTTCATGGGGAAGATGGGGAAGATGGGGAACAGAGGGAAGATGGGGAACAGAGGGAAGATGGGGAAGATGGGGAACAGAGGGAAGATGGGGAAGATGAGGGAAGATGGGGAAGATGAGGGAAGATGGGGAACAGAGGGAAGATGGGGAACAGAGGGAAGATGTAGAAGATCGGGGAAGATGAGGAACAGAGGGAAGATGGGGAAGATTGGGAAGATGGGGAAGATTGGGAAGATTGGGAAGATAGGGAAGATAGGGAAGATAGGGAAAATGGATCATGGCCATGATCCATTTCAAATTTGTAATTTTCCATTTCAGTTTTCTAAAAGAATTTCTATAATAATTTCTCAAGACGTTTGGTACCATCACCAAACTTCACATCAACTAAGTTGTTTAGATTATAATTCAGTAATTTTGTAATCGGGTAATTTGCCAAAGGTGTGCACTCCCTTTAACATCATTTAAAGTGTACGCGTACCTTTATTTTGTTTTATAAAAACAAACAGCTGTTTCTAAATTAGCACAAAAACACTTA